>OX359273.1:12467500-13095833 GCA_947179155.2 Hedera helix | reverse complement strand
AGGTCAACTAGATATAAGATATCTAAGGAGCTCTTCCGATCTATAATAACCAATGACACTATAGTAAAAGACACATGTCCTAAAGATGATCAATTGGATTGATCAATTAGGATAACCAGTTTTGTCAAGGATGGAGAGTTGAGTCAAGATTCGATCTTGCAGTCACTCACTGACTGTTATTCACAAGATGTTGTGAACTTCAAACATTAATAAGCTAGAAGTCAGTTTAACTGATTTGCTTACTATGTTGAAGACTGTTGAGAGTCACTTTCCTTTCTAGAAAAACCAAGTTTTACTTGTAGATGAATCTTCTAAGCGGAGGAAGATGGCCAAAGGTATTTCTGAGGAGTCAGAAAGAGTAGAAGGCAAAAGAAAGGCTAAACAAAGGACATAAATAAAAGTGATCCCGAGGGCAAAGGAGTTTGCTTTCATTGCGATAAGCTGAGACACTGGAAGAACAACTACAAGGGAGTTGTAGTAGTTAAGTAGAAGAAGTTTAGTGAAGCTTCAACTACAGATATATATTTGTTCATAATGAAATAGAACTTTCTATAAGTCAAGTTCTATTTAGGTATTAGATACCGAATGGTGGTCTCACATATGCAAGTCGTTGCAGACACTAAGCAGAAGTAGAAAACTAAATAAATGATAAGTAATCATGTGCTGGGGAATGAAGTAAAGGTTGCTGCATTAGCCATGTGAACTTATAATTTAGCACTGCCTACGGGCAAGCCTATTAAGTTAGTAAGTTGTTACTATGTTCCAGTTCTTAGAAACATTATTTCAGTTCCATGTGATGACAAGGAAGGTTTTTTTTTGACATTATAATGAACAGTCGTTGTTTTGTTTATAATGATAATGTTTTATTTAGAACTGGTTGATTACTTAATAGATTTTGTATACTTGACTTACATGAAAAATATTTCAATTTGACCAAACTAAAAGTAAAGAAATGATATGAATCATACCTTCATGCAACACTGTTAACTCGGTCACGTTAATGAAATAAGACTAAACAAGTGGTATAAAGATAAGTTTTTGAGCCTTTTTTATTATGAATCAAATACAACTTGTGAATCTTGTATCATGGACAATATGACTAAATCTCCATTTAGTGGACATGGAGAGCGAGTTACGGAGTTGTTAGAGATGGTACACACAGTGGTGTGTGGGACCTATGACAACAAATGCAAGAGGAGGGTATTCA
The DNA here is from genome assembly GCA_947179155.2 of Hedera helix. Lineage (NCBI taxonomy): Eukaryota > Viridiplantae > Streptophyta > Magnoliopsida > Apiales > Araliaceae > Hedera > Hedera helix. Next base: position 13,094,626 of record OX359273.1, on the reverse strand, counting down.
TTCATTACTTTCACTGATGATTCTAGATATTGATATATGTATTTAATGAAATACAAATCCAAATCGTTTGAAATGTTCAAAGAATTCAAAAGTGAAGTATAGAAACTAAATGTCAAAAGTATTAAAGTTCTTCGATTAGATCGAGAAGGGAATACTTAAAGCAGTAAGTTTCTAGATCATCTAAAGCAAAATGGTATTCTCACAATGGACATGGTGATGATCCATAATGAGTATTACTGATCTTCCAGTATCCTTCTAGGGTTATGTTCTAGAAACGATCGCATATCTACTAAATAAGATACCTTCAAATTCCGTCCCTAAGACTTCATATGAGTCATAGATAGGGAGGAAACCAAGTCTTAAGCATGTTAAGATTTGAATTGTTCAGCTTATGTCAAAAGGTTTGACAAAGATAAGCTAGGGACATGATCTGATAAGTGTAAACTTGTGGGATATCCTAAAGAAAGTTTACGGTATCACTTCTATAATCCGACTAACTAAAAGGTGTTTGTTTGAAACACGTTGCCTTATAGAAAAATGAGTTTTTCCTTAAAGGGTTAGTGGGAGTAAAATAGATCTTGAAGAAGTTCAAGAACCACAAAAAACTACAGATAAAATGAAGGAATCTATACAAGTAGATAAACCTATTGTACCACAACCAAGTCATAAATCTGGTTTAGTACCGAAGATACCTGAATGGTATGGATTCATCATAGATGATGATGATAAGGTACGCATCATAGTGGATGATGATCCAGATATATACGATGAGGTATGAGTATTAGATACTCAAGAGAAATGGCTGATGACCATAAAATCCGAAATGGGTCTTTGGAGAAAGACTAAAGCAGATGGCTAGGTGGAGACCTATAAGACCTAACTAGTGGTAAAAAGATTTCAAACAAGGTCAATGAGTTGACTAAGATGAAATTTTTCACTAGTGAAAATGCATATATCCATTCGGATTTTACTTGCAGTTACAACTTACTATACAAAAGGATGTATGTATGATACAACCAAGAGGATTTGTCTCCATATAGATGGAGCGAATCAAGTATGTAAGTTACAACGATCCAATTATGGATTGGAGCAAGTTTCTCGAAGATGGAACATCCGTTTTGATAAGACAATCAAAAGAGTTTGATTTTATCAAAGACAAGGATGAACCAAGTATGTACAAAGGTTAGTGGGAGCACTGTGACATTCCTAGTATTATATGTTGATATAATATCAATAAGGAATGACATACCGATGCTACAATCAGTAAAGATGTGGTTGTCTAAAAACATCTCCTGTAAGGACTTGGGTGAAACATCCTAACATTCTATTCAGGATAAAGGTCTATAGAGATAGATCATAAAGGATGCTCGGCTTGACCCAAGGGACGTACATTGATTCGTTGAAATGTACTAGACTTGATGTTGCTTATGCATGATAAGCAGATATCAGTTTAATTCAGGAGAAGAATATTAGAAAAGAGTTTCTAATGATGGGTCTGATATAAAACTAGAGGGTTTAACAAACTCAAGTTTGTTCAGGCTAACCAAGATAACAACATATCCGTTTCAGGTAATATGATTACCGTGAACGGTGCTACAGTGAGTTAAAAAAGTTCCAAACAGCAAATAGTTGCTGATTTAGTGACAAATACATAGTAAATAACTATAAGTGAAGCTGCAAAGGTGATTGTTTGGTTAAACAAGTTCATTACAGAACTTGCAATGGTTCCTAGAATTAAAGGAGTTTAATTCGCCAAGGAACCTAGGTCTCATCTGAAATCCAAACATGTGTTGCGACACTTTTATATGATTAGATGAATCATTGAAAATGAGACGACACCATAAAGATGGTAGACTCTTAGAATAGCATTACAGATCCATTAACTAAAGCATTTACTAAGCAATTTGTACGCTACTTAGAGAAGAATGGTATGAGGATACCAAAGGGCGATTGGCTTTAGTGCAAGTGGGAGATTGAAAGTAGCATGCCCTCAAGCCAATCACATTTGATGTGATAAACATATACTTTGTAATCTTGTTCATTTATTAATATAAGTATCAAGGCATTTCTTTATGCATGATTAATTACTTGAATTAATCAAATGGATAAACCCATAGTTTTCGAGCAATGCTTTTAGAATCATGATGAGGATCATGCTAATGAGATCTAAATTCAAGATAGCTCAAAACTAAAATTGTTCCTAATCGTTGGATCACTAAAAAGGGGATTAGTAGATCCGGATAGATTGGTACATACTATGCTTGCTCTTATGAAGAGGATGATTGATGTCATAATCATTTGTGTAGAGACACTAAAGCAAGTATGTAGGTGCTTATTAGAGAATAAGTTCACTGAACGTGACTCGCTCAAGGAACACCTAATGGAGTTTTACTCGTCTGTCAATAGGAGTTCCTTATGTGATAGTCGTACAAGTGATCCTTAGACTTGAGATCATCTTAGTATCTTGTGTGTACTAAGTTATACTTTGACATATTCCTTAAGACCTATTGGTATATCAAAGGATGTGCTTGGGTATAATAAGGTACACATGGAGATAGATGAATGGTCAACAAAGGATCTACCACTTCCAGTAAAGGGAGAGAATGTCCTATGCGATTCAATAAGTGACAACTCAGAAATCCCTGGCCAGGGTTGAATGGAATTATAAAGGATTTTTTAATTTATATTAACTAGAGTTGTGTATTTGTGAATTGAAATGCATATGATCAAATTAATAAGACTTGACAGAAATTCCATGTCTTATATTTGATTGGGACATTGTATGGTAGAAGGATTGAATTATACGGTAACTATTTGCTGAAAGGTTCTTTTACGATTAAATGTTGAAATCTATATTATCTGGAAAGTCGACTAATCGCTAAGGGGGCTTACCCTTATTGTGGAATAATTATTTATTCTGAATTAAAGAGTTAATTCATAATAAATGAATTAGAATTATTCTAATTTATTTATTATACAACCGGTTTAATATGGAGAACCTAAAGGGTCACACCGCAAAAGAGTAATATTTATTTTAGAAATGGATGGCATAATCGTAATAATAAATTAAGTATATTTAATTTATACTATGGTGATAGAATAAATTAAATAGCTTAATATTGATAATTTAGTATTTTAGAAATACTAATTATAAATTAATAAGATGAGTCTTATTATTATTATTATTACTATTATTATTACTACTAGTATTATTATTTAGTTCCTAAATGGTTTAGGAAATTAATTAATAAGTAGTAATATTATTACTAAATAATTAAGTTCCTAAATAGTTTAGGAATTATAATTAATTAATTTAGTTCCTAATTAAATTGGGAATTAAATTAAAACCCTAATCCTAAATAGTTTAGGAGGGTTGACTAGATCTATAAATAAGAGGAGTCTTATCATAGATCAAAGTTACACATTCTTTCATAAGAGAGGGAGAGTACTCCATAATTCTCTAGATCTAAGAGTTAGAGAGAAAGAGAGAATTAGGGCTAGCCACCCATGGTTTGGAGAAACCATAATCCACTTCTTTAATTGATAGATCTCTTGGTGGATCACCTCTAGAGGCTCAACACTTGGGGAGCTAACATTGATCCGTAGAATCTAATCGGTGAATTTGAAGAAGAACGTGAAGGATTAAAGGGAGATGAACTTGTACCGGTGGAAGCTTGGTTCTACAAAGGTATAAATTCTTTTATCCTTCCTCAATTAATAATAGTCGCATAAGAAAGATCCGGGTTATTGATTTGTACAAAAAATTTTAAAATCTGATTTTTATTGCTTCTGTTGCGCTTATATAATTTGATTATATGTATGCCATATTTTTGCAAACCAACAAAAAGCCCCGAAGGAAATATCATTTCTAACTTGCACATTGTCAGCACTATATTTTTCTCCATCTGCTCCACATCAGTATACCTTATAACCGTTGAGCATAGATCATGGAAGAAATTTGAAAGTTCGATTAAGGCGTCAACAAATTTTCTGGATAACATCTCGCGAAATGCAATTGGCATCAACTTCTGCATGAATACATGACAATCATGACTTTTAAATCCAGTAATTTTCAACTGTTCAGCCTTACTACAACGACATATATTAGAAGCATATCCTTCTGGGAGCTTCAACACACTTATCCATTTGCAGATGTCTTCAACTTGTTGCTTGGTTAAACAGAATGGAGCTTTAGGTTTTGATTTGTTAGGTCGAAGCTACAAATTTGGCCATATGTTAAGTGCCTCCAGATCTTTCCATGCATTGTCGTTGTCTTTTGTTTTACCACTCATATCTAGCATGGTGTAAAACAAGTATTCAAATACATTCTTTTCTGTATGCATTACATCTATATAGTGACGGACTGAAAGCGTCTCCCAGTACTACAACTCGAAGAACATGGGCGAATGCGTCCAGTTATGAGCCTTGCCATAACCTAGTACTCTACATTTACTGTGCTCATTCCCTAGCGGTGGAAATTTCAGATCGTTCAACCAACCGAAAACCTCGCTGCCTGACAATCGATCGACAACCCCCTTTTTCTCTATTTTTCTATTAAACTGTGTAGACATCTTTCTATAATTGTGATCAACAGGCAAGAATTTACGAGCAATACCAAAGAAACTAATTTTTGCCCATGTTTTAAATGTGTGTCGTGCACATCCCCCACACAAACTAGACATGACAACTTCCCGTGAGTCGACCATCCACTGATCATCCCAAGTGCCGAAAAATCAGTGATAGTCCACAACAAGGCTGCCTTCATCAGAAAATTTTTCTTTATTGATTTGTCATAAGTCTGCACCCCCGTCTCCCACAACATCTTAAGTTCATCGACTAACGGCCTGAGGTACACATTTATATCCTTTGCAGGACTCTTATTCCCCGGTATGAGTAAAGTCAAGAACAGATATGGATCCTTCATGAACATTGACGGTGGAAGATTGTAAGCTACCATGATTACTGGCCACACAGAGTATGGTTGACTAAAATTATTAAATGGACAAAACCCATCCGTAGCCATGCCAAGCCTGACAATCCTACTTTCCTCAGCAAATTGAGGAAAATTTTCATCAAACTTCTTCCACTCATCTCCATCTGTGGGGTGAGACAACTGACCAGGCACGACGTCCCTTGTTTTATGCCAAGTCATATGCGCAGTAGTGTGGGTCGACATGAATAGACGCTGAAGTCTCGAGGCAAGAGGAAAGTACCTTAGGATTTTTTTAGCCACACACTTAGTTTTCCCCCCACCTTTAGTTGTCTTGTAACGAGGCAAGTTGCAAATGTCACACTGCAGTTTATCTATGTCAACCCCATAATATAATATACAATCCTGCTCACAAGCATCGATTTTTGTATACCCCAAATTCAAACCCTTTACCATCTTTTTCACTTCATAATAATTTGAGGGCAGAGTGTGACCCTTTGGTAAGAATTCGCTGATAAGCCTAAGCAACTCATTGAAACCTCTCTCACTGCAGCCATGCTCATTCTTAATGTGTAAGAGCTTTGTCACTACAGATAGCCTGGTGTGCTTATCATTTTCAGCGTATAATGGGACAACAGATTCAGATAGCATATTGTAAAAGGCTGCTGTTGTGTCCTTTGGTTCTTGATGACCAATGATTGACAACTGCTCATTTGTAGCCCAATCAATATTGTTCGGGTTATACGCATCAACTAACATCTCCACGACATCATAACTATCATCGTATCGATCCCCGTGAATTGGTTGGCCTATATTGTCACTTCTTTCGCTGAACTCAGTTGACTCTCTGTGATGAATCCATAGAGAATACCCATCTACAAACCCACGTGAATACAAGTCATACTTAATGTTTTCAACTTTCTTCCAAATTAGGTTTTTACATTTGAAACACGGGCATGTCATCTTTCCGTTCGAATTATCAGCATGTTCATTGGCAAAATTCAAAAATTTGGACACCCCATCACGGTACTCAGGCAGTAATCCTCTACCATCAACCGGTATTCTACGGTACATCCAGCTCCGGTCGTCTGACATATTTAACTGAAAAATACGATGTATCAAATTAACCAGGGTGTTTAGTGTGACGACCCCAAATCCGGGTTCCTTGAACCTCGGATCCGGTTCAACACGAGTACTACATTTTCCTTATTGTTCATGAATTACAACAATATTATAATTGCTAAATAATCATTTATTTGCAATTTCACAACATCTCTTTCTATTCCAGAATCGAAATCTTTATACATTCCTAGTATGTCTCAATATCATACATGATACGACATTCTATTACAATCAATTTGAGTATCTAAGACTCATAATACATACCAACTAAAGTCTTATACTACACAATCATTTACCTGTCCAATTCGGACTGATATCTACAGTGGTCGTGCTAGACCTTCAGTGAATATAATATGCATTCCTGTTTCTTGATCCTTATCAAGACTTCAAATACTTGTACTATCTGAAAATGTTGGTTTAAACAAGAGTGAGCACGACGGCTCAGCAAGTTTAACAGTTACACATAACACATTACATGCTTCACATATACTCTGCAATTTATACTTACATCATGCTTTTCATGCATTTCAGTTTATGTCATACTGCTCATGCATCACATATAACATCTAGCAATTCATGCTTTATATTTATGCATAATCTACATGTAATCATACCTCATGCATATCACAATTATCATCAATATCTTTCTATTAACAATTTAATATCACATCAAAGCATGTTAAGGCACATAGGAACAAGTTCTGAAAAACTTGCCTGGTCGCTTCTACCATTTACGCTTATTTGCGTCATTTGATCAACCTACAATTTATATACAAATTGATATAATCATTAGCTACCAGGATTTTTAATTAGTCTTCACTTAAGACCTTAACTTCAAATTATTAACTCTTAAGATGTCCGTCAAACGAACCCTTAAGTTCCGGACAAAACCCTAGTCCAAATACAGTTTGGATATATCAGGCATGCTTAACCAGCTTACGCTTTCATTGTACAATCTTCGTACGACACACTTTTAATCAGTAGTCTAAATTAGTCACAAATGAACTATTTACCTTGGTTTAATTCAATTAAACTTTCTTCTTTTACATAACTTAATGATTTGGACATTTAATAATGTACCAAATACCTCAAAATATTATCTACCTTTGATAATATACCACCAAGTTCAAATATTATTAACCATTTAATAATATTTTAATATCTTATTAATATTATTAATCATTTAATAATATTTTAATCACTCATTAATATTATTAACCATTTAATAATATTTTAATCACTTATTAATATTATTAACCATTTAATAATATTTTAATCACTTATTAATATTATTAACCATTTAATAATATTTTAATCACACATTAATATTATTAACCATTTAATAATATTTTAATCACACATTAATATTATTAACCATTTAATAATATTTTAATCACTTATTAATATTATTAACCATTTAATAATATTTTAATCACATATTAATATTATTAACCATTTAATAATATTTTACTCAAATATTAATATTATTAACCATTTAATAATATTTTAATCACTTATTAATATTATTATCCATTTAATAATATTTTAATCCCTTATTAATATTATTAACTATTTAATAATATTTTAATCATCTACTAATGTCATTAATTATTTGATAACATTTTTATCATATACCAAAGTTATTACACATTTAATAACCTTTTAATCTTATAATAATATTATTCATCATTTGATAATATTTTAATGTTCTTCAAACATTACCAATAGTTAACTTTTTAATTGTGTTAACTTTAGTCTTTATTTTATACATTTAGATACCATTAAGTCACTAATAAACTTTACATAAATAGGTTTGGTATTCAAATACATTTATTTTACATGTATTTCAACTTAAATTTCCACTAAAAACTCAATCCGGACCGACCCGACTCGACCCGGACCGACCCGACCCGGACTTCTAAAATAGGTCATTGACAGAATGTTTCACCGCTGCGGCGGTGGTTTCCACCGCTGCGGCGGCGGTACATAAATTTTGAAACCCTAGTTTGAGGACTGCCCGACCCTCCGACGCTCCGACAGCCATAACTTTATCATACGGAAATATTTTGAGGTGATTTTTGAGTCTAAATTCATTAGAATTTCATGATCTACAATTTCTCTTTAGGTCACAAATCCAAATTTCGAACGGAACGGGACTAAAAACTGCTCACAAGGACAAAGTGAAAACTAAAATCACAAATCCTTGGTTTTAAAGGTTCAAACTTGAATAAAATAAAATCTATTCATCCAAATGACACCAACTTAGTGTTGTTGTCTTTCTAACTTCTTGTTTTACAATATTTCATGGTTCAGTCACATTTTTGAAAGCGTTTTGACAATAAATTTAAGATCGAACCGTCTAGATTTTACCGGTAACTCGCAATATGGAATTTTCTTCCATTTATTTGCATACCACACATACCAATACTTGTTTTAAACATACTAAACCATGAATCTACCTATATATCATAGATTTAGACTTCTAGAGCATCAAAATAACTTTTGATCGGTTAAAAATATATTTTGACCGATTAAAACTTATATAGACTATAAAAATGAAATAGGTGAAGGTTAGATCACTTTTGAACCTCTTGATCTTGGATATCCTTCATCACTTGACTATGATCTTGGCTTGTGACTCCACCTTGATCATCCTCTAGCAATCTCCTTGGTGGAAATCTCCAACAATGCTCTCCCTTCTCTCTAGAATTTCTTCCTCTCTCTAAAAATACTACCAAACATAGAAATGACCAACATTGCTCATGTGTTGGTGATTTCTATTTATAGAACTCTAGGATCCTCCCAATTAAGCTACTAATCAACCAACACTAGTTAATTAGTGATCCTAAGCATGCTTACTATTTCTTTGAATGACTACTTGATTGACATGTTGCTTGCAATTTATCCATGCTAGTAAAAGAAGCAACCAATTGAGTGACATATAAGCAACATAGATGCACAAGCCACCAAGTGGGGCCCCCAAATCTCAGCAAAATGGGATTAATCCCCCATTTTTGCTTTATTTTTATTACCTTTATTATGCATATATACATCTATATATATATATATATACTTATATATATAAATGTTGACCAATTTTGACTATCATTTGGGCTCCACAATGGACTTATGAATTAAATCTATTGGGCTCATCATTTAATTTGTTTGGGCTCAATTTATTTGTTACATTGGGCTAACTTTAAATACCCTATGTTACATTTAATTAAAACAATCATTGTGCTTGATTAATTATAACTTGAATCAATGTTAAATTAATTACAAGAACTACTAGGTTAATTTATTAGACCTAGTTCAAAACCTCATTTGGACTTATAATATAATCCAATTAGCTCACACTAATCTAATTACATAATCCAATTAGACTTGCTATCTATAAGTCTATTGGACCTCTAATTGAGTTAGTTTATAAAACACTAACACTTAACATAACTTGGGTTTAATTTATTAAAACCCTAATAATGCTCATACATACAAGCATTTTAATTTGAATTAAATAACTTATTAATTTTCAAACATTCTGCTCCACCGCTGCGGCGGTGATTACTACCGCTGCGGCGGTAGTTCAAATTTTACTTTCCAGAGAGTTTCACCGCTGCGGCGGTGAAACCTACCGCTGCGGCGGTAGTGCTAATTTTCAAAATTCTAAAACACATTAATACAAGTACTTTGACTTGATTAAATTTACTATCTTTTATCATCAACTTGGGTTTATAATTTAATTACCCATACCCATGTAGTTATTCATACATTGGGTTACTCAATTAACTTATCCATCTTCATACAAGTATTCCCATATTGGGCTAACACATATAATTCTTTTGGGCTAGTCCACTAGTAGTAATTAAATTACTTGGACTCTCCATGAGGCTTTAATCCATAATTTATTTGGACCTCTCTATAATTACCAACAAGACTTACAATAATTAACATATTGGGCTTGTTTTAATTTCACTTTGGAATTCTATACATAAACTTATTAATTAAGTTAATTACTTAACTAATCACTTCACATTATTGTCATCCTAGACAATCATCCTAGCTTTTTCACAACTTCAACTCATAACTAATATAATTAACCTAAGTAATTATATTTCACGACTTTCTTTCTTGCTTCTTAATTAAACTAATTAATTTATTAGCTTAATTGAGTATTAACTTACTCATCCTCTTACTTGGCTAACAAGCTCACTTTAGGTATATACATATATATATCCACCTTCACTTTTCAATTGAATTTATTTCCTTAACAAATTCTCTACATGCATCAATACAATATTCTCACATTTAATTTCTAACAAATCAATTATGTTAAAAAAAAATGTTTACCCATTTTCTACACATCTTACTTCTCACATTCTAGGTTTTAAACCTTAACCTTTAATAAAATCAATTAAGATATTATTTAAAATCTTGAAAATATATGGGATATTACATTTAGCGTATGTGTGTGTATTCATGATTCTTGCATGACTTCAACTTCTAAGTATACGGGTCAGGCTTCTATCCCATTCCTAGATGCGTCTCCTCACTTGTGCCAACACCTTGAGCACGTTTTTTCTGTTTCAAGGAAATTTCGACAACACCTCCCCGTGGTCTCTCAGTACATGAAATAGACTACGTCAATGTAGGCTAAGTATGCACTCAGAGAACATGTAGAAATATTAACAAAAAATCCCAAAACAAATAAAACGTACTCAAATTGTTGGCACAAATCTACGTGAGAGACATAACATCTAGCAACAATCCCAGACAGGGGACTATTCGGCATTCACTTCTAGTGAGTGTCAAACGGGTTTCTAAGCTCCTAACCAAAGTATATGCACAAGTGATTAGAAGGAATTGGATTTAATCTAATTATATTAAATTAATTTTAGAATATTAAATTAATTAAATTATATTTTATTTTAGTTTATTTTATTTTACTTAATTTAATTTATTTTTTTTAATTATATTTAATTTTATTTAACTTGACTTAATTTTATTTTATTTAATTATATTAAATTTATCTTATTTTATTTTGTTTTAATGAATTTAATTTATTTTATTTTAAGTATGTTTAATTTAACTTAATTTTATATAATTAATTTAATTTAATTATACTTTGTTTTGCTTAATTTAACTTAATTTAATTATATTATATTATATTGTATTACTTTTATTTTATTTTACTTAATTTAATTATATTATATTAATTATATTTTACTTAATTTAATTTATTTTTCATTATATTTATTGTAACTTAATTTCATTTCATTGTCTTTAATTTAATTTAATTTTATGTAATTATATTTAATTAATGCTATTTATTTTTATTTTATTTTATTAATAAATGGATAATTTGCAATATAGTATATTATACTATATTATTTAATGTAATTTAAATATTTTAATTTACTATAATTATTTTATTTAATGTAATTTATTTTTTTATCTTTTTTTTATGTTAGTTTATTTCATTTTATGTTATTAGTACAAAACTAAGTAAATACTACTTAGTTATTTTAATATTGAAAAATTAGGAAAATACATCACAAATATTGCAATAGTAAAATTCTGTCGGAAATAGCTAATGTAACAATCTAATACATTAATATCACAATATATATACACAAATTAATTTCACATTTCATATATATATATATATATATATATATATATACCTTACACGGAGGTGCCGATCGGAGGTGTTCTCGGACAGTGGCAATGGACGACAGCGACAACGGACGAGCAACTGGACGGCAACAACGGGTGGAGATCGAGCTGGGTCGGTCGGAGGGAGAGAGAGCGAACTGAGAGAGACAGAGAGAGTGAATTGAGAGAGAGAGAGAGAGAGAAATGAAAGTAGTGGAGGCAGCTGGGGAAAAAGACGATGAAATAGGTTTTTAAATTATTTCTGACGGAATTTTCATCGAACTTAACTCCATCGAAAATAAGTTAATCTCGACGTATATTCGGTCGACAATATACATTTTTTCCGTCGACATTATATTGCCAGGCGCGGGAACTTTGGCGCCAACGGGGAGTCCATAATATCGACGAAATTTCGTCGAATTTAAAGTATTTTCGAAAGAATTAAAATCGACGGAATATTCCGTCGAGGATGAATTATTTCCGTCTGAATCAATTCCGTTGAAAACAATTCCGTCGGAACTAACGTCTATTCTTATAGTGTATGTAATAGTGTAATATAACAAGCCAGTCAGATAAATTTAAACTTATAAAAGTATAAGTTATTTAACATCTTAGTTTTAATTTTAAACTTTGTCGTTAATAATGAGTTGTATAATTTGTAAATCCATTGGAGATAGCTATGTATGTAAGTTTTATTCAGATGAACTTGTAATGAGATACTATTAATGTATCAGCTTAAATTATTGTAAGTCGAGTCTTATATGTAATAAACTCGCATATATGAGATAGATATGTGTAAACAGGTGTACGTATGGATAGTTAATGATGGAGATTGTATTCACTGGCTAAGTTACGTAAAATCAAAATATATATGATTTTGAACTGTAATAGACTAGGTCAAGATTTATGTATGTATGACCTTAGTTCTAATGTATGGAATGTAAAGGTTATGATCTTCAGATAGGTTATAAATGTAAGTTAAATAAACAGGTTTATGAATTGTATTATGATTGTATGATGCAGTCTTAAGGATAAATGTTATGTATTAACGCACGAGATTGCCATTAAAAAATGATGGGGTTTCGGCAGCGTTATAGTTTGATCATTTATTACCTTTGTAAATGGTTAAATGAATAAACATATTTGTTTAGACAAACACAACCTCTTATTATATTTCAAATATGCTTGGTTTTATTGATTTTACTTATTAAATTTGAAAGTTATTTTAAATATTATTCATAATTATTAATTATTTTTATCATCATCAAATAGGGAGAGATTGTTATTGTATTTATGTTGATCTATGGTATCTGGATTTGTTGATGACTTATTCAAGTGTTTATAATTGTAATATAACTATTCATAATATAACTACTAAATTATATGCAATATATCTATTTATTATATGATTTCACTGATTGGTTAATTTGAATGATTTAACGAAGAGATTAATGTATAAGTGTAAAAGAAAAATAAATAATATTATAAAGTCCTTAAAGGAATTATCTTTGTACAATGATTTATGGATCAAATTTATTAGGTTGATCCAAATTATGAAGATAGACTAGTTATGGATAAAATTTGTTAGGATGATCTGAATTACAAAGATAGACTAGTTAGGAATCAAATTTGTTAGGTGGATTCAAAAAGCATAGTGATAGAAAAATGTAATAGACTAGGCTGAAGATCAAAAGAGCATGTATCATAAAGAATCATCGAATAAGAACAGAATCGCAGAGTCAAGTAGAGATAAATGCAAAGGACTAGAAGTTCGTAAAGTGAACAGAAGAATAGTCAAAGTCATAGAACGACTCTAGAAAGTCAAATTGTAGAGTAAGTCAAGATCATCAAATGAGATGTTTGGAGCTTAACTCTACGATCCCTAACTCTTACATCGTAGAATGTAAAATAGGAAATTGCCAAGTAGAATATAACGTACCGTCAAGAAAAGCAGAGCAGAATCGTCGAGCAAAATAGAGAAGAATCATCGAGCAGAGCAAAGTAGATCATCGAACAAAACAGAGCTGCAAAGCCAAGAAAAGAAGAGTAGTAAAAACTCTGAGCTGAGAATTAAACCATCGAAGAAGAATGCTCAAGCACAAAAAAGAAAAAATCACCCACTCCAATATAGAAGAAGGTGATATCTCAACTTCAGAAGTCAATAATGCAAAGATCAGGCTTTAAGAATAAATAGGGAATAGAGTGAAGGTCATCCTACATATATCAGCACACACATAAAGAGTTTGTAGATTTTAGTCAAGAAGATCAATATTGCAAAGTAAAGTCATAAATGCTTAAGTCGTAGAGTGAAGATGAAAAGGATAAAAATCATAAAGTAACGCCAAGAAGCTGAGGATCTCATAATGGAACTTAATTGAAAATTATCATTAAATCACAAAGGTACTTCAGTTCATTGAGCTACTTCAGGAAATAGAGTCTCATCATGATTATTAAACTACATCAGTGCTACATAACAGAGTTCACAACATTGAATGATAGAATCGTAGAGCTACTTTCATCATAGGAATATAAAACAGACAAGAAGATTCACTAACCTACGATAGGTGATTGGGATGTCCTTTTCAAGCATTTTCCAATAAGAAGGAGTTCAGAAAAAACTAGCCAAAGAAGACACATATCAGAGAACTATTCAGTAACGACTAGTTTATCAGATAAAAAGGAGTCGTGGCATCCACCATAGTAAAAAAAAAGTACACCAAATAGAGATAAAAAAAAGTGGAGTTCACAACCCTGCAAACAGAAAGTCATCTTATGAGGAAGCTGATCCAAGCAGTGGAGCAAGAACTTGAAATGCACAAAAGGTTTAAGTTCGTAGAGCTAAAGTCTTAGTTCTTTGGGGTGTAGAGTTAATTAAGCACGTTTAGTAAAGTCATAGAGCAGAATGCAAGTTATGACTGATCGTAGAGTGACTCAAGGAGACTCCAAGATCATTGAATGACTACAGATAAATAAGGAGCGTTGCAAAGCAAACAAGTTCAAAGGATATTCTAAGTTCATACGAACGCATAACTACAAGATATACAAAATGACTTATCTGATGAGTGACTCTAAGATGCTAGACATATGAAGTCATAGAGAAGAACTCCTAACACAGACAAAGTAGCTGTTATGACAAGAAACTTTACCAATACATCTTCACCCTTAAGATCTTCTAAAGTTTTTTGACAGAAAGAAAGATATCTGATAAGCCGCATCTCCAGTAGCTATATTTTGGAAATCTAGGTTTGTCACATTACACAAAAGACTGACACATCTGACAACTTGGGTGGCTATAGTAGACTGTCTAACACTATTAGAGTACATAAGACTGTTGAGGTAGAAACCAGCTGAGCAATAATAACTTCCAAATGGGCATTTTTCAAAAGGAAATCTATAAATAGATTTTAGATTCAAATGAAAAAATAGGATGTCGATTAAACAATAGAAGACCGAATAGAGGATCGATCAAGAAAAAGATAACATCATCAACCCAACACCACTTTAGGCTTTGGAAGACTGATCAATGAACGATTTCATCCATACAAGAGCCATGGCAAAACCTAGAGTAATATGTTAAGAGCTCACAAAGTGAAAAAATTAATGAAATTGTTCATCTGCTAAGTTATTCATAAGAAAACTTAATGCCAACTTAGCAGTAGCTCAACCATCATTATCAACAACAGCAAGAAAGTTGAGTTTTAGTGGGTCTCCTTGTTTACAGGAATCAACCCTAGTGAGGGAAAAGGATAAAGTATCATGTGGAGAAAGTTGATTTGCGGTGGTTCGCTTGCTTAAGAGGAATTAGCCCTAAAGTGGGAAGAGGTCTAAGTGTCCTTTAGAAAAAGTCGAGTTTCGATGGTTTACCTGAGTTAAAGGAATCAGTCCCTCAGCGGAAATTACTTAGTGTCCTGTTTAAGGTTCAGAGGAACCATTTTTCTTATAGTGGAATATCCCTACTCACTGGATTGGAAAAGAGTACTAGGAGTAATTTAGGCTCCGAACCTCTTAAAAACCCTATGTCTCATTATCTCTTTACTGCTTTTATTACCTTACTTATTACAAGATTAATTATGGCAATATCTTTCCATCAGTAAACTTGAAATAGAGCTGCGTGATTATCTTTCAAGGATCAAAAAGGGATTTTACCAAATAACTAATTTCATTATGCTAATTAATTACATAAAATTTAGTAAACATGCTTAAAAGAAAAAGCATACAACGATGTATAAAGATCTATTCAATCCCCCCTCTATATCACTTTTGTGCCTTTGGGAATAACACTCTTAGAGAAGAGTATAGTTAAAGTACCATTTATTAGGGGAGGGCTTGAAGCGTTAGATTACACTGGCTGTAATATTAAGTTATCTCATGATGAGGAGATAGCTGTTTGGATGCCATTTTAAGATCCCCTACGTGTATCACTGACAAGTATAGAGTGCTTGCTCACCTTGGAGTACTATCGTACGAACCAGACACAAGTATTTTTTATCTAAAGAAACATTTCTATTTCTCATTATTTCTATTTGCTTGCTTCATTATTTAAAATTATTTATATTTTATGTTCTCGTTCTAGCCAGCATCGTCGTTTAAGAGTAGATGTTAGACCATATTCTACATATTCTAACTTGGATAAAGACCTATTTTAGAGGGTGATCAATGCAATTTCTTAGCGATACCAGACTGATCCAATATTTAGAGATCAATTGTGCCCTACTCATGCTCGTCTATCTAAGCTTTCTCAGGACACTGCAGTAGGAATGACCCTTGAAATAAGTCCATCACTTTGGAGTCTTTCACAACCAAACATGATGAGATCTTATGAATGGTGATTACTCTAATAGAGCAGGTTTTTCCCACGCTGATGATATATATCATCCTCAAGTATGTACATATTTTAGCTTCGTCTATTTATTTATTTTTTATGTTTATCTGTTTGTTTATATTTGTTTAGTGTTTGATATTTTTGTATGCTTTTATTGAATTACCAAAGGGACGATCAGGACCAGGAGCACAGTGATTTTCAGACTATTGAACAGCCGCATAGATCACCTGCGTGATGATACTTGCTTCACTTACACGATGATACTCGCTATAGTGGTGGTATTACTGGTCATTGCCTGATATATATCATCCTCAAGTATGTACATATTTTAGCTTCGTCTATTTATTTATTTTTTATGTTTATCTGTTTGTTTATATTTGTTTAGTGTTTGATATTTTTGTATGCTTTTATTGAATTACCAAAGGGACGATCAGGACCAGGAGCACAGTGATTTTCAGACTATTGAACAGCCGCATAGATCACCTGCGTGATGATACTTGCTTCACTTACACGATGATACTCGCTATAGTGGTGGTATTACTGGTCATCGCCTATAATTTATAGTTTAACTTGTGTTTAAGTTATAGATTTAGTTTAAGTTTATAAACAATTAGGAGACACAATGTATTACAAAATTTAAATTTATAATAACTGATGCTCGTATATATAGTTGTTATCCTGATTGTTGTTATTGTTGAGGTTGTTGTATTTATTAGTGTGTTTTAAAAACATGTGCAGGAATTTATGGTTTAAAAACTTAGAAAACAATAATAAAAAAATAGAATAATTTTTTTTGTAAAACGTTATTCTCGATGGAATTTGATATTTTTGACAAAATTTGCGTGGGAAACAACCTTGAGTAATTAGCTAAGCTGGGGATATGTGTCACCTCTTATTTTTGATGGAATAATATATGATAATCAACTTATTTCTGACAGAATTCCTGTGAGAAATACTCCATCAAAAATATTATCCTGATGAAATACTCTTTGACGCCCCAAAATTTGGGTACTTATACCTTGAATTCAGTGCTCGTGATACCAACTATACATTACATATATCTATCCATTCGTTGCATAATAGCATAATAACATAAATATATAAATAAAGCATTACATAAGACTTAAATAAGTTCTCAGGTTACGATGACCTTTACATTACACCATTGAACTAATACAAAAGATCAGAAGGATTCATAACATTTGTAAACATCTTAAATTCTAACTTTGACTTCAATTCTCTATTGTCTTAGCCTTTCCTTCATCTTTATCGGAGCTATCGGCGTCCTTAGTCTTAACTGTACATGGGGTTATAAAGCAAGTATGAGCAACGAGTTTGCTCAGTAAGTATATAATAACAATAATCAATAATTATGTTTAAGGGTCTATAAGCTCAAAAAGTGTAATAACTTATGAAGAAAGCAAAAGAAAAGTAATTTACAAATAACCAATCATTACTAAGTGGCTGCTAAGGACCCTTAAACCCGTCAGAGGATTAAGAGCGATTAACTGAGAATCCTCAAGTAAAAAAAGTATATGAGGTGATCAACCTCATAGTACCCTACATTATGCACAATGTCTAGTCTCCGTGCTTGTGCATGTCGGATCCACCGACACAAAGTAATTACCCTTTTCAGTGTTGTTCATCTCAGTATAAAAGAGTCTGCACTAAAATAATTTGTTTGGAAATATGTCTTAAAGAGTAAGATTGATAATTTATGTCATCATCTGTCCAACCGAATTAAGTGGCATAGATTCACCTTTTAAACAACTTGTCTTCATTTAGAATTCTCATCATTTACAATTTAGTATTTGGGAAATCTTTTAAGTGTACACATATGAATGGTTGTATTTAAGTTATAACTGATCTTGTACGAAACAAATAAGGTGTACAAGTGAGAGATACTTGCCTGATACGGCCGCTTTCTCTTCTTTTAGCTAATCAACTACCGTTTGTCCTACATAAATCGTAATTCAATTTATTGATTAGTCTTTAATGGACTAATATTGAAATTTATGTCAATTTAATCTAACTCGTAAACCTCCACCATCTAACTCTTCTTCATTGC
Organism: Hedera helix; assembly: GCA_947179155.2. Lineage (NCBI taxonomy): Eukaryota > Viridiplantae > Streptophyta > Magnoliopsida > Apiales > Araliaceae > Hedera > Hedera helix. The sequence continues at coordinate 13,076,032 of OX359273.1, read as the reverse complement.
TTAACATCCCGTTATTTATCTCCTTCACCAATGTAATGTCCCGAGATCCCACTCTTCTTTAATCTTATCCGATTGTCTCAGGATATCATAATAATTAACTATAAAATCATTTTATATTCTCATAAAACACTTTCACGACGATCTCGTGCGTTAAAACTTAACCTTTAACTTTTAAAACCAATCTGTTGACCATAATACGGTCCTTTTTTTTTATTATCAAAACTTTATCTTATTTTCCTTACCTGTCTCAGGATCGTAACGTTCACTTACCTTTCATTAAACTTAGGTCAAACAATTAGTAATGGTGACCGAGTCTATTTCATTTCATAATCATATATATTATTATAATTTAACCTGTCAACAAAATTTCACTATGATCTATTCGTTTAAGTCCCTATTTACATATGCATGTTCCTATTCATAAATACTTGTACACATACATAACCTTCTCCATACATATATACCATATCTGCGAGTTCTAGTATATGTCAGACTCGAATTACAATCATAATACATAACCTCACATCATCACAATCTTACTCTAATTAATACATACATACATATTCATTACTATGAATTTACAACTCATATAACCCTTATTACCATCTAAGGTTTTCATTCATGATCAACTATTACATAACTTGCATTTATACAAATTTATATGTTATAACTTCCTCGTGCTTGTCCATTCATTCACTCCCTTTTACCTTAGCCTAACCGGATCATCCGACCTTCACAAACATTACCTGAAATGTTAGTTATAGTAAGGGTGAGCACATAGGCTCAGCAAGTAATTCAGATAACACCTTTCATGCTTACAGTTTATAATACATATCATGCATCTCTACTTTATCATGTTATACATGAATGCCACGTAATTCACTTAATAGTTAAATCACATAGTTGCACGTAGGGCACATTTCAAATCTTTTACTACTACACAGTTCGCATAGAACAATAGCACCTTATAGTCTGAACACTGCCTAGTTTGCATTTATTTACTTAACCTTTGTCTCCCTGTTATTCTTCCTTGCCTCGGGTTGCTAATCCGAACCTTATCTGTCAACATTGAACTTATATGTCATTATAAGATCATAAACTTATATAACTTATCTAACTTAATCCATAAATACACGATCATTCGTCTCTAATCATTTTACTTATGATGTATTATACCTTATGTAGGTTAATAATACATCCTAGCTTGTTCCCGACCTTTTACATAACATTTAACATGATTTGGGTTAGCTTTGGGCATGTTATATTATGCCATTCATTATCCCATTATGCTTTAACACCATTTATTTTGGTCATTCTTTATCTATTTGGGCTTACATAACTTATTCTTATCATTCCATATCAAAATATAGCTTTTTGGAAGCTTAAAAAATTTTCAAAAACAAAGCAACTTCACCCCTGCGCCGCCAGAGCTCGCTGGCCGCGAAATTGGCTCAGATGTGAATAGTACATTTGGCCCTCAGCGCAATGTTTAGTACAAAACATGGCGCCGGGGCGCAGTGTTCAAATTCTGGAAATCTGATTTTTGCACTACTTTTGCCGATTTTTAATTCCTTCATCTTAACTTCAATTGAGTTGAAATTTGGACTACATCTAGACCTCACTACCTAGTATTTTACAAAAATATTACTTACCTCATTTGGCTTCTCAAAAATAGAGATACACTAGCCCCTAGGAGGGCTGTTCAACATATTTTCAACACTTAGAAAAATTTTCAACTCAAAACCAACTTTTTTACCTACTTTGTGATTTTTTGGCATAAGCTTTAAAACTCAATTATAACACTTGAAAAAGTTCACATAGGTCATATATGACATGTCTAGGCCTTCGAATCAACTTAACTTCGCATGAGGCGAGTTTTGTCCATAAAAATCCGTTTAGAATCAAAACGATCGATTTCGATCGTTCGAAACTCATTTTTATTCAAATTCCTATCCGTTGATTTCCAAATCAACCTAAATACGTGTAACATCGTAAAATTAAACCCTTTCACTTCATTTCACCTTTAAATTCTCAAAATTGCCAAAAATCACCATTTGGTTGGATTTTCACTAACTTTTTCAAAACTTTCATTTCCAAAACTTAAGCTCCAATACAACTCTTGACTCTATGCACCACATAGGTAATCATATGCACTTTTAACAACTATATAAGTCCATATAACTTCTAACTGTACATTCTAATGCACTTTACAGATTACAAATTGGTTTAATGGCAAATTATAGTCTAATATTGTACTTTACTCCAACAATTCATGCTTTTCAAGTATGCTTGAATCTTTAAGCTATCTAACATGCAATCTCTCATGCATCAAATATGTTTAACTTTCCAAAATAGGTTTTCCTCAAATCTAGCAACTTATACATATAATCCCCTACAAATCATGAGTTCTAGCCTTGATCATGAACATGAATTACATATCATCCTTGTCCTAGCAAACTTAAGCTTAAAATTTTTATCATCTATTAATCAAATAACATGTAGCCCCTCTATACCACAAAATTAAACCATGAATTTCAAAGATTCATGCATGACCACCCTCATTCTTACATTTAAACTCATAAACTATAAATTTTAGAATAAGAACATGATTATACCTTCTTGGGTGGTAAACTTCTTCACATAGATAGCTTTGTCTTGATGAGTTCTTCCTCTTTTCTTCTTGTCCTTTGATCATCTAGGCACATTAGCTCCATGGTTTCAAGCCTTTCTCCATTACTTCCATGGCTTTCCCTCTTTTTCTCTCACTTAGGTTATATTTCCAGCAAACAAGAATGAAGAAGAATACTTGTTTGCTTACTTTTATGAGATTAAACTCAATTTGAGTTAACTTAGCCTAGCCATGGTTAATCCAACCTAAGGGCACTTTGGTCATTTCACACGTTAAGTGAAGGGCATTCTTGTCATTTCACCGCGTATGACACATATGTCATTATCCAACTTATCAAGGGTATCATTGTCTTTCGCCACAAAATCTAGGAACTTTAATTCCTTTAAATCATAACTTATTTAATTTCAATCTAACTCAAGTTCTTTTTTATCCAAACTTATTTCATTACGCTTGAACTTTATTCCTCATCAAATATTCCATAACTTGCTTGTCCCATATCTCTTGTCACATTTCAAAATTCTAATGTCATCAATCAATTGAAATTATTTACAATAAATGTAAATTTACCTATCATTTCATACATAATTTTCTGCAAACCCTTTCTGGTTCTCATTACATCAATTTCAATTTCTAACATCTCCATTATAATCACATTGCTCATCTTTTTCATAAATTGCTTCCTCGAGAAGCGAACCTCGACCGGATTATCAAAATCCATCATCATCTAACCATTTATGCCCATAATATCATTATTTCAACTTTAACGTCCTTTTACTTGTTTACATAACACACATAAACCAATTTTTAAACTTACCTGCATACAACATCCTTTATACACATTGTCGGGATATTACTTCATGTATCTGCACATCGTATACCAGATTTTCTCATTTCAATTGTTAATATCAATTTAATCATAAACTTCCAATTTTTAATATTCTCTTACTTTAACTCTTCTTTCTATATTCTATCACATACACATATACACATCTTCATATATTCACTCTATCACTTGCTGACATAACATAGTGTCTTACCATAATTCCTTTCATTACCTTATTATAGGCATTACAATCGATCCTTCATCTTTAATCCTTTACATTACCACTCAATTATTATAATTTCATATGTATTACATCACCTATACACTTTACATATATAATTGCTCATTACGCGTTCTGTAGACCCTTATCTACATTAAGAGTCTCACTTAAGCGTTTCAACCACATAGGTCCCTCTTTACAACATTAATCACATAACAACTCATAATTACTCTTATTACATTCTGTCATTCATAACTAGGTTTTTACTATTAACCTTTATTTAATTAACCATAATCCCTATTTTAAACTCTGTAAAAATTCGGGATGTCACAACCAACACCCTTAACTTACCTTATTAACATTCATTTATGTCCATCATTCTTCTCTACAGATAACACCACCATTATCATTATCCTTATGTTCACCATCGCCTTTAGTTCTTATTATTAATGGTCCATTTATCTTCATACGCTACTAACAAAATAGTCTCTATTCTTGTTATTATTATATTTATCCACTTCTCTAAATTCACTTTATTCCTCAAAATCAAATATTATCATTTACTATTACATGTCCTTTATTCTTTACTTACTTCGGTTCATTTACAAAAAAAATAATCAAAAATAATAATCCTTCTTATTTTATTTATTTAATTCCTCATTTAATTCTTTACAAATAAATTAATGTTCCTTATTATTTATTTGTTTACATTCTATTTTCTTTAAGTCTCCTTTACCATCCACAAATAAAATAATATTTATTATTTTATTTGTTTAAACCTCATTCATTTAATCTATAAATAAAATAATTTAATTATTATTTTATTTTTTAAAACTTTATTCATTTAATATCCTTTTTATAATCTACAAATAAAATAATTTACTTATTATTTTATTTGTTTACTCTTGATTAGTCAAATAAAATAATTGAATGTTATTTTATTTGTTATCTCTTTATTTATTTTATTCTCTATTTTATTTTATTATTATTTATTTAATTTTATTTTTATTTAATTATTCATTTTTTTTAATAAATAAAATATATTCTGACCCGGTCAACAAATCGGTCAACTGAGCTTCAGGTATAGCACCCCAGTACTCCCAAATGTACTGGGGATAGCGCCATGGCGCTATCCTTTGATTTTTAAAATGTACTGGGGATAGCGCTATGGCGCCAGTGCCTCAACACAGTAATTTACACTACAAGTAGTGCCCCCGCGTTGCTGGACAGAATGTTGAGCCTCTATTTTTTCAACTTTTGATTTCTACCTTTTTTATTATAATCTTCATAACTTGTTCATCTTATAACCAAATGAGTTCAAACAAAGTTCATTACTTAGTAAACTCATAGATTTACAATATTCATGGTTTTGATTATTTCTTAAAAAATATTTATTTGCCAAAATATTAGGCTAACCATGCTAGGGTTTACCAAGATCATGTTTTACAAAAGTTTTCACCATAAATTCATTCTAGCTCCAATTTTGATCGTTTCACTTGTATTAGTTTTATAACTCATAGATCTAGGATGTTAAAGCTATAGATATCAAGATTTATATGTTTTACATAAATTATTTTCATCAAAGTCATGTTCATTACTTAGGGTTTTTATACAAGGTTATCAAACATGCCTTTTTTTATACACTAAAGCATAACCAAAGCATATGTACTCCTTCTAAAACCACCTTATATCTTCAAAATACACCATGATTCTCACACCACATAACCTCCCGCAACCAAGCATGCAAGGACCACTATCATAACTAAATATACCATAATAAACTCCAAGATCTAGGTTGAGTGGGTTTTATACCTTCTAGATGCACACTTCTTCCTTGCTAGAAATATTGTAAGGCTCTTCAAAATGACCTCTTCTTTCTTTTCTCCTTTGATGCTTCAAGAATCTCTCTATATTTCTCTATATTTTCTCTTTTTTCTTTCTTTCTTCTTTCTTGCTCTTACCTAGACTCACCAACATTTAGCTAAAATATGTAACCTTCAAATTGCTTGGGAGGAGACTCTATTTATAGAGTCATCCTTATTCTTACTTAGCTCTCACTAATCATCCAAAACTTGCTAATTAAACTTAATTAAGTCATCTTCCAACATACTTTCCTAAATTAAAGAAAAAGTGACGCATAGGGAGTATTTTAAGGCACTTTTTTGTAATGCTCATAAAAATACAAAATTTAAGGAATTAAAAATTACACAAAGCTCCAACTTTTGACCAACCTAAAACTCAAAATCCCTCCCCCTATTGGAGTGACGGGATTTTTGGTTTTATTTTTATTTATTTTTCAATTTGGATCATTCTAGGTTTGGGCTAAAACTTTGGGTCAAAGCTTGGGCCTTGGTTTGGACTTTATTTAATACTTCCTTGGACTTATATTAATTTCCACTTGGACTCTAAATTAGGCCAATTCAACATTCCCATGTGCCTCACTAATTAAATAAGAATTGGGTAACTTAAATTTCCCTACCATGCACACATAGTAGGCTAAGCCAAATTAATTCTTTATTAGGTTACATCACATAACACTTGGCTCAATCATTCCTCATCATGAAATAAATTTATAGATCATTTAATTATTACTTTGGATTTATTTTAATCCTCATCCACGAATCAATCCAATACTTGATTAATTCAACATCTTAATTATTCATCATGCCATACAAGGCTCATTCTTTCAAGCTTAGTTAATTCGTAACTTAAGCTCATTATACATTCCTCTCATAATTTATTTGCTCATCTTAATCCTTTCGTGAATTCATAATTAATTCAAATTCATTGAATTAACTAACTTTATATTCTTTCTACCACATAATTACACGTAAGTGCACATAAAATTTTAAATAATTTCTCATTTTATTAATATAATAGTCCATACAAAATTATTGGTCATTACATTCTCCCCCCTCCCCTTTATAAAGATTTCTTCCTCGAAATCGATACAAGGTTATGCAAAAAGGTGGGGGTAATCCTTTCTAATCCTTTCCACCAACTCCCACTAACTCATTCCTATCGATGATTTGCACAAGCATTTCTTCAAAAGTATATCCCTTTCCATTTGTATAGGGTTCGTAGGATTTCACGTGCTTGTAGTCGGGCTCATATGGTCATAATGTTGAAACATGGAACACATTGTAAGAATGCTCCTGTTCAGAAGGTAAGACTATCTCATACGATATTCATCAATTCTCTTTAAAATCTCGAGGGTCCTATGAATCTTGGGCTAAGTTTCCTTCTCTTTTTGAATCTTATTTTTCCCATTTCCAAGGAGATACCTTCAAAATACAAAACTACCAAACCTCAAAGTCTCTGTGCAGATGGTGTAGATTGGCGTACTTCTTTTATTTATCTTGAGCTGCCACCAATTTGGCCCTTCACACTTTAGCTACCTCGGCTGTCTATGGTACCAATTCTGGTTCCACAAGTAGATGTTCACTTACCTCATCCCAGCATAACAGTGTTCTGCACCTTCTTCCGTGAACAGCTGTATACGATGACATGTCGATGCTCGTATGTAAACTGTTATTGTAAGTGAATACAACGGGATGTAGGTGATCGCCTCAACTTCCTTAGAGGTATATTATACAAGCTTTGAGAGTATCTTCCAGCGTGTGAATTATTTTCTCGCTCCATCCATTGATTTGGGGGTGACAAATAGTACTCAATCTCAATTTGGGTTCTAATATGTTCCTGTAGACTCCTTCAAAAATTTGACATAAAACACGGATCTCTGTCCGATACAATAGACACTGGTACCCTGAGCCTTGACACAATCTCTTCTATATATAATGTAATATCCCATATATTTACAAGATTAATTAAAGGTTATGGTTTAAAACCTAGAGTTGGAGAAATGAGTTGTATAGAAAATGAGTAAACATTTTTTTAGAATTAAATGTGAGAATATTATAATGATGCATGTGGAGAATTTATTAAGCAAATAAATTCTATTAAGAAGTAAATGTGGTTATATTGATACATATATACCTAAAGTGTGCTTTTAGCTAAATAAGAAGTTGAGTAAATTAATACTCAATAGAATTAATAAATTAACTAGTTTAAGTATGGAGTAAGAAGGAAAGTCATGTAATATAATTAATTAAGTTAATTATATGATTCATGAATTAAAGCTAAGATTAGCAAGTAGAGAAATTAGAATATTATCTAGAATGACAATATTAAGAAGTTAATTAATTAAGTAATTAATTTATTTATTAAGTTGTTATATAGAGTCCAATAATGGATTAAGGCAAACCAATATGTTAATTATTTTAAGTTATGTTGGCAATTATAAAGACTAATGTTTACGAAAAGTCCATTGATGCTATTTATTATCATAACTCTCCATTGAAAGAATGTTTTGAGTCATCCGGTATAGCCTCAATGCTATTTCCCCCATCCACTGCGTACCTTAAACTGATCCAACAATTTTATACAAATTTTGAGCATTGCAGAGATTTGTACACTACTTTTGTTTAAGGAAAATCCATTAAGTTCAGTGTCACTGATTTGGGTTCTATATTGTCTATTCCTACCACCAGTGTGTGTCCTTTTACTTTGAATGGTGCAACTTATCATCCTTTTTCCCCAATAGAGCAGTTAAATATTGTTAGGGATGATCAGTCTTTAGATGTTGTTATTTTACCCAAAATTGTTAATGTATCTCCCCTAGCATGCGTGATTCATAAAGTGCTTCGTTATAACCTTTTACCACGTCATGGTAGTGGGGCTGATTTTACTTATCAAGATTTGGTTTTAATTGTTGTTCTCCTACTTGGAATTCCATTCAATTTTGCATCCATGATGGTAAAACACATGGTTAGTTGTATTCAACAGTTTAAAAAGTGCTTACCATATGGAGGATTTTTAACTTGTGTGTTTCAGCACTTTGAAATCTCTTTAACAAATGAGCCATCTGTTTCTCTTACTGAGTCTATTGACTCCGATAATTTGAAAATTTCCCATATGGATTTCATTGACGGTAACTTTATTTGAATAACCAAAGAAGTTCCACCTACTTCTATCCCCCCTACTTCTGATTCCACTTCTCCATCCCTTGAGATTATGTCACTACTTACTCAAATCTTGGCCAATCAAACTGCTATGAAGACTGACTTGCTTGACATGAAGACTGAATTGGTGGATATTAAACAGAGGCTAAGCACTATTGACAAAGGAAAGTTGTCCATGACTTCTCCCACTGCTGCTACACTTTACAGAGACATAGAGTTTGAATTTATTGATCTTCAAGCAGGTTTTAAGGTTCAAACTACTGCCATGGTGGCATCTTTGGAAAGAAAGCTCAATCGTAATACATGTCAATTGAGTCAAGAACTCAAGTTTGTGAGTAATCAAGTGGGAATTTTAGGCAACTTTGTGGCTCTTCGGTTTAATGATATTGGACCTTACATCAATGAACTGCGTATTCATCAAGTGCATTCGCCCGTTCCGAAATGGCCTCAATGTTTTTGGCTTGCAGCGTTTTGTGGCGATTTCCTGGGTTTGGATCTTCCACATCCAACTGATATTCCTTGACCTCCCCGTTTTGCTAATGAAATGTCCCTAGCTGAACGTGTTCTTCGAGCTCTGCGTCGTCCCTACTTCACCACTCGTAATCCACCCACTGCCCGAATTAATGAACTTGACTGATTAAATCTTCGCTAATTCTAAATCTGTTGTAGGTGGTTACTTACTTTTGGTATTATCATTGTTTAGGATATTTTTGTTTTCGTGGTACTCTGTTTTGCATGGCTTATTCTGTGAGACCACACATCTATGGTCATATGTGTTCCTTATGGTTTATCTAAAATGCTTACTTATCCCTTTTTGCATGATGTCAAAGGGGGAGACAAGGTTTAATTACAAGTCACTTGGTTGTCTTACTACTATATGGATTATGTTTTGGAACATTTTAAACACTGTTTTACACATGCATAAATTCAGGGGGAGTTAGATTGCATAGATTAAGGGGGAGAATTAAACTATGTGTTGTCATCATTAAAAAGGGGGAGAATGTTGACCTAGTCACACTTCATCTTTTAGTTTTGATGATGACACTATTTTATGAGCTAAGTTTTTGTGAATCTTGTGCAACAGGTTTGAAATAGTTATATCAATGCACAGCGAAAAGCTACTGGAATGATCATTTGGAAATCAAGATTTTTTGGTCTTTAGGAATTATGTAAGATCTTTGCTTTAAATATATTTCAATCAAAGCTCTAGGATGCATTTGCATAATTGCATTATAATAATAAAAATAATAATCAGAACATAAAATTAAATTGATTATGTTTTCATAAAAATATCTCTAGGGTGATTATTTTGTTTCCATATAGCATGAGCAATTTCAATGGAAAGATGGGTTTAAAATATCCTGGCCGAAACAATGGAGCTACTTTGGTAAGATTATTATGGAATGAGCAACTGTGTATATAAAACAAAAGGATCCAAAGTCATGGGATAAAATACGATAAAACTTTCCATGCTTGCATGCTTCACGTGATTGAGACAAATTGACTGTTATATTATATGAACCAAGGAAATTTGGATCAAGGTAGCAATTTAGTCAAACGGCTAAACCAAAGATATTTCTCAATATTTTGTTAAACGGTAACTAATGGACTGATTGGTAGTGCTGGGAAGAATGCTGATATCACGCTTTGGACTTACCTTTTCTTCTCTAAACCAAGGCTAATTAACTACACCGGTCAAGTTTTTATAGCATATAAATATATGATATAGCTTCTGTTGCAATACACGGAATATATTCACAGAACCGAAAAAAGCTTATTATAACAATCATTCTCTCGGTCAAAAAGATTTTTGAAGTAAAGCTACGGAACAAATAATTACATTTAGAGTTCTTGCTTCATTGGTTTATATTGGTGATATCTCATCCTTTGATCATTGCATATAGTTGAGTTTTGAATTGTTTTATATTAATTGCTTTGATCATAGTGTTTTTACTGTAATCATTTTTGAGTGTTGATAGACTAGGTTTGTGGTCTATCAGTTTTTATCCAAAGCTGTGCTAATGGGCTGTTATTACAAGTTTGTGAAGCATAGGTGCTTGGGGTGCATAAGTGCACAAGGGGAGAAAAAGTGCTCAAGTGAGTATAAGTACTCAAAGGGTGTGTAGACACCCAAATTTTGCACTTGTATATTAACCCTGGCAGGAGGGCAAAATTGTCATTTAACCCGACATAGGAAAAGGAAGGTGGACCCTAACACGAAGCCACCACGATGGCTTGCGGTCCAAGCTGCCAAACGAACAACGAGCATCGGGTCCGTTGAGGCAGGACACACAGTCGATCCAGACGAAGCCTGATCTGGTCGCCAAAGACGACGAATGGCCACTACGCTTACGATAGTCGGGGGTCTCGTTCAAAGAGCAATTTATACATCAGGTAACAACCTTCCAAAATAATACAGCAGAAATTGACGATTTAAGACTGCGTGGTATGGAAATCAAGAAAAGCAAGCTGGGCAGCCGCAGGTGCACCTGCGGCCACTGACAGAGGGGACGGTTTCGCGGCTCGAGGAGACAACCCGGTAGCCGAGGATTCGGCGCAGGAGGCCACAACAGGCAGCCGCAGATGCACCTGCGGCTGCCTTCAATCACCTATACAACGCCATTTTTGATCTGCAGAAGGAGGAGAAGAAAATTTTCTTAAATTTATGGAGAGAGAAATCGACAAGAAGAGAGAGAGGAGCTCGAGTTGGCTTAAAACCTAGTAATAGTTGCATTTTGATTGCCGAAATAGTGAGATATTCTTGTGTTTTGCTCGAGTAGTGACAAAGCGTTTGTTAGCGTATTGGAAGGTGAAAAATGGCGTTTTTCTTTAAGTTTTAGCTTGTGTTATTGTTATGATTTTGTTGTTTGATTTGTGATGGATATAATATTTTGGTATATTATTGAGAATCCGTGGATTAGGGATTATTAGCGAGGGTTCCATCGGAACGTAATTTCCTCCTAATGTCCCGATGACATCCGTACGGTGATAGGTAGTTTATTGTGGTAATGAATAGTTCATAGTGTTGGGTTTGTGATTTTTGATTCGCGTTGCATAGTAACAAGTCCAATATTATTAAGCTTGCCTTGGCATGGTCGTGCAGTGATTTGGGTGATTGTGAGCCTAGGAAGGAGATCCTCGTGATTAAATCCCGATGATGAACAATTTTTGGTGTATGTAATCATTGCAAGGGTCCATTTTGTATATATGTAAATATTAGGCCTTAAAGCGATACCGAACCGTAATCGGGTTTAAGGCCCCGTAATAGTAAAATGTGTGATTGTGGGTGTTGGGGGTTATTTACACGGCTCACATGCCCATGGATAGCCCCGACACGTTTTTTGAATGCTTGTTTTGATTTTCAAAATGAAAAAACGGTTTTTCAAAGTAAGGCAAACGACCAAGATTTTTAAAAATAATCAAATTAGGATATTAGAAATCACAAGGTTAAAAAAATGAGATTTTAGTAAACGTCGATCCCTGTTTGGCGAAAAAGCTACAAGCGATTTTGAAATATCATATAAATGATTTCATAAAAATAGACAAACGTTTTCATTAAACTTTGGTGTATAGGGTTAAAGAGCTTCTAGAAGTTGCCTTCATTTTTTATTTGACTTTACTACTAGAAGGCAATGTATAGTCTCGATTCCTATTTGACAAAAGTTTAAAACTTTTTATTTCTGAAAACGACACCTAATAAAAACTCCATCATTTTCAAACTTAAAATCAATGTTTATTATAAAACAAAGCCTTGTCATTCGAGTCAAAGGACGTTTTAAAACACTCATTAAATAAAGCACGTCCTTTACAAAAAGAATCAAAGCAGGTTTTTCTCATCACAACAAACATTTAGGCACGCACACACACACACACACACACACACATTTTAGGATTTTAAAAAAGGAAAGGAAAACATCAAGACTGCGGTAACCGTGTTTCACGGAAGTCAGGGGGTGCCTAACACCTTCCCCTCACTTAAGTAAGCCCCCGAACTCTATGAATCTCGGTTCGCAGACCAATTAATTCAGAGTCACATATGAGCCAGCGATTACGAAAACAAAATTCGAATGAGTTGGTACATCCATTTCAAATATACCAACTGGCGGCTCTGGTCAATTGACTCATCATAAAATCAACCTTTTAAACCCCGTCGACATTCAAGCCGACCCTTTTCCAAAAAATCACACCTTAATCTAAAGGGCTAAAATTGGAAAGGGATTTATTATAAAACGAAACGACTTTTTCGGCATCGACAGGGTGCATAAGTGCACAAGGTGAATTGTAGAACTTGTCTTGTAACAGTGTTTGAATAATTAATAAAGTGAGTCTCCAAAATCAATTGATATTGGACGTGGAGTAGCCCACTAGAATAAAGTAGGATCCGAACCACGTAAAAATTCCTTGTGTTCTTTTGATTGCTTAATAATCTTGTGTTGGGTCATTGTTTTAGTAATATTTAAAATTAAATAATTATCTATAAAATATTATTTATCTACAAATTATTCATTACCAGTTAGATCATTAAAATACAGAAACAAAGTTTTTTTAAGTAACAATAACAAAACAGTTTTCTATCAGAAACAGTACATCAGTTTTATAACAGACTGTATTTCAAGAAACGGTAGACTGCATACTCAGTAGATATTTCGAAATTGAAAAAAAAAATGGCTATTGTCTGCTTAACACTTATTCAACCCCCTCCCCCCCCCCCCCCTCCCCCTTCTAAGTGTGCCTATATAACTTTCAGATAGGTAATTAAATAATAAGCCTAAGTGTTATGTTAAATGATAGTCCAAGAGATAGTTAATATAAGTCCAATCAAATAATATTGGCAAGTATTGTATATAATGGTGTGACAGTCCAATTAAATTAATTACTAGCCCAAGTTATGAAAGATGTGTGAGTTAATTGAGTAACCCAATATAGGAATAATTGTATGGGTATGGGTAATTATATTATGAACCCAAGTTAATGATAAAAAGTAGTTAATGAATTAAATTTAATTAAGTCGAAGTACTTGTATTGATGTATATTAGAGTTTTGAAAAATCAACACTACTGCCACAGCGGTAGGTTTCACCGCCGCGACAGTGAAACTCCCTGGAATATGAAAGTTGAACTACTGTCGCAATGTTGGTAATCACCGTCGTAGCGGTGGTACAGACTATTTGAAAATTAATAGTTTATTGAATCAAATTGAAGTACTAGTATGTATGAGCGTTAAGGTTTTAATAAAATAAATAAGATATATTAAATGTTAGTGATTTAATAGATTAACTCAATTAAGTAGTCCAATGGACTTATAAATAGTAAGTATAATTGGATTATGTAATTAAGCTAATGTGTTTATTTAATAAATCCAATGAAGTAGCCTTATACGATTTAATTAGTTAACCATTTATGAAAAATATGGTGAGTCTAAATAATTTTAAACTAGCCCAATACTTGTTTATATTTCAAGTATCATAGTTAGCCAATTGATTTAATTGTTGGGAGTCCAAGTGTGATGACTTAAATGAATTAATATAGTAGCCAAAATGAATTAAATTGTTGGTCAACATTTATACATATGTGTGTATGTATGTATTATGTATATATATATATATATATATATATATATATATATATATATATCTCTGTGTGTGTGTGTGTGTGTATAAAAGCTATAAAAATAAATAAAAATTAAAGTCAAAAAGGTCATTTTGTCGGCTACTTGGGGAGGGGCCCTACATGGGTGGCTTGTTGCATTTGTATTGCTTTTAAGTTACACAACTAATAACTTGTAAACTAAATTGATGGAGGTCAATCATCTAGTCAATTAAGGCAATAGTAAACCTAGCTTTGCTCCTAATTTGACTATGTTAGTTGATTAAGAAAAGTTGATGGTGATTAAGGAGACTCTATATATAGAGTGCTCCACTCATAGGTTATGTTTGCTTGGCAATTGCTATAACATAAGAGAGAAAAGAGAGAATACATTTGTGTGTTGAGGATTTACTAAGGAAATTGCTAGAAAAGAAGCTTGGTGTAGGACTTATGGCATCATATCTTGCTTTGGAAGGAGAAGAAGAATAGGACACAAGTCCATAAGGTTAAAAAGTGTTTTAACTCTTCCTAAGTTCATTTTTGTAGTCTAAATAGGTTTTAAATGGTTAAAATATATTTTTAACAGATCAAAAGTTATTTTGATGGTCTAGAAATCTTAAACTATGTTATATATGTATATTCATGGTTTGATATGTTTAAATAATGTATTGGTATGTGTGTTACGAAAATAAAGGAAGAAAAATCCATATAGTGATTTACCGATAAAACCCTAGATGGTTCAATCTTAAATTTCTTATCAAAATGTTTTCAAAATATGATCAAACCATGAAATGTTGTAAAACAAGAAGTTAGGAAGACAACAACACTGAGTTGGGGTCATATGGATGTGTAGATGTTATTTTGTTCAAGTTTGAACCAATAAAATCAAGGATTTGTGAAGTTACATTTCACTTTATCCTTGTGAGTAGTTTTTAGTCTAGTTATGTTTGGAATTTAGAATTGTGATCTAAAGAGAAGTTGTAGAGGGGGAAATTCTAATGAGTATGGACTCAAGAATCACCCCAAAATATTTTAAAATGAAGAAGTTATGGTAGTTTTAGTGAAGGAGAGTCGGGTAGTCCCCAAATTAGGGTTTCAAATTTTTGTACCACCGCCGAAGCGGTCAAACACACTGCCTAGAACCTGTTTTTGCTATCCGGGTTGGGTCGGGTCGATCCAGGTCGAGTTTTCTTTGCAAAATTAAGTTGAAATAAGTATAAAATGAATGTGTTTGAATACTAAACCAATATATATGGAGTCTATTAATGAATAAATGATATCTAAATGTTTAAAATATAGACTAAAGTTAACACAATTAAAAAGTTAACAATTGATATTGTTTGAATAATATTAAAATATTATTAAATGGTGAATAATATTAGTATGTGATTAAAAGATTGTTAAAATGATTAATACCATTTGTAAATGATTAAAATATCATTACATAGTTAATAAGTGATTAAAATATTATTAAATAGTTAATCATATTAGTAAGAGATTAAAATATTATTAAATAGATAATAATATTAATAAATGATTATATATTATTAAATGGTTAATAATATTAGTAAGAGATAAAAATATTATTAAATGGTTAATAATATTAATAAGTGAGTAAAATATTATTAAATGGTTAATAATATTTGAATATAGTTGAATATTATCAAATGTAGATAATATTTTGAGGTATTTAGTACATTATTAAATGTCTAAATCATTATGTTATGTAAAAGAAGAAAGTTAATTGAATTAAACCGATGTAAATAGTCCATTTGTGACTAATTTAGACAACTTATTAAAAGTGGGTCGTATGAAGAACGTGTAGTGAAGGCGTAAGTTGGTTAAGCGTACCCGATATCTCCAAACTGTATTTGGGCTAGGGTTTTTGTCCGGAACTTAAGGGTTCGTTTGTCGGACATCTTAAGAGTTAATAATTTGAAGTTAGAGTCTTATATAAAGACTAAGTAATTGTTATTTTAACTAATGATGATGTCAATTTCATATATAAATTGTAGGTTGAACGAAAGACGAAAAATAAGCATAAACTATAGAAACGAACCAGACAAGTTTTTTAGAATTTGCTCATTTGTGTATTGTTATGCAACAATGTTATATTAAATTATTGATATAAATATATATTGATGATATTTTGTGATATGTGAAAAGCATGAAGTATGATTATATGTGAAGTATGTACAGAATATGAAGCATGACTTGATAGATGTTAGTTATGTATTATATGCGATGCATAAGAAGTATGAAACATTAATAAAATTAAAAGCATGATGTACGTATAAAATGCAATGTATGTTTAATATGTGAAGCGTGCAGTGTGTTATGTGTAACTGTTAAACTTGCTGAACCAACGTGCTCACTCTTGCTATAAATTAAACATTTTCAGATAATTGCAAGATATTCGAAGATTTAGTTGAAGATCAAAGATCAGGAATGCGTATTACTTTCACCAAAAGTTTAAGTGATTGTTTTAGTTATGAGTCCGGTTAGGATAGGTAAACTAATTGTGTAATTAAATAAATGGTTAGTGTATATTGTGCGTGTTTAAATACTCAAATTAATTATAATAGAATGTTGTATCATGTATGATATTCAGACATATTAAGAATTTGAAAAGATTGCGATTCTGGAATAAAAAGAGATGTTGTAAAATTTTAAATAAATGATTATTTAGCAATTATACTATTGTTGTAAGTCATGAACAATAATGAAAAGGTTGTACAGTAATGAACTAGATCCGAGGTTCAAGGGACTCGAATTTAGGGTCATCACATATAATTTCGTCAACTGATTCAGATTAAATCGAACCTTTATCGACAAAAAGTGTGCTGACTTCATCAGGCTGTCCACAATAATCCATATCGTGTTGCAGTCTTTCTATGTATCTAGAAGTCCTACTTCGAAGTCCAACATGATGTGCTCCAACTTTCATTTTGGAATTTTCAATGGTTGTAGTAGTTTGTTAGACCTCTAATGCTCCACTTTGACTCTCTACTAGGTTAAACATCTACTGGTGTGTTGTCGCAGGCACTCAATAGTAGTGTAAGTAAGTGTCAATCCCTCAGAGAGTGATAAATTTAATTTTATATTTTATATTTTATAAAGCAAAATTGTGGGGTTTTTAAATTAAAAAAATAATTTAAATAACCTTAACTAAAATAAAACAAATATGCAAGAATTTTTAATGAAATAAATCATAAGAAAAAATCTTTGTTTAAGTTAACATCTGCCATCAAGATTTTACAACTGATCATTATTGCAAGAGTAAATCGATTAATATTTTAAATATTTAATGTGGAATAATTAATCCAATGTGAATAATTTTCTCTGTCTCTCCTTATTTATAATTAAGTAGAAACAAGCGATCTAAATAACCCTTATTATTAAATAATCTCAGACAAGTGCTAAAAATTTAACCTAGTAGCAGCTTTAAGAAATAGAGAGATCGTTAAACTAAATAACACAAGCATAAGTGGTTGCATTTAATTTAGATGGATATTCTTTCTAAGATATAATAATCTTTTGACATGCAAAACAATTATTAATATTAGTTGTTTCATAAATTAAAGTGACCAAACAATTACGAATTTGATATTTAATTTAGCAGTAGATTAATCTGAATAATAAACTAGTAGGTCTACTAGCAATTAAACGAATCAATCATATAAATAAACACAAAAGAATATCCAATACTCAAAATATAAATTTAACAATTAAAATAAATTAGATCTCACAATGTATTAATCTTGATGACTTCAATTACTTAAGCCAAGAACACAAATTTAGCAACTCATAATAGAAGAAATAAAAATTGTGTACAAGAGAATACTCCTAATTGTGTCTCAAAGCACCTATTTATATGCTACATAATTTACCCAAACTATATTAGGAATTAGAATACTAATTACAATAAATTAATAACTAAAATCCTATTTTCTTCCTTTTCCAAATTGAAATTGCATCCTTTAATAATCCCTTTTCTTAATGCACTACTGGAACCCCACGAAAATAACAAAGCAATATGTTGAAACCAATCAAAGCTGTGGGGCCCGCGAACATGAAAGGAATATGAAGAAACAAGCTTGAACAATCTCCTGGCGCATCCATGTGCTTTTTTATTTTTCATTGAATCTCATCTGCGCATAACGCTGTAATTCACTTATTCAGCTGAATCTCGCATATGGCACGACTACTTGTTGAATCTTAAAGGCTTAAATGGCGTCATGCGGCTCATTTGCTGCTTCGTTTAACCTCAGGCGCGGATGGTGCCAAATTCGTCATCTCCAAAATTACAATTATGCCATTAAAGCCTTATTTTATTCCTTTGCCCTACAAAATGAAATTAAAAATAAACAAAAAATAACATAAAAATAATAAAAATGCATAAAATTAAATAAATTACCTAATATACTAAAAATACTTAAAAACTTACAAATAATTAAGCATAAAAAACCTAATAAATAGATATAAAAATCTACTTATCATCTACTGACACACTCAACAACTTCTCGTTTCATATTGGGTACATCTTTAGGCTCCTTGGGTGAACCGAATAAGTTGAATTATGTGCTTTATATAGAACTTTTCTCCTTTAATTCCATCACTGCCGGAACTCATATTCCTCCTTCAAACCTTAGTATTTCTTCCTTATACACCTTAAACTTTTCCTCGTTATTTTCTGTTATCCTTCTCTTTATCCTCTCACACTTCTCATCCTTTTCTTGCGCCTCCTTTATCTTATCCAACAATGTAAGCCGAACTTCCATCATAAACAACTTCTTTCCTAACTCCTTTGGTCCCCCCACTTCTATTTCCATCCTATCTATTTCCTCAATTAACTTCTCCTGAACTATTAACATTGATAACTTTTCCTTCCTTTTTCATCTCAAAGCATCCGCTACAATTTCACCTTTCCTAGATCATACAAAACCTCACAATCATGTCTCATGTTTAGTTCCTTCTGTATGAATAAATATTTCAGAGTCTTGTGGTCTATATATAACTTATATTTCTACTCATACAAATAATGTCTCCAAATCTTTAAAGCAAACACCACCACCTCTAACTCTAAATCATTGGTCGGATACCCCTTCTCATAGTCTTTCAATTGTCGTGATGAGTACGTGATAACTTTGTTGTCATGCATTAATACATACTCAAGCCCTTTATGTGACACATTATTATACACCATGAATTCCCCTGTATTTTTTTA
Organism: Hedera helix; assembly: GCA_947179155.2. NCBI lineage: Eukaryota > Viridiplantae > Streptophyta > Magnoliopsida > Apiales > Araliaceae > Hedera > Hedera helix. The sequence continues at coordinate 13,056,527 of OX359273.1, read as the reverse complement.
TAAAGACAACACGGGTGCCTCACTTGAATTCTTCTTCAGTCCTTAAAATCTTTCCTCGCAATTATCCGTCTAAACGAATTTTAATATTTTTCTTGTTAAATTAGTTAATGGGGTTCCTATCTTAGGAAAAATCTAGAATGTATCTCCGATAATACCCCATTAACCCATAAAACTTCGCACCTCTGTCAGAGACTTGACTCTTCCCAATTGATTACGACTTCCACTTTTGCAGGGTCCATTGATATTCCTTTTTTACCAATCGAATGCCCCAAAAATTAGATTATGTCTCCATCCAAAATCCTCATTTTGAAAACTTTGCATATAGCTTCTCCCTTCTCAACGTCTTTTACACTAATCTTAAATGTTCTGCATGTTCCTCCTAGGTTTGGAGTGCATTAAAATATAATTGTTGAAAATCATGACAAACGTATCCAAATATGGCTTAAATAAATAGTTCATTAAGTCAATGAATGCTGCTAGTATGTTCATTAATGTGAATGACATTATAAAAAGTATGTAACGTCCATATCATGTTCTAAAGGTCGTCTTAGGCATATCTTTCTTTCTCACCTTTAACTGATGGTAATCTGTTCACAGATCTATCTTTGAAAAGTGCCTTGCTCCGTTAAATAGGTTGAAAAGCTCGTCAACTCTGGGTAGGGATACTTACTCTTGAGTGTGATCTTATTCAATTATCTGTAATCTATGCATAATCACAATGACCCATATTTCTTCTTTACGAAAAAATTTGGTGCTCCCAATGGAGACACGTTTGGCTGAATGCAACTCTTATCCGACAGTTTTTCCAATTGAATCATTAGTTCTTTTATTCCCATCGGTGCCATGCGATACGAAGCCTTAGTAGTCGGTGTTGTTCCTGGCACAAAATCTATCACAAACTCGATTTCTCTATCCGATGGAAGATCTGATATCTCGTTTGAGAATTCTTTTACTATGTGTATTTTATTCATCTCCGCTACCACTTTTTTGGTATCTACAACATGGGCATAATAGTCTACGCATCTTTCTCTCTACAACTTCTTAGCCTGCATCATTGTTAGTTAATAAGACTGTCTTGGCAATGTGTTATCAAAAAATATTAACTTAGACCGATTCGGGTTCTGAAGGTTTACACTTTTTCTCTGGCATTCAATTGCTAGTCTATCTCTAACATCGCATCAACATTACCACTTTATTAGGATTAACATAACATAGGTTCCTTTATATTAACAAAACAATTCTATGTACATACTCTACAGAAATTACTCCCTTATCAGCAACTTCTAAATTTAGAAGTTACAGAAAACATAGGTTCCCTTATATTAACAACGTGTATTTTGATGTTATCGCCTCCTGCATATTGGGCAGTTGGTCGGTTTAGTTGGGTTGGTTTAACAATTTTTCACTTCTTGTTGTTATTACCTCCTTGGTTTCCACTTTTTCTCTCAGCTGCCTTCTTTATACATTCCTTAATTTAATGGTCTATTGATCCACAAGTAAAACCTTTTTTCTTCTTCGAATTTATGCAATTGGGGAAGATGTGTCCTCTTTTCCCGTAGTTGTAATAGATGTTCTTTCCTTTCAAGCATCCCCTTGAATGATCCTTCCCACAAACACCATAGGTTCCTCGTTTCCATTTCAAATCTCCTCATTCATTGCTAACACTACTGATGTTATTCCATTTCCTTTTATTTGAATTACTTCCTCCACCACTCCCCTTTTGCTCATCTCATTCACTCCTCCCATTCTTCTTCTCTTGGCGACAATGATTTAAATCCTCATTTTCCCTTTCGGTCATCTTCTTTTCTTTGGGACAATTCTTTACCAAATGGTCTAATGCTCTACACCCATAATATCCTTTTATATTCTGCTTTGGGTAAGGACAATTAGGAGAGATATGCCCTTGATGTTCGCAATTATAACACCTGCCTTTCCCTTTTAAACAGCCCCCTAAATAGTTCTTTTCACAAATCACTCATGCCTCTATATTTTTCTTCTTTGACTTTCCACCACACCTATTATCTTTATTGCATTCCCTTTTAAGGTTTCTACTGCCCTCGCTACTACTTCCTTATGCCCGGCGGACCTTTTCTTCAAAGAACGAATTCCTCTTTTTTGTGACTTGAGTGACTTCCCGTGTGAAGTTATTAATCTCTGTTTGGTTTCTTCAAAATTCAGCGTCTGCTCCCTCGAAAGCATTCACTATTGAATTCATCAATCGTGACGAGAGATCTAGATCCAACTCTGTATTTTCATTTTCTGCTATTTGATGTATCCCTTTTCTCGAGGTTCTCCTCTCGACATCTCTATTTATCACAAAAAAGAATGGTATCCTTACCTCCTTAATCATTTTTAAGTATGTATCATTAGTGCTAAAAACTTAGTCACATACAAAATATTGCTTAATGTTATATCATTCTTATACCCCTTTCACTTATTTTCCACATTCATGACTTATTGTTCACATTTCTCTGTTCACATTTCTCTTTCATATGTTTGATGGCTTTACTGTTACCTTACAATCTATTATGATCGTTCTATGATCTTTCTTTATAAGTGTTTCATTCTATTGTTGTCTTCTCCTTCTAGGAATTCAACAATCACAACGCACATTTAATAATCATTTTACATTAATATGCTTCTCACGAATACATGGTTTGCATATTGTTGTGCTTAAATTTTGTAAAATACTAACAAATGCACGAATCTATTGTAAAATAGTTTTATGCGAAGTATGAGGTCGATCCCACGAGGATTATTGAAAAATTAATTAAATCTAAATTATATTCAATCCTAATCTAGTTACCAAAAAGTGATTGCTAAAATCGTTAAAATTAAAACTAAGTAAACATGTAATGAGAATCAAACCTAATTAAATAAATAAACCATTAATATATGAAAGAAAAGTTTTGAGGTTCGGAATCCACAATATTAACTATGTACGTCTTACAATTTACTATTAATTAGGAGTAGCACTTTGAAAATCAATTTAATGCTTTCTCAAGATTATTCATTTAAGTTCATAAAAATATTTCGTATTGTAAATTCTTATTTTCAAGGTTAAATATATAAGACCAAAGAATTATATGTATCCAATATTTTGAAAAACAAATAATCTCAGTTCTTATTTAAAACGCAACTCGGATTAAATTAAATTAATTGAAACTATTCAAAATACGAGATATTATGAATGAAACAATTTAACTTAAATCAACCAAATAATAAAAATTATTAACAATTAAACCAATTTGAGAGTTTATAATAAATTTCAAAACATTACATAATTAATAACGTTTCATCCTACACCTTAGAAATAATTTAGCAACACATATTAAAAACTACAGCAAGGATTAAGTAATAAACCGACATGATGCAATGTTTCTGCAATTTTGCTTTGCTATGTTTTTTTCCTTCCACAATTTTCGTGCATTGCTTGGTTGGTGATTCAAAAGCCTTTTGCTCCTTCATTGCTTTAGTGTTGTGTTGTCCTAATGGTGTTGCTGCTTTGGTGATGATATGATGTTGGCTGGATTTCTTTTCTTTCTCTTGCGATGGCCTGATATGATACATTTTATAACACTGTTATTGGAGTTCTGTGAATCTCCTCAACCCTTTTTCTTCCTTATCCTTATTATTTATCCCTATTGCAGAGTGAAACCCATATTATAATCCTCAACTCTTGGAACTCTCGTGGGACCCTCATGGTAAATCCATCATTAAAGAATTAAACCTGCAATGTGATGCATAATTTGAGCTTTTGAATTTCACAGCACCTATTCACCAAAAATGAATCCATTTAATATAAAATTAACAAATAAATATATTTTTAAGGGAAATAAATATATATAAAATATGCCTATCACACATATTATAGAATCTTACTATTGGTCTTATAGACCCTTGTATTGTAGCAAAAGCTGGGGTTTATAAAGGTCATATCCCATATATTAATAAAAAGTTAGGATTTACATCACTTCTTTCTTCTCTCATCATACCCTTCCTTACACCATATATATATATATATATATATATATATATATATATATATATATATATTACATCATTTCATTAAACTATCTTGCTACCCTTTCTTTTTCCTTAGCTCTTCCCTCTAGCCTTTCGCTTGCTTTTCATCCCTCAATCTCATCCTAATTGGCTCTTCCCAGTGTATCCGCGCATACTAATTACTAGCCTGAAGATCTAGAAATTTTGCCTCCAATTTCTATATCTTATCACCCAACTCAGATTTCTAGGTTACTAGTTTATTCATACACGCCCACATCTCAAAGAAGCCTTCTTTCATTTCCGAATCATACGTGATTTCTTCGGTTTTGCTTTCTATTATAACTATTACTTCCTTCCTGGGTGCCACGGGCAACTCTTCCTCGATTTCTAGAACACTTATAAGTTTGCCTCCCCTTGACATCCTACATTCACAATCATAAAATAAACTATCTCAGTACTTCTTAATAAATGTATCCGTCGGAGTAGCTAACTTAAGTACCATCTCATTATATAATATAACTACTATTATCTTTCATCACTTTATATTCCCTTATATTAATGCTTCTGTCATTAATGAATTTCCACAATTCATCACCTGGACTCATCGTGAGTTCATTAATCTCTACTTCCTTATATTTTCTAAGGTTATATCCTAAGATTTTATCTGACCTAGGGTTTATAGCCTACAGCTCTGATACTAACTTGTTACACCTCCAAATTCGGGTACTTATACCTCAAATTCAGTGTCCGTGATACAAACTATACATCACATATATCTACTCATTAGTTACATAATAACATAAATATATAAATAATACATTACTTAAGACTTACATAAGTTTCCAGGTTCCAATGACCTTTACATTACATCACTAAACTAATACAAAAGATCATAAGGATTCATAACATTTGTAAACATCTCAAATTCTAATTTTCACTTCAATTCTCTATTGTCTTAGCCTTTCCTTCATCTTTACCAGAGCTACCGACCTCCTCGATCTCAACTATAAATGGGGTTATAAAGCAAGTATAAACAACGAGTTTGCTCAGCAAGCAGTAATCAATAATTATCTTTAAGGGTTTATAAACATAAAAAGTGCAATAGCTTTTGATGGACATGATGTCAGTCAATGAATCGTTAACGATTAATATATCAAGGTTTCGAATCTAAAGAATGCAAAATCAAAGTAAGTTAAGAATAACCAATCATTATGTATCTAGTAAAGAGGAATCTAGAACTTTTAAAGCATGAGTGTCATTTATTACTGAATGACCACTAAGGATCATTGAACCCGTATGAGGATTAACAACGATTAACTGAGAATCCTCAATTAAAATAAGTACATGGGTGATTAGTCTCGTAGTACCCTGCATTATGCATAATGTTCAGTCTCCGTGCACGTGCATGTCAGACCCATCAACAAAAAGTAATTTCCCTTTTTCAAGGTTGTTCATCTCAGCATAAAAGAGTATGTACCAAAGCAATTGGTTTGGATAGCTGTAACGTCCCCGAAATTCGACCCACTTTATTCTCTTAAATCTTGTATTTATTAAACATCAATTGTCTTATGTCCAAATTTCGGTCCGTTAATAAATCTTTCATCGTCTAACTTGATCCATTATTTAATTTCAAAATCATCAATTACCAAATTTTTAGTATAAATTTTTCTTTTTCTCAATTCAATCATTGTATTAAAATATTTGGATATTTAAAATCTTTACATCTGGATCCTAGTCCCTGGATCGCAACATTTACTTTTTCTTTCTGCTACCGATATCATAATGCTCACATATAAAGTTATTTATTTTCATACAATTATTCCTTATTGCATTATTCGTAATCAAACATATAATAATTTCTATTGTAACAATTATCTTGAACAATCACGATTCATAATTGAACTTTTATCATTTCCAAATTCAACATATATATACATACAGCTCATCACAGTAAAAATTAACAAATTTCTCAAATTGAATTATAATGTTGAAAATATACCAATTATGTTTCCAACCTTCTAGGTAATTTATCCCTATCATAGTCCGATATTCTTGAAATTTATGTCTTTCCCTGCAAAAATATTTATTAAGAAAGTAATGAGCACAACAGCTCAGCAAGTTCAACAGTTTATGCTTCACGTAGCACATACCTTCACATGCTCAGTGTGTGTCATACATCATGTGCTTGTGTTTCGACTATAGCAATATATCCCACATCATTGCACAAAGTACACATAGTTGTCATGTTATTAACAGATCACATAACGCATAATTATATGCATTTAAACAAGTATTTATATATCATAACAGGCAACAATTTACATTAAAGGACTGAAGAACTTGCCTGTTGTCCAATTATTTAAATTGATAGCTCAAACCCTTAACTCGATCAACCTTCCTTAGTCTAAAATTCCTTCCTTGAGACTTGCTCTACACTCCTTGATGGTCCCAAAATTTCTTCTCTTGTAGCTATGGCGGTTTTCCGATTGGTGGTGGTTGGTTCGGTTGCAAGAGGGAGAGAACAAGAAAACTTTATATTCTCTTATTTCTTTTCTTTCTTATTCCTTTTGTTTTCTTTTTTTTTTTTTGCTTTTTATAGCCATATGCACTTAACCAAATTTTAAAATCCAAGCCATTCCACCGACTTTGTTTTCTCCCGAAAGTTCCAACGCCACAATTCATGCATAAATAATTAATTTAATACCTTATGTAATCATTTCGTGAATAAATATTTTATATAATGTATATAAAATATTTATTTTAAATTACTAAAATTCATAACATAATTTATTATTAATATTTATACCATTTTTGGGTACTTTACTTGACAAATTTTGTAAACGCATAACGCCATGCATGTAATTATATGAGGTAATTTATACCTCCAAAATTCATAAAATAATTCATAGGACATATAAAAATTATTTTTCATAATTTTTCACTTCGTTACTTGAACAACATGTTACATTAACATGTTCACATTTCTGAAATATTATTTTTCATAAAAGTCATAATAATTCCATTATACATAAATATAATTTTTAATAACTTAAAACCTTCCTTTTCCTTATTTAATTTCATTTCTTTACATTTCACATTAATTTCTTTATATATAAATTATATAATTTAATATTATATAATTTATATATTTACATTCTCCTTTTTTGAATAATTTCTTAAATTCCTCCATCATTATCAATTAATCAATAATTTTACATTTATTAACTTCCTCATTATTTAATTCTCTTATATAAATTATATAATTATCCTTATATAATTTATATAATTATAATTTCCTTTATACATCACATTAATTTTCTTATATAAATCATATAATTTATTATTATATAATTTATATAATTACATTTCTTCTCAATAAATTTCTAAATTTCCACCATAATTCTTAATTAAATCTAAAATCAATAATTACAATTTTATTAACTTCCCCATTCACTTTTCATTTAAAATTGGATTAATTTAATTATTAATCCCTTAATTTCCATAATTAATAACATTAATAATTATCACTTAAACATATACATTTATACATATATACAATTGTGTATATATATATACATATCTAATTTCATATATTTCACATTACCACATAACCTTAATTAAATAATAATTTCTGCATTTACATAACAATTTTAATTGTACAAATTATAGTACATTTACCTGAAATTTCTCTTATTCTTCATAAATTGTTTCTAAACAATTTATTTATTTTTTCAATTCTTTTAAATTCACACAATTCATCACCACCTTTAATTTACCACATAAATCCCTTTACATACATCAAATCACATAAAATAATAATTAATTTAAACAATCTTGATAATTTTATTAATTAAATTCTTATTAAATTTTATTAAATAATTTCAAAAATTCGGATCCTCACAATAGCTGTTTCAAAGATTAAGATGGATAATTTATGTCATCATCTGTCAAGCCGAATCAAGTGACATAGACTCACATTTCAAACAACTTGCCTTCATTTAAAATTCTCATCATTTACAATTTAGTATTTGGGAAATCTTTCTAAGCGTCCACATATGAATGGTTGTATTCAAGTTGTGATAGTTTAAATTCAGGCATTCACTTTATCTACAGATCTTCTATGAAACAAATAAGGTGTACAAGTAAGAGATACTTGTCTGATACGTCCGCTTTCTCTTCTTCCAGCTTATAAACTTCATTTGACCAACATAAGTCGTGATTTGATTTATTGATTAATCTCTATTGAAGTAATATTGAAATTCATGTCAATATATTCTAACTCCTAAGTCTCCACCATCTAACTCTACTTCACTTCTTAACATCCCGTTATATATCTACTTCACCAGCACCATTAACCTGGCTTCTTAACATTCATTTATATCCATCATTCTTCTCTACAGATAACACCACCATTATTATTATCCTTATGTTCACCATTGCCTTCAGTTCTTATTATTAATGGTTCATTTATCTTCATATGTTACAAATAAAATAGTCTTTGTTATTATTTTATTTGTCCACTTCTCTTTATTCCTCAAAATCAAATATTATCATTTACTATTACATGTCCTTTATTCTTTACTTACTTTGGTTAATTTGCAAATAAAATAATCCTTCTTATTTTATTTGTTTAATTCCTCATTTAATTTTTCATTTTATTCTTCACAAATAAAACAATGTTCCTTATTATTTATTTGCTTACATTCTATTTTCTTTAAGTCTCCTTTACCATCCACAAATAAAATAATTATTATTATTTTATTTGTGTAAGTCTTATTTGTTTCACAAATAAAATAACTTTTAACATTATTTTATTTTTTTAGGCTTTATTTGTTTTAATTCCCATTTATAATCCATAATAAAATAATCCTCATTTAATTCATCTCCAATATTCACAAATAAAATGATCTTTATTATTATTTTATTTATTTAAACCTCCTTCATTTAATCTACAAATAAAATAATTTAATTATTATTTTATTTGTTTCAACTATATTCATTTAATCTCCTCTTTATAATCTATAAGTAAAATAATTTAATTATTATTTTATTTGTTTACTCTTGATTGGTCAAATAAAATAATTAAATGTTATCTTATTTGTTATCTCTTTATTTATTTATTTATTTTATTCTCCATTTTCTTTCATTATTATTTATTTAATTTTACTTTTATTTTATTATTCATTTTATTTTATTTACAAAAAAAATTGATCTGACCTTGTTTGACCCAATCAAACCCAGCCAACGAACCGATCAACTGAGTTCCAAGTACAGCACCCCGATGCTCTGAAATGAACTGGGGACAGCGCTGTGACACTGCCCTTTGATTTTTTTAAAAATAAAGTGCAAGGGCCCTAGCGTTGCAATTTATGATGTAGGCAACGCCACGATGTTACGTGACGGAATGCTCAACCACCATATTTTCAAGTTTTGATTTCTACCATTTTTTATTCTAATCTTCATAACTTGTTCATCTTATATCCAATTGAGTTCAAACCAAGTTCATTACTAAGTAAACTCATAGATTTATTATATTCAATGTTATGATTATTTTTCAAAAATATTTATTTGCCAAAATATTAGCCTAACCATGCTAGGGTTTACCTAGAACATGTTTTACAAAAATTTCCACCATAAATTCATTCTAGCTTCAATTTTGATAGTTCCACTTGGATTAGTTTTATAACTCATAGATCTAACATGTTCAAGCTTTATTTAAATTGTTTTCATCAAAATCATGTTCATCACTTAGGGTTAACATGTCTTTTTTATACACTAACGTATAACCAAAGCACATATACTGCTTTTAAAACCACCTTATATCTTTGGAATCCACCGTGATTGTCACATCACTTAACCTCCCACAACCAAACATGCAAGGACCACTATCATAACTAAATATACCATAATAAACTCCAAGATCTAGGTTAAGAGGGTTTTATACCTTCTAGATACACACTTCTTCCTTACTAGAAATCTTGTAAGGCTCTCCACAATGACCTCTTCCTTATTTTCTCCTTTGAGGCTTCAAGAATTTCTCTATATTTTCTCTCTTTTCTTTCTCTCTTCTTTCTTGCTCTCACTTGGACTCACAAACACTTATCTCTCTTCTTTCTTGCACTCACTTGGACTTTCTAAATGCGTGGGAGGAGAATCTATTTATAGAGTCATCCTTAATCTTACTTATCTCTCACTAATCATCCAACACTTGCTAATTAAACTTAATTATGTCATCTTCCAACATGCTTCCCTAAATTAAGGAAAAAGTGATGCCTTGGGAGTATTTTAAGGCCCCTTTTTTCAATGCTCATAAAAATACAAAATTCAAGGAATTAAAAACTACACAAAGCTCCAAATTTTGGCTTTATTAATATGATTTTTTTTTTCTAATTTGGAGCATTCTAGGTTTGGGCTAAAACTTTGGGTCAAAGCTTGGGCCTTGGTTTGGACTTTATTTAATACTTCCTTGGGCTTATATTAATTCCCACTTGGACTCTAAATTGGGCCAATCCAGCATTCCCACATGCATTACTAATTAAATAAGAATTGCGCTACTTAAATTTCCCCACCATGCACACATATTAGGTTGGCCCAAATTAATTCTTCACTAGGTTACATCACATAACACTTGGCTCAAATATTCCTCATCATGAAATAAATTTATAGATCATTTAATTATTACCTTGGATTTATTTTAATCCTCATCCACGAATCAATCCAATACTTGATTAATTCAACATCTTAATTATTCCTCATATCACGCAAGACTCATTCTTTCAGGTTTAGTTAATTCATAACTTAAGCTCATTATACATTCCTCTCATAATTTATTTGTCCATCTTAATCCTTTCTTTAATTCATAATTAATTAAAATTCTTTGAATTAACTAACTCTATATTCTTTCTATCATATAATTACACATATACATATAAGTGCACATAAAATTTCAAATAATTTCTCATTTTATTAATATAATAGTCTTTACAAAATTCTTGGTCACTACATTCTCCCCCTCCGTATAAAGTTTTTGCCCCTGAAATCAATACAGGGTTATGCAAAAAAGTGGGGGTAATCCTTTCTTATCCTTTCCTCTATCTCCCACATACCTTCCTCGACATTGTGGTTCCTCCTTACTACCTTAACAAAAGGTATGACCCTACTATGTAATATCTGCTCCTTCCTATCGATGATTTACACAGGGATTTCTTCATAAAAAAAACCCTTTCCATTTGTATAGGATTCGTAGGAATTTTACGTGCTTCTAGTCGGGCTCCTATGGTCATACTGCTAAAACATGGAACACATTGTGAATATGCTCAAGTTCATGAAGTAATGCCACCTCATATGCTACTTCATCGATTCTCTTTAAAATCTCGAGGGTCTTATGAATCTCTGGCTAAGTTTCCCTCTATTTTTGAATCTTATTTTTCCAATTTTTAGGGAGACACCTTCAAAATACAAAATTGCCAACCTCAAAGTCTTTGTGTTGACGGTGTAGATCAACGTACTTCTTTTTGCCTATCTTGAGCTGCCACCAATTTGGCCCTTATCACCTTAATTACCTCAGCTATTTATGGTACCAATTCTAGCGCCACAAGTTTATGTTCACCTACATCGTCACATCATAACGGTGTTTTGCACATTCTTCTATTGAGAGTTGCGTACGACGATATGCCGATGCTCATATGGAAACTATTATTGTAAGTGAATTCAACGGGATGTATTTCGTCGTCCCAACTTCCTTGAAGGTCTATTATACAAGCTTTGAGCATATCTTCTAGCTTCTAAATAGTTCTCTTGCTCTGCCCATCGGTATAGGGGTGATAAGCAGTACTCAGTCTTAATCTGGGTTCCTATATGTTCCTGTAAACTTCTCCAAAAATTTAATGTAAACGTGAATCTTTGTTTTATACAATAGACACTAGTACCCCATGCTTGACACAATATCTTTTATATAAAGTTTCGCCAACTGATTTAGATTAAATCGAACATTTATCAGCAAAAAGTGTGCTGACTTCGTCATCATGTCCACAATAATCCATATCGTGTTGTAGCCTTTCTGTGTATCTGGAAATCTTACTGTGAAGTCAATCGTGATGTGCTCCCACTTCCATTCTGAAATTTTCAATGGTTGTATAGTAGTCCGTTCAGCCTCTGGTGCTCTGCTTTAACTCTCTGACAGGTTAAACATCTATTGACATACTCGATAACTCCTCGTTTTATATTGGGTACATCTTTGTGCTCTCTGAGTGAACATAATAAGTCAAATTATGCGCTTTGTGTAGAACTTCCCTCCCTCAATTCCATCACTGTCGGAACCCATATTCGTCCTTCAAACCTTAGTATTCCTTCCTTATACACCTTAAACTTTTCCTCGTTATTTTCCATTATCCTTCTATTTATCCTCTCACACTCCCCATCCTTCTTCTATGCCTCCTTTATCTTATCCAACAATGTCGGTCGAACCTCCATTATAAATAGCTTCTTTCTTTACTCATTTGGTCCCCCTCATTTCTATTTTCATTCTCACCATTTCATTAATCAACTTTTCCTGAATTGTCAACATCGATAACTATTCCTTCCTTTTTTGACTCAAAGAATCCGTTAGCACGTTTGCCTTTCTTAGATAGTACAAAACCTTATAATCATAGTCCTTAATGAACTCTAACCACCTTCTATATATCATGTTTAGTTCCTTATGTATAAAGATGTATTTCAGACTATTATGTTCTGTATATATCTCATATTTCTCCTCATACAAATAGTTCCTCCAAATCTTTAAAGCGAACACCAGCATTGCTAACTCCAAATCATGGTTTAGATACACCTTGTAATCTTTCAACTGTTGTGACACGTACGCGATAACTTTGCCATCCTGCATCAATACACACTCAAGCCCTTTATGCGATGCGTCATTGTACACCACGAATTCCCCTGTATTATCTGATAAAGGCAACATGTGTGTCTCACTTAAATTCTTCTTCAGTCCTTGAAAACTTGCTTGCATTTATCCATCTAAACGAATTTTATTATTTTTCTTGTTAAATTGGTTCACGGGGTTCGCTATCTTAGGAACAATCTTGAATGTATCTCCAATAATATCCCACTAACCCCCAGAATGTTGCACCTCTATCGGAGACTTTGGTTGCTCCCAATTGATTACGACTTCCAAATTTGCAAGGTCCATAGATAATTCCCTCTTTACTAATCGCATGCCCCAAAAATTGGATTCTATCTCCATCCAAAATCCTCATTTTGCAAACTTTTCATATAGCTTCTCCCTTCTCAACATCTCTAACACCAATCTTAAATGTTCTGCATATTCCTCCTGGGTCTTGGCATAAATTAAAATATCATCAACAAAACCCCCAATAAACATATCAAAGTACGGCTTAAATACTCGATTCATTAAATCTATGAATGTTACTGGTGCGTTCATCAATCTGAATGACATTACAAAAAGTCCATAACGTCCATATCACATTCTAAATATTATCTTAGGCATATCTTCCTTTCTTACCTTCAACTGAGGGTAATCCATTGTCAGATCTATCTTTGAGAAGTACCTTGCTCCCTTAAACAGGTCAAAAAGATCGTCGATTCGGGGTAAGGGATACTTACTCTTGAGTGTGACCTTATTCAATTCTCTATAATCTATGCATAATTGCAACGATCCGTCATTCTTCTATACGAACAAAACTTATGCTTCCCATTGAGAAATGTTTGGCTGAATGTTACTCTTGTCCGACAACTCTTGCAACTAAATTGTTAGTTCTTTTATCCCTATCGGCACCATGCGATACAGAGTCTTAGAAGTCAGTGCCATTCCTGGCATAAAATCTATCGTAAACTACATTTCTCTATCCGGTGGAAGATCTGGTAACTCATCTGAAAATTCTTTTACGATATGTATTTTATTCATCTCCGCTACCACTTTTTAGGTGTTTATAACATAGGCTTAATAGCCTACGCATCCTTTTCTTAACAACTTCTTGGCCTGCATCATCGTCAGTCAACAAGACTATCTTGGTGATGTGCTATCATAAAATACTACCTTAGACCTATTCGGGGTCTGAAGGTTTACACTTTTCCTCTAACAGTCAATTGCAAGTCTATTCATAACATCGCATCAAATTTCCCACTTTATTGGGATTAAGACAACATAAGTTCCTTTATATCAACACAACAATTCTATGTATGTACTCTACAAAAATTACTCCCCTATCTGCAACTTCTATATTCATAGGGGGGGTTTAATTCTTTTCAGGGTAGACTTGATCGTCTAGCAAATTTTTCATATTCAAAGGGTAGGTATCACCCCAAATCAAATAATACGTAAGCATTAATATTATTGATTCTAATGGTAGCTGGCACCGTATCTTTTGAGGTTGTCGCCTCCTACACAATCACGTCGAAGGTTTGAGCAGTTGGTCGGTCTGATTGCATTGATTTTGCGATTGCCCGCTTCTTGTTGTTATTACCTCCTTGGTTTCTACTTCATCCATAATCACCTTCTTCAAATAGTCCTTGATTTGATGGTCTGTTGATTCACATGCAAACCACCCATTTTTCTTCTTTAAATTTGTGCAATTGGGAAAGATGTGTCCCCCTGCCCGCAATTGTAATATAAGTTTTTTCCTTTCAAGCATCGCCTTGAATGATCCTTCCCACAAACACTACAGGTTCCTCTTTTCCCTTTCAAATCCCCTTGTTCACCTTCAACACTATCGATGTTATTCCATTTCCTTTTATTTGAATTACTTCCTCCATAACTCCTTTCTCACTCGTCTCCTTCACTCATCTCATTCTTCTTCTCTTGGCGACATGGATTCAAATCCCCATTTCCCCTTTCAGTCTTCATCCTTTCGTTGGGATAATTCTTTACCAAATGGTCTAATGCTATACACATGTAACATCCTTTTATATTCTGCTTTAGGTCATGACAATTAGGAGAGATATGGCATTCACGTTCGTAATTACAACACTTGCCTTTCCTTTTTAAACACATCCCTAAATGGTTCTTTTCATAACTCGCACATGCCTTTATCTTCTTTTTTTCTTTGTCTCTCTTCCACACCCATTATCCTTATTCCACTCCCTTTTAAGGTTTCTTTGCCCTCGCTGCTACTTCATTTTGCTCAACGGACAATTTCCTTCTTCAAAGCATGAATTTCTCTTTTCATGACTGGAGTGACTTCCCGTTTCAATTTATTAATCTCTGTCTGGCTTTCTCAAAATTTAGCGATTACTCTCTCAAAAGCATTCACTAATGAATTCATCAATAGCGATGAGAGGACTCAATCCAGCTCCCTGTTTTCATTTTTTGCTATCTAATGTATATTTTTTTCTCAAGGTCCTTCTCTCGACATCTATGTTTATCGTAAAATGAATGGTATCGTTACTTCCTTAATTATTTTTAAGTATATATCATTAGTTCTAAAAACTTAATCACATACAGAATATTGCTTAACCTTATATCATTCTTATACCCCTTTTCACTTATTTTTCATGTTTATGTCTTATTGTTCACATTTCTCTTTCATCTGTTTGATAGCTTAACTGCTACCTTACAATCTATTATAATCGTTCTATGATCTTCCTTTATAAGCGTTTCATTCTACTATTGTCTTCTCCTTCTAGGAATTCAACCATCACAACGCTCATTTAATAATCGTTTTACATTAATACGCTTCTCATGAATACATGGTTTGCACATATTATAACTTCTTGCTATTAGTCTTGCATACTCTTATATTACAACAAAAGCTAGGGTTTATAAGAACATATCCCACATATTACACAAAAGTCGAGATTTACATAACTTATTTCTTCTCTCACCATACCCTTCCTTACGTCATTACATCATATATATATATATATATATATATATATATATCTTACATCACTTCATTAAACTGTCTCGTTACCTTTCTACTTCCATAGCTCTTCCTTAGGGCTTCCGTTTGCTCTTCCGCTCTCAATCTCATCATAACTTCCTCTTCCCAGCGTATCCGCACATACTGATTACTAGCCTGAAGATTTCAAACTTTTCCTCCAATTACTATATCTTATCCTCCATCTCAGATTTATGGGTTACTAGGTAATTCATACGTGCCCACATCTCAAGGAAGCCTTCTAGCATTTCTGAATCAAATGTGTTATCCTCAAAATCCTTGCCATGCAGTATGCTATTAGACACTGCATCCTCTATTAATTCTGCTTCTTTGGTTTTGCTTTCTGTTATAACTATTACTTCCTGCCTCGGTGCCACGTGTAACTCTTCCCCGATTTCTAGAACACCTATAAGTTTGTCTCCCTTTGACATCCTACATTCGCAATCATAAAATAAACTATCTTAATACTTCTCAAAAAATGTACCCTTTGGAGTAGCTAACTTAAGTACTATCTCATCACATAATATAACTACCATTATGTTTTGTCGCTTTATATTCCCTTATACTAATGCATCCGTCTTTGATGAATTTCCACAATTCATCACCTAGACTCATCGCGAGTTCATTTATATCTACTTCCTTATATTTTTTAAGGTTATATCTTAAAGTTTTCTCCAACCTAAAGTTTATAACCTACAGCTCTGATATTAACTTGCAACATCACCAAATTTGGGTACTTATACCTCAAATTTAGTGCCCACGATACCAACTATACATCACATAAATCTACCCATTAGTTACATAATAACATAAATATATAAATAATATGTTACATAAGACTTACATAAGTTCCTAGGTTCCGATGACCTTTAAATTACGTCACTGAACTAATATAAAAGATCATAAGGATTCATAACGTTTGTAAACATCTCAAATTCTAACTTTGACTTTAATTCTCTGTTGTCTTAGCCTTTCCTTCATCTTTACCAAAGGTACCGACTGAAAGTAGTATGCACACAAGCCAATCATGTTTGATATGATATAATATATACTTTGTAATCTTATTCATTTATTAATAAAAATTTATTTATCCCAATGCATTTTCTTTATCCATATTTAATATATGACATTAATTGTGATAAACCAATAGTTGTTGAGCAATGCTTTTAGAATCATGATGATGATCATGCTAATGAGATCTAAATTCAAGATAGCTCAAAACTAAAATTGTTCCTAATTATGGGATTACTAAAATAGGGATTAGTGAATCTAGATAGATTAGTACATACTATGCTTGCTCTTATGAAGATGATGATTGATCTCATAATCAGTTGTATAGACACATTAAAGCAAGTGTGTAGGTGCTTATCAGAGAATAAGTTCACTAAACATGACTCGCTCAAGGAACACCTAATGAAATCTTACTTGTATGTCAATATGAGTTCCTTTTTTTATAATGTCAATATAGAGAATAAGTTCACTAAACATGTTGTGTATGATGAATTATATTTTGACATATTCCTAAAAAAAATTAAGGTATATCCAAGAGTATGTTCGGGTATAATAAGTTGTATATGGAGATGTGTGAATGGTCAATAAAGAATCCACCACTTTTATTATAAAAAAAAGAATGGCCTATACAATTCGATAAATGACAACTCAGTAGTAATTGGCAGAATGCAAATTAGGAAGTAATTTTTAATTTACATTAATTAGAGTTATTCATTTGATAATCGAAATGCATATAATCAAATAAAATAAGAGTTGACAGTAATACCATATCTTATATTTGAGTGAGACATTGTGAGGTAGAATGATCAAATTGTATGGTAACTATTCACTGAATATGTTTTTTTTTTAATTAAATATTAAAATCTATATTATTTGGAAAGTCGTTAATCGCTAAAGAGTTTACCCTTATTGTAGAATAAAAATTATTTACTTAAATGAATTAATATTTTAATTTATTTATTTAAATAAGATTAGAATTATTTTAATTGATTTATTCTACAACCGGTTTAATATAGAAAACCTAAAAGGTCACACCGCAAAAGAAAAATAATTATTTAAAAAGTAAATGACATAATCATAATAATGAATTAAGTTTGTTTAATTAATACTATGATGATAGAATAAATTAAATAACTTAATATTTAATATTTAATATTTTGAAAATACTAATTATAAATTAATAAGAATAATCTTATTATTATTACTATTATCATTATTATTTAGTTCCTAAATAGTTTAGGAATCAATTACTAAGAGTACTCTCATAAATGATAATTAAATTCCTAAATGGTTTAGATATAATTATTTTATTAAATCAGTTAAGTTCCTAATTAGATTAGGAGTTTAATTAAAAACCATATTCCTAAAGGTGTTAAGATGATTAATTATATCTATAAATAAGAGAAGTTTTATTATGGATTGGGGTTACATATGCTTCCATAAGGTTTGGGAGAGTACTCGTAAGTTATATAGATCAAAGAAATTAGAAGAGAGAGAAAATTAGGGTTTGTCATTATTCATTTCTTGAATCTTTATTCTTCCTTGGTAGATCACCTCTAGAAGCAACACATTTGGGTGGCTAATGTTGATTATAGAAATTTAATGGGTGAAATTCAAGGAGAATACGAAGGAATTGGAGTTGAACACGTACCTTTGGAAAACTAGAATCTACAATGATATAATTCTCTATCTTCTTCTTATTAATTAATAGTTATTATCAATATATTTTAATTACTTAATAATCTTCTTTCGATTAAGTAATAATTTATTCCACTTAATTATCATTTAATTACTATTTAATATGAATTAAATAATAATTAATTAATTAATTATCCATACTCATTATTTAATATTAATTAAATAATAAACACTTATATTATTAACTCCAACATTCTTTAATTACTATTTAATATATTAAATAGTAAGCAATTAACCCTCTTTAATTATGATTCAATGTTAATTAATTAATTTATTAATTATCTTTATTTATTATTTACTCTGAACAAAATAATAAATAATTGGTTTAAATACTTTCTCATAATTTAATTACTATTTAATATCAATTAAATAATAATTACATAGTTACTTCCTTTATTTACTATTTAATTATCAATTAAATAATAAATAATTATTTTCCTTCATTAAATAATATGATATAATTTAAATATCACATTTATTATTTAATAACAATTTAATAATAATTTTCTTCAATTATTAGTTAATTAACATCCAACTAGTGTACATTATCACCTCAAAAAGTATTAAAAATATTTTCTCTTTTATTTACCCTTACTTACTATTTAATACAACTTGAATAATAAGTAAGTAGGCTGATTAACATTTTTCCAGCATTTAAAAATACTTTTAACAATTTTTCATGTAATTAGTTAGTTTTAATCATTTAATAATTATAGAAATTATCAAATTACATAAAATTTCATATTTTAAATTTTTATAATATTTTTTATAAATTTACAAGCATTTTCTCTTTTGAAACCAACCCAAGAACCGGCCTAAAAAGTGCCGAACCGGTCCCACCTAGAAAATCACAAAATCAAAAAATTCGTGAACCGGGCGGTTTATTTTCCAAAATAGGCAGATTACTTTTGGTCGTTTCCGAATTTGGAGTCTCTTACTAAAGCTTGAATATCTTGATTTGTACAACTCCGATGGAGCTCTACTTTATATCGTTGCATTCGTATATTCTTGAACTACAAGTTTTTGTTATCAAACATGAAATTTGGATTTGTTTTGGTTACTGAAATTGGCTCCAAATCGGACTATTGTGCACAGCCCTAAAAACAGTGGGGTGTTTTGGTAGAAAATCCATAACTTGCTCATTTTAAGTCGGATTTTAGTCATTCAACTTGGAGAATCTTCATAATTCATGAATCTATCACCCAAAATTGACGGATCACGAATCTGACTTACAGATCGTGAACAGTAATTCCAGTAAGGGACTGCTATGTATTAGGTGAAATCGTTTCTATTAGTAAAAATTATTTTGAAGACTTTGGCCAATTTTTTTGTCATAGATGCGTATAAATACTTGATCTAACCAAGTGAAACCCTATATGCACATGTCTAGCACATATATATACATTAAGATCTCAAAATTTTGGTTTCCTCCATAAAAATTACATAAAGTATAAAAAGAAGTTCCAAAACTAAGGTTTTAGGACGTTTTATACCCCTTGCTCTTGGATGCTCATTTCCTTTTCTTTCCGAAGTGATTTATGAAGTTAAATGGCATCCACACCTTCCCTTGATGCTGCTGTGAGCCTCTAGTACGGGGTTCTTGGTTTGCTTTGGTTGGTAGCTCTCAAGAATAGATGAAGATGGAAGTATACTTGCACTTTTCTCTCTAGTTCTAGCTTTCTCTACTCATGGAATGAAATGAACCAACCTAATGAAGCTTGAGGGTGTTTGTATTTATAGAGCAATACTAAGCATGCGTAAGCTCTCTAATTGACCAACCATTGGGTGATTTTAAGCCTAAACTTCATTGGAAACACGGCTCCTTAAAAAGTGGGATGTGAAGTGCATTGGAGTAATTTGTGGGGGAGGTTTTCCGAGAAATTATCTTGAGCCTTGTCCCCCCCCCCCCCCCCCCTTCTCCCCCCAATTTTGACCGGTCAATTTCACTCCCTAAAAATCCCATGACTTGATTTTCTTTTAATTATTAATTGGCTATATATATATATCAACCAACTTGGGCTCCCAATAATTAAATCAATGGACTCCCATAATTAATTCCATGGGTTAGCAAATAAATTCTATGACCTAGGTATTTAATTTGTACCTTTAAATCACATAATATTAATTAGTTATCAAAATTAATCCTAGCACGTTTAATTGCTATCAAACCATAGTTTGTGGACTTTGTGTATTCGTTGACATACTTGGACCAATTAAATTTTCTAATTAGACTTTCGTAAAAAATTTAATTCGATCTACCACATTATCGGTTTAACCACAACCCTAATGTTTACAATTGCGTCATCTATTTAGGGTTTCGATCTTATCATTATCGCTATTATGATTTCTAGGTTAGTCACTTGGTTTAACAATTCCACCGAGTGAGTTCTACTTTAATTCAAACCACATACACATAGATATGATTATTCACGAATGCATATTAAAATAAATTTTCATTTCATTTCATTGATTAATACGTCATCAATTATAATTGAAATAAACCGTAATAATTGCGGTTATTACATCCTCCCCCTTTATAAGAATTCCGTCCTCGGAATTACAGCACACATATCTCTACTTATTTCATTCACCAAAACTAGGTTTTACCTCAACCTTTAATTAATTATATTTGATTTTTTTTTATCTCGTAAATATTCGGGTTATTACATTCACCCATTCTTCTTAGAATTTCGTCCTCGAAATTACAGCATACTTATCTCAGCTCATTTTATCCATTAGGTTATCAACCAAACCTATCAAATTTCTCAGTCTCTAAGGATTTTTTATTGATCATTTAATTATATGACTCATCACCTCTCAAATTTACACCTCTACCCATTAAATTTCCAGAATATTGGGATATTTTCCAGAAGTCTTCAACAATTGTTCAATAATTGTGAAGGAGCTTTAATAACCTTGAAGTAGAAAGAATTCCTTTAAAGTAATGTCATATCTGACTGAAAGGTCATAAAGACCATGAACAAATTTCAAGGAATCAATCATTCGACTGACCCTTTTAAATGATTCAATAATACGAGCTCGATATAATCAATGCAAAATTTGATAAGTGCCAATTGATTTTAAATGTTGAGTGGTCACCTTGACCGTGAACGTCTGGTGAGGCATCAATCTCTTGATTGACCCTTTTAGGTTACATGTCCAGACCACACTTGAGGTATCAGTCTCTTAATTGACCATCTTAGGTTATTACATGTATCATTTATCTGATACTTAGGTTTTTTCCCATTATGGGTTGTTCTCTCAGCTTTAGAATCCATACAAATAACAAGTTTGGATAGCTTTTAAATGTTCAACATGCAAATGTTTAGCTGAAATAATTGGCATAGACTTACAATAATATTTCGGATATTAATCGGAACTTTAAACATTTAAAGAGCACATTCGTGCAATAAATTTTTTTATTTTTTTTATTTTTTTATTTTTTGAAGTTCAACACTTCAGATTAAAAACTGTCTAGCCGAATCAAATGGCCTAGACTACCATTATAAACTGTTCATGAACCATGAACTATTTTTTTTAAAACTATTTTAAGTGAAAGTGAAAATCATTTTATGACTTCATGATACCGTATCTTTGGCACAGTACGTTGAAGATTCTATCAATAGTAATTTTGACGCCCTCTGTATGGTGCAAATTACTTTATGATATCATGATACCGTACCTTCACAGAAAATGCGTTGATGATTCAGTCATTGTCATATCCACACCACATAGTGTGTTGACATTTTAGAAATACATTTTGATGTCTTCAAATCATTATGGCATAGCCGAATCAAATAGCATAGACTCTTCTTTAAACGTTTCAATATCATTTGAAAATCATTTTAGGTTTTATCATACTACCACAAGTAACAATAAATTGTTTCCACAACTTAAGTTACTGCGGTTTATTAATAAAACTCAAAATTTTAAAAGTCCTTTTTAAAGGCACACAAGTGTGAATTTGGCACAATTTTAAGAATTTAAAGTTTAGCATAGCTAGAAGATTTGGAATATCCTAAAACCTCAAATAATCCCCAATTTTACTCCTCATCTTTTCCAGCTTAATAACTATATCTATTATAGCTTTAATCTTGCTACTTAACTATACCCACACTCACTGTTCATCAACTTACCACGTATTTGGGCTCAGAAACTTACCACAATCATATGGTTTAAGAAACTTGTCCTAGTCAGGCCAAAGTCGCCCATTCACTGAGGGGCTCCACCACATGACTATGAATCACGAACTTACCATACGTGTCGGTTTTCAGAACACGAACTTATCTTAACATCATCTATCTATCTGTTATACACATGAGAAAAAAATCACCTTCTCAACATATATATAGCGAATAGCGCGACACCATGTTTCAATTGATTATTACTATAGGAAGTCAAGTGGTCATCAAACCAAACACAATCTCCTGTCCATACAAGAAATTGGTCAACTTAGCCACTAATCAGTACAAGAAGTTAAGCGATCGTTAAACTAAGAATAAATTCCCTGCCCATACAAGGAAATGTTCAACTTAACCACTATATCGATGTAGGAAGCTAAGCGGGTTCTCAAACCAAGCACAAATTTCTTGCCCATACAAGGAAGTATACAACTTAGCCACTAACATGAGTCCTCAATTAAAAACCCACAAACCTCTAACTGCTTCTTAACCTGATATGAATTTTTTTTAATTCATACCTTATCACATTCAACGCTTTACGAATTCACATCTTACTATTCCATAGTGTCTTCTTTTTTTATAGCACCATGCTATCTATACATCCTCGTAATCATTTAACAGACCATCTGCATTTCATGATTTTACTATGATCACAATGATCTTATTTTACAATTGATTTCACTGTACAATTTTTCATTTATTCTAGGATCGTTCAATTCGATCATCTTCTCACTCATCTTTGATCATTTTACTGTACGATCTTTTTTTAAAAAAAAATAAAAAAATCTTGAATCAAGTGTTCCCCAATTCTTTTTCATTCATTTTGAATACATCCATGAAGATCATTCTTTGAATCTCCTCAAATATCCCTTATTTTCTTCTTTATGAATTTCATATATTCAACTCTTATTGCTTAAACTCCATATGAGTCTATCATTTTCACTGCCTTTAATATATTCTCACGATTATAGCCTAGGGTACAACCTAAGAACTATAACCTATCAGCTTTGATACCAACTGTAACGCCCCAAGATTCCCGTGCTAGCCACGGCGGATCCCATGCGTTAGTGTACAACCTTGTACTTAAATCCACAATATATCTCAATAATATAATTGATGAAACTAGTTTATTTTAGAACTATTACAATCTCATTCTATTCTAGAATCGCAATCTTTAAAAAAATTTATTTCACTTTCTGATCATATTAATAATGACCTAACATACCAACCTATCACCCCTATACATAAAGAACAACATCTGAAAATGATTTAAAATAATCCATACATGTTTTCCCAACATTTAAGTTTGCTAATCTATAGCACAATTAAGATATAAATATCTTCACAAGTAATACCCACAGAGATAATTTATTTTGTCGCAGGGTTTTATTATAAAACCACCTACGTTTCGATCTCGTTAGTCAATCTTCATCTTCGCCTCTACCAGATCTAGAGTAATCAGCTTCCTCAAGCTTTTCTGTAATGTTTTGTTTTAAGCAAGAGTGAGCATGACGGCTCAGCAAGTCTAACAGTTTCACATAACACATAAACATATTTCATCATGCTTCATACATCTCATGCTTTGCAATGACTACGTATCTCATTCATATCATGTTGGTTTGTAATATTCATAGATGCAATCAAATTGCATAAAATAGCGGAAGCATGGTAAAATCAAATTTAAAAATTTACAAACCATAATCCTGGATCGACCTTTATGTGCAACTATTAATTAATAAAGAAAAAGTTAGAGATATACCCTCGTAGAACTCAAATCTTCAACAGGTACAAGTTCACCTCCAAATCCTTCGCGTTCTCCTTGAATTTCACCGATTGGATTCCAATGATCAATGTTAGCCACCCAAGTGTTTGGCCTCTAGAGGTGATCCACCAAGGAATAATAATAATTCAAGAAGTGGGTGATGGCAAGCCTTAGTTTTCTCTCTCTAGATAATATGTGAGTACTCTCCCAATACTTGTGGAAGTATATGTGTGTAACCTTAATCCATAATAAGACTTCTCTTATTTATAGATTTAGTAAACTCTCCTAACACCTTTAGGAATAAGATTTTTAATTAAACTCCTAATCTAATTAGGATCTTAATTAATTTAATATAATAATTATAATTCATAAACTATTTAGGAACTTAATTATCAATTATGAGAGTACTCTTATTAATTAATTCCTAAACCATTTAGGAACTAAATAATAATGATAATAGTAATAATAATAATAATAATAATAATAATAATAATAATAATAATAATAATAATAATAATAATAATAATAATAATAATAATAATAATAATAATAATAATAATAATAATAATAATAATAATAATAATAATAATAAGACTCCTCTTATTAATTTATAATTAGTATTTCTAAAATACTAAATAATAAATATTAAGCTATTTAATTTATTCTATCCCCACAGTATAAATTAAATATACTTAATTTATTATTACAATTATGCCATTTACTTCTTAAATAATTATTTTCCTTTTGCGGTGTGACCCTTTAGGTTCTCCATATTAAACCGCTTAAAGAATAAATTACTTAGAACTATTCTAATCTTATTTATATAAATAAATTAAACTATTTAATTCATTTAAATAAATAATATTTATTCCATAATAAGGGTAAGACCCTTAGCGATCAACGACTTTCTAGTTAATATAGATTTCAACATTTAATCTCAAAAGAACCTATTCAGGGAATAGTTATCGTACAATTCAATCCTTCTACCTCACAATGTCCCAATCAAATATAAGACATGAAATTACTGTCAAGTCTTATTTTATTTGATTATATGCATTTCGATCCATAAATGAATAACTCTAATTAATGTAAATTAGAAACTACTTTCTAATTTTCATTCTGCCTTGGCCAATGACTATTGAGTTGTCATTTATCGAATCACATAGGACATTCCCTTCTTTTACTAGAAGTGGTAGATTCGTTGTTGATCACTCACCTATCTCCGAGTATGACTTATTATATCCAATCATACCATTTGATACACCCTAAAGGTTTTAAGGAATATATCAAAACATAATTTATCATACACAAGATACTATGATGATCTCAAGTCCAAGGATCACTTGTACTACTATCACAAAAGGAACTCCTATTAACAGACATGTAAGACTTCATTAGGTGTTCCTTGAGCGAGGCACGTTCAGCGAACTTGTTCTCTAATAAGCACCTACATATTTGCTTTAGTGTCTCTACACAAATGATTATGAGATCAATCATCATCTTCATAAGAGCAAGCGTAATATGTATTAATCTATCCGGATTCACTAATACCCATTTTAGTGATCCAACGATTAGGAACAATTTTAATTTTGAGTTATCTTGAATTTATATCTCATTAGCAAGATCCTCATCATGGTTTTAAAAGCATTGCTCGAAAACTATGGGTTTATCCATTTGATTAATTCAAGTAATTAATCATGAATAAAGAAATGTCTTGATTCTTTTTATTAATAAACAAACAAGATTACAAAGTATATGCTTATCACTTCAAATGTGATTGGCTTGAGGGCATACTACTTTCATATCATGCTTTGCATTTACTCTATGATTCATGCTATTCATGCATGTCATTTTCAATTTCATACAATTCAATATAGAACAATCATCTTAATCAACTACTGCATATCAGCAGTTTATTTCAACTTGTATCCCAAAGGCACATTAAACCATTATTGCACATAATAACATATGCACACATAATAATTTTATAATATTCTAAATCATGCACATAATGCAACACGTTCTGAAAAACTTGTCTGGACTTGCATAACCAGCTTACGCTAATCTTTCACGTTCCTTGCACCACTTACACGGTATGTGGGATCAACGGTGCACAATATCAGTCAAAGTTTGACTCAATACTAAATCTTATTTTAAAGATATTTATTTCTTCTTATTGTCCCCTTTATTTAATAGGGTTAATTTCATATTTTAGTATCTCTTTAACTTGACTCGGTGTTTCATATTCAACACCATAAATCTTTTGTTCGAAACTATGCAGTTCTAACATTTATTAATGTCACTGCATTAATGTTTGGACCTTATTTCTGTTTAGGTCGAACAACTAATTAGTCACTAATGGATCATACCATTTGTTTAACTTAATCACATAATTTAACTCGACAACTTATCATAATATTATCCATCTCGAAAAATATTTTAAATCTTACTATCAATTAGTAATAACTTATAATGTTATTTAATTGTTAAATAACACATTAAATAATCATTATTATTATTAATTCATTTTTAATAATAGTTTATCTTAATCATTATTATTAATTTTTTAGTAATAATTTAAATTGCTTGCTAGTATTATTACCCTTTAATAATATTTTAATTGACTTCTCATTATTATTAATTATTTTAATAATAATTTAATTATTCATCAATATTATTAATCACTTAATAATATTTTAAATCATCGCGTATCATACGTAATTATTTAATAATGATTCGACCCTTAACTATTATTATTCAATAGTTAATTACTTGTTAAACAATATTATTAATTCTTTAATAATATTTTAAATCTTTATTTATCATTATTATTTATTTAATAATGGTTTAACTCTTAACTATTATTATTTAATAGTTAATTAAATACTAAACAATATTATTAATCTTTTAATAATATTTTAAATTACTTTCATATCATTATTAATTATTGAATAATGATTTAATTCTTAACTATTATCATTTAATAGTTAATCAATAATATTATCAATATATTTTAATTACTTAATAATCTTCTTTCGATTAAGTAATAATTTATTTCACTTAATTATCATTTAATTACTATTTAATATGAATTAAATAATAATTAATTAATTAATTATCCGTACTCATTATTTAATATTAATTAAATAATAAACACTTATATTATTAACTCCAACATTTTTTTATTACTATTTAATATATTTAATAGTAAGCAATTAACCCTCTTTAATTATGATTCAATTTTAATTAATTAATTAATTAATTATCTTTATTTATTATTTACTCTAAAATAATAATAAATAATTAGTTTATACACTTTCTTATAATTTAATTACTATTTAATATCAATTAAATAATAATTACATAGTTACTTCCTTTATTTACTATTTAATTATCAATTAAATAATAAATAATTATTTTCCTTCATTTAATAATATGATATAATTTAAATATCACATTTATTATTTAATAACAATTTAATAATAATTTTCTTCAATTATTAGTTAATTAACATCCAACTAGTGTACATTATCACCTCAAAAAGTATTAAAAATACTTTCTCTTTTATTTAACATTACTTACTATTTAATACAACTTGAATAATAACTAAGTAGGGTGATTAACTTTTTTCCAGCATTTAAAAATACTTTTAACAATTTTTCATGTAATTAGTTAGCTTTAATCATTTAATAATTATAGAAATTACCAAATTACATAAAGTTTCAGATTGTAAATTTTTATAATATTCTTAATAAAATTACAAGCATTTTCTCTTTTGGAACCAACCCAAGAACCGGCCTAAAAAGGGCTGAACCGGTCCCACCTAGAAAATCACAAAATCGAAAAATTTGTGAACCAGACGGTTTATTTTCCAAAATAGGCAGATTACTTTTGGCCGTTTCCGAATTTGGAATCTCTTACTAAAACTGGAATATATTGGGTTCTACAACTCCGATGGAGCTCTACTTTATATCGTTGCGTTCGTATCTTCTTGAACTATAAGTTTTTGTTATCAAACATGAAATTTGGATTTGTTTTGGTTACTGAAATTGGCTCCAAAACGGACTATTGTGCACAGCCCTAAAAACAGTGGGGTGTTTTGGTAAAAAATCCATAACTTGCTCATTTTAAATCGGATTTTAGTCATTCAACTTGGAGAATCTTCATAATTCATGGATCTATCACCCAAAATTGACGGATCACGAATCCGACTTACAAATCATGAACAGTAATTCTGGTAAGGGCCTGCTATGTATTAGGTGAAATCGTTTCCGTCGGTAAAAATTATTTTGAAGACTTTAGCCAATTTTTTTGTCATAGATGCATATAAATATTTGATCTAACCACGTGAAACCCTATATACACATGTCTAGCATATATATATACATTAAAATCTCGAAAATTTTGTTTCCTCCATAAAAATTACATAAAGTACAAAAAGGAGTTCCAAAACTAGGGTTTTAGGACGTTTTATACCCCTTGCTCTTAGATGCTCGTTTCCTCTTTTTTCCGAAGTGATTTATGAAGCTAGATGGCATCCAAACCTTCCCTTGATGCTACCGTGAGCCTCCAGTATGGGGTTCTTGGTTTGCTTTGGTTGGTAGCTCTCAAGAATAGATGAAGATGGAAGTATACTTGCACTTTTCTCTCTAGTTCTAGCTTTCTCTACTCATGGAATGAAATGAACCAACCTAATGAAGCTTGTGTTGGTTTGTAAAAATCATAGACGTAATCAAATTACACAAAATAGCGGAAGCATGGTAAAATCAAATTTAAAAAATTTACAAACCATAATCCAGGATCGACCTTTATGCGCAATTATTAATTAATAAAGAAAAAGTTAGAAATATACCCTTGTAGAACTCAAAGCTTCAACGGGTACAAGTTCACCTCCAAATCCTTCGCGTTCTCCTTGAATTTCACCGATTGGATTCCAATGATCAATGTTAGCCACCCAAATGTTTGGCCTCTAGAGGTGATCTACCAAGGAATAATAATAATTCAAGAAGTGGGTGATGGCAAACCCTAATTTTTTCTCTCTAGAGAATATGTGAGTACTCTCCCAAAACTTGTGGAAGTGTATGTGTGTAACCTTAATCCATAATAAGACTTCTCTTATTTATAGATTTAGTAAAATCTCCTAACACCTTTAGGAATAGGGTTTTTAATTAAACTCCTAATCTAATTAGGAACTTAATTAATTTAATATAATAATTATAATTCCTAAACTATTTAGGAACTTAATTATTAATTATGAGAGTACTCTTATTAATTAATTCCTAAACCATTTAGGAACTAAATAATAATAATAATAAGACTCCTCTTATTAATTTATAATTAGTATTTCTAAAATACTAAATAATAAATATTAAGCTATTTAATTTATTCTATCCACATAGTATAAATTAAATATACTTAATTCATTATTACAATTATGTCATTTACTTCTTAAATAATTATTTTTCTTTTGCGGTGTAACCCTTTAGGTTCTCCATATTAAATCGGTTATAGAATAAATTAATTAGAACTATTCTAATCTTATTTATATAAAAAAAATTAAACTATTTAATTCATTTAAATAAATAATATTTATTCCATAATAAGGGTAAGCCCCCTTAGCGATCAACGACTTTCTAGATAATATAGATTTCAACATTTAATCACAAAAGAACATATTCAGCGAATAGTTACCGTACAATTCAATCTTTCTACCTCACAACGTCTCAATCAAATATAAGACATGGTATAACTGTCAAGTCTTATTTTATTTGATTATATGCATTTCGATCCTTAAATAAATAACTCTAATTAATGTAAATTAGAAACTACTTTTTAATTTTCATTCTGCATTGGCCAAGGACTACTGAGTTGTCATTTATCGAATCGCATAGGACATTCTCTTCTTTTACTAGAAGTGGTAGATTCTTTGTTGATCATTCACCTATTTTCATGTATGACTTATTATATCCGATCATACCCTTTGATATACCCTAAAGGTTTTAAGGAATATGTCAAAACATAATTCATCATACACAAGATACAGTGATGATCTCAAGTCCAAGGATCACTTGTACTACTATCACAAAAGGAACTCCTATTGACAGGCAAGTAAGCCTCCATTAGGTGATCCTTGAGCGAGTCACGTTCAGTGAACCTATTCTCTAATAAGCACCTACATACTTGCTTTAGTGTCTCTACACAAATGATTATGAGATCAATCATCCTCTTCATAAGAGCAAACATAGTATGTACAAATCTATCCGGATGTACTAATCCCCTTTTTAGTGATCCAACGA
Organism: Hedera helix; assembly: GCA_947179155.2. Taxonomy (NCBI): domain Eukaryota; kingdom Viridiplantae; phylum Streptophyta; class Magnoliopsida; order Apiales; family Araliaceae; genus Hedera; species Hedera helix. Next base: position 13,025,680 of record OX359273.1, on the reverse strand, counting down.
TTAGGAACAATTTTAGTTTTGAGCTATCTTGAATTTAGATCTCATTAGCATGATCCTCATCATGGTTCTAAAAGCATTGCTCAAAAAACTATGGGTTTATCCATTTGATTAATTCAAGTAATTAATCATGAATAAAGAAATGCCTTGATACTTTTATTAATAAACGAACAAGATTACAAAGTATATGCTTATCACATCAAATGTGATTGGCTTGAGGGCATACTACTTTCAATCTCCCACTTGCACTAAAGCCAATCGCCCTTTGGTATCCCTATACCATTCTTCTTTAAGTGGCGTACAAATTGCTTAGTAAATGCTTTAGTTAATGGATCTGTAATGTTGTTCTAAGAGCTTGCCATCTTTATGGCGTCGTCTCCTTTTCAATGATTTATTTAATCATATGAAAGTGCTGCAACATATGTTTGGATTTCAGATGAGACCTAGGTTCTTTGGCTAATTAAACTCCTTTAATGCTAGGAACCATTATAAGTTCTGTAATGAACTTGTTTGAACCAAACAATCACCTTTGCAGCTTCACTTATGGTTATTTACTATGTATTTGTCACTAAATCAGCAACTCCTTGTTGTTTGGAACCTTTCCAACTCACTGTAGCACCGTTCAAGGTAATCATATTACCTGAAACGGATATGCTGTTATCTTGATTAGTCTGAACAAACTTGAGTTTGTTAAGCCCTCTAGTTTGATATCGGACCCATCATTAAAAACTCTTTTCTAATATTCTTCTCCAGAAATGAACTGATATCTGCTTATCATGTATAAGCAATATCAGGTCAAGTACATATCATCCCGTATATGATAGATCCTATTGTTGAGGCATAAGGAGTCTTACTTATACGGTCTCTCTCTTCAGGTATCTTTGAGGCCTGCTTCTTCGAGAGATGTATTCCAGAACCCATCGGCGTGAGCCTTTCTTGGAATCTTTCATGCTAAACTTCTTTAGCATATAATCAATGTACGTTCTTTGGGATAAGCCAAGCATCCTTTTAGATCTATCTCTATAGATCTTTATCCCCAAAATATAGGATGTTTCTCCCAAGTCCTTCACGGAGAAGTGTTTAGACAATCACATCTTTACTGATTGTAGCATCGATATGTTATTCCTTATCAATATTATATCAACATATAATACTTGGAATGTCATAATGCTCCCACTAACCTTTGTACACACTTGGTTCATTATCGTCTGTGATATAATCAAACACTTTTGATTGTCTCATCAAAACGGATGTTCCATCTTTGAGAAATTTGCTCCAATTCATAATTGGATCGTTGTAATTTACATACTTGATTTACTCCATCTATATAGAGATAAATCATCTTGGTTGTATCATACATACATCCTTTTGTATAGTAAGCTACAATTGTAAATAAAATCCGAATTGATATTTGCATTTTCACTAGTGAAAAATTTCATTTTAGTCAACTCATTGACCTTGTTTAAAATCTTTTTACCACTAGTTAGGTCTTATAGGTCTCTACCTTACCATCTGCTTTAGTCTTTCTCCAAAGACCCATTTCGGATTTTATGATCAGTAGTCATTTCTCTTGAGTATCTAATACTCATACCTCATCGTATGTAACTGGATTATCATCTACTATGATGCGTACCTCATCATCATCATCTATGATGAATCCATACCATGCAGGTATCTTCGGTACTAAACCAGATTTACGACTTGGTTATGGTACAATAGGTTTATCTACTTATACAGATTCCTTCACTTGATCTGCAGTGTTTTGTGGTTTTTGAAATTCTTCAAGATCTATTTTACTCCCACTAACCCTTTAAGGAAAAACTTCTTTTCCTATAAGGCAGCGTGTTTCAACAAACACCTTTTAGTTAGTCGGATTATAGAAGTGATACCCTAAACTTTCTTTAGGATATCCCACAAGTTTACACTTATCAGATCTTGTCCCAAGCTTATCATTGTCAAACCTTTTGACATAAGCTGGACAATCCAAATCTTAACATACTTAAGACTTGGTTTCCTCCCTATCCATGACTCATATGAAGTCTTGAGGAGGAAATAAGAAGGTATCTAATTTAGTAGATATGCGATCATTTCTAAGGTATAACCCTAGAAGGATACTGGAAGATTGGTATAACTCATCATGGATCATCACCATGTCCATTGTGAGATAATACCATTTCGCTTAAGATGATCTAGAAACTTATTGCTTAAATATTCATTTCTCGATCTAATCGAAGAACTTTAATACTTTTGGCCTTTAGTTTTTATACTTCACTTTTGAATTCTTTGAACGTTTCAAATGATTTGGATTTGTATTCCATCAAATACATATATCGAAATCTAGAATCATTAGTGAGAGTAATGAATGAATACCTTCCTCTTACATTTGTTGTCATAGGTCCCACACACGACTATGTGTACCATTTCTAACAACTCCGCAACTCACTCTCCATGTCCACTAAATGAAGATTTAGTCATATTGTCCATGATACAAGATTCAAAGTTGTATTTGATTCATAATCAAAAGGCTCTAAAAACCTATCTTTATACAACTTGTTTAGTCTTGTTTCATTAACACGACCGAGTTAACAGTATTGCATGAAGGTATGATCCATATCATCTCTTTGCTTTTAGTTTGTTCAATTTTAAAATACTTTCATGTATGTCAAGTTTACAAAGTCCATCAAGTAATCAACATAGTAACATCTTACTAACTAAATGGACTTGTCTGTAGGCAATGCTAAACTGTAAGTTCCTATGATTAATGCAGCAACCTTTTGCTCCATTCCCCACGCACAGGATTACTTATCTTTAGTTCAGCTTTCTACTTCTGCCTAGTCTCTACAACGGTTTGCATATTTGAGACCTCCAGTCGGTATCTAATACCTAAGTAGAAACTTGACTTATAGAAAGTTCTATTTCATTATGAACAAAGCTATATCTGTAGCTGAAGTTTCACTAAACTTCTTCTACTAGACTATTGCAACTCTCTTGCAGTTGTTCTTCCAGTGTCCCAGCTTATCGCAATGAAAGCAAACTCCTTTGCCCTCGGGATCACTTTTATTTATATCATTTGTTTAGCCTTTCTTTTGCCTTCTATCTTTTCTGACTCATCAGAAACACCTTTGGCCATCTTCTTCAACTTAGAAGATTCATCTACTAGTAAGACTTGGTCTTTCTTGGAAGGAAAGTGACTCTCAACTTATTCAACATATTTAAGCAAATCAGGTAAACTGACTTCAAGCTTATTAATGTTAAAGTTCACAACAATTTGTGAAAGGGAGTCAGCGAGTGACTGCAAGATCGAATCTTGACTCAACTCTCCATCTTTGACAAAACCTAGGTGTCCTAATTGATCAATCAGATTGATCATCTTTAGGACACGTGTCTTTACTGTAGTGCCATTGGTTATTATAGATTGGAAGAGCTCATTAGATATCTTATATCTAGTTGACCTACTTTGCTCACCAAACAACTATTGAATGTGCAACAATATAGTAGGTGCATCCATTTTCTCGTGTTGACGCTGTAACTAAATACTTATGGATGCGAGCATGATGCATTGAGCCATCTTTGCATCATCTTGCTATTTCTTAAAATAACAATATCTTTCTCATAGGCTTAGTCTACAACGTTTGCAGGAATAGGCAAATTAAGGATATTTGCTAGCTTTTCAGCATTGAGAACTTTTCTCAAATTTGTTTAATCAATCCGAACAATTCGGTTCAATTAATTGTTAGCATCTAATATGCTATGCAGTGTTAGCGAATTAAACATAGCAATATTCTTTAAGTGAATTAATAACAACATTAACATGCATTCATTTTATTAATCACCAAGTTAATTAGGTCATTATTTAAAATGGTGTCTCCCACTATTTTCATCAAACTATATTACCCTCCTTATATAGTTCGGCAAATTTAATTAAAGACTTGCTAGTGAGATTAAGGATCCTATTTCAAATGTATATAGCCTTGTGTGTGCACAACAAACTATATATAAATAAATAGGTAGACAACTTTTGTCAATTACATCAACATGTAACTCCTTGTATTTTGCCTCTTAGATTATTATGATCAAGTGTGTGCACATCCGAATCAAAATTATCTAAGTTAAGTCCAACCTAGCACTTCCATATAGTAAAGAGAAAAATACTGCCCTTGTGTGTGCACAACAAAACAGTAATGTTCAATTCCTTATAAGCATCAAATGTGATAAAACAACATCTCAAATGATCGATATAAGCCTTGTGTGTGCACAACAAACGTATATTGATTATTTGATACTCTATCGTTTTATCATGCTAGAAGGCGACGTTCGATATTCCAAATATCTTTGAACGTTACAACTTAATATTTTAATAGTAGAATAAATAAATTAGAACAATTCTAATTTTATTTAACTGAATTAAACTCATTTTAATTCATGAATTAAACAGTTTAATTCATTTTATAAATAATATTTATTCTACATCTTGAGGAGTTTGTTAATATTAATTGTCTCATCTTATTTAACGCGCATGCACATATATATATAAAATACGCGCCATATTATTTGACATGCGAAGCATGTTTGGATAATATATAATATAATATATAATTAGCATGCACATATAGAATACTATATTCTACTTGGATTGATTATGGACTTTTATTCTAGTTTGGTTCACTAGAGCCACCAAGTGAACCAAAAGGTCAAACCTAAGGTGCAAGAATAAATTAAATTATATGTAACTATTACATTTAAATTCGGGCTCCATTACAAATGGGTCTTCATGTGCTCCTTGCTCATTTGCTCCAATTCTTCAAAATAATTCTAACTAATCCTATTACAAATTATTTATAATAAATAAGAAACCTTGATCAACAGTCAAGGGGAAGTACATAGGAGGGAGATAGAATTATACATAAGAAAAATTAGAAAGACGAGGTACGCAGACCCCATTTATAAAACTCATTCATTCATGCATCCATTTAAAATTAAATCCAATCACATTGGTCAATAGTCCTTAATCAATCCCATTTATTGTCATATATATCAACATATATATATATCAATAAATAATATTCATCACATGAATTAAATAAAACATTCCATATATGTATTGGTATCATTTAATGGGCAATTAAAGTTGCATGAAATCCAATTTCATATTTAAAATAAACTTTTTATTTTAATTATAAAATTATTTAAAAATAAACTATTTATTTTTATTATTTTAAAATTATCCAAAATAAACCCTTTTATTTTGAAACTTTAAAATCTGCATATAATTACCAAACTGTTTGGCTAATTAATATATATATTATAAATATATCAAATATATTAATAATATATAATAATCGGTTAGTAGTATATATATATTCGAAAGTTGGGCTGCTGCTATATATATATATATCTCCGAAAGTTGGGCTGCTAGTATACATATATAACCGAAAACTGCAAACTTGTTATATATATATAAATCGAAACAGTAGGTGATATATATATATATATATATATATATATAATACCAAGTCCCTTGACCACACATACATATAGGCTGCTTTTGATCCGAAAACCGTGGCTGCTTTTGATCCGAAAACCGTGGCTTTATATATATATGACAGTCATTATGGGACAAGCCTTATTGATATATACCAAAAGTCTACTGCATTGTTGCTTGTTTACTTTATATATATCAATACCAAAATTTGTTGCCTTTCTTATTCAAAATCGGAAGTGATATATATATATATATATATATATATATATATATATATATATATATATATATATTGTAGACACCCAAATTTTGTACTTGTGTACTAACCCTGACAGGAGGGCAAAATCGTCAATTGACCCGACATACGAAAAGGAGAGGTGGGCGCCAACACGCAGTTCCCACCACGGTTTACGATCAAGGCTGTCAAACGCAAAACGATAATTGAGTCATTTGAGGCGAGACCTACGGGCAATCCAGACAAAGCCCGATGCGATCGCCAAAGAAGGCCAAGGACCATGGCGATTACAGCATTAGGGTGGGGTCTCGATGCCGGGAAACCATTCCCAGAATTGATTTATGTATCAAGGAACAGCATTCCAAAATAACACAGCAGAAATTGGCGAATTAAGACCGTGTGGCACGAAATTCGAGAAAAAGGAGCCGGACAGCCGCGGATGCAATCGCGGCCACCGACAAAGGGGGCAAGCTCGCGGCTCGAGGGCGGCACACGGCAGCCGAGGCGACGGCTCGGACGGCCACAGCAGGCCCAGCCGCAGATGCATCTGCGGCTGCCTGCTGAACCAGTATAGATCGTCATTTTCCACCCGAGAAAAAGAAGAAGAAGAAAAAAGGAAGGAAATAGAGAGAGAAAAAGTGCGCGGGAGGAGAGAGAGAGAGCTTGGATCTTGGCTATTTCAAGCAATAGATCCATTGTATTGCGCTAAGTAGTCTAATATTCTTGTGGTGTTGTCCGATTTGTGGAATATAGAGGTTTTAATCGGCATTTTACAAGGTGAAGGGAGTGTGTTCTTGAGTTTTTATTTGTTGTATTGTTAGCATCATGTTGTGATTGGTTTATTCGATGTAGTTTATTGTTATATATTGATAAAGGATCCGTGGATTAGGGGTTGTTAGCGAGGGTTCCATCGGAACGTAACTCCTCCTAACGCCCCGATGACATCCGTACGGTGATATATCGTTCGTTGTGGTAATGAGTAGTTTGTAGTGATTGAGTTGTGATATTTGAGCTATATAGTATGATAGCTATGTTTAATATTGTCAGTTTTGGTTTCGTATTGGTTGTGTAGCAATTTGGGTGACTGTGAGCCTATGGAGGAGATCCTCGTGATCGAATCCCGATGATGGACGTTTTGGCGTATGTAATCCTTGTATAGAGTCCATGAATGTGTATTTTGTAAAATTGGGCCTTAAAGCGATACCGAATCGGGATCGGATTAAGGCCCCGTAATAATAAAAATATGTGATTGTGGGTGTTTGGGGTTGTCTGGATGGCTCACATGCCCATGGATAGCCCCGACACGGTTTGAATGTTTATTTTGATTTATGACACAAAAAATGGTTTTCAAATAAGGCAAACGGTAAAGATTTTCTAAAAAGAATCAAATTAGGATATTAGATGCACGAGGTTAAAAAGTTAAGAGTGTTGGCGAACTTTGATTCCGGTTTGATGAAAAGGCTTCAATGGATTTTGAAATATCTTACAAAATGATTTCGTAAATATGAATAAACGTTTTCATTAAACTTTGTGCATAGGGCGAAAAAGTTCTAGAAGTTGCCTTTATTTTATTCGATTTATTATTAGAGGGCAATGTATAGTCTTGATACCTATTTGACAAAAGTTTAAAAAACTCGGTTTTCTATAAACGACATCTAATAAAACCCTCATCGCTTTAAAAAAGTAAAATCAATCTTTATTATGAAACAAAGCCTTGCCATTTGGGTCAAAAGACGTATAAACGCTTTCCAGATAAACACATTTGCCATATAAAAGAAAAGCAAACTTTTTATGCAAAAGACACCACAAACCTCCATTTAGACACACACACACACACACGTGCGCACACACACATTTTAGGATTTAAAAGGATAGGAAAACATCAAGATTGCGGTAACCGTGTTTCACGGAAGTCGGGGGGTGCCTAACACCTTCCCCTCGCTTAAGCAAACCCCCGAACTCTATGAATCTCGATTTGCGGACCAATTAACTCGGAGTCACATATGAGCCAGTGATTGCGAAAACAAAATTCGGATGAGTTGGTACATCCATTTCAAATATACCAACTGGCGGCTCTGGTCAATTGGCTCATAAAGAAATCGATCTTTCAAAACCCGTCGACATTAAGCCGACCCTTTTCAAAATAACATTTAATTCAAAAGGCTAAAATTGGAAAGGGCGTTTTAAATATTAAAAAACGAAACGACGAAAATCCCGGCGTCGACATATATAACATATCCGGAAACTGTGCCGCAACAGTGAGAAGAACAAAATTAATTCCAGCGCTTATATATATATATATATATATATATATACATACCGAAAACTATTTTCGGTAATAGTATATATATTATATATATAATCCAAAACTTTGGTGCGTACACAATCCAAATTGTATCAAAATCAAAGTTATGGATGTAATCCAAATTCAGTAAAATTAATAATTTTATACAACAAATTATGCCCAATAAATTATTCTAAATATATACCCATACACATATGAAATCAAAACAATTAATAATTCGCATAAAGTTTGGCTCTGATACCACTGTTGGTTTGTAAAAATCATAGACGCGATCAAATTGCACAAAATAGCGGAAGCATGGTAAAATCAAATTTAAAAAATTTACAAACCATAATCCAGGATCGACCTTTATGCGCAATTATTAATTAATAAAGAAAAAGTTAGAGATATACCCTTGTAGAACTCAAAGCTTCAACAGGTACAAGTTCACCTCCAAATCCTTCGCGTTCTCCTTGAATTTCACCGATTGGATTCCAATGATCAATGTTAGCCACCCAAGTGTTTGGCCTCTAGAGGTGATCCACCAAGGATTAATAATAATTCAAGAAGTGGGTGATGGCAACCCCTAATTTTCTCTCTCTAGAGAATATGTGAGTACTCTCCCAAAACTTATGGAAGTGTATGTGTGTAACCTTAATCCATAATAAGACTTCTCTTATTTATAGATTTAGTAAAATCTCCTAACACCTTTAGGAATAGGGTTTTTAATTAAACTCCTAATCTAATTAGGAACTTAATTAATTTAATATAATAATTATAATTCCTAAACTATTTAGGAACTTAATTATTAATTATGAGAGTACTCTTATTAATTAATTCCTAAATCATTTAGGAACTAAATAATAATAATAATAGTAATAATAATAATAAGACTCATCTTATTAATTTATAATTAGTATTTCCAAAATACTAAATAATAAATATTAAGCTATTTAATTTATTCTATCCACATAGTATAAATTAAATATACTTAATTCATTATTACAATTATGCCATTTACTTCTTAAATAATTATTTTCCTTTTTGCGGTGTGACCCTTTAGGTTCTCCATATTAAACCGGTTATAGAATAAATTAATTAGAACTATTCTAATCTTATTTATATAAAAGAAATTAAACTATTTAATTCATTTAAATAAATAATATTTATTCCATAATAAGGGTAAGTCCCCTTAGTGATCAACGACTTTCCAGATAATATATATTTCAACATTTAATCACAAAAAAACCTATTCAGCGAATAGTTACCGTACAATTCAATCTTTCTACCTCACAACATCCCAATCAAATATAAGACATGATATAACTGTCAAGTCTTATTTTATTTGATTATATGCATTTCGATCCTTAATGTAAATTAGAAACTACTTTCTAATTTTCATTCTGCCTTGGCGAAGGACTACTGAGTTGTCATTTATCGAATCGCATAGGACATTCTCTTCTTTTACTAGAAGTGGTAGATTCTTTGTTGATCATTCACCTATCTCCATGTATGACTTATTATATCCGATCATACCCTTTGATACACCCTAAAGGTTTTAAGGAATATGTCAAAACATAATTCATCATACACAAGATACTGTGATGATCTCAAGTCTAAGGATCACTTGTACTACTATCACAAAAGGAACTCCTATTGACAGGCAAGTAAGACTCCATTAGGTGTTCCTTGAGCGAGTCAGGTTCAGTGAACTTATTCTCTAATAAGCACCTACATACTTGCTTTAGTGTCTCTACACAAATGATTATGAGATCAATCATCCTCTTCATAAGAGCAAACATAGTATGTACCAATCTATCCGGATCTACTAATCCCCTTTTTAGTGATCCAACGATTAGGAACAATTTTAGTTTTGAGCTATCTTGAATTTAGATCTCATTAGCATGATCTTCATCATGGTTCTAAAAGCATTGCTCAAAAAACTATGGGTTTATCCATTTGATTAATTCAAGTAATTAATCATGAATAAAGAAATGATTTGATACTTTTATTAATAAACGAACAAGATTACAAAGTATATGCTTATCACATCAAATGTGATTGGCTTGAGGGCATACTACTTTCAGCTTGAGGGATTTTTTATTTATAGAACAATACAAAGCATGCTTAAGCTCTCTAATTGACCAACCATTGGGTGATTTTAAGCCTAAACTTCATTGGAAACATGTCTCCTTAAAAAGTGGGATGTGAAGTGCATTGGAGGAATTTGTGGGGGAGGTTTTCCAACCAATTATCTTGAGCCTTGTTCCCCCCCCCCCCCCCTTTCCCCCCTTTTGACCGGTCAATTTCACTCCCTAAAATCCCATGACTTGATTTTCTTTTAATTATTAATTGGTTATATATATATATATATATATATCAACCAACTTGTATCATCATTGACCAATTTTTGACTTGTGTTGGCTATTGTTTGGTCTATTAAATTTTAATTCCTTGGGCTCCCAATTAAATTCATTTGGGCTCCCAATAATTAAATCAATGGACTCCCATAATTAATTCCATGGGTTAGCAAATAAATTCTATGACCTAGGTATTTAATTTGTACCTTTAAATCACATAATATTAATTAGTTATCAAAATTAATCCTAGCACGTTTAATTGCTATCAAACCATAGTTTATGGACTTTGTGTATTCGTTGACATACTTGGACCAATTAAATTGTCCAATTAGACTTTCGTAAAAAATTTAATTCGATCTACCACATTATCGGTTTAACCACAACCCTAATGTTTACAATTGCGTCATCTATTTAGGGTTTCGATCTTATCATTATCGCTATTATGATTTATAGGTTAGTCACTTGTTTTAACAATTCCACCGAGTGAGTTCCACTTTAATTCAAACCTCATACACATAGATATGATTATTTGCGAATGCATATTAAAATAAATTTTCATTTCATTTCATTGATTAATATGTCATCAATTATAATTGAAATAAGTCATAATAATTGCGGTTATTACATCCTCCCCCCTTATAAGAATTCTGTCCCCGGAATTACAGCACACATATCTCTACTTATTTCATTCACCAAAACTAGGTTTTACCTCAACCTTTAATTAATCATATTTGATTTTTTTTATCTCATAAATATCCGGGTTATTACAAGGTCGATCCTAGGTAATGGTTTGTCGTAAAATTTTAAATTCTGATTTACCATGCTTCCTGTTATAGCCTCGAAACCCCATCATTTTATAATGGCGATCTCGTGCATTAATACAAATATTTTACCTTTAAAACTATTCATTAGAATCATAACCTGACTCAGAATCATAACCTTCACATTCTATAAATCTGTTTATTCGACTTACATTCATCACCTGACTTAGAATCATAACCTTCACATTCTATACATTAGAACCTAGGTCGTACATACATAAATCATGACATAGTCTATTACATTTTAAAATCATATATGTTATTATTTAACTCAGTTTACCTAGTGAATATAGTCACCCATAATATCTATCTATACATCATCATGTTTACACATACCTGCTTCATACATGCGAGTTGATTACATATAAGACTCGACTTACAATAATATATTAATCTTATCTCTTTACAACCTTTCTCTGAATAATACATACATATATATCAATCCCTACGAATTTACAAATCATATATCTCTTTATTAACGATAAAGTTTTAAATTAAGACTAAGACATTAATTCACTTATACCTTTTTAGGTTTACATGTACAACTAACTGCCTTGCCACATTTCATAATCACATTTAACGATTTCTTTATGAACATCTCTAAACACTTAACATTCCTTACCATTTTTGCTTTATCGTAAACACCGGTCTTCTCGTACTTTGCCTGAAAATGTTTGTTATGGCAAGAGTGAGCGTAAGGGCTCAGCAAGTTTAACAGATAACACCTTTTATGCTTGCAGTTTATATACATGTATCATGCTTCCTTTACTTTACCTGTTGTCCATAAATGTCACATATTACATTTAACAGTTAAAGCACATAGTTGCACGGAGTGCACATTTTAAAATATTTATTGTCACATAGTCTGTCATATAATTCACGTAGAACAATTATCACAATTCAACAAGTCTGAAAAACTTTCCTGATATGCATTTACTCAACTTAACATTTACATCCTCGATTGGCTTTTCTATCCTTCCTTGCGTCGGGTTGCTATTCTGAACTATATCTGTCAACGTTGAACATATAAGTCATTATAGAGTCATAACATATTCTATAATATTTTCAAACTTAACACATAAATGCTAGACCATTCATCACTAATCATTTCATAGTTGATGTATTATACTTTACATAGGTTAATAATACCTCTTAGCTCATTCCCGACCTTTTTCATAACCCTTAATATGGTTTGACTTAGCTTTTTGCTTGTTATATTATGCCATTCGTTATTTTTTTATACATTAACACCCTTTACATTGACCATTTTTTATCAATTCTAGGGCTTATATTACTTATTTCTATCATCTCACATCAAAATATAGCTTTTTTGAAACTTAAAATTTTTTGTTGTGAACAGTAACCTCGCCCTGGCATGCTTTGAACTTACTGGCCATGAAAAGCTCTCAGCCATGAATAGTAACTTGGCCCCGGCGCAATGTTTAGTACAAAACATTGAGCCAAGGCGCAATGTTCATTATTAGGAAATTTTAATTTTTGCACCACCTTTGCTGATTTTTAACCCCTTCATTTTACATCTAATTAAGCTCAAATTTGGACCATAGCTAGGACTTACTACCTAGTATTTTACAAAAATATTAGATGACTCATTTGGCTTTTAAAATTATCAAAGAAATAGCCCTTAGTAGGGCATTTCAATTTGTTTTCATACTTGAAAAACTTTTCAACTTCAAAACTCATTTTTACCAACTTTGTATTTTTGGCAATTTGCTTCAAAACTTCATTCAAACACTTGAAATAGCTTACATACATCATACAAGATATGTATAGGCCTTTCAAACAATTTAACTTTGCACAATGCGAGATTTGTCCGTAAAAATCCGTTTTCGAAACGAATTTTCATTCTAACTTTCATTCGTTGACTACCAAATCAATGTAGACATGTGTAATAACATAAAACTAAGTCATTTGACTTCATTTCACCTTTAATTACTCAAAATTGCCAAAAAAAATTACCTTTAAGATGGATTTTCATCAACTTTCCTTAAAATTTCATTTTCCAATTCTTAAACTCCACTTTCCATACACTCATAATTAGTTTATTTATCAACTTTGTGGCCTTATACTACACATATAAGAATTGTTTCGTACTTCTTTACTTCCAAAATATGTTTATATTAACATATTACAACAATAACTAGTTTAGCTCCCAAAATCAAAATTTATATACAATTATGTATTTAAGATGCTATCTTTCAAGTCATTAATCCCCATACCGCAATACTCAACCTTATAGTTTAAGATTTCACCAAAATCTTCCAACTCTAGACACATGTTCTTCCATAAATCATGATATTAACCATACATACATACATAGGCTAACATAAATCAAAGTTTAAAGCTTGAAAAACTTTTAAACCTTCATGGATGATCAACTTCTTCACATAGGAAGCTTCATTATGTTGAGGTCATCATCTTTTCTTCTTGCTCCATGATCATCCAAGCATCCTAACTTGCAAAACTTCAAGCTTTCTCTTCCTCTTTAATGGCTTCTTCTCCCTCTCTCTCTCTCCTAAGGCTGAAAATTCGAGCAAAACACCAAAATGAAGAAGACTTGCTTTACTTATTGCTTAAATCATAAGACTTAACTAAGCTTGGTTAACCATAATGACTATGGTTAACCCCTCCAAGGGCATTTTAGTCATTTCACGCATTAAGTCAGCGGCATTTTTGACATTTCATCTCTTTGGACATGACAGTCATTACTTAATTTGTCAAGGGTATTTTGGTCATTTCTCCATTTAGGACACAATGGTCATTAACCAAATTGTTGAGGGCAATTTGGTCATTATGCAACTTTGCTAGATTTTAAATTTTCAAGTCAATTTCCTTTTTAAGGCAACTTTTATACATTTCTCCCATTAATTCATTTTATACTCGTTTAAGTTGATTTTTCTTTTAATCAACCGACTAGGTCATTCATTATTCACTGTACTACGTTCACATAGTCTCATTTTATAGCTTAATTAGTTATTTAATCGCAAATCGACTAAATAACGTTTCCTTAACTAGAATTACGTTTCTAATTTTCTACGAACCTTTTTGGTTTCATATGCAATCAATTTCAATTCCCGACATCTCAAATAGTTGAAATACTCACTTTTTCCATAAACCGTTTTCCCGAAAAGCGAACTTTGACTGGATTACTAAAATCCATCATCATTTTTCCCTTTTTCACTCATATAGTCATTATATGACTTTTTACGTCATTCCGTTCGTTTACTTAATACACATATGCCAATTTTTAGCATACATATCTACATTTGTTCTACTCATATTCGGTAGTATTACCTTATGTATTTACATGTCGTACAGATACTCAGCTCATTTAATCAATTAATATGGATTTATTAATCCATTTCAACCATTAATTTCATAATCCTCGTTATTCAATAAATTCCTAATATGTAGATTAGGTTAAACGGTTTGTTCTTTTCTGCACATACTACCACACATTATCTTATCATTCTTGTAACCTAGCCTCTCCAGGCCTACTCATTAAGCTAGTTATTAATATTTATAACTAAAACTTAATTCATATATCCTTTTCGCATTTCCTTTATTCTTTAAGTTTTAACTTCTATTTCATTATTAGATCAAATATATACATATACATATATTCAATCTATTCCATGCTGACACAACATAGTGTCTTACAGTAATTTCTATTTAATTACACAACTGTAGGTATTACAATTTATCTTTCACCTTTAATCCGTTATATCACCATTCAACCATTTTAAATTTATATTTATTATAATTCCTTCATATACCAAGTCATTAATGCACTTTAAATTTATGACTGATCCTTATAAGCTCTATAGACCCTTATTTACATCAAGAGTCTCTCTTTACCAAATCAACCACATAAGTCATTTCCAACTCATTGATTAAATAATAAATTATATTTAATAACTTCTTACTACTTTATGTCCTTCAAAACTAGGTTTTAACTGCTAACATTTACTTAATTAGCCAAGATTCTTATTTAGAAATCTTGTTAAAATCTGGGATGTCACATTTACCTCTCCTTAAAAAAAAAAAATTATCCTTGAAATTGCTACGTACATATCCCTTACTCATTTACTACATACATATCCTTTTTTTCATTCCATTCATCAGTATTAGGTTTTCAACTAACCTTTACATTATTTCATTTCTCTACTCATCTTACCCTTTTTCTATCATTCATTCCAGAACATTAAAATGTCTTTCAAGAATCTTCAATAATTGTTCAATAATTGTGAAGTAGTATGAATAAATAAGAATAAAACGTTTCCTTTAAAACAAAACTTTTTTTTTTTTGCCTTTTTGTTGAGGGGTCATAAAGACTATGAACATGAGTTACGGCACAACTACGCCAATCAGAACTAATAGATCTTTCCACTGTAAACCTACCATTAGGCTGTCTACAATCACACAGACTGTAAACGTCCATAGCAAGTCTTTCAGGGGATCAATCCAACATACTTTTTCATTGAGAATATTGACAATCACAATTCAGGACTACAATATCCAAAAGGTCATAAGACCAAATGTTTCCCCTGTTTTAGAGTTGTTCACCTCAGACTTTAAAATTATTTTTCTTTATCCATTTCTGAATTTAAAAAAACATTTACTCATTCCTTTTTTCAAAATGGTCTAGCCGAAACAAATGACATAGACTCATATCTTTAAACCGTTCATACATTGTAAACTTGAGACTTTTTAAAAATTCATTTTTACCATGACTTCATCACATTTCATTACTTGACGATGTATTAGTTATTCATATTCTCAGCTCTACATCTTTGTTATCATGCTTAGAGAATTCCATCATTAGTTCAAAATTTGAACCCATTTTCATAAACTTGAAAAACTAAAATCTTTTAAAAACTTCATAATACTGCACTATCCCAATAGTACATTGAGAATTCAGTCATTTAAAACTTCATAATACCGTACCGTCATAAAAGCACGTTGAGAATTCCATCATTTTATCATTCTATACCATATTCAACAGTGTGACAATGATCTTATAAATACATTTTGAAATTTTTAAATAACTTTTGTCTAACCGAATCAATTAGCATAGACCCATGAATCAAGGGATTTTAAAAATTATAGTTCGATACTTGAACAAATCATTTTCAATGCACCAAAGTCCAAGAATAAGTACATTTTTAAAACATCGATAATCTAACATAGTTAGAAGATTTGGATTGCCTACCCAATCCTAATCACCTTTTATTTCCTTCCTTTATTCATTCAAACATTTATTACCAATTCTATCTCTTTCCTATTTTCTTAACCTTATCCAATCTATGAGAACTAATAATCTCACCCTATGACTCTTTTTTCTAACCTTACATTGTTCATCAAACCTGTCACACATTATGGGATCAGGAACTTACCGCAATAATATGAGTTTAAGAACTTATCCTATTAATATGTAGTTCAAGAGCACATCAAGAACCGTCCATATGCTTAGGGGTTCGAAAATATATCATACAATTTCGAGTCGCGAACTTATCATAAAGGTGAGTTTTAAGAACTCGTAACTAACCTTAATCTTTCTCACTTCCTATGTATCAGATATATCTATAGAAGAAAAGAATCACCTTCTCGACATATATAATCAATACCGTGACGCTGGATCTCCACCGATTATCATTATAAGAAGCTGAGTGGTTGTGAAACCAAGCATAAATCCCTGCCCATACAAGGAAATATACAACTCAACCACTACCAATAGTCCTCAATGAAAAATCTCGCATAACCCTAATATTTCCTTAACTTTTCCTTTACATTTCTTTACTTAACTTTTCCTTTACCTTTCCTTAACCTGATATGAATTTTCTGTTCATATCTTATTATTCATAACTCACCAAGAGTTCCTTCATCTTTAATCACCTATGATCTTATAGCCCTTTACCATTCTTTAATCCAAAATTTCTAAAATTCATTTCTTTCTTACTCAACTCCTCTAAAATTCATTTCATTACCATTTCCTTCTTTCAAACAAAAAGTTATAGCCTATGATACTTTTACCTAAGGACTATAACCTATTAGTTCTGATACCAAATGTAATAGCCTCAAAATCCCATCATTTCATAATGACGATCTCCTGTGTTAATACAAACATTTTACCTTTAAAACTATTCATTAAAACATAATGCAGTTCATAAATCTGTTTATTTGACTTGCATTCATCACCTATCTCGGAATCATAACATTCATATTCTATACATTAGAACTTAGGTCGTAAATACATAAATCATAACATAGTCTATTAAATTTTAAAATCATATATGTTATGATTTAACTTAGTTTACCCGGTGAATACAGTCACCCATCATATCTATCAATACATCATCCTGTTTACACATACCTGCTTAATACATGCGAGTTTATTGCATATAAGACTTGACTTACAATAATCTATTAATCTTACCTCTTTACAACTTTTCTCTGAATAATACATACATATATATATATATATATCAATCCCTATAGATTTACAAATCATATATCTCTTTATTAACGACAAAGTTTTAAATTAAGACTAAGACATTAATTCACTTATACCTTTTTAGGTTTACATGTACAACTGCCTTGCCACATTTCTTAATCACATATAATGATTTATTTATGCACTTCTCTAAACACTTAGCATTCCTTACCTTTTTGCTTTACCAAAAACACCGGTCTTCTCATACTTTGCCTGAAAATGTCAATTATGGCAAGTGTGAGCACAAAGGTTCAGCAAGTTTAACAAATAACACATTTCATGCTTGTACTTTATATACATGTATCATGCTTCCTTTACTTTACCATGTTGTGCATAAATATCACATATTACATTTAACAGTTAAAACACATAGTTTGCACGGAGTGCACATTTTAAAATATTTATTGTCACATAGTCTGTCATATAATTCAAGTAGAACAATTATCACATTTCAACGAGTCTGAAAAACTTGCCTGATATGCATTTACTCAACTTAACATTTACATCCTTGATTGGTTTTTCTATCATTCCTTGCGTCTGGTTGCTAGTCTGAACTCTATCTATCAACATTGAACCTTTATGTCATTATAGGGTCATAACATATTCTATAATCTTTTCAAACTTAACACATAAATACTAGACCATTCATCTCTAATTATTTCACATTTGATGTATTATACCTTAAATAGGTTAATAATACCTCTTAGTTCATTCCCGATCTTTTTCATAACCCTTAACATGTTTGACTTAGCTTTTGACATGTTATATTATGTCATTTGTTATTTCATTATACATTAACACCCTTTACATTTACCATTTTTATCAATTCTAAGGTTTATATAACTTATTTCTATCATCCCACATCAAAATATAGCTTTTTGGAAACTTAATTTTTTTTGCTATGAACAGTAACACCTCACCCCTACGCGCTTTGAACTCGCTGGCCACGAAAAGCTCTCAGCCATGAACAGTAACATGGCCCCGACACAGTGTTTAGTACAAAACATTGCCCCTAGGCGCAGTGTTTAGAATCAAATTTTTTTGATTTTTGCGCTATCTTTGCTGATTTTTAACTCATTCATCTTACATTCAATTAAACTCAAATTTGGACCATATCTAGGTCTTACTACCTAGTATTTAACAAAAATATTACATGACTCATTTGGCTTTTAAAATTATCGAAGCAATAGCCCATAGGAGAGCATTCTAGAGTAAATAAATAGAACTCTTGAGAATTGAGGTTTCATTATAATACCCAGATTTTTACAAGAATTGTAAATAAGATTTGAAATAATTAATTAAAGGTTATGGTTTAAAACCTAGAGTTGTCGAAGTGAGATATGTAGAAAATGGGTAAATATTTTTTTTAACATAATTTATTTGTTAAAAATTAAATGTGAGAATATTTTAATAATGCATGTAGAGAATTTATTAAGGAAATAAATTCATTTGAGAAGTGAATGTGGATGTGTATATATATATATATATATATATATATATATATATATATATATATATATATATATACCTAAAGCGTGCTTGTTAGTCAAATAAGAAGATGAGTAGAGTAAATCCTCAATTAAACTAATAATTTAGTTAGTTTAAAATATGAAGTAAGAAGGAAAGTCATAAAATATAATTAATTAGGTTAATTATATTGTTATGAGTTAAAGTTGTGAAAAATTTAGGATGATTGTCTTGGATGGCAATAATGTGAAGTAATTAATTAGGTAATTAATTTGATAGGTAATTAATTTGATTATTAAGTTGTTGTATAGAGTCCATTAATGGATTTAAAGCAAGCCCAATATTTTAATTGATGTAAGTTTTGTTGGTAATTATATAGAAGTCCAAATAAATTTAAGGATCTAGCTTCATGAAGTGTCCATGTAATTTAATTACTACTAGTGGACTATCCCAAAAAGGATTATAGATGTTAGCCCAATATGAAAATGCTTGCATGAAGATGGATAATTAAATAAGAAATCTCATTGCAAAATAAGTTATGTAGCCCAAATATTTAAAAAGTCAATTGATGGTCAAAGTGTTGGGAAATTTGGTTAAGTGTAGAGAATTAACTAATGTAGGGTTAATTGAATAACCCTATTTGGTAGACAAACGAGAGCATTAACCAAACATTGGTTAATTGCTATGTAAGAAAATATGATGATGAGAATTAACTATGGATGAGTTAATTGAGTAACCCAAGGTGGTAGAATAATTTAAAGCAAGTCTAATTGGATTATATTATAAGTCCAAATGAAGTATTAAACTAAGTTAAATAAATTAACCTAGTAGTTCATGTAATTTAATTTAACCTCGGTCCATGTAATTAATTAAACTAGCTCAGTGCTTGTTTTAATTAAATGTAACATAGGGTATTTACTGTTAGCCCAATGTAACAATTAAATTGAGCCCAACCAAATTAAATGGATCAGCCTAATATATTTAAATCCTAGAGTCAAATGTGGAGCCCAAATGGTAGTCAAAATTGGCCAACACACACACACACACACACACACACACATTTAGTGGTCCCCACAAGGGAGTGACTTGATTTTGCTTGGTTGCTTCACTTGTACACAATATGAAAGTGGTTGAACCAACCCTAGTCAATCACAAGTGATTCAATCAATTAATCCATCAAATAGTAATCCTAATTAGCACTAAATTAACCAATGCTAGCAAATTAGGAAAGTTAATAAAGGATTACCAAACTACTATAAAATAGAGTGCTTCACCTATGTGTTATGTTGGTTGGTGAATTGCTAGAGCATTCAGGAGAGAAAATAGAGAGCATTCTAGAGAAAACAAGCAAACACTTGTGAGTTGAAGGAGATTGCTAGAGGAGGAGCTTGGTGGATGACACATAGTTTCATAGCATACTTTGAAAGGAGAAGAAGAAGAGCATCCATATCCAAGAGGTTAAAAAGTGTTCTAAACTTTTTTTAGTTTATTTTTATAGTCTATATATGTTTTAATCGGTCAAAAAGTATTTTTAACCAATCAAAAGTTATTTTTATGTTCTATAGGTCTAAAACTATGATATATATGTATATTCATAGTTTGATATAGTTAATACATGTATTTGTAAGGATGGTACGCAAAGAATTAGAAGGAAAGTCCATATAACGATTTACCAGTAAAACCCTAGAGGGTTCAATCTTAAATTTCTTGTCAAAACGTTTTAAAAAATATGATTGAACCATGAAATGTTGTAAAACAAGAAGTTAGGAAAAAAAAACAACACTAAGTTGGTGTCTTTTGGATGTGTAGAGTTTATTTTATTTAAATATGAACAATTAAAACTAAATATTTGTGATTTTAGTTTTCACTTTATCCTTGTGAGCAGTTTTTAGTATAGTTCCGTTCGGAATTTATGGCTGTCGGAGCAGCGGAGGGTCGAGCAGACAAAATTATAAAAAGTTTCTACAACACTAGGGCTGGGGCCCTAGTTTTGCACTAAAAAGAAGGGTCGGGGCCCTCATCACTGTTCATGGGCAGTGCATTTTTCGTTCCGAGTCGGGTCGGGCCATTCGGGTCAAGTCGAGTCATTTAAGTCCAAATTGGATAAAAATGTTTTAAAATAATATAATTAATTTGGGACCCAAGTTTAATAATTATTTATTATTTATATAATAAATAAAGTAAATAAAAGCCATTATTATAATTAATTATTATTTAATTGATAGTAAATAATAATTAAAGCAAATAAATATAATAGCTAATTATTTATTATTAAATAATAAATAAAGGAGGATATAAATTTAATAAATAATTATTTATTATTTAATTAATATTAAATAATAAATAAGGGTGATTAGATAATTAATTATTATTTAAAGGATATTAAATAGTAATTAAAGAAAGATAAAGTTAATAAGGTAATTATTTATTATTTTAATAAATAAGGACAATTAGTCAATTAATTATTATTTAAAGGATATTTAATGAGTATTAAATGGGGTTAACTAATTAAGGGAGTGTTATTTAATTAATCATTAAATGATTCGAGGATAATTAATTAATTGATTATTATTTTAATGATATTAAATAATAATTAAAGAGGAATAAGGTTAGGTAAATAATTGTTTATGCAAAGATAAATAAACAAGTAAGGTTAATTAGATTAATTATTTATTTAATTAATATTAAATAAATAAAAATGAAGAAATTAAAGAAATAATGAAGTAATTAAACAATTTACATTTAATTGTTTAAATCTGTAATATTACAAAAGGAGAAAATTATTTATATTTAATAATATTAATAAGTGATTAAAATATTATTAAATGGTTAATAATATTAACAAGTGATTAAAATATTTTTAAATGGTTAATAATATTAATAAGTGATTAAATATTATTAAATGTTTAATAATATTAATAAGTGATTAAAATATTATTAAATGGATAATAATATTTATAAGTGATTAAAATATTATTAAATGGTTAATAATATTTGAATGCAGTTGTATATTATCAAATGTAGATAATGTTTTTGAGGTATTTGGTACATTATTAAATGTTCAAATCATTAAGTTATGTAAAAGAAGGAAGTTTAATTGAATTAAACCAGTGTAAATAGTCTGTTTATGACAAATTTAGACAACTTACTAAAAAGTGGGTCGTACGAAGAATGTGTAACGAATGCATAAGTTGGTTAAATGTACCCAATATGTCCAACTAGGTTTGGGCTAGGGTTTTTGTCTAGAAATTAAGAGTTCGTTTATCGGACATCTTAAGAGTTAATAATTTAAAGTTGTAGTATTATATAAAGACTAATTAATAGTCATTGTATCTAACGATTATGTCAATTATATATATAAATTATAGGTTAAACGAAAGACGCAAAATAAACATAAATGGTATAAGCAAACCAGACAAGTTTTTTTTCCAGTACTTGCTCTTATGTGCATTTCTAGGCAACCATATGTTATTAAATTTTTGATATGAAAATATATTGATGATATTTGTGTTATGTGAAACGTATGAAGTATGATTATATGTGAAGTATGTACAGATATGAAGCATGATTTGCTAGATGCTAGTTTTTTATTGTATGTGATGCATAAGAAATATGAATCATTCATAAAATGAAAAACTATGAAATGCATGATGTAAGAATAAAATGCAGAACATGTATAATATGTGAAGCATATAATGTGTTATGTGTAACTGTTAAACTTGCTGAACCGTTGTACTCACTCTTGCTTAAAACCAACATTTTCAGATAGTGCAAGTTATTCGAAGTTTTTGATAAAGATCAAGAAACAAGAATGCATATTACATTCACTGAAGGTCTAACCCGACTATTGTAGATATCAGTCCGAAATGGACAGGTAAAATGATTGTGCAGTATAAGAATTGGTTGGTATATAGTATGAGTGTTAAATACTCAAATTAATTATAATAGAATGTCGTATCATGTATGATATTGAGACATACTAGGAATGTATCAAGATTGCAATTCTGGAATAGAAAGAGATGTTGTAAAATTGTAAATAAATAATTATTTAGCAATTATAATATTGTTGTAATTCATGAACAATAAGGAAAAGGTAGTACTAATGTTGAACTGGATTCGAGGTTTGAGGGACCCGGATTCGGGGTCGTCACATTCACCAAGGAGGTTTGCTAGAGAATAATCAAGGTGGAGTTGCTAGTGAAGTCCATGGCTGTAACGACCCCGAAATTCGACCAATCTTATTACCTTAAATTTTAAATTTATTAAACATTATCTTCCTTACGTCCAAATTTCGGTTCGTTAATAAATCTTTAATCTCCTTAATTGATCCATTAGCTGATTTCAAAATCATCAAGTACAAATTTTTCTTTTTCTTTTAATCATTGCTTTAAAATAATTGGATATTTAAAATCTTTACATCTGGATCCTATTCCCTGGATCACAACATTTACTTATTCTTTTCTTTCTGTAACCCGTATCATAAAGGTCAACATTCAACATTTAATGTCATTTATATCTATAATTTTCTATAATTTTTAAACAATTTTTAAACATTTATTTCAATTAAAAATCATTTCTGGGGGCATTTTGGTAATTTTCGCGCCCATAGGGACATAACCGGAATTTTCCGGAAAGCCCAGGGGCATTTCTGTAATTTCTGCAACTCTAGGGGCATATCCGGACTTTCCCGGAAAGATTGAGGTAATCGTAATTTCCGAACGTCTGGGACACGCTCGGTATTTTTCAGAAAGGGCAGGGGCACGCTGGTAATTTCCAACGGTGCCGTCGGCCAAACGACGTCATTTAGCTTTCTTTTCACGAATGTTCTGCCGCGCATGGCGCGGCCCTCACTGCTTACCCTCTAAACGACTCCGTTTTGGCTCTTGTACACGAAAGATTTGGCCCGCGCAATGCGCGGGCGACTCTTTTATTCTTCAGCAGTTTTCTCGCGAACAGTAACCACCTTCTCCAAATTTCTTCATTTTTATACCAAAATTTCACAATAAAACTACTCCAAAAATCACATATTTCATATATACACATCCTAAAATTATTTAGAATAATTATTCTAATTATTCACTAATTTTCTACAAAATTTATTCTACCACCATAAATATAAAAATAAATCAAATAAATTTATTTTTATACCTTCTTAAGCCAATAACCTCCCTTTGAAGCTAATTCTTCCCTTGTTGGCTCCAACCAATTATTCTCTTGTGGTGGCCATGGTGGTTTCCGGTGGGTGGTGGTGTTTACGGTGGAGAAGGAGGGAAGGCATATTGTTTGTTTTGTTTTATTGGTTTCTTTTTCTTTTCTTTTTTTTCTTCTTTCCTTTTATCCTTTTTATAACCAAAACACTTAACCATATTTTTGACCACCATCAATTCCACCGACCTTTGATCCACCGACTTAGCCTTTATCGGATAATTTACATGCGTAATTAATTATTTCATTACATATCGTAATTATTGCGTGTAATAAATATTTTATAAAATATATATAAAATATTTATTTTAATTCATTAAAAATCATAAATTGATTTGTAAAGAATATTAATACCACTTTTGGTTACTTTACTTGACAAATTTTATACACGCATAATGACATGCATGTAGTTATATGAGATAATTAATACCTCCAAAAATCATAAAATAATTCATATAACATATAAAAATTATTTTTTATAATTTTTCGTTTCGCTACTTAGACAACATGTTACATTAACATGTTCACGTTTCCGAAATATTATCCTTCATAAAAGTTATAATAATTCAATTATACATAAATATAATTTTTAAAAACTTAAAACATTCATTTTTCTTATTTATTATTCAATTTCTTTAATATTTACAATAATTTCTTTATATATAAATTATATAATTTAATATTATATAATCTATATATTTACACTCTCATTTCTTAAATAATTTCTTAAATTCCTCCATAATTATCAATTAATCAATAATTTCACGTTTATTAACTCTCTCATTATTTTAATTCTCTTATATAAATTATATAATTTATCCTTATATAATTTATATAATTATAATTTCCTTTAAACATCACTTTAATTTTCTTATATAAACTATATAATTTATTATTATATAATTTATATAATTACATTTCTTTTCCATAAATTTCTAAATTTTCACCATAATTCTTAATTAAATCAATAATTATAATTTTATTAACTTCCTCATTCGCTTTTCATTTAAAATTGGATTAATTTAATTATTAATCCCTTAATTTTTCATAATTATTAACATTTATAATTACAACAATTAAACATTCAAATATATAAATATACATATTTAAATCTTACTTCTCACATTACCATATAATTTCCTTTAAATCTAATTTCCACATTTTCATAACAATTTAATTGTACAAATTAATGTACATTTATCTGAAATTTCTCTTATTCTTAATAAATTATTTTTAAATAATTTATTTACTTTTCAATTACTTTAATTCAATACCATTTATCATAATTTCTGAACAGATTTAATTTACTAATTAAATCTCATCACATACCTTAATTCACATAAATTAATAATTTCTTTACACAACCTTGAAAATTGTATTAATTAAATTCTTATTTAATCTTATTAAATAATTCCGAAAATTCAGATCCTCACATTCTTCCCCCCTTAACAGGATTCCGTCCTCGGAATCATAATTGCCGTAATAATCATACGTATATTATTCATAGCACCTTGCTATACCTTCATCTTGATAAATAACAATTTAATCTATAATAATTATATTTTACCTCTTTAATATCCATAACTTACATGGATAACCTCATAATGGTCATTACTGTCAGAATATTTAATTTACAATTTCTTTATAGTATTACATTTCATATTTCTGTAAAAAATTTATGAATAACACTTTAATTCATTTCTTGATATACTTATCAAGATTGTTTCTCATTCTCCGAAAACTTTTATTTCTTTAATCATACTTACCCTTACTCAATCCGCTTTCTTCATATTCTCTATTCTACCTTATTGATACTTCACACATTCATCCTTCTTTCCTTAATTCATAAAAATCTTCTTCATATTCCATAAATCATTCCTTAATACTTCTATCATTCAACACTAGGTGTTAAATGCTAACATTTACTTAATTCATCCTAATAACTTATTTAAAATTATTTTAAAAATCCTGGGTGTCACATTCACCCCTCCTTCATAAAATTTCGTCCTCGAATTTTCTATGTTCTCATACTTCATTCATTTGTAACTTACATAATTTCTTTACATTTATTCTCCATATCTTTATTTATTTCCTTTCTCATAGTCATTGTACATTACAATTTTCTAATCGATCATATCTCATAATTTCTTTACTTCACAATTATTGCTTCCATTATCATTCACACTTAAATAATACTATCCCATCCTACCATCCAATCTTTATAAAAGTAGAGGAATTCAAAATTTTATTTAGGAAAAACTTTCATGCTATGCTGAATGAACATTTATCCTGGTTTAACAGTACTTCGCTCCCCGAGTACTTCATACTGCAAACCCTGACAGTGGATCAATCTGTCATTAAAGTGATGGATGTTTCACCATACATTGGCATGCCAGATGATCAGTCTGCAATGCCTGTGTCTTGCTATGCCAAGTGACCATTCGATCAACCTGCAATATTCTTAATCTTTTTGTTCATCTCAGCCTTAGAATTCATTCAAAAGAAATTTGTTTAGTTTTTAACTTTCAAAGAATGTGAATTCAATATATTTCAAAATTCGTCTAGCAGAATCAATAGCTCAGACTTCTATTTCTTCAACGCTTGTCTAGCCAGATCAATTAGCATAGACTTACTTTTAATAATTTATAATTCGCGGAAATTTTTAAAACATTCATCATGTCAAAACTTTTCAAAACATCTAGCTGAGTCAAATGGCAAAGACTTATAGCTTTGACATACCTTCACAAATCAAAATCATTTATGACTTCATGTTACCGCGTCATCTTGACAATACGTTGAGGATTTCGTCGTTAATAATTCCTACATCATAAACCATACTTTATGGTGTTGAATCATCTTATAACGAAATAGTACCGCACCGTCTCAACAACACGTTGAGCATTCCGTCATTCATCACATCTACACTGGGCTAAAAGGTGTATGGATGATTATTTTGAAATACATTTTGATGTAAAAATATTTTTGTCTAGCCGAGACAAGTAGCATAAACACTATTTAAATCACTTAAAATTTCATTTATATTTTTTTCAAAGCACACACGTGCCAAATCAACTTGAGGCCAAAATTTTCGAAATCTAGCAAAGCTAGAAGAATGGGAATATCCTAAATTTCCTAACATTTACCTTCAATTTCTTCACTTAAATATTTAATTTATTGCTAGGACTATTTTCATTTATCATATTAAAATTTTTATCTACTCCAACTTTTCTATACCCCCGTATAGTTCATCAAACCTGCCACACATTATGAGTCCAGGAACTTACCCCAAGAATATGAGTTTTAAAGCTTGTCCTAGCAATATGTAGTATGAGAACAAATCAAAGATTATCCATATGCTGAAGGGCTCAAAACATACCATACGATTATGAGTCATGGACTTACCATATGCATGAGTTTTAAGAACTCGTGCCTAAACTTAATATTATCTATCTATCAGAAACTCTTAACGCGACTCTAACATTTCAATGATTATCACATAGTAACTAAGTAAACACAAATCCCCCGCCCATACAAAGGATTGTGCAACTCATTCACCACATGAGTCCTCAAATGAAATTTCGTACCCAAGTTTTCTACCCCCTTATCATAACCTTTCTGTCATTCATGTCTTATCATTCTCTAAATTCTTCTTGTACTATTTCATAGTACAATATCTCTTTATAGCAATCAGCTATACCTTTTGGTCCATTAACAAGTCTCTCTGTTTATTTCACATTTTCACTTGATCATATCATGACCTTGCTTTACAATCTATTCCTTATTCGCTTTCCTTATCTTGTGATCATATTGTAGTACGATCCTTTTACTGTTCCTGATCATATTATTATGATCTCTTCTTATACATTTTGGATTACCTTGTCATCCTTGTTGTTTAAATCAGGCGTCCCCTGATTTTCTTTGAGATTCATCTTTGAATCATTTCAAATATTCTTTCAGATATGTTCTTAATTGAACTTATAAGTTTTCTTAATTCGTTTCATTCAAATCCTTCTTAACATCTTTATCTCTTCCTCATAATCTTATATCTTTTATATTTTCTTTACTTTAACCCATATTAGAGAACTGTATCTCTTAACTTATACCTTTCTATTTTGATTCTCCCATGTTCATCAAACTTACCACGTATTTGGACTCAGGAACTTACCATAATCATATGGTTGAGGAGCTTGTCCTAGTCAGGCCATAATCACCCATTCGCTAAAGGGGCTCCACCATATAATCATGAGTCACGAGTTTACCATACGCTTGAGTTTTCAGAACACTCAACTAACTGTACACTTTCTTACTTTAGGTTATAGCCTAAAGTATCATTCTCCTAAGGTTTATAACCTCTAGCTCTGATACTAACTGTAACGACCCCGAAATTCGACCAATCTTATTACCTTAAATTTTAAATTTATTAAACATTATCTTCCTTACGTCCAAATTTCGGTTCGTTAATAAATCTTTAATCTCCTTAATTGATCCATTAGCTGATTTCAAAATCATCAAGTACAAATTTTTCGGTATAAATTTTTCTTTTTCTTTTAATCATTGCTTTAAAATAATTAGATATTTAAAATCTTTACATCTGGATCCTAGTCCCTGGATCGCAACCTTTACTTATTCTTTTCTTTCTGTAACCCGTATCATAAAGGTCAACATTCAACATTTAATGTCATTTATATCCATACAATATTCTTATGTCGTAATTCATAGTCAGACATATAATAGTCTCTATCATAATATTCATGTTGAACAATTACAGTTCACAATTTAAACTATACTCGTCATATTCGGATCCAACTTATCTGTACATACAACATATCAATATAACTTTGACAAATTATCCACCCTAAATCATAATACAAACATTTAATAATCACATTCACAACCTTTTAGGAAAATCCGTCTTTACATCATCTGATGTTTTTGAAATTTATTTATTTCCTGCAAAAATGTATATTAAGCAAGTAATGAGCACAACGGCTTAGCAAGTTCAACAGTTTATACTTCACGTAGCACATACCTTAACATGCTCAGTGTGTGACATACATCTTGTGCTTGTGCTTCTACCATAACAATATATCTCCTATATATTCATATCGTTGCACAAAGTACACATTGTTGTCATATTAATCACGTATCACATAGCACATAATTTTTACGCATTTAAACAAGAATTACATATCATAACAGTCTATCATTTAACATAAAAAGGAACTGAAGAACTTGTCTGGCATCCAGTTATTTAAATTGTTAGCTCAAACCCTTAACTCGATCAATCTATGATCATAAAATAATCAAATAATAATTATTTATCTCTTTATGATATTAATTTACTTAATTAGTATCATATCTGGGCCAATTATTAATTTATATGGTTGATTATATTAACCTCGTCCTTTAAAATATTAACATAACTTAATATTTAATGCATTCACTACGGACAACCCGACTTATTGGATAAAATTTAACATATTTGGTTGTCCGAAAATTTTATTTAACAATTTTCTAAATGGTAACCTTATTAGATTAATATTTAAATATTTAAATATTGATCCCTAATAGTTAATATTTTTATAAAAATATTAAATTTAGTGTCCAAACATCATTTCTATATTTTTAGTATTTTTCTATAATTTTTTATAATTTTTAAACAATTTTTAAACATTTATTTCAATTAAAAATCATTTCTGGGGCATTTTGGTAATTTTCGCGCCCATAGAGACATAACCGGAATTTTCCGAAAAGCCCAGGGGCATTTCTGTAATTTCCGCAACTCTAGGAGCATATCCGCACTTTTTCGGAAAGATTGAGGGCATAATCGTAATTTTCGAGCGTCTGGGACACGCTCGGTATTTTTTAGAAAGGGCAAGGGCACACTAGTAATTTCCAGCGGTGCCGTCGGCCAAACGATGTCGTTTAGCTTCCGTTTCACGAATGTTCCGCAGCGTATGGCGCGGCCCTCACTACTTACCCTCTAAACGACGCCGTTTTGGCTCTTGTACACGAAAGATTTGGCCCGCGCAATGCGCGGGCGACTCTTTTATTCTTCAGCAGTTTTCTCGCGAACAATAACCACATTCTCCAAATTTCTTCATTTTTATACCAAAATTTCACAATAAAACTACTCCAAAAATCACATATTTCATATATACACATCCTAAAATTATTTAGAATAATTATTCTAATTATTCACTAATTTTCTACAAAATTTATTCTACCACCATAAATATAAAAATAAATCAAATAAATTTATTTTTATACCTTCTTAAGCCAATAACCTCCCTTTAAAGCTAATTCTTCCCTTGTTGGCTCCAACCAATTATTCTCTTGTGGTGGCCATGGTGGTTTCCGGTGTGTGGTGGTGTTTACGGTGGAGAAGGAGGGAAGGCATATTGTTTGCTTTGTTTTATTGGTTTCTTTTTCTTTTCTTTTTTTTTCTTTCCTTTTATCCTTTTTATAACCAAAACACTTAACCATATTTTTGAACACCATCAATTCCACCAACCTTTGATCCACCGACTTAGCCTTTATCGGATAATTTACATGCGTAATTAATTATTTCATTACATTTTGTAATTATTGCGTGTAATAAATATTTTATAAAATATATATAAAATATTTATTTTAATTCCTTAAAAATCATAAATTGATTTATAAAGAATATTAATACCACTTTTGGTTACTTTACTTGACAAATTTTATACACACAAAATGACATGCATGTAGTTATATGAGGTAATTAATACCTCCAAAAATCATAAAATAATTCATATAACATATAAAAATTATTTTTTATAATTTTTCGCTTCGTTACTTCGACAACATGTTACATTAACATGTTCACGTTTCCGAAATATTATCCTTCATAAAAGTCATAATAATTCCATTATACATAAATATAATTTTTAATAACTTAAAACATTCATTTTTCTTATTTATTATTCAATTTCTTTAATATTTACAATAATTTCTTTATATATAAATTATATAATTTAATATTATATAATATATATATTTACATTCTCATTTCTTAAATAATTTCTTAAATTCTTCCATAATTATCAATTAATCAATAATTTCACATTTATTAACTCTCTCATTATTTTAATTCTCTTATATAAATTATATAATTTATCCTTATATAATTTATATAATTATAATTTCCTTTAAACATCACTTTAATTTTCTTATATAAATTATATAATTTATTATTATATAATTTATATAATTACATTTCTTTTCCATAAATTTCTAAATTTTCACCATAAT
Source organism: Hedera helix (assembly GCA_947179155.2). Lineage (NCBI taxonomy): Eukaryota > Viridiplantae > Streptophyta > Magnoliopsida > Apiales > Araliaceae > Hedera > Hedera helix. The sequence goes on along the minus strand of OX359273.1, from coordinate 12,994,040 downwards.
TCTTAATTAAATCAATAATTACAATTTTATTAACTTCCTCATTCGCTTTTCATTTAAAATTGGATTAATTTAATTATTACTCTCTTAATTTTTCATAATTATTAACATTTATAATTACAACAATTAAACATTCACATATATAAATATACATATTTAAATCTTACTTCTCACATTACCATATAATTTCCTTTAAATCTTATTTCCACATTTTCATAACAATTTAATTTTACAAATTAATGTACATTTATCTGAAATTTCTCTTATTCTTAATAAATTATTTTTAAACAATTTATTTACTTTTCAATTACTTTAATTCAATACCATTTATCATAATTTCTGCACAGATTTAATTTACTAATTAAATCTCATCACATACCTTAATTCACATAAATTAGTAATTTCTTTACACAACCTTGAAAATTGTATTAATTAAATTCTTATTTAATCTTATTAAATAATTCCGAAAATTCGGATCCTCACAATGGCCAAGAAGAAGAAGAGCATCTATGTCTAAGAGGTTAAAAAGTGTTCTAAACCCTCTTTAGTTTATTTTTATAGTTTAGATATGATTTGAACTGTTAAAATGTATTTTTAACCGATCAAAAGTTATTTTGGTAATCTAAAAGTCTAAAACTATGATATATATGTATATTCATGGTTTGATATAGTTAAAACATGTATTTCCATATGTGGTATGCAAAGAATTAGAAGAAAAGTGCATATAGAGATTTATCGGTAAAAACCTTGGTAGCTATGTGCTATTTAATGTTGTAGATTGAAAGGTACAGGTTAGAAATTAATTTCTATAGCTAGAAAGTTGCATATATGATTTTTTTAGAAAATCCAACTTGAAGCTTTCAAAAACATGGACAAACAAGGAAGTTATGACTTTTACCGCAAAATATGGCGTTTTAAAACCCTAGATGATTTGATCTTAAATTTCTTGTCAAAACATTTTCAAAAATGTTATTGAACAATGAAATGTTGTAAAATAAGAAGTTAGGAATACAACAACACTAAGTTGGTGTCATTTGGATGTGTAGAGTTTATTTTATTCAAGTTTGAACAATTAAAACCAAGGATTTGTGATTTTAGTTTTCACTTTGTCCTTGTGAGCAGTTTTTAGTCCAGTTCCATTGGTAATTTGGATTTTTGATCTAAAAAAAAATTGTATAGGGAGAATTTCTTATGACAATGAACTCAAAAATCACTCCAAAATATTTTAAAATGAAAATGTTATGGCTGTCGGAGCGTCGAAGGGTCGAGCAGTCAAAAAGTTAACTTCCGGACAGATTGGTCGGGCGCACCTGCTCCCGGTGTGACGCAAGTGCGCCAGAACTGTCATATCCCAGATATTTTCAAGATTTTAAATAATATCTTAATTGATTTTATTAAAGGTTATGGTTTAAAACCTAGAATGTGAGAAGTAAGATGTGTAGAAAATGGGTAAACGTTTTTTTTTTTACATAATTTATTTGTTAGAAATTAAATGTGAGAATATTGTAATGATGCATATAGAGAATTTATTAAAGAAATAAATTCAATTGAGAAGTGAAGACGGTTATAAGGATATATATACATAGTTATATATTCCTAGAGTTGTGCTTGCTAGCCAAATACGAAGAGGAGTAAATTTAATACTCAATTAAACTAATAAATTAATTAGTTTAAAAATAAAGTCATGAAATATAATTAATTAAATTAATTATATTAGTTATGCGTTAAAGTTGTGGAAAATTTAGGATGATTGTCTAGAATGACAATATTAAGAAGTTAATTAATTAAGTAATTAACTTAATTATTAAATTGTGGTATAGAGCCCAATATTGATTTAATTGACTAGTACAATGAAATGATGTAGCAAGCCCAATGGAAATGTAGAGAAGCCCAATGGTGGGATTTAACTTCCAAGCCCAATGATCTAATTAAATTGTGTCAAACCCTAGCTCAATGAATTAATTTCGGTAGCCCAACTTAGAGTTTAATTGTTTTAATTGTTGGGAGCCCTAAAGGAATTAATCTAGTGGATTAAATTTAAGGAAATTAAAGTGTGAATTGGATTATATAATTTGTCCGAGGAAATTATTGAATTAAGTTTAATAAAGGAAGTTCGATTAATGGATTTATTAAATTAACGGACTAACCTAAGCTTTTATTTGGGAGAAACCCTAATTAAAATATTCAATTAGTATTAAATGCGACAAGTCTAATTGGATTATGTAAGTTAAATTTAATTTGATTATTAAATTGTTCCTTAATTATTTAAACAAGCCAATTAATTAAATTAAGTGATGGACTTGTGAAATATTCTATGTGATTGGGTAATTTATTAATCTAGCCCAAAGTTTTAATTTATTGGGAGCCTAATAAATTAATTTAGTAGCCCAACATTTTCAATGGATCAAAGGAGTATAGTTGGCCCAAATGAATTTAATTCCAAGCCCAAATTTTGACCCAATGGAGCAAGCTTCTAGAAGGCATTAAATTATTAAATTATGCAATAAAAATAAATGAAAATTGGGCAAATTAATGGGGCATGACCGGTGGTATGGTGGAGGAGTGTGGACTCCAAAAGTTTATTTATTTTGGTTGTTTATATTGAGTGTGGAACACTCCAATTAATTCCTTGCATTTTTGGAAAAAGCTAGATGTCCATTCTATACATATAGGTGTTATATGTATAGATTTAATCTACTATAAATATAAGTCTTAGCTCACTTTGGTAGGAGTTTGCTAAGTTTGCTAGAGAGCCTATTTTATTGTGAGTAAATTTTAGTGAGTTAACTCGGTGAGTTAAAGAAAAATGGTAGTGAGTTAGTGAGTTCTTTAGTGAGTTACTACCGAGTCAAGTGAGCCAAGTCTAATTCTTCAAGAGGAGTGTGCTTGGATGTCATCTAACTCCATCATCTATCTTTGGAAGGAGAGAAAAAGTAGCTCACAAGTCTAAAAGGTATAACACTAACCCTAAACCCTAGTTTTGAAGTTCATTATGTTTTATATTGAATATTTATGGTAGAAAAGTTATTCTCAAGCTGTAAAGGTTTAGATCCATGCTAGATTGGTAGATCTAGGGTTACATGGGTGTAACATGAATATTTATGGGTGTTGGTGTTGAAAAGTTTAGCAAAATGTATGAAAACGATTTTTACCGACGGAACCTTAAACGAACGTGTGATTCGGAGCTTTATATTTTGAAACCTAAAAGTTAGGTATGAGATTTTCTTCTTTGATATGGTAAATATATAAGTTAAGAACAAAACCTAGTTGGTATAATGTTCATGTGAGTTGTTATGGTCAAGATATGATTTTTAGACTAAAGAAGGCCATTTTAAGAACTCAATGTGCAAACATTCCACTTTGTGGCTATTTTTCATAACCAAAACTTTTCCAAAAATTTGATCCAATGATGTAATATTGTAGTTTAGGAAGATACGAATCCATCGATACCAATTTGAGGTCATTTGGATTTGTAGATTTCATTTTATTCAAGTTTTAATCAAAGGAGCAAAAGTTGAAAAATCAGAAAATGACAATTTTGCAGATTCTGCAAGAGGAGGGCCGGGGCCCTTGTTTCCTTTGTAAAAGGAGGGCCGGGGCCCTTGGTCACTGTTCACGGCCAGTGAGTTTTCCGTTCCGGGTCGGGTCGGGCCATTCGGGTCGGGTCGGTTCGGGTCTTTTGAGTCCAAAATTGATAAAATTGCTTAAAAATTAATATAATTAATTTGAGACCCAACTTTAATAATTATTTATTATTTATAATAAATAATAAATAAAGTAAATAAAAGCTATTATTATAATTAATTATTATTTAAAGGATATTAAATGATAATTAAAGAAAGATGAAGTTAATAAGGTAATTATTTATTATTTTAATAAATAAGGATAATTAGTTAATTATTATTTAAAGTATATTAAATAATAATTAAAGGGAGATGAAATGAATAAAATGATCATTTATTATTTAATGAATATTAAATAATAAATGGGTTTAATTAATTAAGAGATTATTATTTAAATAATCATTAAAGGATTTGAGGATTGTTAAAATATTATTAAATGATTAATAATATTAATAAGTGATTAAAATATTATTAAATGGTTAATAATATTAATAAAATATTATTAAATGGTTAATAATATTAATAAGTGATTAAAATATTATTAAATGGTTAATAATATTAATAAGTGATTAAAATATTATTAAATAGTTAATAATATTAATAAGTGATTAAAATATTTTTAAATTGTTAATAATATTAATAATATTAAAGGGTTAATAATATTTGATTGTAGTTATATATTATCAAAGGTAAATTATATTTTGAGATATTTGGTACATTATTAAATGTCCAAATCATTAAGTTGCGTAAAGAAGAAAGTTTAATTGAATTAAACCAAGGTAAGAGTCCATTAGTGATTAAATATTAGACAACTTATAAAATATAGGTTGTATGAAGAACGCAAGGTATTGGTGAAAGATGGTTAAGCGTACCCGATATGTCCAACTAGGTTTGGGCTAGGGGTTTTGTCCGGAACTTAAGGGTTCGTTTGTCGGACATCTTAAGAGTTAATAATTTAAAGTTAGAGTCTTATATAAAGGCTAGATAATAGTCATTATATCTAATGATTATTTCAATTTCCTATATAAATTGTAGGTTGAACGCAAGACGCAAATAAGCGTAACTGGTAGAAGCGAACCAGACAAGTTTTTCAGAACTTGCTCCTATGTGCATTAAAATGCTACAATTTGATGTTATATTATTAACATGAAGATATTTTGATGATATTTGTGATATATGAATAACATGAGATATGGTTACATGTGAAATATGTACCGATATGAAGCATGATTTGCTAGATGCTAGTTGTTTATTGTATGTGATGCATAAGAAGTATGAACCATTCATAAAATGAAATGCATGATGTAAGAATAAAATGTAGAGCATGTATAATATGTGAAGCATGTAATGTGTTATGTGTAACTGTTGAACTTGCTGAGCCGTCGTGCTCACTCTTGCCTAAACCAACATTTTCAGATAAGGCTAGTTACCTAAAGTTCTCGATAAAGAACAAGTAATAGGAAAACATATTACTTTCATTGAAGATCTAAATATCTATTATAGATATCAGTCCGAATTGGACAGGTAAATGATTGCGTAGCATAAGATATTGTTGGGGCGTTATATGAGTGTTAAATACATCAAGTTGATTGTAATAGAATGTCGTATCAGGTATGATATTAAGACATACAAGGAATGTATAAAGATTTCGATTCTGGAATAGAAAGAGATGTTGTAAAATTGTAAATAAATGGTTATTTACCAATTATAATATTGTTGTAATTCTTAAACAATAAGGAAAAGGTTGTACTCGTGTTGAACCGGATCTGAGGTTTAAGGAACCCGGATTTGTGGTCGTCACAAGTTGGTATCAGAGCTGATAAGTTATAAACCTTAGGTAAGAGTACCTTAGGCTATAACCGTGTAGAAGATAAGTAAAATGGTAAATGAATAAACTCAGGAAGAGTTTAAGTAATAAAAGATGAATTTGGAAAATTCATATATAGAAGATTATCCAAAGATGGATTTGAGAATAATGAAAAAGGTCATGTTGTACCTAATTTGAAGAAATGATAGAAAATATCTTATGATAAGATTTTGAGAAGGATAAAGAAAATGCTAATAAGGTCATGAAATGATGTAGAGAGATGAACTCGTAATGAGGCAGATGTGCTAAAATATGAATGGATAAAATTCGTATTCAGTTAAGAAAAATTAGTGGTTTGTGGGTTTTTAATTGAGGACTCATATTAGTGGTTGAGTTGTACGATTCCTTGTATGGGCAGAGAATTTGTGCTTTGGTTTTAGAACCGCTTAGCTTCCTATATTAATATAGTGGTTGAGTTGAACGAACCCTTGTATGGGCGGGGGCTATGATATGTCAGCGAACCAATTTGGGAGATGCTGTTGCAAAACTTGGCACGATCAGGGTGTATCGTAGAATAAACGTATGCACTGATGGCAGGTGTTCCTTACAGTGTTGAAGAGTTGGGAAACTGATGTATTTGTTCTTGGTTTAACGACCGCTTAACTTTCTATATTGATTAGTGGCCGAGTTGACCAATTTCTTGTATGGGCGGGAGATTGTGTTTGGTTTGACGACCACTTGGCTTCCTATAGTGATAATCGATTGAAACCTGGTGTCGCGCTATTTGTTATATGAATGTTGAGAAGGTGATTCTTTTCTCATGTATAACGAATAGGTAGAGGATGTAAAGTTAAGTTCGTGTTCTGAGAACCGACACGCATGGAAAGTTCGTGACTCATAGTTATGTGGTGGAACCCCTCAGCGAATGGGCGAATTTGGCCTGACTAGGACAAGTTTCTCAAACCATATGATTGTGGTAAGTTTCTGAACCCAAATACGTGGTGAGTTTGATGAATAGTGAGTATGGATAGAGTTAAGTAGTCAGGTTAAGGCTATACTAGATATAGTTATTAAGCTGGAAAAGAATGTAGAGGAAAAATTTGAGATTTTAGGATATTCCAAATCTTCTAGCTATGCTAGACTTTGAAATTCTTAAAATCGTGCTAAATTCGCACTTTTGTGCTTTTGAAAATGTCAAAATGTGTTTTCATGATCATTAATGCATTTAGTGCAGAGATGATAAACGATGGAGTCATCAATGCAGAGTAACCTAGTGTTGGATGTATTTTTAAGCCCACTATGATACGATGTAATATGACAAAGTCAAAATGATTTTCAGTATTTTGAAACGCTTAGAAAAGAGTCTATGCTAATTGTTTCGGCTAGACAAATTGATTTAAAGATATCAAAATGTATTTATAAAATCATCACACGCCATTAGAGCCATGGTGCAGAGATGAAAAAGACGGAATCCTCAACGTACTGTTGCAACGGTGCGGTATCATGAAGTCCTAAAAATGTATTTCGGTTATTTTAATCTAAAATGATTTTCAGTTCGTAATATACGAACAGTCTAATGATGTGAGTCTATGTCATTTATTTTGACTGGACACTTTTGGTCAGAAATGACTCAAGTTTTATTTTTTCAATCCAACGTATGCTGGAGCGGAATTTTGTAGTAAGTATGAGGTGAACAACCCCATAATAGGGGATATGTCAGAGCCATGAATAAAGAACCCGTGAGGGGGCGCCCAACAGTGGTGGCATGCTGATATGGGTTGGTAAATCCAAAGAGTTCGACCCCAAAAGAAGTCGTTGTGCACAGCGCTAGAGTACGATAGGCTGATCACCTAGCGTACGAAACCATTGTGGTATGTTTTCAGTCATTGTGATTGATAAACATTCTCGCAGTATGTTCACAGTCTTTATGACTCCTCAGAATAGTATGAAAGTTTTAATGAATATTTTGATTTTCAATTTATTCTTTTGTAAGATATTGATTTTCAATTTATTCTTCTGCAAGATATTCCATTGTTCTGGAATTGTGAAAAGTATGAACTTCCTAGAAAATGGTAGTCATATAATTTGATGAGTAAAGAGATATTCTCAGAGATGAAAAAAAAAAACTGGTAGAAATGAGTATGATAAAATTTCGGGGACGAAATTCTTATAAGAATGGGTGAATGTAATATCCTAGATATTTTCAAGATTTTAAATAATATCTTAATTGATTTTATTAAAGGTTATGGTTTAAAACCTAGAATGTGAGAAGTAAGATGTGTAGAAAATGGGTAAACATTTTTTCTTTTACATAATTTATTTGTTAGAAATTAAATGTGAGAATATTGTAATGATGCATATAGAGAATTTATTAAAGAAATAAATTCAATTGAGAAGTGAAGACGGTTATAAGGATATATATACATAGTTATATATTCCTAGAGTTGTGCTTGTTAGCTAAATACGAAGAGGAGTAAATTTAATACTCAATTAAACTAATAAATTAATTAGTTTAAAAATAAAGTCATGAAATATAATTAATTAAATTAATTATATTAGTTATGCGTTAAAGTTGTGGAAAATTTAGGATGATTGTCTAGAATGACAATATTAAGAAGTTAATTAATTAAGTAATTAACTTAATTATTAAATTGTGGTATAGAGCCCAATATTGATTTAATTGACTAGTACAATGAAATGATGTAGCAAGCCCAATGAAAATGTAGAGAAGCCCAATGGTGGGATTTAATTTCCAAGCCCAATGATCTAATTAAATTGTGTCAAACCCTAGCTCAATGAATTAATTTCGGTAGCCCAACTTAGAGTTTAATTGTTTTAATTGTTGGGAGCCCTAAATGAATTAATCTAGTGGATTAAATTTAAGGAAATTAAAGTGTGAATTGGATTATATAATTTGTCCGAGGAAATTATTGAATTAAGTTTAATAAAGGAAGTTCGATTAATGGATTTATTAAATTAACGGACTAACCTAAGCTTTTATTTGGGAGAAACCCTAATTAAATATTCAATTAGTATTGAATACGACAAGTCTAATTGGATTATGTAAGTTAAATTTAACTTCATTATTAAATTGTTCCTTAATTATTTAAACAAGCCAATTAATTAAATTAAGTGATGGACTTGTGAAATATTCTATGTGATTGGGTAATTTATTAATCTAGCCCAAAGTTTTAATTTATTGGGAGCCTAGTAAATTAATTTAGTAGCCCAACATTTTCAATGGATCAAAGGAGTATAGTTGGCCCAAATGAATTTAATTCCAAGCCCAAATTTTGACCCAATGGAGCAAGCTTCTAGAAGGCATTAAATTATTAAATTATGCAATAAAAATAAATGAAAATTGGGCAAATTAATGGGGCATGACCGGTGGTATGGTGGAGGAGTGTGGACTCCAAAAGTTTATTTATTTTGGTTGTTTATATTGAGTGTGGAACACTCCAATTAATTCCTTGCATTTTTGGAAAAAGCTAGATGTCCATTCTATACATATAGGTGTTATATGTATAGATTTAATCTACTATAAATATAAGTCTTAGCTCACTTTGGTAGGAGTTTGCTAAGTTTGTTAGAGAGCCTATTTTATTGTGAGTAAATTTTAGTGAGTTAACTCGGTGAGTTAAAGAAAAATGGTAGTGAGTTAGTGAGTTCTTTAGTGAGTTACTACCGAGTCAAGTGAGCCAAGTCTAATTCTTCAAGAGGAGTGTGCTTGGATGTCATCTAACTCCATCATCTATCTTTGGAAGGAGAGAAAAAGTAGCTCACAAGTCTAAAAGGTATAACACTAACCCTAAACCCTAGTTTTGAAGTTCATTATGTTTTATATTGAATATTTATGGTAGAAAAGTTATTCTCAAGCTGTAAAGGTTTAGATCCATGCTAGATTGGTAGATCTAGGGTTACATGGGTGTAACATGAATATTTATGGGTGTTGGTGTTGAAAAGTTTAGCAAAATGTATGAAAACGATTTTTACCGACGGAACCTTAAACGAACGTGTGATTCGGAGCTTTATATTTTGAAACCTAAAAGTTAGGTATGAGATTTTCTTCTTTGATATGGTAAATATATAAGTTAAGAACAAAACCTAGTTGGTATAATGTTCATGTGAGTTGTTATGGTCAAGATATGATTTTTAGACTAAAGAAGGCCATTTTAAGAACTCAATGTGCAAACATTCCACTTTGTGGCTATTTTTCATAACCAAAACTTTTCCAAAAATTTGATCCAATGATGTAATATTGTAGTTTAGGAAGATACGAATCCATCGATACCAATTTGAGGTCATTTGGATTTGTAGATTTCATTTTATTCAAGTTTTAATCAAATGAGCAAAAGTTGAAAAATCAGAAAATGACAATTTTGCAGATTCTGCAAGAGGAGGGCCGGGGCCCTTGTTTCCTTTGTAAAAGGAGGGTCGGGGCCCTTGGTCACTGTTCACGGCCAGTGAGTTTTCCGTTCCGGGTCGGGTCGGTTCGGGTCTTTTAAGTCCAAAATTGATAAAATTGCTTAAAAATTAATATAATTAATTTGAGACCTTTAATAATTATTTATTATTTATAATAAATAATAAATAAAGTAAATAAAAGCTATTATTATAATTAATTATTATTTAAAGGATATTAAATGATAATTAAAGAAAGATGAAGTTAATAAGGTAATTATTTATTATTTTAATAAATAAGGATAATTAGTTAATTATTATTTAAAGGATATTAAATAATAATTAAAGGGAGATGAAATGAATAAAATGATCATTTGTTATTTAATGAATATTAAATAATAAATGGGTTTAATTAATTAAGAGATTATTATTTAAATAATCATTAAAGGATTTGAGGATTGTTAAAATATTATTAAATGATTAATAATATTAATAAGTGATTAAAATATTATTAAATGGTTAATAATATTAATAAAATATTATTAAATGGTTAATAATATTAATAAGTGATTAAAATATTATTAAATGGTTAATAATATTAATAAGTGATTAAAATATTATTAAATGGTTAATAATATTAATAAGTGATTAAAATATTATTAAATAGTTAATAATATTAATAAATGATTAAAATATTTTTAAATTGTTAATAATATTAATAATATTAAAGGGTTAATAATATTTGATTGTAGTTATATATTATCAAAGGTAAATTATATTTTGAGATATTTGGTACATTATTAAATGTCCAAATCATTAAGTTGCGTAAAGAAGAAAGTTTAATTGAATTAAACCAAGGTAAGAGTCCATTAGTGATTAAATATTAGACAACTTATAAAATATAGGTTGTATGAAGAACGCAAGGTATTGGTGAAAGATGGTTAAGCGTACCCGATATGTCCAACTAGGTTTGGGCTAGGGGTTTTGTCCGGAACTTAAGGGTTCGTTTGTCGGACATCTTAAGAGTTAATAATTTAAAGTTAGAGTCTTATATAAAGGCTAGATAATAATCATTATATCTAATGATTATTTCAATTTCCTATATAAATTGTAGGTTGAACGCAAGACGCAAATAAGCGTAACTGGTAGAAGCGAACCAGGCAAGTTTTTCAGAACTTGCTCCTATGTGCATTAAAATGCTACAATTTGATGTTATATTATTAACATGAAGATATTTTGATGATATTTGTGATATATGAATAACATGAGATATGGTTACATGTGAAATATGTACCGATATGAAGCATGATTTGCTAGATGCTAGTTGTTTATTGTATGTGATGCATAAGAAGTATGAACCATTCATAAAATGAAATGCATGATGTAAGAATAAAATGTAGAGCATGTATAATATGTGAAGCATGTAATGTGTTATGTGTAATTGTTGAACTTGCTGAGCCGTCGTGCTCACTCTTGCCTAAACCAACATTTTCAGATAAGGCTAGTTACCTGAAGTTCTCGATAAAGAACAAGTAACAGGAAAACATATTACTTCCATTGAAGATCTAAATATCTATTATAGATATCAGTCCGAATTGGACAGGTAAATGATTGCGTAGCATAAGATATTGTTGGGACGTTATATGAGTGTTAAATACATCAAGTTGATTGTAATAGAATGTCGTATCAGGTATGATATTAAGACATACTAGGAATGTATAAAGATTTCGATTCTGGAATAGAAAGAGATGTTGTAAAATTGTAAATAAATGGTTATTTACCAATTATAATATTGTTGTAATTCTTAAACAATAAGGAAAATGTTGTACTCGTGTTGAACCGGATCCGAGGTTCAAGGAACTCGGATTTGGGGTCGTCACAAGAACAATTTGCCAAAGTAGACTTTTGTGCTCCGGGTCGGGTCGAGTCGGGTAGGGTTTGTCCGGGTTGGGTAGGTCCGGGTCGAGTTTTCTTTGATAAATTAAGTTAAAATAAGTGTAAAATGAATGTGTTAGGATATTAAACCAATACATGAAATTTATTAGTAACTAATTAGTAGTTAAATGTTTAAAATAAAGACTAAAGTTAACACAATTAAGAAAAAAAGTTAACTATTGGTATTGTTTGAAAATTATTAAAATATTATTAAATGATCAATAATATTAGTATATGATTAAAAAGTTATTAAATGATTAATAATATTAGTACATGAGAAAAATGTTATTAAATAATTAATAACATTAATAAGTGATTAAAATATTATTAAATGGTTAATAATATTAATAAGTGATTAAAATATTATTAAATGGTTAATAATATTAAGAGGTGATTAAAATACTATTAAATGGTTAATAATATTAATACGAGATTAAAATATTATCAAATGGTGAATAATATTTGTAAATGAAAAAAATATTATCAAATGGTGAATAATATTTGTAAATCATTAAAATATTATTAAATGGTTAGAAATATTAGTAAGAGATTAAAATATTATTAAATGATTAATAATATTAATAAATGATTAAAATATTATTAAATGGTTAATAGTATTAATAAATGATTAAAATATTATTAAATGATTAATAATATTAGTATGTGATTAAAATATTATTAAATAATTAATAATATTAATAAGTAATTAAAATATTATTAAATGGTTAATAATATTAGTATGAGATTAAAATATTATTAAATGGTTAATAATATTAATAAATGATTAAAATATTATTAAATGGTTAGTAATATTTGAACGTAGTTGTATATTATCAAAGTTAGATAATATTTTGAAGTATTTGGTACATTATTAAATATCTGAATCATTAAGTTATGTAAAAGAAGAAAGTTTAATTGAATGAAACCAAAGTAATTTACACTGCAGTCAGCACCCCAACGCTGTTGGGCAGAATGCTCAGCCTCCATTTTTCTAACTTTTGGTTTTAATCTTCATAACTTGTTCATCTTATATCCAAATTAGTTCAAATCAAGTTCATTGCTTAGTAAACTCATAGATTTACATGTTAATTTGTAATAATCCATGAACATACAATCAAATTACACAATAACAGCGGAAGCATGGTAAAATCATATTTTAATTTTTTTACTGCAAATCATAATCCATGATCGTCCTTTATGTGCAACTATTAATTAATAAAGAAGATGTTAGAGAATTATACCATTGTAGAACTTAAAACTTTCACGGGTACAAGTTCAACTCTATTTTTTTGGCGTTCTCCTTGAATTTCATCAATTGGTTTCCAATGATCAACATTAGTCACCCAAGTGTTTGACCTCTAAAGGTGATCCACCAAGGAATAATAATGATTTAAGAAGTGGGTGGTGGCTAACCCTAGTTTTCTCTCTGTAAAGAATATGTAAGTACTCTACCAAAACTTGATAAAGTTTATGAAACCTTAATCTATAATAAGACTCCTTTTATTTATAGATATAGTTAACCCTCTTATCACCTTTTAATTAAACTCCTAATCTAATTAGGAACTTAATTATCAATTATAAGAGTGTTCTTATTAATTAATTCATAAACCATTTAGGAACTAAATAACAACAACAACAACAACAACAACAACAACAACAACAACAACAACAACAACAACAACAACAACAACAACAACAATAATAATAATAATAATAATAATAATAATACTAATAATACTAATAATACTAATAATAATAATAATAATAATAATAGTAGTAGTAGTAGTAGTAGTAGTAGTAGTAGTAGTAGTAGTAGTAGTAATAATAATAATAATAAAAATAATAATAATAATAATAATAGTAGTAGTAGTAGTAGTAGTAGTAGTAGTAGTAGTAGTAGTAGTAGTAGTAGTAGTAATAATAATAATAATAATAATAATAATAATAATAATAATAATAATAATTAGTATTTCCAAAATACTAAATAAGAAATATTAAGCTATTTAATTTATTCTATCATTATAGTTTAAATTAAATATAATTAATTCATTATTACGATTATGTCATTTACTTAAATAATTTTTTTTTTTTTTTGCGGTGTGACCCTTTAGATTCTCCATATTAAACCGATTATAGAATAAACTAATTAGAACCATTTTAACCTTATTTATATCAATAAATTAAGCTATTTAATTTATTTAAATAAATAATATTTATTTCATAATAAGAGTAAGCCCTTAGCGATCAACGACTTTCTAGATAATATAGATTTCAATATTTAATCACAAAAGAACTTATTCAGCGAATAGTTATCGTACAATTCAATCCTTCTATCTTACAATGTCTCAATCAAATATAAGACATGGTATTACTGTCAAATCTTATTTTATTTTATTATATGCATTTCGATTCTCAAATGAATAATTATAATTAATGTAAATTAGAAACTACTTTCTAATTTTCATTCTGCCTTGGTCAAGGACTACTGAGTTGTCAATTATCGAATCGCTTAAGACATTATCTTCCTTTACTAAAAGTGGTAAATTCTTTGTTGATCATTCACCTATCTCCATGTGCAACTTATTATACCTGAACATACCCTTTCATACACCCTAAAGGCTTTAAGGAATATGTCAAAATATAATTCATAATACATAAGATACTATGTTGATCTCAAGTCCAAAGATCATTTATGCTGCTATCACAAAAGGAACTTATATTGACAGATAAGTAAGATTCAGTAGGTGTTCCGTGAGCGAGTCACGTTTAGTGAACTTATTATCTAAGAAACACCTACATACTTGTTTTAGTGTCTCTACACAAATGATCATGAGATCAATCATCTTCTTTATAAGAGTAAATATAGTATGTACTAATCTATCTAGATTCACTAATCCCCTTTTTAGTAATCCCACTATTAGGAATAATTTTATTTTGAGCTATCAAGAATTTAAATCTCATTAGCATAATCATCATCATGTTTTTAAAAGCATTGCTTAAAAACTATGGGTTTATCAATATTAATATGACAATTAACTATAAATAAGAACGCCTTAAAATAAATGAATTCTTTTATTAATAAATGAATAAGATTACAAAGTACATGCTGCATCATATCAAATATGATTGGCTTGTGTGCATACTACTTTCATTACAATATTCAAGGTTTTGATTATTTTTCAAAAAATATTTATTTGCCAAAATATTTGCCTAACCATGCCATGGTTTACCAAGAACATGTTTTACAAAAGTTTCCACCATAAATTCATTTTAGCTCCGATTTTGATCGTTCCACTTGGATTAGTTTTATAAATCATAGATCTAGCTTGTTCAAACTTTAGATATCAAGATTTACATGTTTTACATAAATTGTTTTCATAAAAGTCATGTACATCACTTAGGGTTTTTATACAAGGTTATCAAACATGCCTTTTTTATACACTAAAGTATTACCAATGTCCTTCCAAAATCACCTTATATCTTTGGAATCCACCATGATTCTCACATCACATAACCTACCAAAACCAAGCATGCAAGGACCACTATTATGACTAAATATACCTTAATAAACTATAAGATCTAGAGGGTTTTATACCTTTTAGATGTGCACTTCATCCTTGCTAGAAATCTTGTAAGGCTCTCCACAATGACATATTCCTTCTTTGCTCCTTTGATGCTTCAAGAATCTCTCCATATTTCTCTCTTTATCTCTAATTTCTCTCATTTCTTTCTCTTTTATTTCTTGCTCTCACTTGGACTTACCAACACTTAGCAAAAATATTTAACATTCTAAATGCTTGGGAGGAGACTCTATTTATAGAACCATCCTTAATCGTACTTAGCTTTCACTAATCGTTCAACACTTGCTAATTAAACTTAATTAAGTCATCTTCCAATATGCTTCCCTAAATTAAGGAAAAAGTGATGCCTCGGGAGTATTTTAAGGCCCTTTGTGCAATGCTAAAAAAATATAAAATTCAATTAATCAAAATGTACACAAAGCTCAAAATTCCTCCCCCCCCAATGGGGTAACCAAATTTTTGGCTTTATTATTATAATTTTTTTTTTTCAATTTGGAGCATCCTAGGTTTGGGCTAAAAATTTAGGTCAAAGCTTAGGCCTTGGTTTGGACTTTATTTAATACTTCCTTAAGCATATATTAATTCCCACTTGGACTCTAAATTGGGCCAATTCAACATTCCCACATGCCTCACTAATTAAATAAGAATTGTGCTACTTCAATTTTCCCACCATGCACACATGTTAGGCTAACCCAAATTAATTCTTTACTAGGTTACATCACATAACATTTGGCTCAACTATTCCTCATCATGAAATAAATTTATAGATCATTTAATTATTATCTTGGATTTATTTTAATCCTCATCCATGAATCAATCCAATACTTGATTAATTCAACATCTTAATTATTCTTCATGCCACACAAGGCTCATTCTTTTAAGCTTAGTTAATTCATAACTTAAGCTCATTATACATTTATCTCATAATTTATCTATTCATCTTAATCCTTTCTTTAGTTCATAATTAATTCAAATTTATTGAATTAACTAACTCTATATTCTTTTTATCACATAATTACACATATACACATAAGTGCACATAAAATTTCAAATAATTACTCATTTTATTAAATATAATAGTCCTTACAAAATTCTTGGTCATTACATACTCGATGAATTCAATTTCAACTAGCGTAGTTCCCACTAAATTTTCAAGTGAATATGTTATTTCCAAAAGGCACAAATAGATTTAGAAGGGGGGTTGAATAAATTCTTTGAAAATCTCAGATTAAAATTATGTACCAAATTATTAATTAGTTAAAAACTCAGAATATGTTGTTTTATAAAACCCTTCAAAGATTAATAAAAATTCTCAGTTCTAAATTTAGTGTTGCAAATGTGGAAATAAGTCTTAGTTGATATTGTAGTTAATATGACAATTAAGTAAAGTAATAAAGAGACACAACATTTTAAGAGATCTGGAGCCTAAAATACTCGTACTCCTTTCTTCCACTCCAAGAGCATGGATGATCCACTAAAGATGGTGGTTACTAAGACCAGGTTCACTAAGAACCAGTTACAAATTTGAATCACTAAAAAACAGACAAGACACTATTGACTTGGTCACACTCCATCTTTGTGTTTGAATGCTGACTTTCTATTTTTACTAAATTCTTGTGTTATTGTACTAACCATGTGGCAGGCCTATTCAACATCTTGAATATCAGAACAATTGTATGCATCAATACAGCAAGCTGAGAACCAAACTGAATTAAGCAGGATAAAGCAATGTCATACAACAAGCTAAAAACAAGACTGCATTAAGATAGACAAAAGACTGTCATACAGCTGGCTGGATAACCTAGCTGGATTCATACTGTAGAAATTGAAGACTAGATATAAATCAGATTTAGGCATCTAGGAATTTCATGTAAGATCTTAGCTAGAGTTATATTTCAAACAAGGCTCTTAGATTGCATTGCATATATGAAAACTTAGTTTGAATTTTTAAAACCAATCCTAAAAGGCAATAATCAATCACGATTTTGAAATTAAAAGCTTAAACATATATTTTTTAAAAGAAATTACAGTTTCCTTCTAAATAAAATATGTTAGCTAATTAATTGCTTTGGGCTTTCCATATATATATATATATATATATATATATATATATATATATATATATAGTAATCAATCAAGTCAGACATAATTAAATATTTTCCTTGTAAGTTTAAACCAAGCAATCAGTGGAATTAGTTGAGTAATTTGAGATTTTCAAAACTTATATGATATCTTGACTGCTCTTTCCATGTTAGGTGAATCGGTTGGTTTAATTGATTGATGATTAGCATAATTAAAGGAATCAAATCTTTCTATATCCTCTCTAAATCAATTATTGTGTTTGATTAAAGGAACATATTTATTAAGCCTTAATCATGGGATACTCTAACAGTAATACAACCATTGTAATAGATAAAGTAATAATCTTACTTGACATGTGCTCAAATCTGCAGAAATTTATACCTAAATAGTTTTGCGATAATCTGAGATTGAATGTAACGGAAACTTGTTGTGTTAGTTCATAACGGCTAGTAAAATCTTCAAGTATAAATTATCTACTTCCTAGCCAAGCAAAATACATAAAATACAATGAGTAATTATCTTACAATATTGCTTTCATTCTCGATCCAAGCTTAATATTTTGTGAAGCAACCAATTGCTGAAAAAGCTCTTATCCGAAGCAATCTGGGTTATTTTCACCCTTGTTACTTTGAGCTAAATTGGTGATATCTCTTATTTTCGAACTTGATCATTACATATAGAGTTTAAGCCTTGAATTCAATTATCTCTCTTGCTTTGATCATAATTATTCTGTAATTTATTCATATCATTATTTCTCTAAATTGTTGTCTATTCTGGTTGGGTTATGAGGTTTTTATAATTATGTACCAAGTGAGCTTAAGAGCTCAATGAGTAAGTTTATTCAAAGGGTGCATCGGTTTGCACAAGGAGAGCATAAGTGCTTGAGAGGATAAGTCCTCAAAGTTGGGAACTTAAATTGTAAAAGGGTGATTTATAAATCAAAGTTATTTAATAAAAGAAGTCTCCAATACCAATTGGTATTGGACGTGACTAGAGTAGAGGTTAGGAGCGAAATCACGTAAAATTCTTGGTGTTCATATGATTATTTGATCTATTTATTTTGTTGCATGCTTAAGCTTTTGAATACATAAATTCAAAAACATCCACAATCTGAAAAACACTTATAAGGCTTTTATAAGGCTCACTGCATTGAATATATAACAGTTTAAATTATTAATCCAATAAACTGTTTTCATTTCAAGTAGACTAAATTCTTGATACAGTAAACTTATTCAACTCCCCCTTGTAAGTGTGCCTACATAAATTTCAATTGATATCAGAGCTTGGTTATATTTATGTTGGTTTTAAAGATGACTTGTAAGGTAAGATCTTGCTATGGCAAAATTTGGAAACAACATACAAGAATGGCAATCAACCAATTGACCTCCATTACTACATGAAACTGAAAACTACAACTTTTGGAAGTTTCGCATGACGATCTATCTTAAAAGAGATCTTTGGGAATGGTAGATCACGGAGAATGGTCCAGTTATCATAAGGCAAGATGATGGTACACCAAAAGCACTAATCGAAATAGATTAAACCAAATTGTATATGACATCCTACGACTCAAAGGCAATGAACACATTACTCAATGGCATGGTGCAGTTCGAAATAGACTAAGTGAAATTATGTAGCATAGCCAAAGAGATTTGTGATACTTTAAAGATGAGCTATTAAGGAATATCAAAAGTAAGGGAATTAAAGCTAAGTATGCTCATGAACGACTACAAGATGTTCAAGCTATAAAAAGAAGAAACTATCAAGGAAGCTCAAGCTAGATTCCTAGTGTTCATAAACTCATTAAAACTACTCGATAACACAATCCCTCAAGTGAAATCAACCGCAAGTTACTACGAGTTATGCCTAAGAGGTTTGCATCCAAAGTAACCACTCTTCAAGATTCTTCTAATATCTCTGTTATAGATACTTTAACTTTATTTGGTGAATTAGAGGAATATGAACATCAGTTAAAAAGATATGATGATGAGGAGGAAACTATTAGGGAGAAAGTGTTAGCACTTAATGAAGGAAAAGAAAAAGAATCAAGTAACGACTCAGATGAAGAAATTGTTATGTTATCCAAAAAATTAAAGGGGATGCTACAAAGGAAAAATAAAAGAAAGAATATAATGGCATCTAACAAATTCAAGGTAAAGTCGAATGAAGTGACATGCTTTGAATGTGGACGTCTTGGTCACTTCAAAAATGACTGTTTTCAATTGAAGTATAAAGGGAAATCAAATTTCAAAGAAAAAAAAAGGCCCTAGTCACTTGGAGTGATGACTTAAATGTGGAGATTGATGTGAATGATGAGATAACTCGAGTTTGCTTCATAGGACTTGAAGGAGAATCGAGTAAGGTAACTTTAAATGATTATAACTTGTTAAAACGAGAAAATGAGAAATTGTGAGAAACAAATATGAATTTAAATGATTTAATAAATACTCTAATGAATGAAGTTAATACTTTAATTGCATAAAATGAAGAAATCAAAACACCATCTCAAGATAAAAGAATTTTAAATGCTAAAATTGATTATTTAGATAATAATAACAAAATACTTTTTAATAAAGTGAATCACTTGAATAATGAAAATGAAAAATAAATAAATAAAATAAAAATGAGAAATGTTTGTATGGATGATTTTAATGATAATACATACATAAAAGAAAATAATGATAATACTAAAGAATTACAAAAAAAATAAAAAATAAAATTGAATCATTAAGAATATCATTGGCTACGATTGTGCAAGGAGAAGAAAATTTAACTATTATGTTGGGGAAGACCTAGTTTTGAAAGATAAGGAATTAGATATCAAGAAGCACATAAAAAGAACAATGTAAAGATCCTAAAAACCAAACCACATCTTAATTTGAATTACAATTCTCCTTTTACTACTTGCAAAAATTATGGAATTAAAGGGCATTCAAATATTAATTGTAACAAGGAAGTGAAGAAAGTATGGGTAAGGAAGAATGACTTGCATGTTACTAATACAAGTGGAACAAAAAAGATATGGGTACCATA
Source organism: Hedera helix (assembly GCA_947179155.2). Lineage (NCBI taxonomy): Eukaryota > Viridiplantae > Streptophyta > Magnoliopsida > Apiales > Araliaceae > Hedera > Hedera helix. The sequence continues at coordinate 12,973,581 of OX359273.1, read as the reverse complement.
ACGATAAACTGTATTCTCATTGCAGGTATGCCTCAAAGAAAAAGTATCATCTCAAAAGTGGATTCTAGATAGCGGATGCGCTGACACATGACGGCTGACAAGATTAAATTTTTGGAGTTATCCGTCAAAAGGAAGAATGGTACAGTGGCATTTGGGGAAAATAAGACTTGTGAAATAATCAAAAAAGGTAAAATAGGAAATAGATAATGAAGTTTGCTTGTCAGCTGTAGAAGATGAAGCAAATTTATGGCACAAAAGGTTGGGACATGTTCACATGGATTTAATTAGGAAAATGTCATAAAAAAATCTTGTGAAAGGTTTACCCAAAATCAATTATGAAAAGAAAGGGATATGTGCATCTTTTCAACCTTGTAAGCAAGTAAGAATATCGTTCATTGTAAAAAATTAGGTATCAACTTTATCGCCTTTGCAATTATTACATCTTGATTTATTTGGTCCAGAAAGGCATGCTGGCTTGAATGGTAAATTTTAAACTTTTGTTATAGTTGATGATTATTCTAGATATACATGGGCGACATTTCTTAAAACTAAATATGAAGCTTTTAGGGATTTTGAAAGACTAACAAAGAACTTGTAGACAAAGTACAATCTCAAGTTGATAAGAATAAGAAGCGATAATGGTGGTGAATTCCAAAAAGAGTTCAATCCATTTTGTGAGCAAAGTGGAATTAGTCATGAGTTTTTCGCACCAAGGACACCTCAATAAAATGGAGTAATAGAAAGAATGTGAGAATCTGAATTTTCATAATTTCTTTAATAATATCAAATGAGAATTTAATTGATAAAATTATCGAGATTGTTTAAATTAATTATTATTTTATGTGATTTAAGGTATGTGATGAGATTTAATTAGTAAATTAAATCTGTGCAGAGATTATGATAAATGGTATTGAATTTAAATAATTGAAAAGTAAATAAATTGTTTAAAGACAATTTATTAAGAATAAGAGAAATTTCAGGTAAATGTACAATTAAATTGTTATGGAAATGCAGAAATTATGATTTAATTGAGGTTATGTGATAATGTGAAATATATAAAATTAGATATGTATATATATATATATATATATTTGTGTGTATATATATATATATATATATATATATATATATATATATATGTTTAAGTGATAATTATAAATGTTGTTAATTATGAAAATTAAGGGATTAATAATTAAATTAATCCAATTTTTAATGAACAGCGAATGAGGAAGTTAATAAAATTGTAATTATTGATTTTAGATTTAATTAAGAATTATGGTGGAAATTTAGAAATTGATTGAGAAGAAATGTAATTATATAAATTATATAATAATAAATTAGATAATTTATATATGAAAATTAAAGTGATGTATAAAGGAAATTATAATTATATAAATTATATAAGGATAATTATATAATTTATATAAGAGAATTAAAATAATGAGAGAATTAATAAATATGAAATTATTGATTAATTGATAATTATGGAGGAATTTAAGAAATTATTTAAGAAAGGAGAATGTAAATATATAAATTATATAATATTAAATTATATAATTTATATATAAAGAAATTAATGTGAAATGTAAGGAAATGAAATTATATGAGGAAAAAAAAGAATGTTTTAATTCATAAAAAAAAAATTATGTTTATGCATAATTGAATTGTTATGAGTTTTATGAAGGATAATATTTCAGAAACGTGAACATGTTAGTGTAAGATGTTGTCCAAGTAATGAAGTGAAAAATTATGAAAAATAATTTTATATGTTATATGAATTATTTTATGATTTTTAGAGGTATAAATTATCTCAGATAACTACAAGCATGTCATTATACGTGTACAAAATTTGTCAAGTAAAGTATCCAAAAAGGTCTAAATATTATTTATAAATCATATTATGATTTTTGGTGAATTAAAATAAATATTATATATATATTATATAAAATATTTATTACACGTAATAATTACGTAATGTATTAAATTTGTATTATTGCATGTTGGTTTACCCGAAGCATAGGCGATGGCATGCAAGGCGGTGGAATTATATTTAGTATTAAAAGCAATTAAGTGTTGTAATTATATAAAAGAGGGAAAAAAGGAATCAAATTTTTAATGAACAACGAATGGGGAAGTTAATAAAATTGTAATTATTGATTTTAGATTTAATTAAGAATTATGGTGGAAATTTATTAATTGATTGAGAAGAAATGTAATTATATAAATTATATAATAATAAATTAGATAATTTATATAAGAAAATTAAAGTGATGTACAAAGGAAATTATAATTATATAAATTATATAAGGATAATTATATAATTTATATAAGAGAATTAAAATAATGAGAGAATTAATAAATGTGAAATTATTGATTAATTGATAATTATGGAGGAATTTAAGAAATTATTTAAGAAAGGAGAATGTAAATATATAAATTATATAATATTAAATTATATAATTTATATATAAAGAAATTAATGTGAAACGTAAAGAAATGAAATTATATGAGGAAAAAAAAGAATGTTCTAATTCATAAAAAAAATTATGTTTATGCATAATTGAATTTTTGTGATTTTTATGAAGGATAATATTTCGGAAACGTGAACATGTTAGTGTAGCATGTTGTCCAAGTAACAAAGTGAAAAATTATGAAAAATAATTTTTATATGTTATATGAATTATTTTATGATTTTTGGAGGTATAAATTATCTCAGATAACTACATGCATGTCATTATGCGTGTACAAAATTTGTCAAGTAAAGTACCCAAAAAGGGTCTAAATATTATTTATAAATCATATTATGATTTTTGGTGAATTAAAATAAATATTATATATATATTATATAAAATATTTATTACACGTAATAATTACGTAATGTATTAAATTTGTATTATTGCATGTTGGTTTATCCGAAGCATAGGCGGTGGCATGCAAGGCGGTGGAATTATATTTAGTATTAAAAGCAATTAAGTGTTGTAATTATATAAAAGAGGGAAAAAAGGAATAAGGCAATATAAAAAAAGGAAATAAAAGAGATAAAAAGAGCAAACAATTCTCTTCACTTTTTCACCTCCGACCGAGACCACCATGCCATCACCGGAAATCTCCATAGCCACCAAGGAGAGGAATTAGCAAGTTTCAAGGAAGGTTTTTCATGCTTTTATGAAGGTATACATTACATTATTGGAATTATTTTGTATTTATTGTGATAAATTATAGTTGTGAAAAATTCGAAAATCATTAGAATAATTATTCTAAATAATTTATGAATGCATATCTATGAATTATATAATGTTTGGAGCAATTTTTGTGCTGAAAATTTTGTTCAAAATGGTGTATTTTGTGCTAATTAGTTATTGCCGGAAGAAAAAACTAAAGAAAAAAAAAGAGGAAGAGCCATGCATTGCGCGACTTAAGTTATTTTTATGCAGAAGGACTCAAAACGACGCCGTTTTGGGACGCGGAAGGGGGGCAGGCCGCGCCATGCGCGGCTGAAATTCATAGCCACACCAAACGACGTCGTTTGGTGTAGGCGGAGCTGGGAAGGGGAGGCCGCGCCATGCGCGACCGGGTCTTTTGCCAAAATGACCGTTTTGCCCCTGGGCTTTCCGAAAAATTCTGGTTATGTTCTAAAGCCGCGGAAATTACTAAATTGCCCCCAGAAAATAATTTTTAATTAAATAAATGTTTAAAAATTGTTTAAAAATCATAGAAAATTATAGAACAATACTAAAAATTTAGAAATAATATTTGGGCATTAAATTTAATATTTTTGTAAAAATATTAAATATTGGAGATTAATATTTAAATATTTTAAATATTAATCTATTAAGTTTAAAATTAGAAATTGATTAAATGAAAATCCGGACAACCAGATATGTTAAATTTTATCCGATGAGCCGGGTTGTCCGTATTAAAGGTGTTGGATATTAAGTTAAATGAATATATTAGGGAACGGGGTTGATTTAATTAACCATATTATTTAATAATTGGTCCAGAGATGATATTAATTAATTAAATTAATATCATAAGAGGATAAATAATTATTATTTGATTATTTTATGATCATAGGTTGATCGAGTAAAGGGTATGAACTATCAATTTAATAGTTCGATTTCCAGGCAAGTTCTTCAGTCCTTTAATGTTAATTGTTGTCTGTTATGATATGTAAATACTTGTTTAAATGCATATAAATTATGTGTTATGTGATCTGTGGATAACATGACAACTATGTGTACTATGTGCAATGATGTGGGATATACTGCTATAATAGAAGCACAAGCACATGATGTATAACACACACTGAACATGTTAAGGTATGTGCTACGTGAAGTATAAACTGTTGAACTTGCTGAGCCGTTGTGCTCATTACTTGCTTAAAATAAACTTTTGCAGGTTAAGAAATGAATTTCAGGAATACCGGATTATGTTAGAGATGAATTATTTAAAAGGTTGGAACTGTAACTGTTATATTATAATTTAATGTAGAAAAATTTACCAATTTTACTATGATGAGTTGTATGCACATATATGTTGAATTTGGATATGATAAAAGTTAAAGTTGTGTACCATAATTGTTCAAGATGATTGTAATGATAGAAACTATAATATATCTAGTTATGAATCATGAAACAAAGAATGTTGTACGGATATACAATACTAAATGTTGAATGTTGAGTTGTACGATAGAAAGAAAAAGTAAAGGTTGCGATCCAGGGACTAGGATCAAAATGTAAGGATTTTTAAATATCCAAATATTTTAATATAATGATTGAGAAAAAGAAAAATTTATACCGAAAATTTGGTAATTGATGACGATAATGTCAATAAATGAATTAATTAAGATGATTAAAGATTTATTAACAGACTGAAATTTGGACGTTATGAAGATAATGTTTAATAAATAAGAAATTTAAGGTAATAAAGTGGGTCAAATTTCGGGGTCGTTACAAAGAAAGAATAGAACATTGCAAGAAACGACACGAATATTGCCATAAGAGAGTAAGCTCCCATAGAAATTTTAGGTCGAAGTGATAAATACGTCTTGCTACATTCTAAATAAAGTATTAATTTTTCATATTCTTCTTAAAACTTCTTATGAATTAGCACAATAAAATTCCTAATATAACTTACTTCCAGGTTTTTGGATCAAAATATTTTATATTAAATACAAGTGATAACTTAGGATAGTTTGACGCTAAATAATATAAAGGAATTCTTCTCGATCATTCTCAATAAAGGAAAGCATATTGTGTATATAATATTCATAAATCTTATGTTGAAGAATCTGTTCATGTTAGTTTTAATAAGCCTAACAATGATCTACCAAAAGAAAGAAATGAGGATACAACAAATATAGAGGCTGCAGTCAATCCAGCAAGTTAAAATACTCAAAATAACTTACCAAATACAAATTTAACAAAACAAACATATCAATGTAGCTCACTGGATAAAACAAGTTTGCAGAAATAACAAACCAAATTAACAAATCAGGAAACTGTGTTGGAGATCCAAGAAGCTAAATCTAATGAAGAAAATGAAGCAAATGAAGAATCTTCAAATTCAAATTACATTCAACATAAGGAACAAATGCACAACGTGACTATGCCTAAAACAGTAAGACATATCAAAAACCATCCACCAAAAAATATAATTGGAGACATTAATCGAGAAATTACCACAAGAAGATGTATACATAATCTATGTGCCTTCTTAACCTTTCTATCACAAATAGAACTGAAGAACGCAAAGGAAGCATTACCTGATGAGAATTGGCTTTTGACAATGCAAGAGGAACTTCAACAATTCGAAAGATGTCAATTATGAGAGTTAGTTCCTTCACCAAAGGGAGTCTCAATCATTAGAACCAAATGGATGTTCAAGAACAAGCTTGATGAACATGGGACTTTCATCCGCATTAAAGCAAGACTTATAGCTCATGGATATAACCAACAAGAGGGGATAGACTATGAAAAAACATACGCCCCAGTTTCAAGGTTGGAATCTATTTGGAAACTTCTAGCCTTTGCTTTCCATAAATAATTCAAGTTACACCAAATGGATGTAAAGAGCGCATTCCTAAACGGGTACATAAATAAGGAGGTGTATGTAAAATAGCCTCTTGGATTTGAACATGAAAAGCATCCTCATCATGTGTACAAATTCAAGAAGGCACTCTATGGACTCAAACAAGTACCTAGGGCATGGTACGAAAGGTTGAGTAAGTTTCTTTTCTCAAATGGATTTACACGAGATAAAATCGATTCCACATTATTTATGAAGCATGAAAAGAAATATATTATTACAGCACAAATATATGTAGACGCTATCATTTTTTGTGCTACTAATAATATACTTTGTGAGTGATTTTTTAAATGTATGCACAAGAAATTTGACATGAGCTTAATGGGAGAGCTTAACTAATTTTTGGGACTCCAAATCAAGCAAACTAAAGATAACATCTATATTCATCAAACCAAATACATAAAGTAGTTACTCTAAAGTTTTGGATTTCACAAGTCAAATTCAAAAGCAACACCAATGAGAAAACTAAATCTGAAATTGATTTGTAATTATCTAAATATATGGTAACCTGTTTGGATTTCAAACTAAAAATCTTATAGCTTAATCTTAGGAAATTGTGTCTCCATTCTTTGACTCCCTCTATCTTGGTTAAATCAGATTATCTCGCTCTCTCTCTCTCTCTGTCTGTCTCACTTTAACAAAACCCTTCCTCTTCTATTCAACTACCGATCTACCATTACTAAAGCTTCAATTGCTACATCAACGATGAAGACTAGGCATACAAAGTGATCAAGAGAACACACAGATTCCAACAACGACAAATCTATCTCCTCTGTTCAAACCAAATCAAGTTCCACCCAGCCTTCCAAAACCAAAAAGCAAAGCACGATGGAACCATTTGGGAATTTCGGGTCTTCTTCACAGTCTCAAAAAGCTAAAGGAAAGGAAAATGAACCATCTCAAATAATGGACATTGTTCCAAAAGAAATTCTACTGTTGGTAACGATTTATCCTTTTTCTTTTTAGTTGTCAGAAAACTTCTTTCGTGGAAATAACTTTGAAGCTCATTTTAAATCTTCTATTGTGGCTAAATCGATCGTTTATGAAAAATCAGTGGATATGTATTTTTATCAGCACTCTAATTTATAAACAATTTTTGAATCCTGTGGAATTTCTTTAATGGTTTACCCACCAACCACTGCTTATCTAAGTATGGTCCAACAATTATATACTAATTTTGATTTCAAAATGGACACGTGTACCACTCTAGTTAAAGGTTAAACTTTTCAACTGACACCTGAGACCTTGGGCAACCCAAAAACTTATTCTACTCAATTCAACTAAGCAAACACGCAAGTATACGTGGTCAATCAACGGTAAAGTAGCAAGCAACGTACCATTCATACGAGGACTTTCTACTATTAAAGACACCCAATTTACTAATCTTAAATCACTTTAATCCTAAGTAAACAATCACTCAAAATTATGAAGATAGGTTAATTTAATGAAATTACACTAATTTGAATATAAACACTAAATACCATGAATCGATTTCAAGTTATAAGACATTAAGGTTTTAACTTTCCCTAGCACACCATTAAAATTTATTCATTGTGACATCTCGAATTTTTTGCAAGATTTCTAAATAAGAATCTTGACTATTTAAGTAAAGGATAACAGATTAAAACCTGGGTTAAAAAGGTTATGATGTATTAATAAGTGATTAAATATAAAATATTATTTAATCAATGTGCTAGAAATGACCTACGTGGTAAGTTGAATATGTGTATATGTATATATTTGATTTGATAAAGATAAAAGGATTTAATGTATAAAAAAAGGTGATAAATGAGTGAAGAATATGTAAATTAAGCTTTAGTTATAAATATTAATAACTAGCTTAATGAGTAGGCCTAGAGAGGCTAGGTGATGAGGATGACAAGGTGAGGTAAGTTAGAATGTGCAAGAAGAAAGAACCGTTTAACCTAATCCATATTAGGAATTTGTTGAATAACGAGAATTATGAAATTAATGGTTGAAATAGATTAATAAATCCATATTAATTGATTAAGTGAATTGGGTAATTATACGACGTATAAATACATAAGGTAATACTCTCGAATATGAGTAGAAGGAATGTAAATTGTATGTAGGTTGAAAATTGCCATATGAGTATTAAGTGAACATGCAAAAGGACATAAAAGTCGTGATAAAGGTATTATGAACTTAAAAGGATAAATGATGATAGATTGCGGTAATCCAGTTGAGGGGTGCTTTTTGAGGAAGCGGTTTAAAGAAGAAAGTGAGATTATGACCAATTAAGATTTTCGGAGTTGGAATTTACGAAATGTGGAACCAAGAAGGTTCAAAGAAAACGAGAAATATAATTTATGGTTTAAGGAAGTTATGTAGTTAATTTATGATTAAATGACTAATTAAGTCATAAAATAAGACTACATTAATGTAGCACAATGAATAATGAATGACCTAGTCGGTCGATTGAAAGAGAAACCAACTTGAACGAGCATAAAATAAATTAATGGGTGAAATGTATTAAGGTTGCCCTAAGTGGGAATTAACATGAAAATGAAAAAAATCTAGCAACCGTGGATAATGACCATAATGCCCTTCAATAATGCAGTTAATGATCATTGTGTCCTAGAGGGTAAAATGACCAAAATACCCTTAACAAATTAAGTAATGACCTATTTGTCCCCAAGTGATAAAATGACGCAAATGCCCTTGACTTAATATGATAAATGACCAAATTGCCCTTGGGTCTTAATTAACTCAATGTGAGTTAATTCTCATGAAAATCAACATGTGAGCTTTCCTTCTTCATTTTGAGTTACTGATTTTCAGCCTTAAGAGAGAGAAATGGAGAGAAATCAATGAAAAAGCAAGAAGAAGAGCTCGAAATCACGAGCTAGAAGACTTAGATGGTTATGGAGCAAGAAGAAAAGATGAAGTTCTCTTCATGAGGAAGTTTTCTATGTAAAGAAGTTGAGCATACAAGAAGGTATGATTATGTTTGAGCCATGAAATTTGGTATTTATGTTTTTAAATTCAAGAATAGATAAAGCCATGCATGAATTTTGGTGTATATATATGTTGGTTCTATAAGTTCTATGTCAAAAGTGTGTTTCATGTGAAACCCTAAGTGTTATGTGTATGTGTTATGGTATATGAAGTGTAGAGTTGAGAACTCAAAGAGGGTTCAAGTATTAAGTTTTGAAAATTTGGTAAAAATCCCACCAAAGGTATTTTTGGCCATTTCATGCAAATGAAGTTTAAATAAAGCCAAATAACTAAGCTTTATGAAAATACATGTGTTAAAAATAATTTAGAAGTCGTTTGGTGTCTATGGCGATAAATGTGGATTTTAAACGTTTAAAAAGCGTTCGCCGGTACCTAAAATAACATCTTTGGAAAAATGATTTTAATTGAAAAGTTTTAAATGTCTTGAAGGCCCACGCAAGTCAAATATGTGTTATATGTGTTAAATGATGTGTTTGAACCAAGTTTTGCAAAAAGGGGCCAAGAATATAATGGTTGTTGGAAATGAAAAGTTTGTAAAAGTTAATGAAAATCCAACGTAAAGGTGATTTTTGACAATTTTAAGGAATTAATGGTGAAATGAGGTCAAATGACTTAATTTTATGTTATTACATGTGTCTACGTTGATTTGGTAACCAACGGATGGAAGTTAGAATGAAAATTCGTTTCGAACGATCGAAATCAATCGTTTCGACCCTAAATGGATTTTTACGGACAAAATCCACCTCGTGCGAAGTTGAAATTTGAAAATTGAGTTCTAAAGTTGAAATTTTTTCTTTGAAATGTTCTGAAACGCCCTCCTACGGGCTATTGCTTCAATAATTTTAAGAAAACAAATGAGACAAGTAGTATTTTTATAAATTACAAGGTAGTGAGGTCTAGATGTGGTCCAAATTTGAGCTAAATTGGATGTAAGATGAAGGAGTTAAAAATCAGCAAAGATAGTGTAAAAATCAAAATTAATGTTTCTGAACATTACGCCTACGCGTAATGTTTTATACTAAACGCCTACGCGGGGGCCAAGTGTACTATTCATGGCCGAGAAGATTTCGCGGCTAGCGAAGTCTGATGGCGCCGAGGCTAGATTGTTGTGCATTTGAAAAAAAATTTAAGCTTCTAAAAAGCTATATTTTGATATGGAATGATAGAAATAAGTTATATAAACTCTAGAAGTGATAAAAATGGGCAATGTAAAGGGTGTTATGGTATAATGAAATATTGAATGACATAATATAACATGCCTAAAGCTAATCCAAACCATCTTAGTGGTTATGTAAAAGGTCGGGAACAAGTTATGATGTATTATTAGCCTATGTAAGGTGTAATACATCAAGAGTGTAATGAATAGAGACTAATGGTTAAGTGATTATGGATTAAGTTTGACAAGTTATATGAAGTTTATGATCCTATAATGATTTATATAGGTTGTATGTTAACAGATAGCACTCGAAGTAGCAAACCAACAAGACGAATATGAAAGAATGATTGAGAAGCGTGAAGTATATAAAGCGTATCAGGCAAGTTTTTCAGACTTAATTATAATGATTGTTCTATGCAAAGTATATGATAGTAAAAGATGTGGAATGTGCCCTATGTGCAACTATGTGATTTAACTACTAAGTGAAATATGTAACATTTAAGCATAACATGGTAAAGTAAGGAATGCATGACGCATAAATATAAATTGTAAGCATGAAAGGTGTTATCTGATTGACTTGTTGAGCTTTTGTGCTCACTCTTGCTATGAACTAACCTTTTCAGGTAAAGTACGAGAAGGTCGGATGTTCCGGTTAAGCTAAAGGTAAAGAGTGTTAAATGCATAGATAAACAAAAAGGAAATTTGTTAAGTGTATCTGTGAAATGTTCCTGTAAAGCAAATAAATGTTAAACCTTGAAGGTGATAGGAATGAATGAGTGATTTGAAAATCCATAGCGATAGCAGTGAATGTAATTTATTTTGAGAAATGTTGTAATAAGATAAAATAACAGTATTATTAGTAGTCGAGTTCTATATGTAATAAACTTGTATGTATGGTACATATGTATATAAACAGGAACAAGGATATAATAGGTGTAAGCAAGCAAAGTTATGTATGTATAGATTAATGATGAAAATTTATTCACAGGTTATGTTATGTAAATCATAATATATATGATTCAAATAATTATAATAGACTAGGTCACAATTAATAAATGTTTGACCTAAGTTCTAATGAATAGTACGTGAACATTACGATCTTGAGACAGGTTATGATTGTAAAATAAATAAATAGATTTATGGACCGCATTATGGTCAAATATTAATTTTAAAGGTTAAAGGTTATGTATTAACACACGAAATCACCGTTAAGATGCTTTATGATTATATAATATGATTTAAAGATTAATGATTATGTTATCCAGAAATGATTGGATAGTATTGAACATTGCATGTTTGATTTGATGATAAAAATTAAGATGATAAATGCATTCAATAGTAGAGTTGTAAAGTTCTTTGATTGTTCATGATGTACAAGAACTTCATTAGATAAGATCAAAACTGTTAGGTTGATCTTTTGGATGTAAATGTATTGAGTTTTAAAGTCCTGTGTTATGTTCACGAACTTAGTTTATGAAAAGATCAAATCTATTAGGTTGATCTTGTGTTATATCTCTTCAGCCAGTTGGATCGTAGAATGGACTCTACGACTCCACACAAAGAAGACTCAACAATTCAGTCTGTTCGTAGAGTGGACTATATCATTACGTGCCAGGAAGACTCTACGATATGGTCAAAGAAAAGGAACATACTTTACAACCAAGAAAGAAGCGATCGTAGAACAGACTCTATAATCAATAGAGTAGTTGTAGAATAAAACTCTACGATCTCAAGACAAAAGCAACTTCGTTGAGAAGAACAATCTGCATCAATGTGTTAGATAAACTTCTGCCAAGAGCCTAAAGTCAAAAATATCAGAGGACTGACCAAAGCGTGCTATGCAACAGAGAAAAGACTTTCAAGGTTGTAAAGTCAGAAGATTGTGTCTTATCAGCCATATTTCCATGAAAGACCAAACGCCTCTATGAAAGTTGGTAGAAACCTACGACTATCATGTCTTATCCTAAGAAAAAAAAAGGAAATACCTTTTTGGACAGTATTTGTAAGTCAATTAATACCTCAGCAGAGCATTAATGAGCTAAATAAATATAATATTAAACAGCTCTACATTGTGAGGTAACGGACAAAAATTAAAGAAGGAAAATTTTAAATGGGAAGAAATCTGATGCTTCTATATGAGAAGCCCAGACTCAACACAGAAAAAATAAAATAAAGGCAAGCAACACACAAGAAAGAAAAACATACGCAATAATTGTAAAAGATCAAAAGCAAAAGTATCTTGCATTGCTACTAAGTTCTTCAGAAACTTATGCTAAACGCAACTTAGTAGCTCACCCAAATCTACACTACTCGAGAAGAGTTCTTAGTGAACTAGAGTATCCAAGTCTGCTAGACTTGCAGAGTTCTTAGTTAACTAAAGTTTCAAGACTGCTGGTCTTGAAGGAATCTTAGTGATTCGGAGATTGTAAAAATATCCTTAGTGGATTTGCTGCTTAAGGAGCAGAACAGTGGAGTATGAGTCTTGTGAACTCTGAACCACTTAAAAACTGGTGTCTTTCATCTTGTGCTTATTAATTGCTATAACTGCTTGTTGAATTATTGCATTAACATATTAAGAAGGGGTAACTAAATCATATTCCGCTGTTCTAAACTATTTGATTAATAATTCATTCTTTCTTAAAGCCAAATAAAGAAAAAGTTTTAAAGAATCTATTCAGCCCCCCCCCCCCCCCCCCTTCTAGATATCTTTCGTGTCATTGGAAACTAACACTTGATATCGGAGAAAGTTCTCGCATTTAAAGCCTTACAAGCTTGAGTAGATCTAATGTAACACAACAAGAACGGATCAAAACTCAGTGGAGGTAACAAACAACCAATGTGCAATAAAGAAAAATTTGCTAACTGGAAAGTTCGTATACAGGTTTACATGGATGCAATAGACGATGAACTGTTCGAGACTGTACTTAATGGGCCAGTCATACCAATGAAGCTTGCATTAACAATTGAAGATTCAAACAAGCAAGTAGCAAAGAAAAGAGAAGAATGGACCGACAACGAAAAGAATGATGTTCAAAGAGACAAAAAAAGCCAAAAATATTCTATTCCAATCTCTAGATGATGAGTTGTTTGAAAACATTGTCAACTGCAAAACAGCTCAAGAAGTCTAGCAGACTCTGTTGATCATGCACGAAGGAACAAAAAAAGTCAGAGAAAATAAGCAATCACTGCTTATTCAGCAATATGAAATATTCACCCACATATCAGGGGAGAACATTACAAACACCTATGGGAGATTTAACTTGCTGCTAAACTCTTTCAGATCATTTGGAAAAGTCTACCCGAATAGAGATCTCTTCATCAAGTTCATGAGATCTTTGCCAAGAAAATGGGATGCCAAAACCACAGCCATCCGGGAGTCAAAGAACCTGCACGAAATGACTGTACAACAGCTCTATAGAAATCTTCTTACCTACGAGCTGGAGTTAAGCCAAAAGGCAGAGCCCTATCTGAGGGAAGAAAAAAGGAGAAGAATATTGCTCTTAAAACCTCAACTTTAGTTCACCGAGGCAATCTTAAGGCTGATTCTGACTCTGATAAAGATGAATCAGATGATGATGAAGGAGCTGTCATGCTGGTCAAACAATTTAAAAGATTCATCAACAGGAACATACCACAGAAGTTCAGAAGCAGCAGCAGTAAAGAACAAACAAATGACCTTTGCTACAATTGCAAGAAGTCATGCCATATCATTGTTAAGTGCCCAAAACCCTTGAGAGAAAAGCTGAGGAAGGATAAAACAAAAAGCAAATCCAAAAAGGGAATTCAAGAGCCTCCACACGCAAAAGAAGAAAGACAAAAGCTTCATAGCTGAAGGCTCCTAGAGTGACTTAGGGGAGGAACTAAACTCTGAGTCAAATGACGATGAAGAGCCACAGAAGGCCAACCTGTGTCTAATGGCAAACGAAGAAGGAAGCAGCAAAAAAGAATTCAACATAGATGGGGTATTTAATTTTTACTCTCCTAAATTAAACATTGATGATCTTAGAGAAGACATATATGACTTAATGGTAGAATTACACAAATACATGAAAATGTTTAGAAGGCTATCTAAAGATTATTCTCATCTAAAAGAGGAAAAAGAGAAAATAAGCCTAAAATTAGAAGCCACATTTCAAACTACAAAACGTTATTATAGTCTTAAGACTAAGAATGAAAAATTGAAAAAGATAATTGAATTGAGCACTCAGAAAGAGTCTTCATTAGTCTCCAAAATTCAAGAACTAGAAAAGAAAATTTTCATGTGGAACAAATAAAGTTTGTCTATGGACACCCTGATCTCAAGCCAAAGAGATGTGGCTGACATATCAGGATTAGGTTTTGAGAATTATGTCTCATTGCCTAATATGGAGAAATCAATGGAAGTAAATGAAAGCAAATCCTTTGATCTTAGTAAAGGAATTGTGTTCATCAAATCCTTAGATTCAATTTCTCCCAACTGTCCACACTCTACTAATTTTGCTATCATATTAGTCAATAAAACTCGTACTGGCCTAGGATTCAAAAAATTAAAAAGTAAGTTAACACCTATAGCTGAACCTTGAAGGATTGTAGAGTCAAGAAAAACTTACTCTACTAACTTACCATGCAGAAATCGTAGAGTTAACTTTTACTCTACGAAGTATGAGAATCGTAGAGTAGCATGGAAGCAGAATGTATATCATCCTAACAGAAGGACTATGAGCAACTATAATCCATACAGGTCCTGGACAAATAGGAATTCACAAATATACACACATCATCGTCGACATCATAGTTACTGTCATAAAAATGATAAATATTAATCAGGTTATCATTATTATAAACTGCAAAGATCTAAAATCAAACAGATTTAGGTCCCAAAAGGTACTAACAAAACAGGACCCAAGCAAATGTGGGTACCAAAATGAAGATTGATTTGTTATGCAGGTAAAGAGATCCATCTGGTATTTTGACAGTGGATGCTCAAGACACATGACAGGAGACAAGGTACTTCTGATAGATTACAAGGAAAAGGATGGACCTGAAGTCATATTTGGAGATAATAATTCGGGGAAAACCAGAGGATATGGCTTAACTGGAAATGGTGCAATATAATTCAGTAAAGTTGCTTATGTTGAAAGACTAAAGCATAACTTGTTAAGCGTCAGTCAACTATGTGACAAAGGACATAAAGTCACTTTCCTCAACAACCAATGCCAAGTTAGAGATTTGAAGACTAACTCTCTAAAGCTAGTAGGCGTTTGAGAAGGAAATGTCTACGTGGTCAACCTTGCCAAATTATGTTCAGATGAGGCAGTCTGTTTTCTTGCTAAAGCCTTTGAAGATATGTGTTGGCTCTGGCACAGGAGATTATCTCATCTTAACTTCAAGAGTATGTCAAAGCTTGCCTCAAAAGACCTAGTAAAAGGATTGCCAAAGCTTAATTTTATCAAAGAAAAACCCTACAAAGCATGTCAGCTTGGAAAGCAAACAAAGACCTCCCTTCAGAGCAAGACATCCAACTTAAATGATAGAGCCCTTCAATTACTACACATGAATTTATTCGGGCCTATCCCAACTGAAAGCCTTGGAGGAAAGAGATACTCTCTAGTGGTAGTAGATGACTACACGAGATACACATGGGTATCCTTTCTAAACTCTAAAGATGAAACTATTTCACATCTTATTAAGCTCTTCAAACTAATCATAAATGAAAAGAGCAAAAAGATCAAGGCCATCATAAGTGATCATGGAAGAGAGTTTGACTTTTTAGATATGGACCAGTTCTGTGAAGAAAATGTAATCAATCACAACTTTTCAACCCCAAGAACTTCTCAACAGTAAGGAGTAGCAGAAAGGAAGAATAGGATTCTAATTGAAGCAGGAAGAACCCTTCTAGCAACAGCTTATCTTCCTGAGTATTTATAGGCTGAAGCCATAAGCACTGCATGCTATACCCAGAATAGGTCACTCATACACTCAACTTTGAAGAAGACTCCGTATGAATTGTGGAAAGGAAGAAAGCTAAACATAAGCTACTTTCATGCGTTTAGCTGTCTATGTTACGTACTCAACAATGGCAAGAAGCATCTAACCAAATTCCAGCCAAAGTCAGATGAAGGAATCTTATTTGGCTATGCAACGGATAGCAGGGCATATAGAGTGTTCAACAAAGAATCCTTAATTGTTGAAATCTCCATCCATGTCACATTCGATGAATCAGACCCAGAAAAGAAAATCTCAACACTCAACGATTCATCTGAAATAATCTTAACGATCGAAGATCTCAAAGTCGTAGAGTCGGACTCTACGATCATGGAACCAGCAGTAGAAATTGTTGAGTAAGTAGAAGAAATCGTAGAGATCACCACACCAGACATTGAAACTCTACGATCAGAACAAGAAGTTGATTTGGAGGAACTTAAACAAGAAGGCACCAGAATAGATGTTCTGTGTAGAATAAAGTGGACCAAACATCACACTCAAGCTCTAATAATTGGAAATCTAATTACTGGAATCAAGACAAGAGCTACAACTCCAAATGAATACCTTTACCTAAGCTTTCTCTCTCAAGTGGAACCCAAGAAGATCGAAGAAGCCTTAGGAGATTCAAGTTAGATAGAGGCCATGCAAGAGGAGCTAAATCAATTTGAAAGGAGCAAAGTTTGGAGATTAGTTATCAGACCTCAGCATAAACCAGTCATTGGCACCAAATGGGTCTTCAGGAACAAAATGGATGAAAATGGTGTGATTACAAGGAACAAAGTAAGATTGGTGGCCAAAGGCTATTCTTAAGAGGAAGGAATTTGGTGTGATGTCGCGAGCACCTAAAAATAAAATCTTACTTTGGAAAAATAAATATGTAGTAGTGCAAGTAAGAGTCGAACCCACAGAGAATGATTAATTTAATTTTATATTTTTGCAAATAAAAATAGGGGGTTTTTGAATTAAAGAAATAATTTAAATAAAAATAACTAAAAGAAATATGAAAGAAATAAATAAAAATAAAAAGCCTTGGTTTAAGTTAACATCCACCATCAAGAATTTACAACTGATCACTGATGCAAAAATAAATCAATTAATATTTTGAAGATTCACCGTAGAAAGAACTACTCGCAGGTGGAATAATTTTTCTCCTCTCTCCTTAATTTTAGATAAGTAGAGCCACGTGGTCTAAATACCCTTACTATTAAACAACCCCCGGCACGTGCTAAAGATTTAATTTAATAGCAGCATAAAGAATTAGAGAGATCGTTGAACTAAACAACACAAGCCACGTGTTTGCATTTAATTTAGATGAATATTTTTCCTAAGATAAAATAATCTTTTGATCTGCAAAACAATTATTAAACTTAGTTGCTTCATTAATAGCAGTAGATTAATATGAATAATAAACTAGTAGTACTCCTAGCAATTAAACAAATTAATCATAAAATTAAGCATAGAAGAATATTCAATAATCAAAATATAAATTGAACAATTAAAATAAATTAGATCTCACAGTGTATAAATCTCGGTGGCTTCAATCACTTAAACCAAGAAAAATAAATTAACTACTCATAAATATAAAGAACACTAAATAATAGAAGAGAGAATTTTTATTCTAAGAAAAGTTGTATCTTACAATGTGTCTCAAGCCCTCTATTTATAGGCTCCAAAATCCTCCTAACCCTAGTAGGATTTATAATAAAAAATAAAAGAAAAAGAAAATAATTATTTTTCTAACCCTAATTGGAATTAAAATCCAATTTGGAATCAAAAAGGAGCAAAATTCCCGAAATCTGGTAATAACGCGCAAGCCAAACGCGGCGTTGACTTAGTCAACGCGCGTTTTTATTTTTTTTTCTTTTTCTGAACATCCGCGCATTGCGCGAACTGTTCACTGCCGCGTCCCTTGAAACGACGCCGTTTCACGCCTGTTTCATCCATTACCGCGCCATGCGCGAATGCCAGCAGTTTCGGATTGAAACGACGTCGTTTGATCTCCGGTCTTTTGCCACTGTTCGGCCACCGCGCGCATTGCGCGAAGGCGCTGATGGAACGACGTCGTTTAGCTGCTCGGCCCTCCATCCGCGCGCCATGCGCGGTCGCTACTTTCCAGAAATTACATATTTGCCCCGGTCTTTGCTGATTTTGCAGTTTTGTCCCTCAAGCTTTGTTGAAATTACAAAAATGTCATTAGACTTTTATTTCCCTACAAAATCAAATATAAAATAAATAAAAATAATATAAAAATACTAAAAATCCTAAAAACACATAATAATAAATAAAACACATAAACACTAAAAATAAATAAAAACACATAAATAAAAATAAATATAAAAATACTATAAAATTACGTAAATTAACATAAATTAACTAAAACCCTATAAAACCTATTAAAACCAAAATAAACTAAATAATTAAACATTTAAGCACACAATAAATATAAAAACTAAGTATTAGGGTATAAAAATATCATATAATTTAACTCTATCAGAATTGACTACGATGAAACCTTTGCTCCAGTTGCCAGATTGGAAGCCATAAGGATTTTCCTCGCCCATGTTGCACACATGAAGTTTAAAGTCTTTCAAATGGATGTCAAAAGTGCATTTCTGAATGGAGAACTTCAAGAAGAAGTCTACGTGGAACAACCTCCAGGTTTTATCAATTCAACATTTTCAAATTATGTTTATAGATTGGATAAAGCCTTATGTGGTCTAAAATAAGCACCCAAAGCATGGTATAAAACCTTAACTAACTTTCTTATTAAAAAAGGATTCACTAGAGGAAGAGTAGATACTACGTTATTTTTAAGAAAACATAAGGATAAAACACTGCTAGTTCAAATTTATGTAGATGATATTATATTTGGTTCTTCGGATGAAAAACTGTGTGAAAGGTTTGCCAAGCTTATGCAGAGCAAGTTTAAGATGAGCATGATGGGAGAACTTACCTTCTTCCTCGGACTTCAAGTAAAGTAGACTGATGAAGAGATCTTCATAAATCAAGCCAAATACATTAAAAACTTACTAAAGAAGTATGGCATAGAATCTGCAACCATCATGAAAACTCCTATGCCACCTGCCACTAAGCTTGACAATGATGAGAATGGTAAAAACACTTATATCACTCAGTACAGAGGTATGATAGGCTCACTCTTATACCTAACTACTAGCCGGCCAAATATAATGTTTGCTACATGTATATGTGTTAGATTTCAGGCTAACCCTAAAGAGTCTCATCTAATAGCTATGAATTTTTTTTTCAAATATCTTAAAGGAACTCCAAATTTGGGGTTATGGTATCCCAAGGAATCTTCATTTAATCTAATAGGATATTCAGATACTGAATATGTAGGATGCAAAATAAACAGAAAGAGCACAAGTGGAACTTGCCAGATGTTAGGCAGCAGACTTGTCTCTTGGTTCAGTAAGAAGCAAAACTCAGTATCCACATCAACTGCAGAAGCTGAATATATAGCCACAGGAAGTTGTTGTGCACAAATCCTATGGATAAAGACTCAGCTTCCAAACTATGGTTTTGAGCTTAATTCTATCCCTATATACTGTGATAATACAAGTGCAATTGTCATATCTCATAACCCTATCATGCATTCAAGAACTAAGCATATAGATATAAGATATCATTTCATTAGGGATCATGTACAAAATAGTAGTATATCACTACACTATATCCCAAATGAAGAACAATTAACAGATGTATTTATAAAACCTTTAGATGAATCAAGATTCAATAAACATGTTTTTGGAAGTTACTAACACTACAAGGAGAAAAAGTTTTTCAAAGGATAAAGTAAAGGACAAATTTGTATTGCTCACTCAACGATCATCGAGTTAAGGATCGTAGAGTATACCCCAAATTCGTAGAGCTCACTCAACGATCGTCAAGTCAAGGATCGTAGAGTACACTTCAATTCGTAGAGCTCACTCAACGATCATCAAGCCAAGGATCGTAGAGTACACTTCAATTCGTAGAG
Organism: Hedera helix; assembly: GCA_947179155.2. Lineage (NCBI taxonomy): Eukaryota > Viridiplantae > Streptophyta > Magnoliopsida > Apiales > Araliaceae > Hedera > Hedera helix. The sequence goes on along the minus strand of OX359273.1, from coordinate 12,953,398 downwards.
CTCAGGGGGAGACAAAGGGCAAAATAGTCATCAACCAACTAGAAGTCTTCTTATCAAAATTTGACACGCGTTTCAGCAAACATAGAGTGAAGTTTAAAATACTTTAAAAACTGCGTGTCTTTTATTATTATTCAAAAATCAAAAACTGAAAACTCTCTAACTCTCTCTGACAATCCAGAACCCTAGATTTACAATACTAAGACAAATCATTCATCTTGTTTCAGAAAAGCAATCAATGGTGCCTGCTCAAGTAATATCAGGAAATGAACTGATCTTCGAAGCCTTCACAATCGTCGATAAACAGTACTGGAGGGTAATCCACCTGGTAGAAAAGGTCGGCCTTCCAGAAGCTTTAGGAACAAACATGAGGATTCTATCAAGGCTAGTCCGAGAGTTCTATACCAATGGATCCTGTGTTAATGACACTTTAACCACCACCGTAAAAGGGGTCCAGTTCAATCTCACAGCTGAAGAAATAAACCTAGCCCTAGGTTTTAAACATAGGGGCCTCACAACTTTGAATCTTGTGAGTGCAGAAGAGGGCATACGAATGATGCACCACAAAAAGAATCTAGAGCTAAGAGGATTGACGAAGAAAGAGTTTCCCTAGAAATATGAATTTCTGGCTGACGTCATTGGAAAATGTATCCTCTGCAAAGACTCTGCTCACGACTCTGTCAGCGAGATCTAGCTGAAGATAATGACAACCATAGTAAAGAAGATAAACATAAACTATGGTTCCTAAATGTAGATAAGGCAAACGGAGTCAGGAAAATGCTCTATGGGAGATTCATAAGCATTCTCCTTCAATCCATTTTGGGGAACAAGATTGAGCATACTGAAGGAGAATTCCTCAACGCAAATAAGAGGATGACCCAGAGACTGTTCGATAATTGGAGAAGAAACCCAGTTAAAAATAGAAAACTATCCCGATCTAGGGATAGTGAATGAACACAGAGTGGCACTGGGCCCTCACGAATGAAGATACTATCTGCAGAAGCAGACTCTCAGGAAGTCAGCAGGCAATCTCCTTGTTTAATCAGGAAGAGGAAAGGAAAGAAAGCCCTTGAGATTGAAAAACCTCAAGGATCATCAAATGAGGCATCTGACGTTCCTCCTAAAGAGAAGGTTGCCTTAGAGGATGAAGAATTAGATCAGCAGAGAGAAACTCGCAGCAAGCATCAAGCTGAGGAGGTCACTTTAGCAGAGTCAAGGCCAAAAAGAAGAAGGCTAGTGAAATTAGCCGATCAAATAACTGAAAAAGGCTCTATAGCTAAGGGGGAGCTACCTAAAAAATCAGACACTGCTCCAGTTGAGAGGAAGCCATTTGAAGCAACTGAACCAATTTGTACTCAAACTGAGGGGGAGCTATCAGTAGTTCCTGAATCAGTAGATGCTCAGGTTGAGGGGGAGATTCAAGAAGATATTTCAATCCCTTCAGACACAATGAATACTTATGAAAATGATGACATCGAAATAGTGGCATTCTGAATAAATGAATAGAGGCACCTCAACTACAATTGCCTACTGAAGTTCTTGCCACTAATGCCATTCCACTGAGCCTTGGTGCATAATGCATGGGATCAGCTCTTCTGGACCTTCAAAACATATCCCAACGTGGTGATTTTGGCTCAAGGCTACCCTCTAAACCTTCGATTTACTCAAAGGCTGATCTCAAAATGATCATTCTCATCTTCATTAGGGCAAAAGGTACATTGTATTCCTCTAGCCCTCATATAAAGTCATACACCTTCTTGAACCTTAAATAAATTTGAGGAGCTGTTTAATGCAAATCATGAGACAAGCTCTACGCCCAACTATGCCCCAGTCGTAGAGTTCCCATCCTCTACGACTGGTGGACAAGATATTCAAGACGTAGAGTACCCTCAAGAGCCTCTTAAAATCCCGCCTTCTACTCAATCAATGCCTACTGCCCAACCTTCCCAACCATCAAGACTTCTGGTCACACACAAAGCCATTCCCTCAACCTCTGGTCATGAATACTTCCACATTCCAAGCTCCATGGATGACCAGGGGTAAAGAACTCGACTCCTCAACGAAATCCTGGAAAAGATATCTTTGCTTCCTACAACTGAGGGCTTAACCGACGTTACAAGCTATATACAAGCAGAGATACAAAACGAACTGACATCTAAGTCCAACAACATTCAACAGAGTTTAGAAAATGTTGTTACTGTTACAAACAACCTTTTTCAAAATTTGGGAAGAAAAATCTCCTAAAAACTGAATGAGTTAATTGTAACGGTTTCTGACAATCACAAGGAAAGGGACGATAGATTTATGAAAGTAATTTCCAACCATCAGAAGTTCATCGACATTCTTCAGGAAACCAATGCAAAATCTATGGCCCTCCTCACTGAGCAAATCTTCAAAATAAAGAAATCCATCAGAGAACAAGCTAATCAAACAGCTAAAACTCTATCAGTGGTGGAGCAAAAACAAATGCTAGTTGAAGAACGACTTCAAGATCATCACAATGATGTAGCTGCCACCTAGACTCAACTTCAAGAACTTGTTTAGGGTGTGCAGCAGCTTTCAACTAAGGTGGCCAACATTAATGATGCCAACAAGGGGGAGAAGAGTAAAAACATAGAACAAAGCAAAAGCGGAAGAACACCTCAAGGGATGAGATTGGTTTAAACGTCAATTAAACCTCCTAGGTTTGAAGCAGTACCAATTCATCACAGACATGATTCAACTGCGAGACCATCTATACCAAGCCTTCAAGGACAATCCTCAACTACGGGACCATCCAGCTCACAAGCAAGGCTCCAAGTGAAAGAAGAAGAAGTTATGCAAAGGGAAGAAATAGAACTAAAATGAGTAGAAGAGGAAAGAAGAGCATTCTTCAGGCAAAGGCAGGAAGATGAGAGAAGAAGGTCTCCTAGGCAAAGGCATAAAGATGAAAGAAGGAGACCTACCAGTAGGAGGAGATAAGTATTTCTTTAAACTTTTATATAATTTATTTACACTCATTGTTCAATTAACTACATCAATAAAATTCATATTTTTTCATTAGAAATACAGCTGCTCACTGTTTATTAGGCATTTTATCATTTAAATGTATTTGCTTAATTAAGTTTGTTCAAACTACTTTCTACTATTAGTGTTGTCATCATCAAATAGGGGGAGATTGTTGAACATTGCATGTTTAATTTGATGATAACAATTAAGGTGATAAATGCATTCAATAGTAGAGTTGTAAAGTCCTTTGATTGTTCATGATGTACAAGGACTTAGTTAGATAAGATCAAAATTATTAGGTTGATCTTTTGGATATGAATGTATTGAGTTGTAAAGTCCTGTGTTATGTTCACGGACTTAGCTTATGAAAAGATCAAATCCGTTAGTTCGATCTTGTGTTATATCTCTTCTGTCAATCTAATCGTAGAATGGACTCTATGACTCCGTACAAAGAAGACTCAACAATTCGGTCTATTCATAGAGTGGACTCTACGATTACGCACTAGGAATACTCTATGATATGATCAAAGCAAAGGAACATACTCTACGACCAAGAAAGAAGCGATCGTAGAACGGACTCTACAATCAACAAAGTAGCCATAGAATAAAACTCTACGATCTCAAGATAAAAGCAACTTCGTTGAGAAGAACAATCTGCATCAATGTGTTAGATAAACTTCTACCAAGAGCCTAAAGTCAGAAATATCAGAGGACTAACCAAAGCGTGCTATGCAACAGAGAAAAGACTTTCAAGGTTGTAAAGTCAGAAGACATCTTATCAGCCATATTTCTGTGGAAGACCAAATGCCTCTATGAAAGTTGGTAGAAACCTATGACTGTCATGTCTTATCCCAAGAAAAAAAAAGGAAACACCTTTTCGGACAGTATTTGTAGGTCAATTAATACCTCTTTAGAGCATTAATGAGCTAAATGAATATAATATTCAACAACTCTACATTGTGAAGTAACGAACAGAAATTGAAGAGGACAAATTTCAAATGGAAAGAAATCTGATGCTTCTATATGACAAGCCCAGACTCAATACATAAAAGAACAAAAAAAGAGACAAGCAACACACAAGAAAAAAAATCATAAGTTAGAATTGTAAAAGATCAAAAACAAAAGTATCTTGCATTGCTACTAAGTTCTTCAGAAACTTATGTTAAACGCAACTTAGTAACTCACCCAAATCTACACTACTCGAGAAGAGTTCCTAGTGAACTAGAGCATACAAGTCTGCTGGACTTATAGAGTTCTTAGTAAGCTAAAGTTCTAAGACTACTGGTCTTGAAGGAATCATAGTGATTCAGAAATTGTAAAAATATCCTTATTGAATTTGCTACTCAAGGAGTAGAACAATGGAGTAGGAGTCTTGTGAACTCTGAACCACTTAAAACCTGGTGTCTTTCATCTTGTGTTTCTTAATTACTATAACTGCTATATAACTACTTGTTGAATTATTGCATTAACATATTAAGAAGGGGTAACTAAATCATATTCTGTTGTGCTAAACTATTTGATTAATAGTTCATTCTTTCTTAAAGCCAAATAAAGAAAAAGTTTTAAAAAATCTATTCAACCTCCCCTCCCTTCTAGATATCTTTCGTGTCATTAAAAACTAACAAATAGAATTAAGGAATGTTGGGATTTCGGTAGCGTTACAGTTGGTATTAGAGCTGATGGGTTATCGTCCTTAGGTAAGAGTACCCGAGGCTATGATTTTTTTGAGAAAGAAGGAAATAGCAAGGAAATGAACTCTAGAGGAGTTAAGTAAGGAAGAAATGAATTTTTGGAATTTATGATTAAGAAATGATAAAAGATATCTTTAGATAAGATATTGAGAATGGTAAAAGGCTATAAGATCATAAAGTGATCAAAGATAAAGAGACTCTAAAGGAGTAGTGAATTGTAAGACACGAAAAGGGACTCTTGTTGAGTTGTGAACTGTAAGATATGAATTAATGAAATTCATATCAGGTTAAGGAACAACTGAGTAAAGGAAAAGTTAAGGAAATGTTAGGGTATGTGGGATTTTTCATTGAGGACTCATGATAGTGGCTGAATTATGCACTTCCTTGTATGGGCAAGAATTTATGCTTGGTTTCACGACCCCTTAGCTTCCTATAATGATAATCGGTGGAGATCTAGCGTCACGGTATCGGTTATGTATGTTGAGAAGGTGATTATTTTCTTTTACATGTACCTGATACATAGGAAGTGAGAAATAGTAAGGTAGTTGCATGTTTTGAAAACTCAAACATATGGTAAGTTCGTGACTCATGATCATGTGGTGTAGCCCCTCAGCGAATGGGTGACTTTGGCCTAACTAGGACAAGCTCCTTAAACCATATGATTGTGGTATGTTCCTGAGCCCAAGTGCGTGGCAAGTTTGATGAACATGGGCGGGGTTAGAAAATAGAGTCATAAGTTGAGAGAAATAGTTCTCAGAGATTGGCTAAGGATAAAGAAATAGGAAAGAGATATAATTGTTATGTAATGAAAGGAAAGTTTAAAAGAGTTAAGGAAGCAAAAGAAGACATTATTAGGATTGGGTATGCAATACACACTTCTAGCTATGCTAGATCATCGATGTTTTAAAATGTGCTTATTCTCGCATGTTGGTGCATGAAAAATGTTTTGTTCAATTATCAAACTTAAGTTTTAAAATCCGTGATTTAGGGGTTTATACCAATTGATCCGGCTAGACAAAAGTTATTTGAAAATTTGAAAATATATTTATGAAATCATTATCACACTGTTGAATACGGTGTGGAATGATAAAATGGCAGAATTCTCAACGTACTTCTATGACGGTAAGGTATTAAGAGGTCTTGAATGACTGAATTCTCAACGTACTGCTAAGATAGTGCGGTATTATGAAGCATTTAAAAAGTTTTTCTATTCGGCTTATGAAAATATATTCAAATTTTGAGCCAATGATGGAAATCTCAGAGCATGGTAACAAAGATGTGGAGGTGGGAATATGAACCACGGATACGTTGTTACGTAATGCAATGTGATGAAGTCATGGTGAAAATGGATTTCTAAAATGTTTCAAGTTTGTAAGAAATGAACAGTTTAATGATGTGAGTCTATGTCATTTGTTTCGACTAGACCATTTCGATAAAAGAAAAAGAGTAAGTGTTTTAAATCCAGAAATGGATAAAGAAATATGTTTTAAAGTCTGAGGTGAACAACCCTGAAAAGGGGATATGGTACAGGGGTTGGTTAACGTGGTTCAACCCAAAAAGCAAAGGTAAAATGGTACAATAAGCTGATCACCTAGCGTACCAATAGGCTAGGGAAGAAGAGTGGCGTGGTTGTGTCGTAACTCATGTTCCTGGTGTTTATGACCCTTGGATATTCTCAGTCTTTGTGATTGCTAATATTCTTAATGTGTTCATGGTCTTTGTGACCCCTTAGTAAAAGGAAAAGTTTGTTTGAAAGCAAAAAAATTTTATGCTTAAAGGAAAAGTTCACTCCTATTTATTCATACTACATCAAGTTATTGAACAATTATGAAGATTCTTGAAAGACATTCCAATCTCCTGGAATGAATGATAGAAAGGGGTAAGATGGGTAGAGAAAGGAGAGAATGAATATGTTAGTTGAAAACCTAGCTATGTTGAATGAATGCAAAGAGATGTGTATGTTGCAAATGAGCAAGATATGAGTACACAACAATTTTGAGGATAAATTTTTTTAAAGGAGAGGTGAATGTGACATCCCGAATTTCTTACAAGATTTCTAACTAAGAATATTGACTATTTAAGTAAAAGATAAAAGATTAAAACCTGGGTTAAAAAGGTTATGATATATTAATAAGTGATTAAATAAAAATTAGTATTTAATCAATGTGCTAGAAATGACCTATGTGGTAGGTTGAATATGTATATATGTATATATTTGATTTGATAAAGATAGAAGGATTTAATGTATAAAGAAAAGTGATAAATGAGTAAAGAATATGTAAATTAAGCTTTAGTTATAAATATTAATAACTAGCTTAAGGAGTACGCCTAGAGAGGCTAGGTGATACGGATGACAAGGTGAGGTAAGTTAGAATGTGCAAGAAGAAAGAACCGTTTAACCTAATCTATATATTAGGAATTTATTGAATAACAAGGATTATGAAATTAAGGGTTGAAACGGATTAATAAATCCATATTAATTGATTAAGTGAATTAGGTAGTTATACGACGTATAAATACATAAGGTAATACTCTCGAATATAAGTAGAAGAAATGTAAATTGTATGTAGGCAGAAAATTGCCATATGAGTATTAATTGAACACGCTAAAGGAGATAAAAGACGTGATAAATGTATTATGAGCTTAAAAGGATAAATGACGATGGATTGTGGTAATCCGATCGAGAGGTGCTTTTTGAGGAAGCGGTTTAAAGAAGAAAGTAAGATTATGACCAATTAAGATGTTCGGAGTTGGAATTTATGAAATGTGGAACCAAGAAGGTTCGTAGAAAATGAGAAATATAATTTACGGTTAAAGGAAATTATGTAGTCAATTTACGATTAAATGACTAATTAAGTCATAAAATAAGACTACGTGAACGTAGCACAATGAATAATAAATGACCTAGTCGGTCTATTAAAAGAAAAATCAACTTAAATGAGCATGAAATGAATTAATGGGTGAAATGTATAAAGGTTGCCCTAAGTGGGAATTAACATGAAAATGAAAAAAATCTAGCAACCTTAGATAATGACCATAATGCCCCTCAACAATGTAGTTAATGACCATTGTGTCCTAAAGGGTAAAATGACCAAAACACCATTGACAAATTAAGTAATGACCTATGTGTCCCCAAGTGATGAAATGACAAAAATGTCATTGACTTAATGTGAGAAATGACCAAATTGCCCTTGGGTTGAAATTAGCCATAGTTGAGCTTAATTAACTCAATGTGAGTTAATTCTCATAAAAATCAACATGTGAGCTTTCCTTCTTCATTTTGAGTTGCTGATTTTCAGTCCTAAGAGAGAGAAATGCAGAGAAATCAATGAAAATACAAGAAGAAGAGCTTGAAATCATTAGCTAAAAGACTTAGATGGTTATGGAGCAAGAAGAAAAGATGAAGCTCTCTTCATGAGGAAGCTTTCTATGTAAAGAAGTTGGGCATACAAGAAGGTATGATTATGTTTGAGCCATGGAATTTGGTATTTATGTATTTAAATTCAAGAATAGCTAAAGTCATGCACGAATTTTGGTGTATATATATGTTGGTTATGTAAGTTGTGTGTCAAAATTGTGTTTGAAACCCTAAGTGTTGAAGTTATAGAACAAATGTGGTATACTATTTATGTATATGTTCAAGACTAGAAACCATGATTTAATGGATGATCATGTGTTATATGTGGCTAGAAGTGAAGAAAACCTCGATGGAGAGATTGAACATGAAGAAATTATATGTATTTTTATTCTAGATAGCTTCAAAGAATCATAAATACTTGAAAGAATGACTTGGTTAAGGAAAATTGCAATATTAGGCTATGATTTGCATGTAGACCAAATAATAATATGTAAAGTGCATTAGAATGTGCATATATAAGTTATACGAACTTACAAAGTTGTTAAATATGTATTTGTAATGGTATATGAAGTTTAGAGTTGAGAACTCAAAGAGGGTCCAAGTATTAAGTTTTGAAAATTTGGCAAAAATCCCACCAATTGATAATTTTTGGCAATTTCATGCAAATGAAGTTTAAATCAAGCCAAACAACTAAGGTTTATGAAAATACACGTGTTAGAAACGATTTGAAAGTTGTTTGGTGTCTATGGCGATAAATGTGGATTTTAAACGTTTAAAAACATTCGCCAGCACCTAAAATAAAATCTTTAGAAAAATAAATTTAATTGAAAAGTTTTAAATGTCTTGAAGGCCCATACAAGTCAAATATGTGCTTTATGTGTTAAATGATGTGGTGGAACCAAGTTATGCAATAAGGGGCCAAGAATAGCATAGCTGTTGGAAATGAAAAGTTTGTAAAAGTTAATGAAAATTCAACTTAAAGGTGATTTTTGACAATTTTAAGGAATTAATGGTGAAATGATGTCAAATGACTTAGTTTTATGTTATTACACATGTCTACATTAATTTGGTAATCAACGGATGGAAGTTAGAATGAAAATTCGTTTCGAACAATCGAAATCGATCGTTTCGACCCTAAATGGATTTTTACGGACAAAACCCACCTCGTGTGAAGTTTAATTGTTTTAAAGTCCTATAAATGTCTTATATGATATAGATGAACTATTTCAAGTGTTGGAATGAAGTTTGGAAGCAAATGGCCAAAAATCACAAAGTTGGTAAAATTGAGTTTTAAAGTTGAAAATTTTTCTAAGTGTTGAAATGTTTTAAAACGCCCTCCTATGGGCTATTGCTTCAATAATTTTAAGAATCCAAATGAGTCAAGTAGTATTTTTCTAAAATACTAGGTAGTGAGGTCTATATGTGGTCCAAATTTGAGCTTAATTGGATGTAAGACGAATGAATTAAAAATCAGCAAAGATACTGTAAAAATTAAAAATTATGTTTCTGAACATTACGCCTAGGCGCAATGTTTTGGACTAAACATTGCGTCGGGGCCAAGTGAGTAGTTCATGGCCGAGAAGAATTCGCGGCCAATGAAGTCTAATGGCGACGGGGCGAGATTGTTATGCATTTGAAAAAATTTTAAGCTTCCAAAAAGCTATATTTTGATATAGAATGATAGAAATAAGTTATATAAACCCTAGAAGTGATAAAAATGGGCAATGTAAAGGGTGTTATGGTATAATGAAATAATGAATGATATAATATGACATGCCTAAAGCTAATCCAAACTATGTTAGGGGTTATGTAAAAGGTCAGGAACAAGTTATGATGCATTATTAACCTATGTAAGGTGTAATACATCAAGAGTATGATGAATAAAGACTAATGGTTAAGTGATTATGGATTAAGTTTGACAAGTTAAATGAAGTTTATGATCCTATAATGATATATATAGGTTGTATGTTGACAGATAGCGCTCGAAGTAGCAAACCAACAAGACGAATATGAAAGAATGATTGAGAAGCATAAAGGTTAAGTATATAAAGCATATCAGGCATGTTTTTTAGACTTAATTGTAATGATTGTTCTATGCAAAGTATATGATAGTAAAAGATGTGGAATGTTCTCTATGTGTAACTATGTAATTTAACTACTAAGTGAAATATGTGACATTTAAGCATAGCATGGTAAAGTAACAAATGTATGACGTATAAATATAAATTGTAAGCATGAAATGTGTTATCTGATTTACTTGCTGAGCCTTTGTGCTCATTCTTGCTATGAACTAACCTTTTCAGGTAAAGTACGAGAAGGTCGGATGTTCCGGTTAAGCTAAAGGTAAAGAGTGTTAAATGCATAGATAAGCAGAAAGGAAATTTGTTAAATGTATCTGTGTAATGTTCCTATAAAGAAGATAAATGTTAAACCTTCAAGGTGATAGGAATGAATGAGTGGTTTGTAAATCCATAGCGATAACGGTGAATGTAATTTGTTTTGAGAAATGTTGTAATAAGATAAAATAAAGGTATTATCGGTAGTCGAGTTCTATATATAATAAACTCGTATGTATGTAAACAGGAACAAGGATGGAACAGGCGTAAGCAAACAGAGTTATGTATGTATAGATTAATGATGAAAATTTATTCATAGGTTATGTTATGTAAATCGTAATATATATGATTCTGATAATTGTAATAGACTAGGTCACAATTAATAAATGTTTGACCTAAGTTCTAATGGATAGTACGTGAACGTTACGATCCTGAGACAGGTTATGATTGTAAAATAAATAAACAGATTTATGGACCGCATTATGGTCAAATATTGATTTTAAAGGTTAAAGGTTATGTATTAATGCACAAAATCACCGTTAAGATATTTTATGATTATATAATATGATTTTAAGATTAATGATTATGTTATCCAGAAATGATTGGATAGAATTAAGGAATGTTCGGATTTTGGTAGGGTTACATTCATCCTCTAATTAACCAATCAACCATATGAAATTGTCAACTAGCATATTTTGATGGTTTAGCAATTATCCCCCTACTTAAATAAATCGCTATGTGTCCGTGAGATTTAACATTAAGTAAGAGTCATTAAATTCATATTCCTATAAGGTTTCATATGGTATATAAGTATATATCCTTCCTATATACACATCATACATCCTAACGTAGAATAGCGCAAACATATATTGTCATAACTATAATTCAAGCACAAGATATGACAATCAACTCCAATATACTAAATTAGCATTAATAGGGAATGAATTGATTTCAATTACATGATAGGTTCCATTACAACCTTAAATTAGAAATTCAATTCATCATCAAATTGAAAACTATAACTACTAATTCAGTCAACATACAGATGTATCAAAGCTAAAGAAGTTAAGAGAAAGAAGAAACTAGTAAGAATCTAGAATCTCTCTTCAATTTATAATTTGATCTCCACTTGTCGCCTTCTTGAAGCCTTTGCTTTCAATTCCTCAATCTCCACTCTTTCTTTGTGTTGTCTCTCTAAAAAATGTATGATGTCTCTAATCCCCTCTGAGTAACCTCTAAAAAGTAATTTAGCTCCCCACTACACCACCATCTGGGTCCCACAAAAAAAGAACTGGCACACTGTAACTTTCGAACTATCACACTCGCGCTACAAATTCATTAGCTTCTAGCGCGCCCTCGCCACCTTCCAGAACATACACATAGCCTACAACGCACTTGCACTATCTCCCATAATAATCCTGGCGCGGTCGCGCTAAGTCTTCAGATCTTGATTTTCAACTCTTTCCACACCCTTTTGTTCCAAAATGAACCTTAGCGCCACGTAAAGTATTTCCTCCTGCAAATTAACATAAAACACATGAAAAGTAACTACTACACTTTACAAATAAATAATACTTCAAGTCTAGGAACACCAATTCATAGGGTATAAAACCCACTCATCAATTGTCAATACCATTTACTAGGTTTTGTGGATTTACTCTAAAGGGGCCCTGTACTGATCCAATCTCAACCCTTGAATAAATACAAACTGTGAAAGATGATGAAACCCTTACTTAAGTAATTCTTCTAATCACTGTTTATGTATCTCCTATATCAACAATTTTGCACAAAATTGTAAGACCAAATCTACTTCCTCGTACTGGTGGAGGAGCAAACTTCACTGATCAGGATCTTGTGTTAATTACTATTCTTCTAACATGGATGTCCCTTAATTTTTCCTCTATGATGTTGTTCCATATAGACAGTTATGTAAAACAAAGTAAGAAGTGCCTACCATGTGGAGGTTTTCTTACTAAAGTGTTCTGGCATTTTAACATATCTTTTGAAGATGAACCATATATTTAACTTACTGAATCTATTGATTCAGAGAATTTAAAAAGCTCCCATCTGTCCTTAGTCAATGCGATATTCATTCTTCTTCCTAGAGATCATCCAATTCTCTCTGCTCCATCAATTCAATCTTCATCATCCTCTCCTGAAATCACTTCCCTTCTTCATCAAATCCTCACAAATTGAACTGAAATGAAGGGAGATATCATAGATATAAAACAGAGACTTAGCATTTTAGAAAAAGGGAAGATCATAATGACCACACCAACTGCTTCTTCACTATTTAGGAAGGTTGAGGACGAATTCATAGATCTTCTGGCAAGCTTTGTTCTTCAGGCACGAGCTATGGTAGAAGCAGTGTAGAAGAAGATGAATAGAGACACCTCTCAACTTAGCCATGAGTTGAAGTTCGTGAGCAATCAGATTGGTGATCTAAATAGGTATGTGGATTAACAAACCAATGATATTAAAGAAAAATTCAACTATAAGCGTCTACCATCTGATGTTCCAAATTGCAATTGGCTTACTGAATACAAAGGAGATTTCATGGCTTTATATGTCCCTCCTAAAAGTAATATGCCCTCAAGTCACTCACACGTTGATGTGATAAGCATATACTTTGTAATAATATTCATTTATTAATAAAAATTTTGAATTAAAGGCATTACATTAGTCATGATTAATTGGTTGAATTGATTAAATGGATCAACTCATAGTTTTGGAGCAATGCTTTTAGAATCATAATATTGATTATGCTACTGAGATCTAAATTCACGATAACCCAAAACTAAAATATTCCTAATCGTGGGATCACTAAAATATGGATTATTGAATCCAGTTATATTAGTACATACTATTATTGCTCTTTAGAAAAAGATGATTGATCTCATAATCATTTGTGTTGAGACACTAAAATAAGTATGTAAGTGCTTAATAGAGAATAAGTTCACTAAACATGACTTGCTTAAGGAACACCTAATGGAGTTTTACTTGCCTATAAATATGAGTTCCTAATGTGATAATAGTACAAATGATCCTTGGACTTAAGATTATCATCGTATCTTGTGTATGATGAGTTATACTTAGTCATATTCCTTAAGACTATTCGGGTATAAAGAAGGATTTGTTCGGGTATAATAAGTTGTACAGGAAGATAGGTGACTGATCAACAAAGGATCTACCATTTCTAGTAAAGGGAGGGAATGTCCTATACAATTCAATAAATGACAGCTCAAAAATCCTTTGCCAATATGGAATGGAATTTAGAAGGGCATTTCTAATTTACATTAAAATGAGTTGTGCATTTGAGAATTGAAAATGCATATGATCAAATAAAATAAGACTTGACAAAAATTCCATGTCTTATATTTGATTGGGATATTATATGATATAACAATTAAATTGTACAGTAACTATTTGCGAAATAGGTTCTTTGTGATTAAACGTTGAAATTCATATGATATAGAAAGTTGTGAATTGTTGGTTTGCAAAAATATGGCATACATATAATCAAATTATATAAGCACAACCGAAGCAAGAAAATCAGATTTAAATTTTTTCTACAAACCAATAACCAGGATCTTTCTTATGCAACTATTATTAATTGAGGAAGGATAAAGATTTATACCTTTGTAGAACCAAGTTTCCACGGGTACAAGTTCAACTCCTTTTAATCCTTCACGTTCTTCTTCAAATTCACCAATTAGATTCCACGGATCAATGTTAGCTCCCCAATTGTGAAGCCTCTAGAGATGATCTGCCAAAAGATCTATGAATTAAAGAAGTGGATTTTGGTTTCTCCAAATCATGGGTGGTTAGCCCTAGTTCTCTCTCTGTCTCTCTCTCTCTCTCTATATCTCCTTAGATATAGAGAATTATGAAGTACTCTGTCTATATTTGTGAAAGAGTGTGTAACCTTAATCTATGATAAGACTTCTCTTATTTATAGATATAGTTAACCCTCCTAAACTATTTAGGATTAGGGTTTTGTTTTAGAAACTAAGTTAATTAATTATAATTCTTAAACTATTTAGGAACTTGATTATTTAATAATGAGAGTGCTTCTTATTAATTAATTACTAAATCATTTAGTAACTTAATTAATTATTATAATTACAATTCCTAAACCATTTATGAATTAAATAATAATACTAGTCATAAGACTTCTTTTATTAATTTATAATTAGTATTTCTAAAATACTAAATTATTTAATTTATTATATCACCATAGTATAAATTAAATATATTTAATTTATTATAACGATTATGTCATCCACTTTTAAAATAAATATTACTCATTTGCGGTGTGACCCTTTAGAATAAGGCTTCTTTTATTAATTTATAATTAGTATTTCTAAAATACTAACCTATTTAATTTATTATATCACCATAGTATAAATTAAATATATTTAATTTATTATAACGATTATGCCATCCACTTTTAAAATAAATATTACTCTTTTGCAGTGTAACCCTTTAGATTCTCCATATTAAACCGATTGTATGATAAATAAATTAGAACAATTCTAATTCATTTATTACGAATTAACTTTTTAATTAAGAATAAATAATTATTCCACAATAAGGGTAAGCCCCCTTAGTGAATAATCGACATTCCAGATAATAAAGATTTCAACATTTGATCTTAAAAGAAATTTTCAGTGAATAGTTACCGTACAATTCAATCATTCTACCATACAATGTCCCAATCAAATATAAGACACGAAATTTCTATCAAGTCTTATTTGATTTGATCATATGCATTTCAATTCACAAATACACAACTCAAGTTAATGTAAATTAGAAATTCCTTTCTAATTCCCTTCAACCTTGGCCAGGGATTTCTGAGTTGTTACTTATTGAATCGTATAGGACATTTTCTCCCTTTACTGGAAGTGGTAGATCATTTGTTGATCATTCAGCTATCTCCATGTATATCTTATTATACACAAGCATACCCTTTGATATACCAACAAGTCTTAAGGAATATGTCAAAGTATAACTTAGTACACACAAGATACTATGATGATCTCAAGTCCAAGGATCACTTGTACGACTATCATATAAGAAACTCCTATTGACAGACAAGTAAAACTCCATTAGATGTTCCTTGAACGAATCACGTTCAGTGAACTTATTCTACATACTTGTTTTAGTATCTCTACACAAATGATTATGAGATCAATCATCCTCTTCGTAAGAGCAAGAATAATATGTATCAATCTATCCAGATCTACTAATCCCCTTTTTAGTGATCCAATGATTGGAAATAATTTTTGTTTTGAGCTATCTTGAATTTAGATCTCATTAACATGATCCTCATCATGGTTCTAAAAGCATTGCTCAAAAACTATGGGTTTATCCATTTAATTAATTTAGCTAATTAATCATGAATAAAGAAATGCATTGATACTTTTATTAATAAATAAACAAGATTACAAAGTATATGCTTATCACATCAAATGTGATTGGCTTGAGGGCATACTACTTTCAATCTCACACTTGCACTAAAGCCAATCGCCCTTTGGTATCCCCATACCATTCTTCTCTAAGTGGCTTACAAATTGCTTAGTAAATGCTTTAGTTAATAGATATGTAATGCTGTACTAAGAGTCTACCATCTTTATGGTGTCGTCTCCTTTTCAATGATTCATCTAATCATATGAAAATGCTGCAACACATGTTTGGATTTCAGATGAGACCTAGGTTCCTTGGCAAATTAAACTCCTTTAATGCTAGGAACCATTATAAGTTCTGTAATGAAATTGTTCAACCAAACAATCACCTTTGCAGCTTCACTTATAGTTATTTACTATGTCTTTGTCATTAAATCAGCAACTCTTTGTTGTTTGGAACTTTTTCAACTCACTACAACACCGTTCAAGTCATATTACCTGAAACGGATATGTTGTTATCTTGGTTAATTTGAACAAACTTGAGTCTGTTAAGCCCTCTAGTTTTATATCAGACCAATCATTAGAAACTCTTTTCTAATGTTCTTCTCCATAATTGAACTAATATCTACTTATCATACATAAGTAATATCAAGTCTAGTACATATCAAGGAATCAATGTACATCCCTTGAGTCATGTCGAGCATCCTTTATGATATATTTTGTAGACCTTTATCCTGAATAGAATGTTAGGATGTTTTTCACAAGTCCTTGATGGAGAAGTTTTTAGAGAATCACATCTTTACTGATAATAACATTGATATATCATTCCTTATCGGTAGTATATCAAAATATAATACTAGAAATGTCACAGTGCTCCCACTAACCCTTTATACACACTTGGTTCATCCTCGTCTTTGATAAAATCAAACTCTTTTGATTGTCTTATCAAAATAGATGTTCCATATTCAAGAAATTTGCTTCAATCCATAATTGGATCGTTGGAGCTTTTATACTTGATTTACTCCATCTCTATGGAGATAAATTATGACACTCCAGGATTTTACAAGATTGCTAATCAAGCATTATGGTTAATTAAGTAAAGGTTATCAGATAAAACCTAGTTTGAATGACAAAATGTATTAAGGAATGATTAAATATGAACCATTATTTAATTAATATGCTATTATGACCTATGTGATAGACTAAATATGTGTATATGTATATTGAGTTGATAAAGAAAGAAGAAAGGTTAAAGCTTAGGGGAAAATGGAAATGAGAAATGTGTATAATATGTGAATTTATGAAAACTGTTAAGAAATTGACATTAAATGGTTGAAATAAGATAATCGTTATACGATGCGTAAATACAAAAAGAAATAACCTCGAGAATGTGTAGAAAGGAAGTTGTATGCAAGAATGGTTCAAGTTAGCAATTATGTGTGTTATGTAAGCAAGTGAAAGGACGTAAAGAGTTTAAAATGATTATATGAGCGAATAAGGTTAAAGGGTGATGGATTTTGGTAATCCAGTCGAGGTTCGCTTCTTGAGGAAGCGGTCTATGGACAAAGGGACAATTTGATTATATGGAGATGACGGGAATTATAGACGATGAAATGCGAGGCATGTTTTGAAACATGTCTCAAATTATGGTTAAGAGGAAGTTACTTGATTGATTTCCAATTAATTATCATTTGAAAATGTGACAAGTATTTTGGGACAAACAAGTTATAGAATATGTGATGATGGATTAAAATTCAAGCCTAAAGAAATAAATTTGGTTAAAAAAGGACTTAAATTAGTGCAAAAATAAGCAAATTATGAAATTAAAGAAATTAATTCTCTAGCAAAAGTGGCTTTTGACCAAAATGCCCCTCAACAATTCTATTAATGACATTTGAGTCTTAGAATGGTTTAATGACCAAAATACCCTTGAAAATTTAGATAATGGCATATGTATCCCAAGTGGTGAAATGACAAGAATGCCCTTCACTTAATGTGTGAAATGACCAAATGGCCCTTGGATGTGTTAACCATGGTTAATTGTTTAACCAAGCCTAGTTAAGTCTCATGTAATGACATAAAGCTAGCAAGAGCTCTCATTTTAGGCATTTTGCTGAAAATTGGGCTATCTTTCGAAGTTGCTAAAAGAGAGAGAAAAAGTTAAGGAAAACCATGGAATCAAGGATAAAGACTTGGAAATCATGGAGCTAGGGAGCTTAAATGGTCATGAAGCAAGAAGAAAAGAGGAAGACCTTGACATGAGGAAGCTATCTATATGAAAAGTTGGTCATCAAATAAGGTATAACCATGTTCTTGTTTTAAAGTTTGAAGTTTATGAGTTTAAATTCAAGAATAAGAGTATCCATGCATGAACAAGTAGCTAGATGTAAAGGTTATGTAAGTTACATGCTATATGTTTGATATATAATGAAACTTTAGGCTTGAAAGTGGGAGAACAAAGGTGATTTGTTTCTAATGTTCATGTTTAAGGTTATAACCATGATTTAATGGATAATCATGTATTATGTTGATGTATTTGATGAAAACGTAGTTAGAAAGCTGGAACATGTTTAAAGCATGAGAAGTTTCATGTGATATAGCCTACAAGATGTTTTGAAGATGGAAAAGTATGAATTATGTAAAAATAAAAATTCAATATTAGACTATACATTGTGTATAGACTATGTTATAATCTGTAAAGTACATTAGAATGTGCATATGGAAGTTAGGTGAATATTTAAAGTGGTTAAATGTGTTTGTGTTAATGTATTTGATGTGTGGAGTTGAGAATTCAAAGGAGGTTCAAGTGTTAAGTTTTGTAAAATTGATGAAATGTCATTAATGTGTGAATTTGGCCATTATGTGTAATTGGTGATCGAATGAGACCAAAAAGCTAAGTTTCATATTAATATTTCGTGTTTGAAATGATTTGGAAGCCGTTTGGCATTTATGGCGACAATTGAGAATTTTAAACGTTTTAAAACGTTCGTCAACGCCTAAATCGAATCATTTTGAAAAATGAAGTCATTTGAAAAGTTTAAAATGTCTTGAAGACTCATTCAAGTTATATATGTGCTATGTGTGTTAAATGAGGTATTGGAAGTAAGTTGTGTCAAAAAAGGAGTTAAGGATGGAAATTGAGTTTAAGCTTTGAAAATGAAGAGATTGAAAATTTTGATGAAAATCTAATCAAAGTGTGATTTTTGGCAATTTTGTTAAATTAAAGGTCAAATGAAGTCACATGACTTGGTTTTGTATTATTACACGTGTTTAGGTTGATTTGGTAATCAATGGATAGGAAATAGATTGAAAATGAGATTTGAATAATCGAAATTGATCGTTTCGAACTTAAATGGATTTTAACAGACAATTATCGCCTCGTACGAAGCTCTATGGTTTTAAAAGCTTGGACATGTCATATATGACCTAAGTGAACTTTTTCAAGTGTTGGAATTGTGTTTTGAAGCTTATGGCCAAAAATCACAAAGTTGGAAATTTGAGTTTTTAAAATTCTAAATTTTTCTAAGTGTAGGAAATAAGTTGAACAACCCTCTTATGAGCTAGTGTATCTCTAGTTTTAAAAATCCAAATGAGGCAAGTGAAAAATTTATAAAATGCTATGTAGTAAGGTCTAACACTGTTCCAAATTTGGTCTTAATTGGATGTATGATGAAGGAGTTAAAAATCACCAAAGCAGCAACAAAAATCAAAAGTTCAGATTCTGCAGGAGAGAGAAACATGGCCCCGACCGTGGAGCTCTCAGCCAAATCTGGCCCCAGCCGCGGTTCAGTGTAAATCCGTGGGCTCAGTCATGGATAGTAGACTTTGAAATTTTTTTATTTTCAATTCGAAATGAAATGTTTTGATACTAAATGATAAAGATAGGTTATGTAAACTCTAGATTGATAAAAACGGTCAATGTAAAGGGCATTAAGGTATAATGAAATGATGAATGTCATAGTATAACATGCCTAAAGCTAAGCCAAATCAGGTTATGAGTTATGAAAAAGGTTGGGAACAAGCTAGGATGTATTATTAACCTACATAAGGTATAATACATCAAATGTGATATGAATAGAGATTATGGTTTAAGTTTGATAAATTATATAAAGTTATACGATCATATAATGATGCATATAGTGCAATATTTATAGATAGCGCTTAAAGTAGCAGACTGACAAGACGATTATGAAAGGATAGAAAGGCCAAGCGAGGCAGTAAAGGTTAAGTGTAAATAAAGCATACCATGCAAGTTTTTTAGACTTAATTGTAATAAATGTTCTATGTGAACTATGTGATAGTAAATGAGTTGAAATGTGCACTCCGTGCCACTACGTGTTCTAACTGTTAAATGAATTCTGTGACATTAAGCATAACATGATAAAGTAAGGATGCATGACGCATGAATATAAACTGTAAGCATGAAGGATGTTATCTGATTGACTTGCTGAGCCTATATGCTCACTCTTGCTATGAACAAACATTTTAGGTAAAGTATAAGAAGGCCGGAGGTTCCGGTGACGCTAACGGTAAAGAGTGATGAATGCATTGTTAAACGTGAAGAAATTTATTATATATATTTGTGAAATGCTCATGTAAAGCAAATAAATGTAAACCATGGTAGTCATAAGAAATGTATGGTTTGTAAATCCATAAAGGTAAAGGTATATACATATGTTATTCAGAGAAAGATTGTAATGATGTAAGGTTGATGTATTATTGTAAGTTAAGTATGATATATAATGAAACTCGCATGTATGATACAACTATATGTAAATAGGTATAGGTATGGTGCAGATGTATGTATACATGGTTATGTATGGATATTTTATCCATGGTAATTGATACTCATAGGTTAAGCTAAGGTAAAATCATAACATATATGATTTTTGATAATGGTAATAGACTAGGTCATAACTTGTTTGTATTTAACCTAAGTCTAGTGCAAGAAAACTGAAGGTTAAGATCCTGAGACAGGTTGTGCATGTAAGTTAAATAAGTTTTGGAAAACAAGAAATGGACCGCTTTATGGTCGAATAAATAATGATTTTAAAGGATTAAGGTTAAGTTTTAACGCATGAGATTTCAGTTAATATGGTTTAAAGTTAATGATTATGTCATCCAGATATAATTGGATATTATTAAAAAAAAGGTTGGGATCTCAGGATGTTACATAAATCATCTTAGTTGTATCATACATACATCATTTTGTATAATAAGTGTTGGTGCCGAAATCAGAACTGTTTACTCTGTTTTTATATTTTTATATTTAATGAGTTTCGACCTCAACGAGTTCGTTTGAATAAACAAAATGCACAAGTATACGCTGTCAACAAGTAATATAGAGTAAATAGAGTATCGATCCCACGAGGAATTATGTAACAAGAATTACCAAACACTAGCTCATAACCAACTCAATCCTATTGAAACGAATGATTAAAGAAATTGAATGAATGTAATGAAATTAAATTAACACTAACTATTCATAAAATGAAACAAGATAATATATACAAGAGACTACAATTTTCACCTATTGCTTCATTTACATCAATACATTTCCCGTTAAATCAAACTAATTATCAAAGATTGTGAGTCGAGAACACGAAAACAAAGCATGACCAACTTCTGTTGCACCATACCCATATCCAACTCAGATCCGACCCAAAGGCAACAGAACGAGGAGGAACACCCAAGTTAATTAGATCACTATATGCCTATGTGACCTAGAGAAAAACGGGTTTAAGCACAAGTTCTCAAAAGGCTACGAGTGGTGCTTCGGTATATATCTATCCTTAGCACGAATCATGCATTCCAACGCCATGTGAAATCATAAACACAAGCTATTATGGTCAGATCTAAACTCACACTCCCCATCTCGGTTCCGTGTGAGTTATCAAGGTAATTGTTAGCTAAGCAATTAAGCAATTAATCCCAAACCACAATAGACAATCTAAGATCAACTAACAAGATTAACAATGAAATATATCAAGATAAACTATACAACAAGATCCAATTTCTTCAAAAGATGAAGTTCCAATACAAATATTCAATGATACATAGAAATATAGAGAGAAAAGGAAGAGAAACAACCCCAAATCCTCATCCAAATTATGTTTTCATTGATGTAATCCACTTCTAACCTCCATGGGAGCTTTCTTTTTCATCTCCAAAATCGCTCATAGCAGCCCCAAGGAAGTGAAATCTAATATCTTCGATTCTCTCCT
Organism: Hedera helix; assembly: GCA_947179155.2. Taxonomy (NCBI): domain Eukaryota; kingdom Viridiplantae; phylum Streptophyta; class Magnoliopsida; order Apiales; family Araliaceae; genus Hedera; species Hedera helix. The sequence continues at coordinate 12,931,399 of OX359273.1, read as the reverse complement.
GTTTTTAGGGCAAAAATTGGCTTTTATAGCAAATTGATCACGGCTAGAATGGCGTACGGCGCAGCTGTGCTTCTCCCTAGTACAAAATGGGTGCAGCTGCGCCGTTTTGCAGAAAATATAGCGAACGGCGCAGCTGCGCTTCTCCCTAGTGCAAATTGGGCGCAGCTGCGCCGTTTTGCAAAAAGCTGACATTTGACAACTTCAAGGTCCTTTCGTATTTTGGGCATAACTTCTTCATACGAATTCCAATAGAGATAATTCAAGATGTTTTGGAAAGGAAATTGGTAGACCTACAACTTTCATGTTTTACAAAATTACAGAATCAGAACGGATCCGTGTCAAACGTTGGCCTCAATAGGCTGCTGCTGCATTTCTTCATATTGTTTCTATGACTTTTGCGTTCTTCCTCCGATTGTGATGAGTCAAGGTGTTTTGGAAAAATGAGAAGAAATTATACAACTTTCATGTTTTGCAAAATTGGAGATTCAGAATGGATCAAGGTCGAAAGTTGGCCGTCATGTAAACGGCACGTCGAAAACGCGAATCGGGCAAATCCAAGCCATAATAAGCAAACCCTTATTGTAATTCCTACAAAACAACATAAAACATATATAAGTAATAGAAAACCACATCCTATAATAATCTGATAAAAACAACACGTAAACTAACAGAAAACACATAAACTTATTATACAACTTAAATTACAACAAACACATAAAAACATATAGAAACTAACATAAATACTCAAAGAGAAACAATTTATGAAGCTCAATTGTATTCAAAGCGTAGGTATAAAAACCACTTATCAAATACCCCCAAACTTAAATCATTGTTTGTCCTCAAGCAATACAAAGACAAACTAAATAAAGAAAAATAACTAAACACATAGATAAAAATAAAATAAAAAATTCTACTAGTTAAAAATCACAGAAAATACTCGTAGAATTACAAATTATCAAGGTCATGAGTACTCTATGCATATAACATTTAATAACCAATACCCTCAAACTTAAATATTTGTTTGTCCTCAAGCAAAACAACATTAACTATACAAATGACATCACAAAACTGGAGCAGTGAGTTAATAAGAAAGAACAATGTGGCCTCAAGATTATTGCAAATTATAATTACAAGAAAATTTCAAAACCTTGCAAAGTCTAGACGCTTAACTCACATATCAGTCAATACACAACTCATGACCCACGTGTGTGTGTGAACCATCTGAAACAAACTAATCATCACATAGAGGGGTTGTGTAGACAAGTTATCTTAAGAAAGAAATCAAAAACTTAAAACAATCATGCATAAGACATCACTCTACACTAGTCCCAACAGATAAGTCAAAACAAAACTAATCTTGACATGTGCAATGTCTCATTCGATTAGGCTATACAGAGTTACCCATGTAACGAGCGTTTGACCAATGACTCCCAAACCAGTTGGCTTTAGGGCATTAGGTGTAAAGACACCCCTAAGGGCCTAATAACTCGAGTAACAGAGGCCACAAAACTCGACGGGTCAAGAAAATTATTATATTTATTACTATCTTTATATTTTATTTATTTATTTATTTCATTTTCTCTTTTCATTTTTTTTCTCTTTTTTATTTTATTTTATGTGAGTGCGTTTTAACGCTCCATCTCACGCAATGGACAAATCAAACATGAGAGATCGTTTCGAGTGATGCATATACAAGTTTTAAAGTAAAAGATTATCTCACTAAGCAAGTAGTCATATAAACCGCCTCACAGTAAACAACTAGTTCACTACAAATAGAAAAGTGCTTGAAGATCTAGGGATCACAAGTTATGTAAACCAACAGTACGGTAATCACACAGACGAAGCGACGTTAATCAATTTTCTACGAGTTATAACTCAAGTAATCAATGCCTAATCCTCGATTATGGTTCAATACAAATTAACTCAATGCTCAAGAGACACAACCTATACTACAACGACTCAAAACAAAAACAAAAATGACATATATTAACAACACATAACGAACCCAATTTCGTAGGGAGTACGATTGCACTTAGCACGTGCAACAAGCTGTTAAACCCTAAGGTTACCCAAGAGGACGAGTTTTTTCTCGTGAGGGTTTGCAGAGAATAGACCCACAAAATTCAAAACACAAATATGCAAATAAAACTATATATACAAACACAATATAATAACACAAGACACATAATACCCCCAAACTTGAATCAAATAGTGTCCTCCTACTACATGAATAGAGAATTGAAGACCGAGAACTTCCCTGAATTCGCAATGAGGTAAAACATTAAACACTTGGTGTGCGGCACGGTGTAATCCTCAAATTGATGTTCACGTTGCACAGCTCCGATTGCACACCCAAAAACTCCTAAAATTGGCAAACACAAACCAATTAGGAACTTAAAAAAAATACATTAATAAGTGATAAACAATTAATATGCAAAATATTTTTATTTTTTTATTTTTTTAAACTCTCTAGAGCAGCTGCGCTGTATTTCTTCTTTAGGAGAGCGTAGTTGCGCTGTCCGACAGAGGGCCAGAGGTGCAGGGGAAGGGCGCAGCTGCGCCGTTTTTGTGAAGGAAATGAGCGCAGCTGCGCCGTGCAGCAGAGGAGCATCTTGAAGTTTTTTTTTTCTTGATGCACACTTCCTTTTTGCTTTGACATTACATAATTCCACCAATATGAATTAAACCTGAGAGAGACAAAAAATGAACTATTAAAACTTCTAATTCTACCAAAAATTCTATTTAATATTAAAAGAAAAGAGAATTAAACAAGGAGGGAGAAAGAATGAATGGGGTGCCTCCCATCGAGCGCTTGGTTTATAGTACTTTAGCTGGACTTCTTCGTATCAACTCTATTCAATCCCTCTTCGATAATTGAGGAACCCTCCATCCATCGGGAGCAATTCATCATTTGGGAGGTTCCCATTCGTGATAGCCACGAAGTTTAAGTCACCTAGCTTGCTATTTGCAGGTAAGTTCCCCATTTCAACGGTCAAATAGCTAGGTGCTTCTTCCATTATGTTTGTGACCATATTGGGGCATTGAAGATTATCAAACACAATGGGCTCTTCTTCTATCTTCTCTTCTTCAACCCATCATGGCTCCATATTTGTACTAGCTCGCATGGCATAAAGAGCCTTGCCAACGACATGACTACTAAGTGGGCATGCTTTTGCGAATCTAATTGGATTTTTGACCTTTGGTGGAGAAGGCTCTTGGGGCACTAACAAGATCGGCTCATCTTCTTTGAAATGCAAATATAATTCTTCGTCGACTGTGTTAACCATATCCCCACTATTCTCCTCCATTTCAATCTCTTATGGCTCATCCAATTGCAGATTTGGCTCGGGTACTTCATCAGTGTTTTGAGGACTGTTATTTAAGGCTTTGAACATTTGCTCCATTTGGTCCTCAAGATTTTGAATGGAAGCAGCTTGACTACTCATCATCTCCTTATTCGAAGCAATGAACTTGGACCACAATTCCTCCAATCTTGAATTTTCTTCCAATTGCAGTGGAAGTGGACATGAGAATTCCGGTGGGTACAATTGACTTGGTGTATAGTATTGATCTTGTTGAGTGTAGCTCCATGCAACATCCAGGTGATATCCCCAATCCTGATGATAATTGTCGGGATAAACATAGTTGTTGAGATAATCACCCCCATACTGTACCGGTGCATAACTGATGGTGCATTGATGACTTAGATGATTGCCAGCAAAATAATCACAAAACACATCCACACTTTGAGTACGTTGCGCTGCTAGAACGTCCAACTTCTTCGAAAGTGTCTCAACTTGTGCTGACAATGCAGAAATTGCATTGAGTCTATCAATCCCTGTTTCCCTTGGTTGAGTCATATTCGTGTATGGCCATTGAGAAGAAAATTCATCCATGGTACCTGGAAAGAGAAAAATATAGGAAGTAAAAAGAAATAAAATAAAAAGAAATGTTTAAATTAAGACTAATTTGATAGAAGCTAATGATGGAAATAATTATTAAACTAATTCCCCGGCAACGTTGCCAAAAACTTGTTGGTGTGTCGGTCGAAATCAGAACTGTTTATTCTGTATTTATATTTTTATATTTAATGAGTTCCGACCTCGACGAGTTTGTTTGAATGAACAAAACACGCAAGTATACGCGGTCAACAAGTAATACAGAGTAAATAAAGTATTGATCCCACGAGGAATTATGTAACAAGAATTACCAACCACTAGCTCATAACCAACTCAGTCCTATTTAAACGAATGACTAAAGAAATTGAATGAATGTAATGAAATTAACACTAACTATTCATAAACTGAAACAAGATAATATATACAAGAGACTACAATTTTCACCTATTGCTTCGTTTACATCAATACACTTCCCGTTAAATCAAACTAATTATCAAAGATTGTTAGTCAATAACATGAAAATAAAGCATGACCAACTTTCATTGCACCATACCCATATCCAACTCAGATCCGACCCAAGGGCAACAGAACAAGGAGGAACACCAAGTTAATTAGATCACTATATGCCTATGTGACCTAGAGAAAAACGGGTTTAAGCACAAGTTCTGAAAAGACTACGAGTGGTGCTTCGATATATGTCTATCCTTAGCACAAATCATGCATTCCAACGCCTTGTGAAATCATGAACACAAGCTATTATGGTCAGATCTAAATGCACACTCCCCATCTCGGTTCCGTGTGAGTTATCAAGGTAATTGTTAGCTAAGCAATTAAGCAATTAATCCCAAACCACAATAGACAATCTAAGATCAAATAACAAGATTAACAATGAAATATATCAAGATAAACTATACAACAAGATCCAATTTCTTCAAAAGATGAAGTTCCAATAGAAACATTCAATGATACATAGAAATAGAGAGAGAAAAGGAAGAGAAACAACCCCAAATCCTCATCCAAATTATGTTTTCATTGATGTAATCCACTTCTAACCTCCATGGGAGCTTTCTTTTTCATCTCCAAAATCGCCCATAACAGCCCCAAGGAAGTGAAATCGAATATATTCGATTCTCTCCTGTTTTTAGGGCAAAAATTGGCTTTTATAGCAAATTGACTGCGGCTTGACTGGCGTACGGCGCAGTTGCGCTTCTCCTTAGTAGAAAATGGGTGCAGCTACGCCATTTTTTAGAAAATATAGCGAACGGCTCAGCCTCGCTTCTCCCTAGTGCAAATTGGGCGCAGCTGCGCCGTTTTCCAGAAAACTGACATTTGGCAACTTCAGGGTCCTTTCGTTTTTTTGGCATAACTTCTTCATATGAATTTCAATAGAGGTAATTCAAGATGTTTTGGAAAGGAAATTCTTAGACCTACAACTTTCATGTTTTACAAAATTACAGAATCAGAACGGATCCGTGTCAAACGTTGGCCTCAATAGGCTGCTGCTGCATTTCTTCATATTGTTTCTATGACTTTTGCGTTCTTCCTCCGATTGTGATGAGTCAAGGTGTTTTGGAAATATGAGAACAAATTATACAACTTTCATGTTTTGCAAAATTGGAGATTCGGAATGGATCAAGGTCGAAAGTTGACCGTCATGTAAACAGCACGCCGAAAACGCGAATCGGGCAAATCCAAGCCATAATAAGCAAGCCTTTATTGTAATTCCTACAAAAAAACATAAAACACATATAAGTAATAGAAAACCACATCCTATAATAATGTGGTAAAAACAACACGCAAACTAATAGAAAACTCATAAACTTACTATACAACTTAAATTACAACAAACACATAAAAACATATAGAAACTAACATAAATACTCAAAGATAAACAATTTATGAAGCTCAATTGTATTCAAAGCATAGGTATAAAAAACACTTATCAATAAGCTGCAATTGCAAGTAAAATTTGAATGGATATATGCATTTTCGCTAATGAAAAGTTTCATTATAGTCAAATCTTTGACCTTATTTGAAATCTTTTTACCACTAGTTAGGTCTCTACCTTGCCATCTACTTTAGTCTTTCTCCAAAGACCCATTTTAGATTTTATGGTCATCGGTCATTTTTCTTGAGTATCTAATACTTATGCCTCATCGTATATAACTGGATCATCATCCGCTATAATGCGTACCTCATCATCGTCATCTATGATGAATTTATACCATTCAGGTATCTGCGGTACTAAACCAGATTTATGGCTTGGTTGTGATACAATAGGTTTATCTACTTGAATAGATTCTTTAACTTGATCTGTAGTGTTTTATGGTTCTTGAACTTCTTCAAGATCTATTCTACTCTCACTAACCCTTTAAGGAAAAACTTATTTTCCTATAAGGCAGCGTGTTTCAACAAACACCATTTAATTAGTTGGATTATAAAAGTGATATCCTAAACTTTCTTTAGGATATCCCACAAGTTTACACTTCTCAGACCTTGTCCCAAGCTTGTTATTGTCAAACCTTTTGACATAAGCTGGACAAACTAAATCTTATCATTCTTAAGACTTGGTTCCTCTTTATCCATAACTCATATAGAGTCTTAGGGACGGATTAAGAAGGTATCTTATTTTAGTAGATATGGGCCTGTTTCTAGGGCATAACCCTAGAATGATACTGAAAGATTGGTAATAATCATTATGGATCATCACCATGTCCATTCTGTGAGAATACCATTTCGCTTGAGATGATTTAAAAACTTATGGCTTAAGTATTCCCTTCTCGATCTAATTGAAGAACTTTAATACTTTTGCCATTTAGTTACTTTTGTATTCTTTGAACGTTTTAAACGATTTGAATTTGTATTTCATCAAAAACATATATCGAAATCTAGAATTATCAGTGAAAGTAATGAATAAATACCCTCCTTTTGCATTTGTTGTCATAGGTCCCACACACGACTGTGTGTACCATCTTTAACAACTCTACAACTCGCTCTCCATGTCCATTAAATGGAGATTTAATTATATTATCCATGATACGATATTCATAGGTTGTATTTGATTAATAATCAAAAGGCTCTAAAAGCCTATCTTCATACAACTTGTTTGGTCTTGTTTCATTAACATGACCGAGTTAACAGTATTGCATGAAGGTATCATTCATATCATCACTTTGACTTTAGTTTATTCAAATTGGAATATTTTTCATGTAAGTCAAGTATACAAAATCCATTAAGTAATCAACCAGTTCTAAATAAAATATTATCATTATAAACAGAACAACGATTGTTCAGTATTATAAATCCCTTCCTTGTCATCACATAGAACTGAAATAATGTTTCTAAGAACTGGAACATAGTAACAACTTACTAACTTAATAGAATTACTCGTAGGCAGTGCTAAAATATAAGTTCCTATAGCTAATGCAACAACCTTTGCTTCATTCCCACACACAGGATTAGTTATCTTTAGTTCAGCCTTCTACTTCTGCCTAGTCTCTGCAACGACTTGTATATGTGAGACCATCAGTCGGTATCTAATACCTAAGTAGAAACTTGACTTATAGAAAGTTCTATTTTATCATGAACAAATTTATATCTGTAGCTAAAGCTTCATTAAACTTCTTCTACTTAACTACTGCAACTCTTGTAACGCACTGAGATCCTAACACTCTTTAATTCTATCCGATTATCTCTGGATAACATAATCATTAATTTAAGTCCATATTTTATAATCATCAAACATTTACACGACGATCTCATGCGTTAAACCATAACCTTTAACCTTTAAAACCTTTTAATTGACCATAAATGCGATCCATAATTATTATAATTTTTTTTTTATCTTCCATTGCTTATCTGCCTCAGGATTGCAACATTCACTTTACTATTCATTGGCATTTAGGTCGACACTTATTAATTGTGATCGAGTCTATTTCATTCATAATCATATATATTATCATGATTTAACATCTCCCGTAAATAAAACTTCACCATTAGTTATCCTTACATGGCCTTATTTATTTATAACTGTTTACATACCTTTGTGTCATACATATCCTATTTACATAACTCTATGCCATACATACAAGTTTACCCCATGTATGACTTGACTATCAATAATACATTTATCTTATCCTTTATAGTCTTCCTCCGAATAATACATACATTCACATTTAATTTTATGGATTTATAGATCATTTGCTCTATTGTTACAATCATGGTTTGACAAATTACATATATTAAATTTCCTCATGTTGATCCATCTATTCACATTTTTTTTACCTTAGCTGCACCAGAAACTCCGGCCTTCTTGTACTGTACCTGAAACATTAGTTCATAGCAAGAATAAGCATAAACCTCAGCAAGTAATTCAGATAACACCTTTCATGCTTGTAGTTTATAAAATGTGTCGTGTTTTCTCTACCTTAAATTACTATGCTTAATGTCACGTATTGCAGTTAACAATTAAATCACATAATTATACATAGGCACGTTTCAAATTTCTTTACTACCACATAGTTCACTTAGAACAATAGTACATTTTAGTCTGAAAACTTGCATGTACGCTTTTATTTACTTAATCATTTGTCACCTCGCTTGGCCCTGTTATCCTACTTTAACTCAGGTTGCTTGTTTGAACCTTATTTGAAAACATAAAATCTATATTCATCATTATAGGATCATAACTTAATAATCTTTGTTAAACTCAATCCATAATTACATAACCATTAATCTCTATTCATATCACATGTGATGTATTATACCTTATATGGGTTAATAATACATCATACCTCGTTCCTAACCATCTATCTCAGTTAAACTTACTTTGATATAGCTTTAGACATATTAATTTATGTCATTTATCATTTCATTATACCTTGACATCCTTTATAATGGTCATTCTTTATCTATTTTGGGTTTACATCACTTCTCTTATTATTCCAAGTCAAAACACAGCTTTTTGGGCATTAAAAAAAAATTCAATTGCTACAGTAACTGTGCCCTGGCTGCTTCAGACTGCGCTACCAGCGAAAAGTCCTCGGCCATGACTAGTAACACTGCACCCCAGCATAGTGTTCAATACAAAACACTGCGCCCCAACGCAGTTCCATGAACCAACAAGTTTTGATTTTTGTCACTGCTTTGTTGATTTTTAACTTTCACATCACACATTCAATTAACTCCAAATTTGGAACAGTGCTAGACCTTACTACATAATATTTTACAAAATTTTCTCTTGCCTCATTTGGCTTCTCGAAATCAGTGGAAAACTAGCTCGTAAGAGGGTTGTTCAACTCAATTCAACACTTAGAAAAAAAATAAACTTCAAAACTCACTTTTTACCAATTTGGTGAGTTTTGGCTATTTGCCTTAAAACTTAATTCTAACACTTGACATAGCTCATATAGGTCATATATGACATGTCCAAACTTTTAAAACCTTAAAACTTCGCACGAGGCGATAATTGTCCGTTAAAATCCATTTCGATTTGAAACGATCGATTTCGATTGTTCGAATTGCCAATTCAATCAAATTTAAATCCGTTGATTTCCAAATCCAACTTAAACACGTGTAATAACATGAATGACTCATTTCACCTTTAATTTCTCAGAATTGCCAAGAATCACCTATGACTTGGATTTTCATCATAATTCTCAAACTCTTCATTTTCAAAACTAAACTCATCTTGACATCTTATTATCTCAACACCACATCGGCAACCATATACCCATTTAACGACTTTATAAGTTAACATAACTTCTAACTGCACATTCTAATGCACTTTACAGATTACGAATTGATTTACATAAGAAATATAGCCTAATATTGCATATTTCCATCACAATTCATACTTTTCAACCTTGAATGCATCTTTTATTCTATCTAAGGTGAAATCTTACATAAATCAAACATGTTCAAACATCCCAACTAAGTTCTCATCACTTCTAGCCACATATAACACATAGTTGTCCATAAATCATAGCTTAATATTACACTCTTTCTTAAACAAACATGATTCCTTTCTATTTGTGCACTTTGAAGCCATCTATCATGAAACTTCTCAAATACTCAACATGAACATCACCTTTAATTAGGTTTCCATCATGTCTAACAATAAATAACACATGATCAACCATTAAATCATAGTTTCTAACTTGATTTCATACATGAATAGTGCACCACCTTTATAATCCAACTCATATGCTTAGTATTTCATGAAATACTTCATATATACCACATAAATTCAAATAAAACTCACATCTCACCACACTTCCTTGCATGGCTACTCTTAAACTAACCTTTAGACACATAAACACCAAATTTTAAAGCAAGAACATGGTTATACCATCTTATAGTTCATTTCCTTCTAGCTTGGAACCTTACTAAAGGAAGACTCCTCCCTTTTGATTGTTAATATCCTTTTCTTGAATAATCTTCTTGAATCTCTTGAGCTTTTCTGGAAAGTTCATAAAATTTCTTTGGAACCCTAGACTTCCCCCTTTCTTTCTCTCGTTTGGAGCAACTTGGAAGATGACGATATGAAAAAATAGCTAAGTCTTACTATACTTACAATTATATACACATATATGTTGGTTAAAACTTCCAACACTTAGCCACCTTGGTTAAATTAACTCATATAAGGTTAAGGGCATTTAAGACATTTCTCATGGCTAGCTAAGGATATTTTTGTCTTTAAACCCTTTTAGGACATATATGTCATTTTCCAACTTGTCAAGGGCATAATAGTCAATTGCCACAAAACTAGGAAATTTAATTCCTTTAAATCATAACTTACTTAATTTTCATCCTATTCAAGTCCTTTTTTATCCAAACCTGCTTCATTATGCTTGAACTTTATTTCATCATTAAATACCTCATAATTGGCTTGTCCCAAAACACTTGTCGCACTTCCAAATACTATTTTCATCAATCAATTATAATCATTTATAATAAATGCGAATTTGTATATAATTTCATACTTAATTCTCTATGAGCTTCCTCAGCTCCATAATTCACAAATTTTAATTTTCGATATCTCAAATAGTTGGATTACTCACTTTTCCATAAACCGCTTCATCGAGAAGCGAAATTCGACCGAATTACTAAAATCATCGTCCTTTATTCTTTTAACTCATAATACCCTTATTACGACTTTAACGTCCTTTAACTTATTTACTTCACTCATATAAGTTAATTCTCAACATACATAGAATCTACATTCCTTATACTCATATTTATGAGTATTACCTTTTTTGTCTTTACACATCGTATCATGATTATCTTATTTCCATCATTTAATATCAATTTCTTTAGCAAATTCCATAAATACATATATCATGCACTTAATCTCCCATAAATCCTTTATAAACCGATTTGATCACACGGTTCTTTCTTCACTACACTTACATACTCAGCTTAACTTATCATCCTCATACCTTTGCCTCTCCAGGCCTATAACGTAAGCTCAATTTACATGTACTATCCTTATTTACATAATTTTTTTTAACTTTAACTCTTCTTTCTATATTCGATCACATATACATATACATATATTTATACCATCAATCTATTATCGGCCGACACCTAATATCGTGTCTTATAATAATTTCTTCAGATTACCCTATTGTGGGTATTACAATCAATAATTCATCTTAATTCCATTATATCACCATTTGATCATAAAAATTCATATTCATTATTATTCCATCATATCTCAAGTCTCTCAAACACTTCAAATCTCTAACTAATCCATATACATTCTATAGACCCTATTAAGAGTCCCTCTATACCATTCAACCACATAGGTCCCTTTCTATCTTATCAACCACACATGTCACATCTATCACATTTATCACATAATAATTCACATTGAACACTAATCATTATATTATATTCTTCAAATCTAGGTTTTATCACATATCCTTTACTTAATTCATCATAATCCTCATTTGGAATTCTTATAAAATCCTGGGATGTCACATTCACCCCTCCTTTAAAAAATTTCATCCTCAAAATTGTTATGTACTCATATCTTATTCATTTGTAACATACATATTTCTTTGCATTCATTTTATCTCAACTAGGTTTTTCCACTAACCTTTACATTATGTCATCTCTCTACCCATCTTATCCCTTTCTAGCATTCATTCCAAAAGATTAGAATGTCCTTCAGAAATCTTCACAATTGTTCAATAACTGTGAAGTCGTATGAATAAATAGGAATAACTTTTCCATAAAACATAAAACTTTTGCTTTTCTTTTGCTGAGGCGTCACAAAGACTAATGAACTCGTTAAGAATATTAACAGTCACAAAGATTGAAAATACCCAAGGGTCATAACCACCAGGAACATGAGTTACAACGCAACCACGCCACTCTATTTCCCTGGCCATCATTGGTACGCTAGGTGATCAGCCTATTATACCCTTTTTCTTTTAGGTTGAACCGTTTTAACCAACCCCTGTACCATATCCCCTTATCAGGGTTGTGTAGACACCCAAATTTTGCACTTCTCTACTAATCCTGGCAGGAGGGCAAAAGCGTCATTTGACCTGACATGCGGAAAGAAAGGTGGACCCCAACACCAAGCCACCCCCAACGATTTACGATCAAAGCCGCCACCACGGACAACGAGAATCCGATCACTTGAGGCAGGGCGAACAATGGATCCAGAAAAGCCTGAGCCAACCACAAAAGACGACTGATGGCCACTCCGCTTACAATGTTCGGGGGTCTCGCTCCCCGGTGAGCGAGCGGCTGCCCAGCTCGCCGGTGAGCTGGCGGGGGTGGAAAGGGGGCAGCGCCCCCTTGAAGCCAAGCATAATTATCAAATTCCATATCAAGTCGCGGCCCTCCGAACTGGCCTCCCAGAACAATATGGCACGTTTTCCAGGGATTTCCGGACTGCAAAAATACAGCCTTACAAAATAATACCGCGGAAATTGGCGAATTAAGACCGCGTGGCACGAAAATCAAAAAAAGCAAGCCGGACGGCCGCGAATGCAACCGCTGCCACCGACAGAAGTGACAGGCACGAGGCTCGAGAACGGCACACGGCAGCCGAGGCGGCGGCCAGGCGACCACAGCAGGCAGCCGCAGATGCATCTGCGGCCAGCCGCAGATGCATCTGCGGCTGCCTGCTGAAGCCTATATGCGGCCATTTTCCACCCGAGAAGAAAAAAAAAAAAAAAGGGAGAAAAAGAAGAAAAAGAAAGGAAAAGAGAGAGAGAAATACGCGAGGGAGAGAGAGAGGAGCTCGGTTTTGGCTTGTATGGAGTAGAAATCTTTGTTCTTTTGCTAGATAGTTGTATACTCTTGTCGTTAGGCTCACTTTGTGGAATATAAAGCTTCATTTGGTTCATTGCAAGGTGAAAGAGGAGTGTGTTCTTGGGTTTTTTTTGTGTTATTATTAGTATAATGTTGTGATTGGGTTTATTTGATTTAGTTTATTGTTATATATTGATAATGATCCGTGGATTAGGGGTTGTTAGTGAGGTTTCCATCGGAAAGTAACTCCTCCTAACGCCCCGATGACATCCATACGGTGATTGTTCGTTCGTTATGATGTTAAGTAATGTGTATTGTTGATTTGGGCGATATTTGGGTTGTATAATGTGATAGCCAATGTCTAGATCTTGTTAGACTTGTTTAGTATTGGTTGTGTTGTGATGGGATGATTGTGAGCCTAGGGGGGAGATCCTCGTGATCGAACCCCGATGATGGACGTTTTGGCATATGTAATCGTGGCATAGGGTCCGTAGCGTTGTATTTGTAATATCGGGCCTTAACGCGATATCAATCGTGTTCGGGTTAAGGCCTTGTGATAATAAAAAAATATGTGATTGTGGGTGTTTGGGGCTGTCTGGATGGCTCACATGCCCGTGGATAGCCCCGACACGTTATGGATGCTTGTTTTAATTTACGACACAAAAAAATGATTTTCAAAATAAGGCAAGTAATGAAGATTTTGTAAAAGTGATCAAATTTAGGATATTAGATTCACGAGGTTTAAAGGTTAAGTGTTTTGGGCGAACTTTAATCCATGATTGATGAATAGGCTTTAGTTGGTTTTAAAAACATCACAAAAAATGATTTCGTAAAATAAATGAATGTTTTAATTAAACTTTGTGCATAGGGTTAAAGAGTTCTAGAAGTTGCCCTCGTTTTGTTTATATTAGCTGTTAGAAGGCAATGTATAGTCTCGATTCCTATTTGATAAAAGTTTAAAAACTATTGTTTTCTAAAATGACATCTAAATAAAAAAACCCTCAACGCTTTCGAAATTAAAATCAATCTTTCTTATAAAAAGCGAAGCCTCGTCATTTGGGTCAAAGAACGTCCAAAACACTTTCCAGATAACACTTTTGCCATATAAAAATAAAAGCGAACTTTTATGCAAAACGCACCACAAACATTCATCTAGGCACACACGCACACACACGCAAACCACACATTTTAGGATAAAAAAAAGGATAGGAAAACATCGAGATTGCGGTAACCGTGTTTCACGGAAGTCGGGGGGTGCCTAACACCTTCCCCTCGCTTAAGCAAGCCCCCGAACTCTGTGAATCTCGGTTTGCGGACCAATTAATCGGAGTCACATATGAGCCAGCAATTACGAAAACTAAATCCGGATGAGTTGGTACATCCATTTCAAATATACCAACTGGCGACTCTGGTCAATTGGCTCATTATAAAATCGACATTTCAAAACCCCGTCGACATTAAGCCGACCCTTTTCAAAAACACATTTAATTTAAAGGGCTAAAATTGGAAAGGGAGATTTTTAATAGTAAAAAACGAGACGAACGAAAATCCCGGCGTCGACAGGTTGTTCACCACAGCCTTTAAAATATTTTGCTTTATCCATTATCTGGAATCCTAAAACATTTACTCATTTCTTTAGCAGAATGGTCTAGCCGAAACAAATGGCATAGACTCACATTAATAAACTGTTCGTAAATTGAAAACTTGGAACTTTTTAAAAATTCATTTTCACCATGCTTGTATCACATTGCAATATGTAACGATGTATCTGTGGTTAAACTCCCACTTTCATACTTTTATTACCATGATCTCAGAATGTCATCATTGGCTCAAAACTTGGTGCCATCATTTCACACCATATTCAATAGTGTGACAATGGTTTTATAAATATATTTTGAAGTTTTAAAAATAACTTTGTCTAGCCGACTTAATTGGCATAGACCATGAATTACTAAATTTTAAAAATTGTATTTTGATACTTAAACAAAATATTTCGATGGTCTAGCATAGCTACAAGAATGGATTGCCTACCCAATCCTAATAATCTCTTCTTTAATTCCTTCCTTAACTCATTTTATCCTTTCTTATAATTCTATCTCTTCATATATCCCTAATCTTAGCCAATATCCGAGAACTATATCTCTTAACTTATGGCTCTTTACTCTAACCCAACCTTGTTCATCAAACTTGCCACGCATTTGGGCTCAAGAACTTACCACAATCATATGGTTCACGGAGCTTGTCCTAGTCAGGCTATAGTCGCTCATTCACTGAGGGGCTCCACCATACAATCATGAGTCACAAACTTACTATACGCTTGGGTTTTCAGAACACGCAACTAACCTTAATCTTTCTCACTTAATACTTCTTACTTCCTATGTATCAGGTACATGTAGAAGAAAAGAATTACCTTCTCAACATACATAACCGATACCATGACGTTGGATCTCCACTGACTATCACGATAGGAAGCTAAGTAAGTATAAATCCCCACCCATACAAGGAACTGCACACTCAGCCGCTACCATGAGTCCTCAATGAAAAATCCCACATACCCTAACATTCCTCACTTAGCTGTTCCTTTACTCAGCTTTTTCTTTACCTGATATGAATTTCATCAAATCATATATTACTGTTCACAACTCATTAAGAGTCCATTTTACTCATATGTGATAATTTATGACTCGTCACGAGTCCCTATCCACTTCTTATAATTCACAACTCCTTAAGAGTCCTTTAATCTTATCTTACCATTCACTACCCACTAGAGTCCCTTAATCTTTGATCACCTAGGATCTCATGGCCCTTTTGCCCTTTATCATTATCTTATCTTAAAATATCATTTTTACTAATCCTTAATCCTAAATTCCCAAAATTCATTTCTTTATTACACACAACTCATCTAAAGTCCATTACTTTACTATATCTTTCATTCTCACAAAGGTCATAGCCTAAGGTACTCCTACCTAAGGTGTATATCCTGTCTGCTCTGATACCAACTGTAACGCCTCGAGATCCATACCTTCCTTAATTCCATCTATTTGTATTTGGATTACATAATCATTAACTTTAAATCCATTTTTATAATCATAAAATATATTTACGACGATCTCATGCGTTAAAACTTAACCTTTAACCTTTAAAACCTTTTAATTGACTATAAATGCGGTCCATATTTTTTTAAATTTAATTTTTATCTTTCATTCCTTATCTGCCTCAGGATCGCAACGTTCACTTTACTATTCATTGGCATTTAGGTTGACACTTATTAATTGTGACCAAGTCTATTTCATTCATAATCGTATATATTATCATGATTTAACATGTCCCGTAAATAAAATTTCACCATTAGTTATCCTTACATGGCCTTGTTTACATAAAACTGTATGCATACCTTTGCGTCATACATATCCTGTTTAAATAACTCTATGCCATATATACAAGTTTATCCCATGTATAACTTGACTATCAACAATACATTTATCTTATCCTTTATATTCTCCCTCCGAATAATATATACATTCACATTTAATTCTATGAATTTATAGATCATATGCTCTCTTATTACAATCATGGTTTGACAAATTACATATATCAAATTTCCTCATGTTGATCCATCTATTCAAAAAAAAAAAATTACCTTAGCTGCACCGGAACCTCCGGCCTTCTTATACTATACCTGAAACATTAGTTCATAGCAAGAATAAGCATAAACCTCAGCAAGTAATTCAGATAACAACTTTCATGCTTGCAGTTTATAATATGCGTTATATTTTCTCTACCTTAACATATTATGATTAATGTCACGTATTGCACTTAACAATTAAATCACATAATTGTACATAGGCACATTTCAAATTTCTTTACTACCACATAGTTCACTTAGAACAATAGTACATTTTAGTCTGAAAACTTGCCTGTACGCTTTTATTTACTTAATCATTTGTCGCCTCGCTTGGTCATGCTATCCTTCTTTCACTCATATTGCTTGTTTGAACTTTATCTGAAAATATACAATCTATATTCATCATTATAGGATCATAACTTAATAATCTTTGTTAAACTCAATCCATAATTACATAACCATTAATCTCTATTCATATCACATATGATATATTATACCTTATGTAGGTTAATAATACATCATACCTCGTTCCCAACCATCTCTCTCACTTAAACTTCCTTTGATATAGCTTTAGGCATATTAATTTATGTCATTTATCGTTTCATTATACCTTGACATCCTTTATAATGGTCATTCTTTATCTATCTTGGGTTTACATCACTTCTCTTATCATTCCAAGTCAAAACACAGCTTTTTGGGTACAAAAAAAAAATTCAATTGCTACACAGTAACTGCGCCCCCGCCGCTTCAGACTGCGCTGCCAGCAAAAAGTCCTCGGCCATGAACAGTAACATTGTGCCCCGACGCAGTTCCCTGAACCAGTAAGTTTTGATTTTTGTCACTGCTTTGTTGATTTTTAACTTTCACACCACACATTCAATTAACTCCAAATTTGGAACAGTGCTAGACCTTACTACATAGTATTTTAAAAAAAATTCTCTTGCCTCATTTGGCTTCTCGAAATCAGTGCAAAACTAGCCCGTAAGAGGGCTATTCAACTCAATTCAACACTTAAAAAAAAATTAAACTTAAAAACTCACTTTTTACCAACTTGGTGATTTTTGGCTATTTGCCTTAAAACTTAATTCTTACACTTGACATAGCTCATATAGGTCATATATGACATGTCCAAACATTTAAAACCTTAAAACTTCGCACGAGGCGATAATTGTCTGTTAAAATCCATTTCGATTTGAAACGATCGATTTTGATCATTCGAATTGCCAATTCAATCAAATTTAAATCCGTTGATTTCCAAATCAACTTAAACACGTGTAATAACATGAAAATGACTCATTTCACCTTTAAATTCTCAAAATTCCCAAGAATCACCTATGACTTGGATTTTCATCATAATTTTCAAACTCTTCATTTTCAAAACTAAACTCATCTTGACATCTTATTATCTCAACACCACATCGGCAAACATATACCCATTTAACGACTTTATAAGTTCACATAACTTCTAAATGCACATTCTAATGCACTTTACAAATTATGAATTGATTTACATAAGAAATATAGCCTAATATTGCATATTTCCATCACAATTCATACTTTTCAACCTTGAATGCATCTTTTATTCTATCTAAGGTGAAATCTTACATAAATCAAACATGTTCAAACATCCCAACTAAGTTCTCATCACTTCTAGCCACATATAACACATAGTTGTCCATAAATCATAGCTTAATATTACACTCTTTCTTAAACAAACATGATTCCTTTCTATTTGTGCACTTTGAAGCCATCTATCATGAAACTTCTCAAATACTCAACATGAACATCACCTTTAATTAGGTTTCCATCATGTCTAACAATAAATAACACATGATCAACCATTAAATCATAGTTTCTAACTTGATTTCATACATGAGTAGTGCACCACCTTTATAATCCAACTCATATACTTAGTATTTCATGAAATACTTCATATATACCACATACATTCAAATAAAACTCACATCTCACCACACTTCCTTGCATGGCTACTCTTAAAGTAACTTTAGACACATAAACACCAAATTTTAAAGCAAGAACATGGTTATACCATCTTATAGTTCATTTCCTTCTAGCTTGGAACCTTACTAAAGGAAGACTCCTCCTTTTTGATTGTTAATATCCTTTTCTTGAATAATCTTCTTGAATCTCTTGAGCTTTTCTGGAAAGTTCATAAAATTTCTTTGGAACCCTAGACTTCCCCCTTTCTTTCTCTCGTTTGGAGCAACTTGGAAGATGACGATATGAAAAAAAGCTAAGTCTTGCTATACTTACAATTATATACACATATATGTTGGTTAAAACTTCCAACACTTAGCCACCTTGGTTAAATTAACTCATATAAGGTTAAGGGCATTTAAGACATTTCTCATGGCTAGCTAAGGATATTTTTGTCTTTAAACCCTTTTAGGACATATATGTCATTTTCTAACTTGTCAAGGGCATAATAGTCAATTGCCACAAAATCTAGGAAATTTAATTCCTTTTAATCATAACTTACTTAATTTCCACCCTATTCAAGTCCTTTTTTATCCAAATTTACTTCATCATGCTTGAACTTTATTTCATCATTAAATACCTCATAATTAGTTTGTCCCAAAACACTTGTCGCACTTCCAAATACTATTGTCATCAATCAATTATAATCATTTATAATAAATGCGAATTTGCATATAATTTCATACTTAATTCTCTATGAGCTTCCTCAGCTCCATAATTCACAAATTTTAATTTTCAATATCTCAAATAGTTGGATTACTCACTTTTCCATAAACCGCTTCATCGAGAAGCGAAATTCGACCGAATTACCAAAATTCATCGTCCTTTATCCTTTTAACTCATAATACCCTTATTACGACTTTAACGTCATTTAACCTATTTACTTCACTCACATAAGCTAATTCTCAACATACATGGAATCTACATTCCTTATACTCATATTTACGAGTATTACCTTTTTGTCTTTACACATCGTATCATGATTATCTTATTTCCATCATTTAATATCAATTTCCCTAACAAATTCCATAAATACATATATCATGCACTTAATCTCCCACAAAGTCTTTATAAACCGATTTGATCACATGGTTCTTTCTTCACTACACTTACATACTCAGCTTAACTTATCGTTTTCATACCTTCGCCTCTCCAAGCCTATAACGTAAGCTTAATTTACATGTATTATCCTTATTTACATAATTTTTTTAACTTTAACTCTTCTTTCTATATTCAATCACATATACATATACACATTGTGAATAAGAGTCAATGAGTGACTGCAAGATCGAATCTTGACACAACTCTCCA
Source organism: Hedera helix (assembly GCA_947179155.2). NCBI lineage: Eukaryota > Viridiplantae > Streptophyta > Magnoliopsida > Apiales > Araliaceae > Hedera > Hedera helix. The sequence continues at coordinate 12,911,296 of OX359273.1, read as the reverse complement.
TCCTTGACAAAACTTGTTATCCTAATTGATCAATTGAATTGATCATCTTTAGGACATATGTCTGTACTGTAGTGCCATTAGTCATTCTAGATCGAAAAAGCTCCTTAGATATCTTATATCTAGTTGACTTACTTTACTCACCATACAACTATTAAATGTGCAACAATATAGTAGGTGCATCCACTTTCTCGTGTTGACGCTGTAACTCGATACTTATGGATGTGAGCATGATGCATTAAGCCACATTTGCATCATCTTACCATTTCTTAAAATAGCAATCTCTTCCTTAGAGGCTTAGTCTACAACGTTTGCAGGAATAGTCAAATTAAGGACATTTGTTAGCTTTTTAACATTGAGAACTATTCTCAAATTTGTTTAATCAATTCGAATAATTCAGTTCGACTAATTGTTAGCATCCAATATGCTATGCAGTGTGGTGAATTAAACATAGGCATATTCTTTAAGTGAATTAATAATAACATTATCATGCATTCATTTTATTAATTACCAAAATAAATTAGATCTTTATTTAAAATTGTGTCTCCCACTATTTTCTTCAAACTATATTACCCTCTTTATATAGTTTTGCAAATCTAATTAAAGATTCGCTAGTGAGAATAAGGATCATATTTTATATGTATATAACCTTGTGTGAATAACAAACTATATATAAATAAATAGGTAGATAACTCTTTTCAATTACATCAACATGTAACTCTTTTTTATTTTGCCTCTTAGATTATTATGATCATGTGTGTGCACATCCAAATCAAAATTATCCCAGTTAAGTCAAACCTAGCGTTTTCTTATATTTGAAGAGAAAAAAAATTGTCCTTGTGTGACACAACAAAACAGTAATGTTCAATTCTTTTATAAATATCAAATGTGATAAAATAACATCTCAAAAAATTAATATGAGCCTTGTGTGACACAACAAACTTATAATAATTTTTGATACTCTGTTGTCTTACCATGCTAGAAGGTGACGTTCGATATTTTATTAATATCTTTGAACGTTACAACTTAATATTATGAGTAGTAGAATAAATAAATTAGAATCATTTTAATTTTATTTAATTGAATTAAACTCCTTTAATTGATGAATTAAACCTTTTAATTCATTTTATAAATAATATTTATTCTACATCATAAGGGGTCTGTTAATATTAATTATATCTTGTTTAGTGCGCGCGCGCGCACACACACACACACACACACACAGATATATATAAAATACGCATCATATTATTTAACATGTGAAGCATGTTTGGATAATATATAATATAAATATAATTAGCATGCACATATAAAATATTATATTCTACTTTGATTGATTATGGACTTTTATTCTAATTTGGTTTATTCGAGCCATTAAATAAACCAAATGGTCAAACCTAGGGTGCAAGAATAAATATATAAATATAACTATTACATTTAATCTGAGCTCCATTATAAATGGGTCTTCATGCACTCCTTGCTCTTTGACTCTAATTATTCAAAATAATTCTAAATAATCATATTACAAATTATTTTCATAAAATAGAAACATTGATCAGTAGTCAAGGGGAAGTACATAGGAGGAAGATAGAATTTTATATAAAAAAATAAAAAATTAAATTAGAAAAGACTAGGTACGCAGACTCCATTTACTAAAAGTCATTCATTCAATGCATCCATATAAAATAAATCCAATCATATTGGTTGTAATGACCACGAATTTCATTAGTCATTGTAAATATACTTAATAAATATTTAGCAATGAATTTAAATTTTTTTCATTAATTAATTGTGCATTAGATAATTAAATAAATGTACTTATGTGCTTGTATGTTTATTTAACGGATTAAAGCAAAGTGTATAATTAATTTAAGCAAATCTAATTGGATTATATTTTAAATCCAAATAAGTTGATAAACTAGGTTAAAGATATTAACCTAGTAGCCCATGTAATTAGTTTAATTACTAGCCCATGTAATTAATTAAACAAGCCCAATGCTTGATTTAATTAAATGTAACCTAGACTATTTAAAATAAGCCCAATGTGTTATTTAAATTGAGCCCAAACAATTTAATTGAATGAGCCCAATAGAAGTTATTCCCAAGCCCAATGTGAAGTCCAATAAGGGTCAAACTTTGGTCAATATATATATATATATATATATATATATATAGATGTATATATGCACATTTTTGCATTAAAAATAAAGGAAAAATGGCTTGGAAAAGCCATTTTGCTGAATTTTTGAGGGCCCCACTTGGATAACTTGATTTCCTAGATTGCTTGAAAATCCATCCATGTCATAAGTTGTTCAACCACCCTAGTCATTCCATATGTCTATCAATTGGTCATTCAATGGAATAGTTAGCTTGATTAGGCTTTAATTTCACCAACATGGGTGAATTAGCAAGTTAATGAAGGGTTAGTTGTTGGCTATAAATAAGACATCCTACAACCTTGGTGATGTTGGTTAGTTCATTTGCAAGAATTCTAGAGAGAAAAATATAGAGCATTTGGGAGAAAAATAGAAGAAACACTTAAGTGTTGAGTGATATAGCTAGAGGTTGAGCTTGGTGGATGACACAAAGCTTCACCACATACTTTGGTAGGAGAAGAAGAAGAGCCTTCAAATCACAAAGGTTTAAAAGTGCTCTCAACTTCATTTTATTTCATTTTTGTAGTCTAGAAAGCTTTTGATCGGTTAAAATCTATTTTTAACCGATCAAAACTCGTTTTGATGATCTAGAAATATCTAACTATGTAATATATGTATATTCATAGATCTATGTGTTTATAACATGTTTTGGTATGTTAGAAATACATAAAAATGGTAGAAAAGTTCATAACACAATTTTACCGGTAAACCCTAACTATGCATGCTAGGTTTATGGTTGTATTTTGAAATGTACAAATCGGAAAGTGGATTTTTATGGCTATAAAGCTAGATCTATGAGTTTTAAAGATAAAACCTTTTTGAACTTTTCAAAAATAATGAATAACAAAGAAGTTATAGCTTTTACCGCAAAGGATGTTGATTTTAAAACCCTAAGTCGCATTGTGAGCCATTTTGAGTCTAGTTAAGTTTGGAATTTGGATTTGTGATATAAAGACAAGTTGTAGAGGGGGAAATTATGATGAGAATGGACTCAAGAATCACCCCAAAATGTTTTAAAATGAAGAAGTTATGGCTGTCGGAGCGTCGTAGGGTCGACCAGTCAAACAGTTGACTTCCGGACAGACTGGCCGAGCGCACCTGCGCTAGGGACGGGCGCACCTGCGCCCGAGTGCACTGCCAATCAGCTTTTGGGCAGTCCGGGTCGGGTCGGGTCGGTCCGGGTTGGTTCGGGACGATCCGGGTCGAGTTTTCTTTGAAAAATTAAGTTGAAATATGTGACACCCCCAAATCTGGGCCCACACAGCCCAAACTTGAGTCGTCAAAAGACTACAACAAAATTATTACAACAAAGCACAACGTACAACAATACAGTGTATAATAATACACAACTAAGTCTTCACTATTATTGCCACACTATTTTACAAAACGTGAAGACTATGATAACTATTCCTCGGACCCTCACTCCATTCCCCGGCTAGACCCTGTTATGTTTTCATCTCCTGTTGAAAAACAATGGAACAAAAGAAAGGGTGAGCTCAAATAGCCCAGTAAGAAATATCATGACTAAGATAATGACGAATAAATTATCATTAGCCTTCAATAGTTGAGTTCTTGATAGAATACAATAGACTACAAGGTTTATATCAAAAACTGTAGTTAAATTCTTAAACAATGTTCAGATCAATAATAGCAGCGGAATGAGTAATCTATTAGAAGAATAATGCAGACTATAATGTCCACTCGGTTCACTTTTTAGGAAAAACATCATCAACTTTTATCATCTGAAATATCATTAGTCAAGATAATACAAATTCACAGTTCCTGATCATAATCATGCAGATCAACAGTTCATCTTTGCACTACGGGCCAAAGATATTCAATATAGCACCAACGGTCATGATTATACCAGATTCAGCCTTTGGTCATAATCATACCAATCAACAGCTCATCTTTGCACTACGGGCCAAAGAGAACATTCACCACGTGCCATAAAAGACACCGAACAGATGTATCGCCTTTAACCTATTATATCGCCTTTAACCTATCATCTGTTCAACAAATATATCACATCTGTGCCCCCGGCCACAGATATTCACAACAGCTTGATTTTTGGATGATTAGAATGATATAAATGATGAACAGAAGAAATAGGATAACAATAAGTATCGGAAGTTTACTTTGTACAGATTCAAATAATGTCCAAATTGTCAACATGATGTGGAGTGAAATTTAAAAATGATATTCAAGATCCACAGTTCAGAATAACGGTTACAATTCAATAGAAAGGTTCACGTAAATAGAAAGGTTCAGTTGAAATAATGAAGTTCAACTATTATGGAACATATAATATTTTCAGGAGTTATAGAAGCAATAGTTCCATAATAAATTTCGATTTAGGAGTATGAAAGAAAATAATATCCCTTACCGTAGCAGGTTTGATTAACAAAAGGTGAAGGAAATTAATACAAAGGGTTATTCACCAACAGGCGGCAATCCGCTCCGTAAGGTTATTCCCACAATTTAATAGAATTTGAGTACAAAGAGTTATTCACCAAACAGGCGGCAATCCGCTCCGTAAGGTTATTCTCAGAGATTAATAATGAATGAATACGAAAGGTTATTCACCAACAGGCGGCAATCCGCTCCGTAAGGTTATTCCCACAATTTAATACATGGAAATAAAAGGCACGTCTTATGAGTAAGGAAGAAACAATATTATTATCAAGAATCAAATAATGATAATCCCTTACCATAGTATGTTTGAATAATGGAAGATGAAAAAGATGGTATCTCTTACCTCAACACGTGACTGGATATTGATTTAAATGAGGTTGATTAACTTGAACAGTACACGTATACTTATAGATCTTCACAAATACTCAAGATGACTTAAGCACACTTAGAGAGAACTTTCACAAGAAGTATTTAGAGAGAGAAAGAAAGAACAAGTAAGGAAGTTTATGAAAAATCCTTAAGTTAAGGCTTCTATTTATAGCCAAAAATCTTATCATTCCTTTAATCTAAACCATTCATTTAAAAAAATCATCTTTTAATCTACACCATCCATTTCAAATTTTATATTATCTTTAATCTACACCATTCATTTCATATTACCTAATAATCACCTAACTTTATATTATAAACAAATCAATTCAATTATTCAACAATATTTCACACTTTAATCTACACCATTCATTTCATATCACCTAATAATCACCTAACTTTATATTATAAACAAATCAATTCAATTATTCAACAATATTTCACACTTTAATCTACACCATTCATTTCATATCACCTAATAATCACCTAACTTTATATTATAAACAAATAACTTTATTAATTCAATTATTATGACTAATTGTTATAAATACAGTATAGTTAGCTCTTAGATATCAAGTCAATAAATTAATGAAATACAACTGTTTAAATAACATCATAATAGAGATAACAATAATGTAAAATAAAGCATACGTTACTGTGTAATGACAATTATTGATTCAATAATGTGAATTACTGTGCATATGTTACTGTGACAATTATTAGGTTCAATAATTTTTAAAAACAGTGCAACAACAATTATTGACTCAATGATATAAAATACAGTGTAATGACAATTATTAAATCAATAATGCAAAATACTGTGTAACAACAATTATTGAATTGATAATATAAAATATTATGCAGTGACAATTATCGATGAAATGATGTGTAACAGTTACGGTGTCAATTATCAGACCAATAATATGAGACACTATGCAATACCGTGTGTTACTGTAAAGTACCGAGTGCTACAGAAAATACCAATAACTACCGTATGCTACTATTCTTTTATCACCGGTATTTTAACAGTTCTGTTGACTATTTTTATTTAAAAAGGTTATTTCTGTCGTTTTCTATATCCGACAAATATTCCGATGTGGGGTCCACCAATAATTTGTTATTTCGGCGCCGTCGGACCAAACGAATATTCCCCGACCAAACGAATATTGTCCGACAAAATAAAATTTGCACATAACATCCTTAACTTTTAACTTTATCGATTTAACCACTTACTGTTTCAAAAAAATATATATATGAAGAAAAATTAAATTTTGTATTTCATAAAATTCGGGGTCTTACAACCTCCCCTCCTTATGAAATTTCGTCCCCGAAATTGACGTACCTGACATATCGAAGAGGTAAGAATACTTAGATTTCATCTCAGATTCTAGCTCCCAGGTCATTTCCTCAGTATCTTGGTTCCTCCATAAAACCTTAACTTGAGGTATAACCTTTGAGCGTAGGATCTGCTCCTTCTTATCCAGGATCTTAACAGGTACCTCCTCGTATGTTAAATCATCTGCTATAACGTCTGGTTCTAACTCAATGACGTGGTTTGGGTCCTTCACATATTTACGTAACATAGATATGTGAAAAACGTTATGGATGCGAGACATACTTGGTGGTAGGGCTAGTCTGTAGGCTACGGTTCCTATTCGATCGAGGATTTCAAATGGGCCAATAAATCGAGGGTTGAGCTTTCCTCTCTTTCCGAATCTCGTAACCCCTTTCCATGGAGAAACACGTAAGAATACATGATCTCCGACGTTGAAACTTTCGTCTCTCCGATGAAGATCAGCATAACTCTTTTGTCGTTCTTGTGCGGTCTGTATTCGTTGTCGGATCATTTGGATCTTTTCGGTCGTCAAGCATACCAACTCGGGTCCCAACAATTTTGCTTCTCCTACCTCATTCCAACATATTGGAGAGCGACACTTCCTTCCATACAATGCCTCGAATGGAGCCATGCCTATGCTTGCTTGGTAACTGTTGTTGTAAGAAAATTCCACCAACGGCAAGTACTTATCCCAACTTTCTTTGAAGTCCAATACACAAAGTCTCAAAAGATCTTCGAGAGTCTGGATCGTCCTTTCCGATTGTCCGTCCGTTTGAGGATGGTATGCAGAACTAAAACGTAGTTCAGTGCCCATAACCTTTTGTAGACTGATCCAAAAGCGTGAAGTGAATCTAGGATCTCGATCAGAAACTATGGAAACTGGCATGCCATGCAATCTCACGATCTCATTTATGTACATACCGGCAAGACGTTCAAGTGAAAAGTTTTCTCGTATAGGCAAGAAATGAGCAGATTTGGTCAATCTATCTACGATCACCCAAATTGCATCTAAGCCTTGAGAAACTTTTGGAAGACCCGTCACGAAGTCCATATTGATGTGTTCCCACTTCCATTCGGGAACTTCAAGTGATTGTAATGGACCTTTAGGAACTTGATGTTCTGCCTTGACACGTTGACAAGTTAGGCACCTTGAGATAAACTCCGCAATCTCTCTTTTCATATTGTTCCACCAAAATGTATGTCGAAGATCTCGATACATCTTGGTACCTCCTGGGTGGATTGCAAACGGCGTGTTGTGTGCCTCCATCATGATTTTATGCTTTAATTCAGGATCGTTAGGAACACAGAGTCGAGAGTTGACTCGAAGTATTCCTTTCTCGTCGATTCTTGCTTAGGGAATGGCACCTTCTTGTACTTTCTTTATCATGTTTATCAGTTCCGGATCGGTAGCTTGAGCAGCTTTAATTTTATCGATTAAAGTTGGTTCTACTCGCACGTGAGCAATCTTCGAGTGGGTCCCTGGTGTCTTTAGCTCTATCTCCATCTTTTGCAAGTCGTACAAAATACACTTTTGTGTTGTCAGCAGTGCACTTGTACTTGCATAAGATTTTCTGCTCAAAGCGTCAGCTACAACGTTCGCCTTTCCCGGGTGATACTGGATTGTGTGGTCATAATCCTTTAACAGCTCAAGCCAACGTCGTTGTCGCATGTTGAGTTCCTTCTGGGTGAAGAAATACTTGAGACTTTTATGATCCGTATAGATATCCACTTTTTCTCCGTACAAGTAGTGTCTCCAGATCTTCAATGCGAAAACGACTGCTGCCAACTCTAGATCATGAGTAGGATAATTTTTCTCATAATCTTTGAGTTGTCGAGAGGCGTAGGCTATAACCTTTCCATGTTGCATAAGGACACAGCCTAGACCTTTGCCAGAAGCATCGCTGTAGATAACAAATTCTCCTGATCCTGATGGTATGGTCAGAACAGGAGCTGAAACCAGTCTCTTCTTGAGTTCTTGGAAACTTTTCTCGCATTCCTCGCTCCATATGAATTTTGTGCTTTTCCGAGTAAGCTGCGTTAATGGAGTGGCGATTCGAGAAAATCCTTCTACGAATCTCCGATAATAACCAGCTAGACCCAGAAAACTTCGGACTTCGGTTACTGTTTTGGGTTGTTCCCAATTTAGTACCGTTTCAATCTTCGCAGGATCGACTGATATTCCTTGACTAGAAATCACATGCCCAAGAAACGCGACCTCCTCAAGCCAGAACTCACATTTCTTCAACTTGGCATATAATTTGTTTTCACGGAGCTTTTGTAGTATCAATCTCAGGTGTTGTTCATGATCCTCGCGACTCTTGGAGTATATGAGGATGTCATCAATAAAGACAACCACAAAATGATCCAAATGTTCCTTGAATATCCGGTTCATCATGTCCATGAAAGCTGCAGGAGCATTAGTTAGTCCAAAAGGCATGACTAAGAACTCATAATGCCCATAACGGGTTCTGAAAGCAGTCTTTGGAATGTCCTCAGCTTTAACCTTTAACTGATGATATCCAGAACGGAGATCAATCTTTGAGAAATGTTGAGCGCCTTGCAATTGATCAAACATGTCATCAATCCGAGGTAACGGGTACCTGTTCTTGATGGTGACATGGTTCAATTCTCGGTAGTCAATGCACAATCTCATACTCCCGTCTTTCTTCTTCACAAATAGAATAGGAGCACCCCAAGGTGATGCACTCGGACGAATGAAACCGGTATTCAACAATTCCTGTAGTTGGACTTTTAACTCTTGAAGTTCAATGGGAGCCATTCGGTAGGGAGCTTTGGAAATGGGCTTGGTACCGGGTTCAAGATCAATATAAAAATCAATTTCACGGTTTGGGGGTAAGCCAGGAAGTTCTTCAGGAAAAACGTCAGGAAACTCATTAACAATGGAAATATCATTCAAGTTTGATGTATTTTTGTTCAAATCAGTGACATGAGCTAAAAAGGCTTGACATCCGTTTTTCAATAAACGAATGGCTTTATGGCTAGAAATAACAGTTATAGATTTCAATGGTTTAGTTGCTTGAATTTGCATGACAGGTTGATTAGGAATATGAAAACTAATAATCTTATGAAAACAATCAATTTTAGCATGATGGGTAGTCAACCAATCAATTCCTAAAATCACATCAAATTCATGCATCTCCAAAGAAATAAGGTCAACAGGTAATGTGAGGTTGTTGATTTGAACTAGGCAAGATTTATAGATAGTAAATGTAATAGGTATTTCTCCCAATGAGGTTTCAACTGATAAGACAAGATTTAAGTTTTCAATAGTCAAATTTAAACGTTGAGTACCTATAGGTGAGATAAAAGAGTGGATAGAGCCAGTATCTAATATGGCATAGACTTCACGAGAATTTATGAATAGCTTACCGGTTATCACCTCATTCGGTTTCTTGACTGTTATCGTCAAATCGAATCCCGAATACTTCATTCGGATCTTCACGTATTTCAACCATGGGAATACCACTGAATAATTTTCTAGCAAACTGTTTCTCGGGTTCATCAACTTCATCAGTAGTAAGGTACCAATGATTTCCATTAAAATAGTATTTTCGATAGACTGCAGTTTCCACGATAGTGACTAACTTAACCTGAATTCCTCTAAATTGTAACGCCCAAAAGTATAGAAACATCATTTTTAAATAATCTTGAAAATCATAGCTGGAACACCATAAATCCCAAAGACTAATATGAAAAGTCCATATATTCTGATCCTTTGTGATAGAACATAACCAGGTGATATCACTCTCCCAATTAGTGAGTAAATTAAAGGCAATAATTTCCGCAAGTTCGTTACTTCCTTTAATTGCTTCTAAGAATGGATCTGGAACGACTGTAGCAGAGCTTTCACCTTCATCCTTACTGGATAGAACACGCATAATTTTTGCCTTAGGCAAATGATTCAACTCTGAGTTTGTAAGAAGATTATTCGTCGCCTCTTGTTTTGCAGCTACATTTGTTTCGGTAATTTCATAATTAACCTCCTGATTTCCAGATGCCATACTTAACTGTGGTCACAAAATAAATGTTAGTTCAAATAAACTGACTCATCTCTTCATGTTCCTACATTCAAATCGATTCATTAGATAAAAAAAATCTAATTTAGGTAGGACACACTAGTAATTGATTCTATTCGTCTCTCCCCTCCTAGTTCTAACCCCAGATCTCCATTAAAGACCATATCCCTAAGCTCTGATACCAACTGTGACGCCCCCAAATCTGGGCCCACACAGCCCAAACTTGAGTCGTCAAAAGACTACAACAAAATTATTACAACAAAGCACAACGTACAACAATACAGTGTATAATAATACACAACTAAGTCTTCACTATTATTGCCACACTATTTTACAAAACGTGAAGACTATGATAACTATTCCTCGGACCCTCACTCCATTCCCCGGCTAGACCCTGTTATGTTTTCATCTCCTGTTGAAAAACAATGGAACAAAAGAAAGGGTGAGCTCAAATAGCCCAGTAAGAAATATCATGACTAAGATAATGACGAATAAATTATCATTAGCCTTCAATAGTTGAGTTCTTGATAGAATATAATAGACTACAAGGTTTATATCAAAAACTGCAGTTAAATTCTTAAACAATGTTCAGATCAATAATAGCAGCGGAATGAGTAATCTATTAGAAGAATAATGCAGACTATAATGTCCACTCGGTTCACTTTTTAGGAAAAACATCATCAACTTTTATCATCTGAAATATCATTAGTCAAGATAATACAAATTCACAGTTCCTGATCATAATCATGCAGATCAACAGTTCATCTTTGCACTACGGGCCAAAGATATTCAATATAGCACCAACGGTCATGATTATACCAGATTCAGCCTTTGGTCATAATCATACCAATCAACAGCTCATCTTTGCACTACGGGCCAAAGAGAACATTCACCACGTGCCATAAAAGACACCGAACAGATGTATCGCCTTTAACCTATTATATCGCCTTTAACCTATCATCTGTTCAACAAATATATCACATTTGTGCCCCCGGCCACAGATATTCACAACAGCTTGATTTTTGGATGATTAGAATGATATAAATGATGAACAGAAGAAATAGGATAACAATAAGTATCGGAAGTTTACTTTGTACAGATTCAAATAATGTCCAAATTGTCAACATGATGTTGAGTGAAATTTAAAAATGATATTCAAGATCCACAGTTCAGAATAACGGTTACAATTCAATAGAAAGGTTCACGTAAATAGAAAGGTTCAGTTGAAATAATGAAGTTCAACTATTATGGAACATATAATATTTTCAGGAGTTATAGAAGCAATAGTTCCATAATAAATTTCGATTTAGGAGTATGAAAGAAAATAATATCCCTTACCGTAGCAGGTTTGATTAACAAAAGGTGAAGGAAATTAATACAAAGGGTTATTCACCAACAGGTGGCAATCCGCTCCGTAAGGTTATTCCCACAATTTAATAGAATTTGAGTACAAAGAGTTATTCACCAAACAGGCGGCAATCCGCTCCGTAAGGTTATTCTCAGAGATTAATAATGAATGAATACGAAAGGTTATTCACCAACAGGCGGCAATCCGCTCCGTAAGGTTATTCCCACAATTTAATACATGGAAATAAAAGGCACGTCTTATGAGTAAGGAAGAAACAATATTATTATCAAGAATCAAATAATGATAATCTCTTACCATAGTATGTTTGAATAATGGAAGATGAAAAAGATGGTATCTCTTACCTCAACACGTGACTGGATATTGATTTAAATGAGGTTGATTAACTTGAACAGTACACGTATACTTATAGATCTTCACAAATACTCAAGATGACTTAAGCACACTTAGAGAGAACTTTCACAAGAAGTATTTAGAGAGAGAAAGAAAGAACAAGTAAGGAAGTTTATGAAAAATCCTTAAGTTAAGGCTTCTATTTATAGCCAAAAATCTTATCATTCCTTTAATCTAAACCATTCATTTAAAAAAATCATCTTTTAATCTACACCATCCATTTCAAATTTTATATTATCTTTAATCTACACCATTCATTTCATATTACCTAATAATCACCTAACTTTATATTATAAACAAATCAATTCAATTATTCAACAATATTTCACACTTTAATCTACACCATTCATTTCATATCACCTAATAATCACCTAACTTTATATTATAAACAAATCAATTCAATTATTCAACAATATTTCACACTTTAATCTACACCATTCATTTCATATCACCTAATAATCACCTAACTTTATATTATAAACAAATAACTTTATCAATTCAATTATTATGACTAATTGTTATAAATACAGTATAGTTAGCTCTTAGATATCAAGTCAATAAATTAATGAAATACAACTGTTTAAATAACATCATAATAGAGATAACAATAATGTAAAATAAAGCATACGTTACTGTGTAATGACAATTATTGATTCAATAATGTGAATTACTGTGCATATGTTACTGTGACAATTATTAGGTTCAATAATTTTAAAAAACAGTGCAACAACAATTATTGACTCAATGATATAAAATACAGTGTAATGACAATTATTAAATCAATAATGCAAAATACTGTGTAACAACAATTATTGAATTGATAATATAAAATATTATGCAGTGACAATTATCGATGAAATGATGCGTAACAGTTACGGTGTCAATTATCAGACCAATAATATGAGACACTATGCAATACCGTGTGTTACTGTAAAGTACCGAGTGCTACAGAAAATACCAATAACTACCGTATGCTACTATTCTTTTATCACCGGTATTTTAACAGTTCCGTTGACTATTTTTATTTAAAAAGGTTATTTCTGTCGTTTTCTATATCCGACAAATATTCCGATGTGGGGTCCACCAATAATTTGTTATTTCGGCGCCGTCGGACCAAACGAATATTCCCCGACCAAACGAATATTGTCCGATAAAATAAAATTTGCACATAACATCCTTAACTTTTAACTTTATCGATTTAACCACTTACTGTTTCAAAAAAATATATATATGAAGAAAAATTAAATTTTGTATTTCATAAATTTCGGGGTCTTACAAAATAAGTGTAAAATGAATATATTTGGGTACTAAACAAATTCATATGGAGTCTATTTGTAAATCAATGCTACCTAAATGTTTAAATTAAATACTAAGGTTAACCCAATTTAAAAGTTAACTTTTGGTATTATTTAAAGAGTATTAAAATATTACTACATGGTTAATAATATTAATAAGTAATGAAATATTATGAAATGATTGATAATATTAGTGAGAGATTAAAATATTATTAAATGAGTAATAACATTAATAAGTCAATAAAATATTATTAAATACATAATAATATTAGTAAATGAATAAAATATTATTTAATGATTAATAATATTAGTAAATGAATAAAATATTATTTAATGATTAATAATATTAGATAATGAATAAAATATTATTAAATGATTAATAATATTAGATAATAAATAAAATATTACTAAATGATTAATAATATTAGATAATGATTTAAAATATTATTAGATGATTAATAATATTAATAAGATAATAAAATATTATTAAATGATTAATAATATTAGATATTAAATAAAATATTATTAAAGGATTAATAATATTAGATAATGATTTAAAATATTATTAAAGGATTAATAATATTATGAGGTGAATAAAATATTATTAAAAAAAATTAATAATATTATAAGGACAATAAAATGTTATTAATGGATTAATAATGTTAAGTGATTGATAGAATATTATTAAAAGATTAATAATATTAGAAGACTAATAATGTATTATTAAACGATTAATAATACTACAAGACTAATAAAATATTATTAAATTGTTAATAATATTATATAAGTGTATGAACTATATTAAATAATTAATATAGGTTCTTTGTGTTTGAAATATTATCAAGTAATTAATGATAATGTTTCCTATGTGTTTATATACCCATAATTATATAATTATGTGGTTCGTAAGAGTTATAAAGGTCATTATACTAATGTGTATATGATACTAATTTAAGATCAAACTGATTTAATTATTAGGTCCGTTCAAGGATTATTAAATTAAGTTGGTTAACCGTAGACGACGCACGAGGCAAGTCTTCTACCTTTAACTTGTACTTATTGTTGCAATTATTATTCAACTTTAATTACTTTGAGCAATTCAATTATTGTTGAGCAAGTATCTACACTCGTAGATATCTGACAGACATTTGAGTGAATTAATTATCGAAAATTACTTCACATCGTTATTGATTATTGTATTCGCACATAGTGCTTTTGCAAACTGTTTAAGAACGTCTAAGCTAATTGTTTCAGCTAGACAAATGCATGTTAAATTCATTTAGTTGAATATTATAAAAGCTTATCCAAACCATTGGCTGGTGCGGATTCTTACAGTAAGACTGAGATAGAACAACCCTAGTTAAAGGGGATTTTTATTTGTCGGAGACCCGACAGTGCGCAAGAAAACTAAATGTGATGCATATACATAGGACATGAGAGGACTGATCCCCTCAAGTGTCCCGTTATTTTTAACAAGGAGTCAGACATTGTATGTCTGTTCTACCTTAGTAGCAGTTCATGGTCATTAAAGACCACTCAACAGTAAAGAGTCAATTCCTTCTTTTATTGAACATTGATTCTTGCTATCTTTCACAATTGCTATTGTTGAAACCTTGAAGTTATTTCCCTTCATCATGATATATCGTATGATTGTTGTTTATAAACTTGCTGAGCCATTTAGTTGCTCATTCTTGCTATATCATGACTATATTTCAGTCATTCCCGAAAGCTCTAAATCGGACAAAGGCAAGGGGAAAGCGAATGTTTAGTTTTAGTAATTGCATGCTAGTTTATATTACTGCTATGTAATTACTATTGTAAATCTTTTGTATTTCCCTTAAGATATGTAATGTTAAGATTAAGGTAATAGACATTGGGAAGTGTAACCTTTTGATTAAGGAACCTTTTGTATTATTCCGCGAAGTTTGAATACAATATATGTATTTCATTGTTGTTATGTATTGTACAGTGAGAACCAAACCCGAGGTTAAAGAACCCGGATTTGGGGTCGTCACAGGTCAATAGTCTATAATCAATCTCATTTATTATCTTATATATCAACATATATATTAATAAATAATATTCATCTCATGAATTAAATGATTCATTCCATATACATATCGGTATCATTTAATGGGCAATTAAAGTTTTATGAAATCTAATTTTATGATTAAAATAAACATTTTATTTTAATTATAAAATCATGTAAAAAATAAACTTTTTATTTTTATTATATTTTTGAATTTTTTTGAATTTTTAAAATCACCCAAAATAAACTTTTTAGTTTTTTAATCTTAAAAATCTACTCAAAATTATAAAAAATTATTAAAATCCGAAAGTTACAATAATTACAAAAATGTCAAAATAAATTTTCAACGCAATGCGCGCAACGTTAACCCCGCGCAATGCTTGTCTGCCAGCGCCCGCACAATGCATGCAGTGCCCACGTTCTAGCCATGGGCGCCAGGTGTCTTCTGCGCAATGTGCGCCATACACACGCTTATCGATACTGTAGGAGCGCTGAAAAAATATATTAAAAAACTTCTTCTTTTTTTCTTTTTAAAACACGATTTTTGCAATTAATTTTCAATACCCATAATTCTATACAACACATTATGCCCAATAAATTATTCTAAACACATACCCATACATATATGAAATTAAAACAATTAATAATTCGCATAAATTTGGCTCTTGATGTCACTGTTGGTTTGCAAAAATATTACATACATATAATCAAATTATATAAGCGCAACGGAAGCCAGAAAAATCATATTTTAAAAATTTTCTATAAACCAAAAACTATGATCTTTTTTATACGACTATTATTAATTGAGGAAAGATAAAGATTTATACATTTGTAGAACCAAGCTTCCACGGGTACAAGTTCAACTCCTTTTAATCCTTCACATTCTTCTTCAAATTCACCGATTAGATTCCATGAATCAATGTTAGCTCTCCAAGTGTGATGCCTCTATAGGTGATCCACCAAGAGATCTATGAATTAAAGAAGTGAATTTTGATTTCTCCAAACTATGGGTGGCTAGCCCTAATTCTCTCTCTCTCTCTCTCTCTCCCTCTCCCTCCTTAGATATAGAGAATTATGAAGTATTCTCTCTATATTTGTGAAAAAAGTGTGTAACCTTAATTTATGATAAGACTTCTCTTATTTATAGATATAGTCAATCATCCTAAACAATTTAGGAACTTAATTATTTAATAATGAGAGTACTTCTTATTAATTAATTACTAAACCATTTAGTAACTTAATTAATTATTATAATTACAATTCTTAAATCATTTAGGAACTAAATAATAATACTAGTAATAACAACAACAACCACAATAATAATAATAATAATAATAATAATAATAATAATAATAATAATAATAATAATAATAATAATAATAATAATAATAATAATAATACTAGTAATAATAATAATAATAATAATAATAATAATAATAATAATAATAATAATAATAGTAGTAGTAGTAGTAGTAGTAGTAGTAGTAATAATAATAGTAATAATAATAATAATAATAATAATAATAATAATAATAATAATAATAATAATAATAATAATAATAATAATAATAATAATAATAATAATAATACTAGTAATAATAATAATACTAGTAATAATAATAATAATAATAATAATAATAATAATAATAATAATAATAATAATAATAATAATAATAATAATAATACTAGTAGTAATAATAATAATAATAATAATAATAATAATAATAATAATAATAATAATAATAATACTAGTAATAATAATAATAATAATAATAATAATAATAATAATAATAATAAAAATAATAATAATAATAATAATAATAATAAAAATAAAAATAATAATAATAATAATAATAATAATAATAATAATAATAATAATAATAATAATAATAATAATAATAGTAATAATAATAATACTAGTAATAGTAATAATAATAATAATAATAATAATAATACTAGTAATAATAATAATACTAGTAATAATAATAATAATAATAATAATAATAGTAGTAGTAGTAGTAATAATAATAATAATAATAATAATAATAATAATAATAATAATAATACTAAAAATAATAATAATATTAATAATAATAATAATAATAATACTAGTAATAATAATAATACTAGTAATAATAATACTAGTAATAATAATAATACTAGTTATAATAATAATACTAGTAATAATAATAATAATAATAATAATAATAATAATAATAATAATAATAATAATAATAGTAATAGTAATAATAATAGTAATAATAATAGTTAATTGATTTTCAAAATTTTATACAAGATCTTAATTGATTTAATTAAAGGTTAATGTTTAAAACCTAGAATTTGAGAAGTAAGATGTGTACAAAATGGGTAAACATTTTTTTTTTAACATAATTGATTTGTTATAAATTAAATGTAAGAATATTTTTAATGATGCATGTAGAGAATTTATTAAGGAAATAAATTCAATTGAGAAGTGAAGGTGATTATATGAATACATATATATACCTAAAGTGTGCTTGTTAGCCAAATAAAAAGATGAGTAATTAATACTCAACAAAACTAATAAAGTAATTAGTTTTAATATAAAGTAAGAAGGAATGTTGTAAAATATAATTAATTAGGTTAATTATATTAGTTATGAGTCCAAGTAATTTAATTACTACTAGTGGACTAGCCCAAAAGGATTATATGTGTTAGCCCAATATGGGAATACTTGCATGAAGGTGGGTAATTAAATAAGAGAGCCGCAGCGGTGAAAATCACCGCCGCAGCGGTAAAACATTCTGCCAGTGACCTATTTTAGTGGTCCGGTCGGGTCGGTCCGGGTTGAGTTTTTAGTGGAAATTTAAGTTGAAATACATATAAAATGAATGTATTTGAATACTAAATCAATTTATATTGAATCTATTAGTGATTAATTGGTATCTAAAGATATAAAATAAAGACTAAAGTTAACACAATTAAAAAGTTAATTATTAGTAATGTTTAAAGAATATTAAAATATTATTAAATGATGAATAATATTAGTATAAGATTAAAATGTTATTAAATGTGTAATAACATTTGTATATGATGAAAATGTTCTTAAATAATTAATGACATTATTAAATAAGTAAAATATTATTAAATGACTAATAATATTAATAAGTGATTAAAATATTATTAAATGGTTAATAATATTGAGAAGTGATTAAAATATTATTAAATGGTTAATAATATTAAAAAGTGATTAAAATATTATTAAATGGTTAATAATATTAATAAGTGAGTAAAATATTATTAAGTGGTTAATAATATTAATATGTGATTAAAATATTATTAAATGGTTAATAATATTAATAAGTGATTAAAATATTATTAAATGGTTAATAATATTAATAGGTGATTAAAATATTATTAAATGGTTAATAATATTAATATGTGATTAAAATATTATTAAATGGTTAATAATATTAATAAGTGATTAAAATATTATTAAATGGTTAATAATATTAATAAGTGATTTAAATATTATTAAATGGTTAATAATATTAATAAGTGATTAAAATATTATTAAATGGACAATAATATTTATAAGTGATTGAAATATTATTAAATGGTTAATAATATTAGTATGTGATTAAAATATTATTAAATGGTTAATAGTATTAATAAATGATTAAAATATTATTAAATGATTAATAATATTAATAAGAGATTAAAATATTATTAAATGGTTAATAATATTTGAACTTAGTGGTATATTATCAAACATAGATAATATGTTGGGGTATTTGGTACATTGTTCAATGTCCGAATCTTTAAGTTATGTGAAAAAAGAAAGTTTAATTGAATAAAACAAATGTAAATAGTCCATTTGTGACTAATTTAGACAACTTATTAAAAGTGGGTTGTACGAAGATTGTATAATGAAAGCGTAAGCTGGTTAAGCATGCTTGATATGTCCAAACTGTATTTGGACTAGGGTTTTGTCCGGAACTTAAGGGTTCGTTTGTCGGACATCTTAAGAGTTAATAATTTGAAGTTAAGGTCTTAAGTTAAGACTAATTAAAAGTCCTGGTAGCTAATAATTATGTCAATTGTAGGTTGAGCAAATGACGCAAATAAGCGTAAATGGTAGAAGCGACCAGGCAAGTTTTTCAGAACTTGCTCCTATGTGCCTTAACATGCTATGATGTGATATTAAATTGTTAATAGAAAGAAATTGATGATAATTATGATATGCATGAGGTATGATTACATGTAGATTATGTATAAATATGAAGCATGAATTGCTAGATGTTATATGTGAGGCATGAGCAGTATGACATAAACTAAAATGCATGAAAAACATGATGCAAGTATAAATTGCAGAGTATATGCGAAGCATGTAATGTGTTATGTGTAACTGTTAAACTTGCTGAGCCGTCGTGCTCACTCTTGCTTAAACCAACATTTTCAGATAGTACAAGTATTTGAAGTCTTGATAAGGATCAAGAAACATGAATGCATATTACATTCACTGAAGGTCTAGCACGACCATTGTAGATATCAGTCCGAATTGGACAGGTAAAATGATTGTGTAGTATAAGAATTGGTTGATATGTATTATGAGTCTTAGATACTCAAATTGATTGTAATAGAATGTCGTATCATGTATGATATTAAGACATACTATGAATGTATAAAGATTGCGATTCTGGAATAGAAAGAGATGTTGTAAAATTGTAATTAAATGGTTATTTATCAATTATAATATTGTTGTATTTTATGAACAATAAGGAAAGGTAGTACTAGTGTTGAACCGAATTCGAGGTTCAAGGAACCCGGATTTGGGGTCGTCACAAGTTGGTATCAGAGCTGATAGGTTAAACCTTAGGTAAGAGTACTTTAGGCTATAACCGTAGTAGAAGATAAGTAAAATGATAAATGAATAAACTCCGGAAGAGTTTAAGTAATAAAAGATGAATTTGAAAAATTCATATATAGAAGATTATCCAAAGATGGATTTAAGAAGATATAAGAGAGATGAAAAAGGTCATGTTGTACCTAATTTGAAGAAATGATAGAAAATATCTTATGATAAGATTTTGAAAAGCATAAAGAAAATGCTAATAAGGTCATGAAATGATCTAGAGAAATGAACTCGTAATGAGACAGATGTGCTAAAATATGAATGAGAGAGAATTCGTATTCAGTTAAGAAAATTAGAAGGTTTGTGGGTTTTTAATTGTGAACTCATATTAGTGGCTGAGTTGTACGATTCCTTGTATGGATTTGTGCTTGGTTTTAGAACCACTTAGCTTCCTATATTAATATAGTAGTTGAGTTTAACAGTTCTTTGTATGGGCAGAGGATTTGTTCTTGGTTTAACGACCGCTTAACTTTCTATATTGATTAGTGGCCGAGTTGACCAATTTCTTGTATGGGCAGGAGATTGCGTTTGGTTTGACAACCACTTAGTTTCCTATAGTGATAATCGATTTGAACCTGACGTCACGCTATTTGATATATATAGTGAGAAGGTGATTCTTTTCTCATAATATATTGGATAGGTAGAGAATATTAAGATAAGTACGTGTTCTTAAAACTCATACTGATGGTAAGTTCGTGACTCGTAATCGTATGGTGGAACCCCTCAGCGAATGGACAATTTTGGTCTGACTAGGATAAGTTCCTCAACCCATATGATTGTGGTAAGTTCCTGAACTCCTAATGTGTGCTAAGTTTGATGAACAGTGAGTATGGATAGAGTTAATTAGCAAGATTAGCGTTATACTATATGTAGTTATTAAGCTGGAAAAGAATGCGGAGAAGAAATTTGAGGTATTTTGAGGTTTTAGGATATTCCAAATCTTCTAGCTATGCTAGACTTTGAAATTCTTAAAATCGTGCTAAATTCACACTTTTGTGCTTTTGAAAATGTCAAAATGTGTTTTCATAATCATTAATGCATTTAGTGCAGAGATGATAAATGATGGAGTCATCAATGTAGAGTGACCTAGTGTTGGATGTTTAAAGCCCACTATGGTATGATGTAGTATGACAAAGTCATAAAATGATTTTCAGTATTTTGAAACGTTTAAAGAGAAGTCTAAGCTAAATGTTTCGGCTAGACAAATTGATTTGAAAATATCAAAATGTATTTATGAAATCATCACACGCCATTAAAGCCATGGTGTGGGGATGAAAAGGACGGAATCCTCAACGTACTGTCAAGATGTGCGGTATCATGAAGTCATGAATTAATGACGGAATCCTCAACGTACTGTCAAGATGATGCGGTATCATGAAATCCTATAAATGAATTTTAGTTATGTTAACTAATCTGAAATGATTTTTGAATCGTAATATACGAACAGTTCAATGATGGGAGTCTTTGTCATTTATTGTGACTGGACACTTTTGGTCAGAATTGACTCAAGTTTTATTATCCAATCCAAATTATTTTGGAACGGGATTTTGTAGTAAGTCTGAGGTGAACAAGTGCAAAAATAAATATATTCTGTTGGCTAAAGCAGATATATTTTTGTCGGCATATAGCTCCGACTGGCGCCTAAAAACTAAGACGTTCTGCACAACGTATGGTACAATAGGCTGATCACCTAGCGTACACCTATGGAATGTTTTCAGTATTTGTGATTGATAAACACTCTGTTTATAAGTATTTACAGGGATAAATACTATTTATTCGGAATTCAGTTAATTCCATTCGGATGTTCACAGTCTTGATGACCCTCAGAATAGTATGAAAGTTTTAATGAATATTTTGATTTTCAATTTATTCTTTTGTAAGATATTGATTTTCAATTTATTCTTCTGCAAGATATTCCATTGTTCTGGAATTGTGAAAAGTATGAACTTCCTACAAAAGAGTAGTCATAGAATTTGATGAGTGAAGATATATATTCAGAGATGAAAATTTGTTAGAAATGAGTATGATAAAATTTCGGGGACGAAATTCTTATAAGAAGGGGTGAATGTAATATCACAGATATTTTCAAGATTTTATATAAGATCTTAATTGATTTAACTAAAGGTTAATGTTTAAAACCTAGAATTTGAGAAGTAAGATGTGTAGAAAATGAGTAAACATTTTTTTTTTAACATAATTGATTTGTTAGAAATTAAATGTAAGAATATTTTTAATGATGCATGTAGAGAATTTATTAAGGAAATAAATTCAATTGAGAAGTGAAGGTGATTATATGAATACATATATATACCTAAAGTGTGCTTGTTAGCCAAATAAAAAGATGAGTAATTAATACTCAACAAAACTAATAAAGTAATTATTTTTAATATAAAGTAAGAAGGAATATTGTAAAATATAATTAATTAGGTTAATTATATTAGTTATGAGTCCAAGTAATTTAATTACTACTAGTGGACTAGCCCAAAAGGATTATATGTGTTAGCCCAATATGGGAATACTTGCATGAAGGCGGGTAATTAAATAAGAGAGCCCAATGAAAGGTAAGCTATATAGCCCAAACTTTTAAAAGTCCAATGTTGGTCAAAGTGTGGGGAAATACTATTGAGTGTAGAGAATTAACTAATGTGGGGTTAATTGAATAACCCTAGTTGGTAGACAAGAGAGAGAATTAACCAAACATTGGTTAATTGATAGAGAAATGAAGGTAGAGTTGAGAATTAACCATGTATTAGTTAATTGTGTAATCCAATGTAGGAATAACTATATGGGTATGGGTAATTATATTATAAACCCAAGTTAATGATAAAATGTAGTTAATGAATTTAATTTAATCAAATCAAAGTACTTGTATTAATGTGTTTTAGAGTTTTGAAAATTAGCACTACCACCGCAGCGGTAGGTTTCACCGCCGCAGCGGTGAAACTCTCTAGAAAGTAAAATTTGAACTACCGCCGCAGCGGTGGAACAAAATGTTGAAAATTAATAGAAGTGCTTGTATGTATGAGCATTATTAGGGTTTTAATAAATTAAACCCAAGCTATGTTAAGTGTTAGTGTTTTGTAAACTAACTCAATTAGAGGTCCAATGGACTTATAGATAGCAAATCTAATTGGATTATGTAATTAGATTAATGTGTTTATTTAATGAGGTAATTGAATTATATTATAAGTCCAAATGAGGTTTTGAACTAGGTCTAATAAATTAATCTAGTAGTTCTTGTAATTAATTTAACATTGATTCAAGTTATAATTAATCAAGCCCAATGCTTGTTTTAATTAAATGTACCATAGGGTATGTAATGTTAGCCCAATGTAATAATTAAATTGAGCCCAAACAATGATAATTCAAAGTCCAATTGAATTTAATTAAATGACCCAATATGGAGCCCAATACATGGTCAAATGGTTGGTCAATATATATATATATGGATGTATACATATAAAGGTGTATATATATATATATATATGTATATAAGATAAAAATAATTGGATTTTGGAGCCAAAAAGGGGGCATTTTTGCTGAGATTTGTGGGGCCCCAATGGGGTGTCTAGCTAGCTTTGTGGTTGAGTGGAAAATACTCCATTGGTTGCTTGTTTTGAGTTTTGATGGAAGTCATTCATATTGGTCATTCAAGATGGTCAATCAAGCTAGTCATTCATGAGAATAGTAAGCATACTTAGGAGCACTAATTGACTAGTGTTGGTTGATTAGGAGAGCAAATAGTGTGTTCCTAGACTTCTATAAATAAAGAGGAGCAAAACATTGTATAGGTTGTTTGCTCATTTGCTTATTTTTACTAACTATAGAGAGAGAAGTTCTAGAGAGAAGCTAGAGCTTTTGTAAGATGAAGGTTAAGCCATCAAGGAGGATAGCTATGTTCGGGTAGATCAAGAAGATCACGGAAGAGGTCCAACCATTTTTAAGAAGAATATTTTCTTTTAAAGGTTGAAAAGTTTTCTTAACCTAGATCCTTTCTATTTTATATTGTTAAATGTTGATCTAGAGAGGTTATATATGAGGTATGATATGTATATGATGTATGTAGAGTCATAAAACATGATGGTCTAGCAACTAATGCTTGTAGCATCATGTTTGAACCGATCGAACCAAGGATTTATGAAGCTAGTTTTCATTCTGTCCTTGTGAGCGATTTTAAGCCTAGATCCGTTTGGAATTTGGATTTGTGATATAAAGAGAAATTGTAGAGGAGGCAATTCTGATGAGAATTGACTCAAGAATCACCTCAAAATGTTTTAAAATGAAGAAGTTATGGCTGTCGGAGCGTCGGAGGGTCGGGCAGTCCCCAAACTAGGGTTTCAGAAATTATGTACCACCGCCGCAGCGGTGAAAACCACCGCCGCAGTGGTGAAACATTCTGCCAGTGACCTATTTTAGTGATCCGGGTCGGGTCGGGTCGGTCCGGGTTGAGTTTTTAGTGAAAATTTAAGTTGAAATACATATAAAATGAATGTATTTGAATACTAAATCAATTTATATTGAATCTATTAGTGATTAATTGGTATCTAAAGATATAAAATAAAGACTAAAGTTAACACAATTAAAAAGTTAACTATTGATAATGTTTAAAGAATATTAAAATATTATTAAATGATGAATAATATTAGTATAAGATTAAAATGTTATTAAATGTGTAATAACATTTGTATATGATGAAAATGTTCTTAAATAATTAATGACATTATTAAATAAGTAAAATATTATTAAATGACAAATAATATTAATAAGTGATTAAAATATTATTAAATGGTTAATAATATTGAGAAGTGATTAAAATATTATTAAATGGTTAATAATATTAAGAAGTGATTAAAATATTATTAAATGGTTAATAATATTAATAAGTGAGTAAAATATTATTAAGTGGTTAATAATATTAATAGGTGATTAAAATATTATTAAATGGTTAATAATATTAATAGGTGATTAAAATATTATTAAATGGTTAATAATATTAATAGGTGATTAAAATATTATTAAATGGTTAATAATATTAATAAGTGATTAAAATATTATTAAATGGTTAATAATATTAACAAGTGATTAAAATATTATTAAATTGTTAATAATATTAAGAAGTGATTTAAATATTATTAAATGGTTAATAATATTAATAAGTGATTAAAATATTATTAAATGGACAATAATATTTATAAGTGATTGAAATATTATTAAATGGTTAATAATATTAGTATGTGATTAAAATATTATTAAATGGTTAATAGTATTAATAAATGATTAAAATATTATTAAATGATTAATAATATTAATAAGAGATTAAAATATTATTAAATGGTTAATAATATTTGAACTTAGTGGTATATTATCAAACATAGATAATATGTTGGGGTATTTGGTACATTGTTCAATGTCCGAATCTTTAAGTTATGTGAAAGAAGAAAGCTTAATTGAATAAAACAAATGTAAATAGTCCATTTGTGACTAATTTAGACAACTTATTAAAAGTGGGTTGTACGAAGATTGTATAATGAAAGCGTAAGCTGGTTAAGCATGCTTGATATGTCCAAACTGTATTTGGACTAGGGTTTTGTCCGGAACTTAAGGGTTCGTTTGTCGGACATCTTAAGAGTTAATAATTTGAAGTTAAGGTCTTAAGTTAAGACTAATTAAAAGTCCTGGTAGCTAATGATTATGTCAATTGTAGGTTGAGCAAATGACGCAAATAAGCGTAAATGGTAGAAGCGACCAGGCAAGTTTTTCAGAACTTGCTCATATGTGCCTTAACATGCTATGATGTGATATTAAATTGTTAATAGAAAGATATTGATGATAATTATGATATGCATGAGGTATGATTACATGTAGATTATGTATAAATATGAAGCATGAATTGCTAGATGTTATATGTGAGGCATGAGCAGTATGACATAAACTAAAATGCATGAAAAACATGATGTAAGTATAAATTGCAGAGTATATGTGAAGCATGTAATGTGTTATGTGTAACTGTTAAACTTGCTGAGCCGTTGTGCTCACTCTTGCTTAAATCAACATTTTCAGATAGTACAAGTATTTGAAGTCTTGATAAGGACCAAGAAAGAGGAATGCATATTACATTCACTGAAGGTCTAGCACGACCATTGTAGATATCAGTCCGACTTGGACAGGTAAAATGATTGTGTAGTATAAGAATTGGTTGGTATGTATTATGAGTCTTAGATACTCAAATTAATTGTAATAGAATGTCGTATCATGTATGATATTAATACATACTATGAATGTATAAAGATTGCGATTCTGGAATAGAAAGAGATGTTGTAAAATTGTAATTAAATGGTTATTTATCAATTATAATATTGTTGTATTTCATGAACAATAAGGAAAGGTAGTACTAGTGTTGAACCGAATTCGAGGTTCAAGGAACCCGGATTTGGGGTCGTCACAATAATAATAATAATAATAATAATACTAGTAATAATAATAATACTAGTAATAATAATAATACTAATAATAATAATACTAGTAATAATAATAATAATAATAGTAATAATAGTAGTAATAATAATAATAATAATAATAATAATAATAATAATAATAATAATAATAATAATAATAATAATAGTAATAATAGTAATAATAATAATAATAATAATAATAATAATAATAATAATAATAATAATAATAATAATAATAATAATAATAATAATAATAATAATAATAATAAGACTCCTCTTATTAATTTATAATTAGTACTTCTAAAATACTAAACTATAAATATTAAACTATTTAATTTATTACATCACCATAGTATAAATTAAATATATTTAATTTATTATTACGATTATGACATCTATTTCTAAAATAATTATTACTTTTTTACGGTATGACCATTTAGGTTCTCCATATTAAACCGGTTGTAAAATAAATAAATTAGAACAATTATAATTCATTTATTATGAATTAACTTTTTAATTCAAAATAAATAATTATTTCACAATAAGGGTAAGTCCCCTTAGCGATTAATCGTCATTCTAGATAATATAATTTTCAATATTTGATCGTAAAAAAACTTTTAATGAACAGTTATCGTACAATTAAATCATTCCACCATATAATGTCTCAAACAAATATAAGACACATAATTTTTGTCAAGTCTTATTTAATTTGATTAGATGCATTTCAATTCACAAATACACAACTCTAGTTAATGTAAATTAAAAACTCCTTTCTAATTCTATTCAACCCTGACCATTATCTCCCTTTTACTGGAAGTGATAGATCCTTTATTGATCATTCGCTTATCTCCAAGTTTACCTTATTATTGAAAGTAGTATGCCCTCAAGTCAATCACATTTGATGTGATAAGCATATACTTTGTAATCTTGTTCATTTATTAATAAAAGAATCAAGACATTTCTTTATTCATGATTAATTACTTGAATTAATCAAATGGATAAACCCATAGTTTTCGAGCAATACTTTTAGAACCATGATGATGATCATGCTAATGAGATCTAAATTTAGGATAGCTCAAAACTAAAATTGTTCCTAATCGTTGGATCACTAAAAAGGGGATTAGCAGATCCGGATAGATTGGTACATACTATGATTGCTCTTATGAAGTGGATGATTGATCTCATAATTATTTGTGTAGAGACACTAAAGCAAGTATGTAGGTGCTTATTAGAGAATAAGTTCACTGAACGTGACTCGCTCAAGGAACACCTAATGGAGTTTTACTTGTCTGTCAATAGGAGTTCCTTATGTGATAGTCGTACAAGTGATCCTTGGACTTGAGATCATCATAGTATCTTGTGTGTACTATGTTATACTTTGACATATTCCTTAAGACCTGTTGGTATCTCAAAGGATATGCTTGGGTATAATAAGGTACACATGGAGATAGGTGAATGATCAACAAATGATCTACCGCTTCTAGTAAAGGGAGAGAATGTCCTATGCGATTCAATAAGTCACAACTCATAAATCTCTGGCCAGGGTTGAATGGAATTGGAAAGAAGTTTCTAACTTACATTAACTAGAGTTGTGTATTTTGAATTGAAATGCATATGATCAAATTAATAAGACTTGACAGAAATTACATGTCTTATATTTGATTGGGACATTGTATGGTAGAAGGATTGAATTGTACGGTAACTATTTGCTGAAAGGTTCTTTTACGATCAAATGTTAAAATCTATATTATCTGGAAAGTCGACTAATCACTAAGGGGGCTTACCCTTATTGTGGAATAATTATTTATTCTGAATTAAAGAGTTAATTCGTAATAAATGAATTAGAATTGTTCTAATTTATTTATTATATAATCGGTTTAATATGGAGAACCTAAAGGGTCACACCGCAAAAGAGTAATATTTATTTTAGAAGTGGATGACATAATCGTAATAATAAATTAAGTATATATTTAATTTATACTATGGTGATAGAATAAATTAAATAGCTTAATATTTATAATTTAGTATTTTAGAAATACTAATTATAAATTAATAAGAGGAGTCTTATTATTATTATTATTATTATTATTATTATTATTATTATTATTATTATTATTACTATTATTATTATTACTAGTATTATTATTTAGTTCCTAAATGGTTTAGGAATTAATTAATAACTAATAGTATTATTGTTAATAATTAAGTTCCTAAATAGTTTAGGAATTATGATTATAATAATTAATTAAGTTACTAAATAGTTTAGTAATTAATTAATAAGAAGTACTCTCATTATTAAATAATTAAGTTCTCAAATGGTTTAGGAATTGTAATTAATTAATTTAGTTCCTAATTAAATTGGAATTAAATTAAAACCCTAATCCTAAATAGTTTAGGAGGGTTGACTATATCTATAAATAAGAGGAGTCTTATCATAGATGAATGTTACACACTCTTTCATTATATTAGAGAGAGTACTCCATAATTCTCTACATCTAAGGAGTTAGAGAGAGAGAGAGAATTAGGGCTAGTCACCCATGGTTTGGAGAAACCATAATCCACTTCTTTAATTCATAGATCTCTTGGTGGATCACCTCTAGAGGCTTCACACTTGCGGAACTAACATTGATCCGTGGAATCTAATTGGTGAATTTGAAGAAAAACGTGAAATGATTAAAGGGAGATGAACTTGTACCCGTGGAAGCTTGGTTCTACAAAGGTATAAATTCTTTTATCCTTCCTCAATTAATAATAGTCGCATAAGAAAGATCCGGGTTATTGGTTTGTACAAAAATTTTAAAATCTGATTTTTCTTGCTTCCGTTGCGCTTATATAATTTGATTATATGTATGCCATATTTTTTCAAACCAACAATTATACCCAAGCATATCCTTTTATATACCAACAAGTCTTAAGGAATATATCAAAGTATAACTTAGTACACACAAGATACTATAATGATCTCAAGTCAAATGATCACTTGTACGACTATCACATAAGGAACTCCTATTGACAGACAAGTAAAACTCCATTAGATGTTCCTTAAGTGAGTCACGTTCAGTGAACTTATTCTCTAATAAACATCTACATACTTGCTTTACTGTCTCTATACAAATGATTACGAGATCAATCATCCTCTTCGTAAGAGCAAACATAATATGTATCAATCTATCCGAATCTACTAATTCCCTTTTTAGTGATTCAATGATTGAGAATAATTTTAGTTTTGAGCTATCTTGAATTTAGATATCATTAGCATGATTCTCATCATGGTTCTAAAAGCATTGCTCGAAAACTATGAGTTTATCTATTTAATTAATTTAGCTAATTAATCATGAATAAAAAAATGCCTTAATACTTTTATTAATAAACGACCAAGATTACAAAGTATATGCTTATTACATCAAATGTGATTGGCTTGAGGGCATACTACTTTCATGAATTGCTAAGGGATAGCCTTATTTATTTATTTATTTTGAATTAAAGTAGTTTAATTCATAGTAAATAATATTAGAATAATTTTAATTTATTTATTCTACAACTGAGATAATATTGAACCGAAAAGGTCACACCGCGAAAGAGAAATATTTATTTTAGAAGTAAATGAGATAATGGTAATAATAAATTAAGTGTATTTAATTTATACTATGATGATAGAATAAATTAAATAAGTTAATATTTATAATTAAGTATTTTGAAAATACTATTATTAATTAGTTCCTAAATGGTTAGGAATTAGTTAATAAATAGTAGATTTAGTATAAGTAATTAAGTTCTTAAATGGTTTAGGAATTGTAATTATTATAATAATTAATTTGATTCCTAATTAAAGTGAGAATTAAATTAAAATCTTAATCCTAAAGAGTTTAGGAGAAATAAATTTCTCTATATAGGGAGAAGTCTTATGATAGATTGGGATTACTCAGTTCTTGGAGTGTTTGAGAATACTTCATATTTTCTCTATAATCTAAAAAGAACTAGAATAGAGAGAAAATTAGGGCTAGCTACCCATTGTTTGGACATACCTAAATCTATTTATTCAATCTATATTATCTCCTGGTAGATTACCTTTAGAGACTGCATGTTTGGGTAGCTATCGTTGATCCGTAGATTCTAATCAATGGATTTGAAGAAGAACGCAAATATGTAATTGTCAACAAAGATATAATCTCTTATCATTTCTCAATTAATAAGTATCACATAAGAAAGATCCTGAAATTTGATTTGTAGAAAAAATTTAAATTCGATTTATGCCTACTTCCGATGCGTTACATCAATTTGATTGTATGTATGTATTATTTTTGCAAACCAACACTGGCATCAAGAGTCAAATTTATGCGTAGAATAATTTATTTGGGCATAATTGTTGGTATAAAATCATATTTTATCAAAAGAATGCAAAAATCGCAACCTGAAAAAAATCAAATCGCAATAGAACAGTGCGTCATAACACAACTGAGATGTAGACAAGCATAGCTGCGCTGGGTCTCTAGTGCACTTTCACTGGGTCTGAGCGTAGCTACGCCGGACCTTGCTGTTTTGTTCATTTTCCCAGCTTTCTACAGTTTTGATAAATTAAAATAAAGAGTTATTTTGGATGATTTTATAATTAAAATAAAAGGATTACTTTAAACTTGAAATTATATTTCGTGCTAACTAGAATGCTCATTAAATGATATATATATATATATATATATATATATATATATATATATATATATATATATATATATATATATATATGGAAAACTTTTTATTCACGAGATGAATGATGTATATGATGATACATATGATACAAATTATGTATTGATACATATGATAATATGTATGATAATATAAGGGATTAATTATGGACTATTGATTAATGTGTGATTGTATTTATTTTAGTTGGATGCATGAATGAATGAGTTTTAATAAATGGGGTCTACGCACCTAATTTTTCTTCGTGTTCTTGATCACCTCTCTAATTTTCTGATGTAAATTTTATCTCCCTCCTATATACTTCCCCTTGACTACTGATCAAGGTTTCTGTTTTATGAAAATAGATTATAATAAGATTAGTTAGATTTATTTGAAGAATTAGAGCTGAAGAGCAAGGGGCGATGAAGACATGTTTGTATTGGAACCTGAATTTAAATGTAATATTTACATTTATATATTTGTTCTTACACCCTAGGTTTGACCTTTTGGTTCACTTGGTGGCTCAAGTGAACTAAACTAGAATAAGTTCTGTAATTATTCCAAGTAAAATATAGTATTCTATATGTGCATATTTATTATGTATATATATTATATATTATTAAACATGTTTCGCATGTTAAATAATATGATGGGTATTATATATATATATATATATATATGTGTGTGTGTGTGTGTGTGTGTGTGTGTGTGTGTGTTAGCACGCTAAACAAGATGAGACAATTAATAACAATTCCCTCAAGGTAAATAATATTAAGTTGTAACGTTAAAAGATATTTAGAATGTCGAACGTTACCTTCTAGCATGATAAAATAATAAAATATCAAATACTTAAAATGAGTTTTTTATGCACACACAAGGCTTGTATTAATTATTTGAGATGTTATTTTATTACATAGTGGATGTTTATAAGGAATTGAATAATATTGTTTTGTTGTGCACACACAAGGATTGTATTTTTCTCTTCACTTATATGGAATGCTAGGTTGAACTTAACTTGGATAATTTTCATTCGAATGTGGACACATTTGATCATAATAATTTAAGTGACAACATAATAAGGAGTTACATGATGTAATTGACAATAAGTTATCTACCTATTTATTTATATATAGTTTGTTGTGAACACATAAGGCTGTATATTTATGAATTAAGTTCTATCTCACTAGTAAATCTTTAACTAGATTTGCCAAACTATAAATAGAAAGTTGCATAGTTTGAAGAAAATAGTAGGACACATTATTTTAAATAAAGACTTAATTAACTTGGTGATTAATATAATAAATGCATGTTAATGTGGTCACGCCCCTAGAATCCTCGTACTTGGTACCAGTGACCTCGCGTATTAATGTACATCTTTCATATAAAATCCATAACATTATATAATACAATGCTATTAAAAATTCAATAAATTAAAAAAATTTATAACTTTTTTATTTTCTTTGATCCTTTTGCCTAAGAATCACAATCTTTACAATTTCTTATTACATCTCTATATCATACACGATATGAATTTCTTCTAATACAAACATTATGAGTACCAAAACACTCAAGATATCTACTAACTATTACATTAATACATAATCATTTTTACATGTCCAACTGGACTCATAACTACTACAATCGTTTAAACTTTCGGTGAAAGTAATACGCATTCCTATTCCTTGGTCTTTATCGAAAACTTTTGATACTTATTTGAAAGTGATAATTTTATAACAAGAGTGAGCACCATGGCTCAGCAAGTCTAACAGTTTAACATATAACACAACGTTCATGCATTATGCGTGCTTAACAATATATCCATGTATGACATCGTATATGTGCTTCTCTTGTCTCATGCATTGCATTTTTTATTCATGCATCATACTTTCCATAGTTCGCATTTATATATGCTTCATACCAATCATGCATTATAATTAACACACGTCATGCAGCTCAACTTCAACAGTTAAACTAATATCAACAATTTCATATCAATAATTTATATCCCATGAATACACAAAGGCACTTTAACACATAACAATAATTTATAGTTAACGTCAATGTACACATATAACAAGTGCACACATAACAGTTTTTACATATAGCAACAAGTCCTGAAAAGCTTGCCTGGTAAGCTTATCCGTCTTATATTAGTTTTGAGTCTTTTGATCAACCCACAATTATTTATGAGATTGACATAATCAATAGTTACAATGACTATTAATTAGTCTCAATTTAAGACCATGACTTCAATTTATTAACTTTTAAAATGTTCGACAAATGAACTTTTAACTTCCAGACAAAACCCTCGCCAAACCATAGTTTTCACATGTTGGGTTCACTTCTCCAACTTTCACCAATGCTTTGCGTTCTATATATAACATATATTTAATAAGTTGATCTAATAATTAGTTACTAATGGACTCTTTACCTTGGTCTAATTTAATTAAACTTTCGTCTTTTATATAACTTAAAGTTTCAGGCATTTAATAACATACCAAATACTTCAAAATATTATTTACCTTTGATAATAAACAACCACATTCTAATATTATTAATCATTTCATAATATTTTAATCATTTACTAATACCACTAACCATTTAATAACATCTTAATTGCTTACTAATATAATTAATTATTTAATAATATTTTAATCATTTACTAATATTATTAATCATTTAATAACATTTTAATCATTTACTAATATTATTAACCATTTAATAACATTTGAATCGCTTACTAATATTATTAACCATTTAATAATATTTTAATCGCTTACTAATATTATTAACCGTTTAATAATATTTTAATCGCTTACTACTATTATTAACCATTTAATAATATTTTAATCATTTACTAATATTATTAATCATTTAATAACATTTTAATCATTTACTAATATTATTAACCATTTAATAATATTTTAATCACTTGCTAATATTATTAATAATTTAATAATATTTTAATTGCTTTATAATATTATTAACTATTTAATAACATTTTAATTTCTTACTAATATTATTAACTATTTAATAATATTTTAATCATATACTAATATTATTAATCATTTACTAATATTATTAATTATTTAATAATATTTTATGAATTTTTTAATATTATTAATTATTTAATAATATTTTATTTATTTTATAATATTATTAATTATTTAATAATATTCTATTACTTTACTTATATTATTAATCATTTAATAATATTTTAATTATTTACTAATGTTATTAATCATTTAATAACATTTTAATCCTTTAATAATATTATTAATCATTTAATAATATTTTAATTATTTTATAATATTATTTATCATTTAATAATATTTTATTCATTTTCTAATATTATTAATCATTTAATAATATAATATTAATTTTTTAATATTATTAATCATTTAATAATATTCTATTCATTTTCTAATATTATTATTCATTTAATAATATTTTATTAAATCAAATATTAAATTATTTAATTTATATTTTTTTGACCCATCTAGACTTAAAGATCCGACCTGACCCATTGGACGACTCGACTCGGTTAATCAAACTTAATTTTTTTTCAAAACTCCCAGACAATCGTTGCGGCAATGGAAACTGTCGATGCGGCAGTGCCAGGAAGAATGTTTTGTCGCTGCGATAGTGATTTCCACCACTGCAATGGTAGGCCAACAAAACAAAATTCTAATTTTTGGATTGTCCGACTCTCAGTCAGTTTAACAGTCATAACGTTCTTATTTCTTAACCTTTTAAAGTGATTTAAGTGCTCACACGTCCATAACTTCTTCCTCTACAACTTCTCTTTAGATCCAACTTTCAAATTCCAAACGAAAGTTTACTGAAAATCGCTCATAAGCACATAATGCAAACTAATTTTCTGCATTCTTGCTTCCATTGATCATTAACACTCGTATTGAGTTCAAAAATTATATTATAACTTGTTTGGTTTAAATACTTCAAAACAATGAGCTCTAAACACTTTTTAAATCCATTTGAAAGATTAAACGATGATCGATTTAAAATCGACACTAAGGGTTTTTATGAAAAATCATTACAAACCCATTCCAATCCACTTCTTTCAAAACACAATTTATCAAAACTTTAAATCTATGACAAACACTCATAGATCTTGAAACATTCCGCCATACAAGGTGGTTTCTTTAAAAACACAAGATTAACATTAGGGTTTTTAATAAAATATAAAGTTTTCTTACAAAACCTCTTTGAGCTCAATATAGGCTCCTTTTTTCTTTATACAATAATAGTTTGTGCACCATACTTGTAGATCTAGGGTATACACCCATAGATCTACAAAACATACCAACAAAAATACATTGTTTACTAAGAAAACCAAAAATCAAAGTCATGGTTTTTCTTAAACACAAATCGATCTTGGATTTATTAACACAAAATGTGATCTAACACACATTCACTAATAAATCCACTATCCATGCCTCCTATACCATCGAAAAACCAACGTGTCCCACCATTTAGATCATAGATCTCCCACAAACAACCATACATCTAATAATATTAATCAAAAATATAATCAGAGTTCTAGATTTTAGAAATACTTTTAACCTTTAGTAGGTGATCTTCTTCTTTCCATTGATGGATGTTAGACATTTATAGCTAGACTCCATCTCCTTCTTCTTTCTTGACCCAAAAATGGACTCTTTCTCAAACCTTCATGGTATTTTTCTCTCAAATGCTCTCTAGAGCTCTTTCTCTATTTTCTCTCTATCTTTCTAAGTGTAGAAAGTTTCTATCAAACAAAAATGACTAACTCCTCTCTCTCCCTCTCTCTATTGTTATTCTATCTAGTGATATACATACACATTGTATATCTATCTTACTTTGTCAATTGCTAGAAAACATAGATCTATAAAAGGTGAAAACGATCGAGCATGGGAGGGATTTAAGAGTTTTTGTAATCAAGGAAAATTTGGAGCCTTGAGCCCCAAGTGGGGCCCCCTTTTGGCCTGCATTCCCTCCCCTTTTTCCCAAATTTTTGATTTTCTGTTATTGCTCAATTGGTCATACATACACTTATATATATATACACCAACTTATGCACCAATTGGGCTACACATTGGATTCTCATTTTTATTCATTTGGACTTATTACTTCCATTGCTTGGGCTAAACAATTTAATCCCTATTTGGGCTACACATTGGACTTAAATATTAAATCTATTTGGGCTTGTCTACCCCATTTCCTTGGGCTTGCTTTAACATTTCATCGAACTCATAATTTATTTCAAGTTAGACTACTAATTTAATTCATTTAGGGCTCCCAACAATATATTCATTTGGGCTCATTCATTTTTTTTGCTTGGGCTCATTATTAATTTTATTTGGGCTACATGTATCTCATTTAATTTACTAACACTTAGGCTAGCATTTAATTTCCTACTAGTATACCACTTTGGTTACTAGTTTAATTCACTTGAACTTAGTTTAGTAAAGCCAATTAATTTTCTTAGGTCAGACCACTAGTTTATAATTAAATTATTTGGACTTTTCATTAGATCATTTGTTGGACTTTCATTTAACAACCCTTGTTCTAATTGATTGGGCTTGATTGGTTTATAAATTAATTTATCTCTTGGCCATACAACAATCATATCATTCCCTCACATCATGGATTGGGCTTGTTAATTTATTCCATTATTGGACTTCTCTAGATTTTCTATTGGGCCTCTAGTTAATTTAGATTGGGCCAACCAATACAAACTACACTAGTTTGGCCCTAAATATTTCATGAGTTAAGGTTTGGGCCAATTTCATCAAATTTCACCCCCAAGGGAAAACTTGTCATCTTTCATTTTCTCTAGACTTTTTCTTTTATGGAAACTTTCTATTTATAAAGAGTTTTTTCCTCGTATCTGATTCTGTATTCGTGATTAGTGATTTTGTATTTACACGTTATATAAATACCTAGCTCTTAATATAATACACAATATTCATATTAACCGACTCTAGGTTTTAATTACCATAGCTCATGATTACTTTCATTTAATTCCTAACACATACAGTAGGTTAAATGTTTAATTATTTCTTTACACACTTGTTTCCTCCAATCTAGGTTTTGAACATTAACCTTTAATCGTGTTTGATTCATTTTTGAACCTCATAAATATCTGGGATATTTGTTATTAAAAATTCACTTAAAGAATTTTGTTATGCCTAATAGTGCATATCATATTGAATGCTAACAAATTTATCGGATTGGTTAAAGAAATTTGAGAGTTCTTAATGCTGAAAGCTAGCAAATGTCCTTAATTTATCTGTCCCTCCAATGGTTGCAGACAATATCTCTGAGGAAGAGTTTACTACTTTTAAGAAGTAAAAAGATAATACACATGTGGCTCAATGCATCATTCTTGCATCCATGAGTACAGAGTTATAACATCAACATGAGAAAATGGATGCGCCTACTATATTAATGCACCTTCATGAGTTGTACAGTGAGCAAAGTATGACAGATATAAGATATCTAAAGAGCTCTTCCAATCTAATCTAACCAATAGCACTACAGTAAAGACTCATGTTATGAAAATGATCAATTAAATTAATTAATTAGGACAACTAGGTTTTGTCATAAATGGAGAGTTGAGACCAGATTTGATCTCGCAGTCACTCATTGACTCATTTTCAAAATTTGTTGTGAACTTCAACATTAATAAGCTAGGCATCAGCTTGTCTGATTTGCTTAACATGTTAAAGACTGTTGAGAGTCTCTTTCCACCCTGAAAATACCAAGTCTTACTTGTAGATGAATCTTCCAAAAAGTAGAAGAGGGCCAAAGGTTTTCCTAAGGAGTCAAAAAATAAGAAGGCAAAAGGAAAGACACCTGCTAAGGACAAAAATAAAAGTGATCCTAAAAGCAAAGGAGTTTACTTTTATTACAATATATTGGAACACTAGAAGAAGAACTACAAGGAGTATCTTACAATAGCTAAGCAGAAGAAGCTTAGTGAAGCTTCAGCTATTGAAAAAGGTTTGTTCGTGATTGAAATAAATCTTTCTGAAAGTCAAAGTTATACTTAGGTATTAGATACCAGCTATAGTTCTCACATATGCAATTACATACAAATACTAAGCAGAAGTAGAAAACTAAACAAAGGACAAGTAATCTGGGGAATGGAGTAAAGTTTGTTGTATTAGTCATAGGAACTTATAGTTTAGCATTACCTATGGGCTTGTCTATTAAGTTAGTAAGTTGTTACTATGTTTCAGTTCTTAGAAACTCTATTTCTGTTCCATGTATTGACAAAGAAGGTTTTGGCATTATAATAAAAAAATAATTATTATTCTATTTATAATGATAATATTTTGTTTAGAACTGGTTAATTACTTGATGGACTTTATATACTTAGACTTATATGAAGAAAAAAATCAAATTGAACAAACTAAAGACAAACTGACGATATGAATCATACCTTCATATGACACTGTATACTCGGTCATATTAATAAAACAAGATTAAACAAGTTGCATACAGATGAGCTTTTAGATTTTTTTTTTATTATAAATCATACACAACATGTGAAT
This sequence comes from Hedera helix, assembly GCA_947179155.2. Taxonomy (NCBI): domain Eukaryota; kingdom Viridiplantae; phylum Streptophyta; class Magnoliopsida; order Apiales; family Araliaceae; genus Hedera; species Hedera helix. The sequence continues at coordinate 12,872,315 of OX359273.1, read as the reverse complement.
CTTGTATCATGGGTAACATGACTAAATCTCCATATAATGTACATGGAGAGGGAGTTACAGGGTTGTTAGAGTTGGTACACACAGTTGTGTATGAGACCTATGACAACATATGTAAGAGGAGGGTATTCATTCATTACTTTCACTGATGATTCTAGATTTTGATATATGCATTTGGTAAAATATAAATTCAAATCGTTTGAAAGGTTCAAAAAAATCAGAAGTGAAGTAAGGAAACAAACTGACAAAAGTATAAAAGTTCTTCGATTAGATCAAAAACAAAATACTTAAGAAGTGAGCTTGTAGATCATCTTAAAGAAATGGTATTCTCTCACAATAGATATGGTGATAATCCATGATGAATTTTACCAATCTTTTAGTATCCTTCTAGGGTTATACCCTATAAACGGTAGCATATCTACTAAATAAGGAACCTTCTATATCTGTCCCTAAGACTCCATATGAGTTATGGATATGGAGAAAATCAAGTCTTAAGCATGTTAAGATTTGGAGTTGTCCAACTTATTGGTTTAAAATGATAAGTTTAGGACAATATCTAATAAGTGTAAATTTATGGGATATCCTAAAAAAAGTTTAGGGTATTACTTTTATAATTCTACTGATTAAAAGTTGTTTGGCGAGACATGCTACCTTTTTAGAAAGAAGTTTATCCTTGAGGGGGTTAGTGTGAGTAAGATAGATCTTGAAGAAATTCAAGAATCATAAAACACTATGGGTCAAATAAACGAACTTGTTCAAGTAGAATAATCTATTGTACCACAACCGAATCGTAAATCTAGAAGAGTATCGAAGATGTCTGAAAGGTATGGATTCATCATAGATGATAATGATCTACGCATCATAGTGGATGATGATTCAGTTACATACGATGAGGCATTAGTAGTAGAGACTCAAGAGAAATGGTTGATGACCATGGAATCTTAAATAGACTCCATGTACGAGAACCAAGTGTGGACTTGGGTTTCTCCACCATATGGCATTATGCCTATAGGGTGTAAATGAGTCTTTAAGACTAAAGTATATGGCAAGGTGGAGACCTATAAGACCTTATTAGTGGTAAAAAAAAAAGGTTTCAAACAAAGTCAAGGAGTTGAGTATGATGAAATTTTTCACTGATAAAAATGCTTAAGTCCGTTCGAATTTTGCTTGCAGTTGCAGCTTACTATATAAGATCTGGCAAATGGACATGCATATGTCCTTCCTCACTAGAGGTTGCATTTATGATATAGCCAGATGGATTTATCTCCAAAGATATAGTAAATCAAGTATGTAAGTTACAACAATCCAATTATGGATTGAAGCAAACTTCTAAAAGATGGAACATCCGTTTTGATGAGACAATCCAAAGAGTTTGATTTTACCAAAAAAGAGGATGAACCATGTGTGTACAAAAGGTTAGTACGAGTAATGTAATATTTTTAGTACTATATGATGATATACTATTGATAAGAAATGACATACCGATGCTATAATCAGTAAAGATATGATTTTCTAACCACTTCTCCAAAAATGACTTGGGAGAAACATCCTACTATTGCGGATAAATGCCTATAGAGATGGATCATAAAGGATGCTCAGCTTGACCCAATGAACGTACATTAACTCGATGTTAAAGATGTTTATCATGAAAAACTCCAAGAGATGTCTCATGTTGATGAGTCAGGGAGTAAATCTTGTTAGTTTGTAATATCCATAACTATGTAATCAAATTACATATAAGCAGCAGAAGCATCGTAAATCATAATTTAAAATTTTACTACAAACCATAATCCAGGATCGACCTTCATGCATAACTATTAATTAACATGAATGAGATAAATAAAAAAAAAAAAAAACTATACCCTTGTAGATTCTAACTTTCTATAGGTAAGTGTTCAAATTCAATTCCTTCATGTTCTCCTTGAACTCTATCGATAAAATTTCTTTAATCAATGTTAGCCACCTAAGTGTTTGGCCTCTAGAGGTGATCTGTTGACTTGGTCACACTCCTATCTTATGTTTTGATGATGACTTTATTTTATAACTAACCATGCAGGTTATAATATAGCATCCTGGATGAGAAAAATAGTATTATGAGTCAATACAGCAAGCTGTGAAGAGAACTGGATAAACATGTCGAGTTGTAAACTGGCCCAAGATGTAAACTGGAACTTAGCAGGCTACATATCAAAACTGGATAACTTCAGCTGAATCTGTTCCTAAGCTGCCTTAGTTCAATGTAAGATCTTAGCTTAAATTAATAATTCATTCACGACTGTTATAGGATTGCATACATATGGGTACATTATTCATATACATATATATGGTAATTGGTATATTAAAATCTGTTAACAAACTATCCAACGTTCCCATAGTTAGAAGGCTGGTTTAAATTAAAATAGATTGACTGGGTATTACTCAATTAATTCCAAAATTGATTGAATATTTTATAGGATTAAATTAAGCAAATATGTAAGTCTAATCAAAGGTTATTACCATATTTAATACTGAGTCATTAAACTATCTTTGGTAAGAAGCAAACCTTGTGGATCTTAATTCCTGTAATACCCAAATTCTGCCAATCAGCGATTATACCAAATATAAAAGGAAGTAATTGATTACAGAATTCATGGAGATTGGTATTCAATGGTAAAATTCGTTGGGATCATGTAACAGACTGGTAATTGAGATATTTCAGCAACAGTGATCTGTGTATAAATATACTATATCATCTAAAGATAAAAGATAGACACAGAGATAGAAAAACAAAGAGAAGAACAGTTAGAAACGTATTCACAAAAGCAATTCACTGTTGGTTTCAGTCTTCACTGTTCAGTTTCTGAACTCTTGCTTCCTATACGTAAAAAGAGTGTCTTATTGTTGTTTCAAAAAGGGTTTCTGGTGAAGCAGGCGTCAGTTGTCTACATCTTATTGGTGATATATTTAATATTTTAAGCTGATCATAGCATTTAGATTGAGCCTTGCATTGAATTGTTATTTTCGCTATTGATCATAGGATATGTTGTTTCTGTTATCATTAATATTATCTTGTTTAATCTGTTTTGTATACAATTAAGTTCAAGGTAAGCTTAGAAGCTTGGTGAGCAAAGTGTGGCACAAGGAAGCATAAGTGCTTGATAGGATTTGTCCTCAAAATTGTGAACTTGAATTGTGTGTAAGTTAGAATTAATTAATAAAAGGAGTCTCCAATACCAATTGGTATTGGACGTGGAGTAGGTCTCTAGAATAGAGGTTAGGGACCGAACCACGTAAAAATTCTCTGTGTTCATTTATTTCAAGTTATATATACACTGTATTGCATTACACAACCCAATCATTATGAGAAATTAAACTGATCAGAACAGGTGTGTTTTTGACTCACTGGTTTGAACATTCAACAAGTTGTTTTTCATAATCTGCAAAGTAAAAACATTGTACACAGAACACTGCTTTAGATTCTAGCATTCTGCATTCATAATACAGTTAGCTACTTGTATACCCAGTTGATTAAAACTTTAATACAGTTAACTATTTTCATATCTAGCACACTGATTTCTTAATTCAGTAAACTATTTTTATAATACAATAGACTGTTTAACAAACTTATTCGTCGTTTTACAAAAAATTGACACCGTTTATTCACACACTTATTCAACCCCCCTTCTAAGTGTGCCTACGTATATTTCATGATCCACTAAGGAAGAATAAGGTTTCAAGAAGTGGGTGATGACAAACTCTATGTTTCTCTCTCTTCTAATTTCTAAGATCTAGAGAACGTGTGAGTATTCTCCCAAAAAACTTATGGAAGTGTATACAACCCCAATCTATAATAAGACTTCTCTTATTTACAGATATATTCAACTATCCTAACACCTTTAGGAATATGATTTTTAATTGAACAACTAATCTAATTAGGAACTTAATTAATTTAATATAATAATTACAATTCCTAAACCATTTAGGAACTAAATAATAATAATAATAATAATAATAATAATAATAATAATAATAATAATAATAATAATAATCCTCTTATTAATTTATAATTGGTATTTTCAAAATACTAATTTAATAGTGGGTCTATTAGAAACTTGATGGCTTAACAGACACGTTTCTCAGATTGATCAAGACAACAACAAATCTGTTTCAAGTTATATGATTACCTTGAAAGGTGGTACAATGAGTTGGAAAAGTTTTAAGTAGCAAAGAGTTGCTAAATTAATGACAAAACATAATATATAGCTATAAGTGAAGCTGCAAAGGAGATTGTTTAGATGTACAAGTTCATTATAGAACTTGAAATGGTTCCTAGTATTAAAATAGTTTAATTCAGCAAGGAACCTAGGTCTCATCTGAATTTCAAAACACGTGTCACGACAATTTCATTTGATTAGAGAAATTATTGAAAGAGAAAGATAACACCATAGAGATGGCAAACTCTCAAAACAACATTACAGATCCTTTAACTAAGGTATCCTCTTAGCATTCATACAATCACCACATAAAGAATATGGGTATTGGATATCAAGGACGATTGATTTTAGTACAAGTGGGAGATTAATTGGAGCAATACTTTTAAAATCATAATGTTGATTATACTAATGAGATCTAAATTCAAGATAACACAAAACTAAAATATTCATAATTATGAGATTACTAAAGTGGGGATTAGTGAATATAGGTAGATTAATACATAATATACTTATTATTTCGAAGAGGATGATTGATCTCATAATTATTTGTGTGGAGGCACTAAAGTAAGTATGTAGGTGCTTATTAGAGAATAAGTTTACTGAACATGACTCGCTTAAGGAACACCTAATAGAGTTTTACTTGTCTGTCAATAGAATTTCCTAATGCGATAGTAGTATAAGTGATCATTAAACTTGAGATTATCATAGTACCTTGTGAATAATGAGTTATACTTTGTTATATTCCTTAAGACTCTTAGGGTATAACAAATGATATGTTCGGGTATAATAAGTTATACATTGAGGTAGGAGAATGATTAACAAATGATATATCACTTCTAGTAAAGTGAGAGAATGTCATATGCGATTCGATAAATGACAGCTCAGAAATCCTTGGCCATAGTGGAATAAAAATTTAGATAAGAGTTTCTAATTTACATTAATATGAGTTGTGTATTTGAGAATTGAAATGCACATGATCAAATAAAATAAGACTTGACAGAAATTTCATATCTTATATTTGATTGGGACATTGTATGGTAGAATGATTAAATTGTATAGTAAATATTCGCGGAAAAGGTTCTTTGTGATCAAACATTAAAATTCATATTATACGAAAAGTTGTGAATTGCTAATGAGGCTTACTGTTATTGTGGAATAAATTTATTTATTTATTTTGAATTAAATGAATTTAATTCATAATAAATAATATTCGAATGGTTTTAATTTATTTATTCCACAATTGGGATAATATTGAACCTAAAAGGTCACACTGCAAAAGAAAAATATTTATTTTAGAAATAAATGACATAATGGTAATAATAAATTAAGTATATTTAATTTATACTATGGTGATAAAATAAATTAAATATCTTAATATTTATAATTTAGTATTTTAGAAATACTGATTATTATTGTACCTATTAATAATAAGGGTTAAATGCATATATGACCTCGAAGTATTACCCCTTTTACACATCGTACCCCCAAGTTTAAATGCTCCCATATCGCTACCTAAAATACCCTTAAATTTACATTTCGGACCCTTCTCAGGCTTCCTATCAATGGAATTATGACACGTATCATAATTTCATTGGTCGGAAGGCTGGAAAATGTCTGAAATATTTACTTAACGGTACTTTAAGTAGTGAGATGGGAGCGTTTAAACATGGGGATACGATGTGTGAACGAGTGTATATTTCGGGGTCGATTATACAATTAACCCTTATTATAATAATTAATTTGGTTCCTAATTAGATTAAAAATTAAATTAAAACCCTATTCCTAAAGAGTTTAGGATAAAGGAGTTTCTCTATATAAGGAGGAGCCTTATAATAGATTGGAGTTACTCAGTTGTTGGAGTATTAGAGAATACTTCATATTTTCTCTACAATCTAAAAAGAACTAGAAGTGAGAAAAAGTTAGGGCTAACCACCCAAGGTTTGGAGACACTTAAATATACTTCTTCAATCTATATTATCTCTTGGTGGATCACTTTTAAAGGCTGCACGCTTGGATAGCTATCGTTGATCCGTAGATTCTAATCGGTGAATTTAAATAAGAACGCGAAAGATAAAAGGGATGTGAATTTCTAGCTGATTAAAGGTTAATTTTCTATAAAGGTATAATCTTTTATCCTTCCTTAATTAATAAATATCGAATAAGAAGGATCCTGAAATTTGGTTTGAAGAAAAAATTTAAATTTGATTTATGCCTACTTTCGTTGCGTTACATCAATTTGATTGTATGTATGTATAGTTTTTGTAAACCAACACCTCCTCCTACTCACATCCCTTGACCACCACTCTTTGTGGATAATCTTTCAGACGAGAAACATGAAAGCAGTATGCCCTCAAGCCAATCATATGTTGATATGATCAGTATATACTTTGTAATTTTATTTAATTATTAATAAAAAAAATTTTTATTCAAAGGCATTCATTTATTCATGATTGACTGGTTGAAGTAATTAAATGAATAAACCCATAGTTTTTGAGTAAATGCTTTTAGAATCATAATGTTGATTATGTTATGAAATCTAAATTATAGATAGCTCAAAATTAAAATATTCATAATCGTTGGATCACTAAAACGTGGATTAGTGAATTCGAATAGATTAGTACATACCATGTTTCCTTTTATAAAGAGGATGACTAAATCTCATAAATTATTTGTGTAAAGACACTAAAGCAAGTATGTAAGTGCTTATTGGTGAGTAATTTCACTGAACTTGACTCGCTTATGGAACACTTAATGGAGTTTTACTTACCTGTCAATAGGAGCTTCAAATGTGATAGTAGTACAAGTGATCTTTAGACTTGAGATCATCATAGTATCTTGTGTATGATGAGTTATACTTTGTCATATTTCTTAAGACTCTTCGGGTATAACAAATGATATGTTCGAGTATAATAACTTGCGCATGGAGATAGGTGAATGATTAACGAATGATCTACCACTTCTAGTAAAGGAGAAGAATGTCTTATGTGATTCGATAAATGACAACTCAATAGTGAATGTCCAAGGCAGAATGAAATTAAAAAGGATATTCTAATTTGCATTATTTAGAGTTGTACATTTTGGAATCGAAAATGCATATGATCAAATAAAATAAGACTTAACAGTAATTTTATGTCTTATATTTGATTGGGACATTGTATAGTAGAATAATTGAATTGTACGATAACTATTTGCGAAATAGGTTCTTTGTAATCAAATGTTGATATTCATATTATCCGAAAAGTCATTTACTGCTAAAGGGGTTTACCTTTATTGTGAAATAAATAAGTATTTATTTATAAAATAAATTAAAAGAGTTTACTTTATTATTAAAAATAATATTAGAATATTTTTAATTTATTTATTCTACAACTGGGCTAATATTGAACCTAAAGAATCACGTCACAAAAGAAAAATATTTATTTTTGAAGTAATAACATAATGGTAATAATAAAGTAAGTGTATTTAATTTATACTATAGTGATAAAATAAATTAAATAGCTTAATTTTATAATTATGTATTTTAAAAATATTAATTATAAATTAATAAGAGTATTATTATTATTATTATTATTATTGTAATGACCACGAATTTTATTAAATATTGTAATTATAATCATTATATAATTAGCAATGAATTAAAATTTTTGTACTAATTAATTGTGCATTAGATAATTAAATAGATATACTTGTGTATGTGTATATTTATTTAAAGCAATAAAGCAAGAGGGTATAATTAACTAAAGCAAATCTAATTGGATTATATTTTAAATCCAAATGAGTTGTTAAACTAGGTCAATTACATTTACCTAGTAGCCCATGTAATTAATTTAACTACTAGTCCATGTAATTAATTAAACAAGCCCAATGCTTGATTTAATTAAATGTAACCTAGAATAATTAATGTAAGCCCAATGTTTTATTTAAATTGAGTCCAAACCAATTCAATGGATGAGCCCAATATATTTAATCCTAGAGTCCAATATGGAGCCCAATAGGAAGTCAAAATTGGTCAAACTTGTTACATATATGAATATACATATATAAATGTATATATGTATAATTTAAATAGAAAAATTCAAGGAAAAATGGCTTGACAAAGGCCATTTTGCTGAGATTTGAAGGGGGACCCACATGGGTTGCTTGATTTCCTTGTTGCTTCATTTTCACACAAGTCCAAAGTGGTTCAACAACCCTAGTCATTCCATATGTCCATCATGTAGTCATTCCATCTATAGTAAGCTCACTTAAGCCTTAATTTCACCAACATTGGTGAATTAGGAAACTTAAAGAAGTATTAGTAGAGTGCTATAAATAAGACACTCCACATTTGAGCTAAGTTTGCTAGCTCATTTCCTAAAGAATACAAGAGAGAAAATAGAGAGCATTTGAGAGAAAACACTTGTAAGTGTGAGAAATAGCAAGAGGAAGGTCTTGGTGGATGTCAAGTAGCATCATCACATACTTTGGTAGGAGAAGAAGAAGAGCACACAAGTCACAAAGGTTTAAAAGTGTTCTAACTTCTCTTTATTTTATTTTTGTAGTCTAGAATGATTTTGAACAGTTAAAATCTATTTTTAACCGATCAAAACTTGTTTTGATGGTGTAGAAGTACTTAACTATGTAATGTATGTATATTCATAGCTTTATGTGGTTATATCATGTTTTGGTATGTGTAGATTGCATAAAATTGCAAGAAATGCTCATATTGTTTTTTACCGGTAAAACATAACTAAACATGTTGTGTTTAATGTTGTATTTTAAAATGTACAAGTTGGAAATTTGATTTTTATGGTTAGAAAGTTAGATTCATGAGTTTTAAAGAAAAACCCAACTTTAAGATTTCAAAAATATGGAATAACAAAGAAGTTATAGCTTTTACCGCAAATGATGTCATTTTTAAACCCTAGATGGTTCGATCTTTAAATTTCGTGTAAAACGTTTTCAAAAATGTGATTGAACCATGAAATATTATAAAACAAGAAGTTATGAAGACAACAACACTAAGTTGGTGTCATTTGAATGTGTAGAGTTCATTTATTTCAAGTTTGAACCATTAAAATCAAGGATTTATGAAACTAGTTTTCATTTTGTCCTTGTGAGCAATTTTACGGATACTTTAGTTCAGAATTTGGATTTATGATCTAAAGAGAAATTGTAGATCATGAAATTCTGATTAGAATGGACTCAATAATCACCCCCACAATGTTTTAAAATAAAGAAGTTATGACTATCAGAGTGTCGGGCAGTCCAAAAATTGATTTTTCAAAAGTAGGTCAAGCGCCTAGGCGCTTGAACCTGCTGTTCCTGAGAGAAGATTCGGTCCGGGTCGGGATCGGGTCGGTCCAGGTCGGGTTTTTTTTATGAAAATTTAAGTTGAAATAAGTATAAAATGAATGTGTTTGAATACTAAACCAATACATGGAGTTTATTAGTAACTAATTCGTAGTTAAATGTTTAAAATTAAGACTAATGTTAACATAATTAAAAAGTTAACTAAAATATTATTAAATAATTAATAATATTAGATAATGAATAAAATATTATTAAATGATTAATAATATTAGATAATGATTAAAATATTATTGAATGATTAATAATATTAATAAGATAAAAAATATTATTAAATGATTAATAATATTAGATACTTAATAAAATATTATTAAATAGTTAATAATATTAGATAAGAAATAAAATATTATTAAATAGTTAATAATATTAGATAAGGAATAAAATATTATTAAATAGTTAATTATATTAGATAATTAATAAAATATTATTGAATGATTAATAATATTATAAGGTTATTAATATATTATTAAATGATTAATAATATTAGAAGATTAATAAGGTATTATTAAATGATTAATAATACTACAAGACTAATAAAATATTATTAAATTGTTAATAATATTAGGTAAATGTTTGGACTATATTAAATAATTAATAGAGGTTCTTTGTGTATGGAATATTATCAAATAGTGATAATATTTCCTAAGTGTTTATATACCCGTAATTATACAATTATGTGGTTCGTAAGAGTTATAAAGGTCATCATACTAATGTGTCTATGATACTAATTTAAGATCAAATTGATTTAATTGTTAGGTCCGTTCCAGGATTATTAAATTAAATTAGTTAGCCGTAGACGACGCACGAGGAAAGTTTTCTTAACTTAACTTGTAATTTACGTTGCAAGTTTCTTCTTAACCCTAACTTGTATTTATTGTTGCAAGTATTCTTCAACCTTATTTACATTGAGCAATTCAATTATTGTTGAGCAAGTATCTACACTCGTAGTTATTTGACAGACCTTTGAGTGAATTAATTATTGAAAATTACTTCACATCATTATTGTATTGTATTCGCACATAGTGACTTTGCAAATGTTATAGTTTAGTAATTTACAAACTGTTTAAGAATGTCTAAGCTAATTATTTCGGCTAGACAAATGCGTGTTTAAATTCATCTAATTGAATATTTTAAAAGTTTATCCAAATCATTGGCTGGTGTGGATTCTTATAGTAAGACTGAGAAAGAACAATCCTAGTTAAAGGGGATTTTTATATTGTCGGGTAACCGAATTTGCGCAAGAAAACTAAATGTTATGCATATACATAGGACATAAGAGGACTGATCCCCTCGAGTGTCCTATTATTTTTAATAAGGTGTCAGACATTGTATGTTTGTTCTACCTTAGTAGTAGTTCATGGTCATTAAAGACCACTCAACAGTAAAGAGTCAATCCATTCTTATATTGAGCTTTGATTCTTGATATCTTTCACAATTGTTATTGTTGAAAACCTTGAAGTTATTTTCCTTCATCATGATATATCTTATGTTGTTGTTTATAAACTTGCTGAGTCATTTAGTTGTTCATTCTTACTATATCATGACTATATTTCAGCTAAGCCCGATTGTTCTAAACCAGACAAAGGCAAGGGGGAAGCAATTGCGTTGTTTAGTAGATGCATGCTAGATTTAAATTACTGTCATGTAATTCCTTTGTAAATCTTTTGTATTTCCCTTAAGATATGTAATGTTACGATTAAGGTTAATAGACCTTGGGAAGTGTAGCCTTTTGATAAGTAACCTTTTGTATTATTCCGCGAAGTTTGAATATAATTTATGTATTTCATTGTTGTTAAGTATTATACAGTGAGAACCAAACATGAGGTTAAAGAACCCGGATTTGGGGTCGTCAAAATTATTATTATTATTATTATTATTATTATTATTATTACTACTACTACAATTCCTAAATAGTTTAGGAATTAATTAATAAAAATATTCTCATAATAAATAATTAAGTTCCTAAAGAGTTTAGGAATTGTAATTATTATATTAAATCAATTTAATTCCTAATTAAATTAGGAGTTAAATTAAAACCCTAATGCTGAAGTGTTTAGGAGGGTTGACTATATCTATAAATAAGAGATTCTTACTATGGATTAAGGTTACTTACAATTTTAAAAGTATTTAGAGTACTTCATAATTCTCTACTTCTGAGAGAGAGAGAGAGAGAGAGAGAGAGAGAGAATTAGGGCTAGCCAACCAAGATTTAGAGAAACCTAAATTATTTCTTCAAATTCATATTACTCTTGGTGGATCATCTTTAGAGGTTATACACTTATGTAGTTAACGTTGATCTAAAGATTCTAATTGGTGGAATTGAAGAGGAACGCGAAAGAATTAGAGGTGAAGTAGTACTTGTTGAAGATTAGATTCTACAAAGGTATAACTCTTAATCATTCCTCAATTAATAGTATTGCATAAGAAAGATCCTGGTTTTGGTTTGTAGGAAAAATTTAAAATCATTTTATTACATGTTTTCGCCACGTAGTATAATTTTGATTATATGTATGCTATATTTTTGCAAACTAACATAATGTGCACACCGTCAACTATATCTTCCCTATTTCACCAAAAGCGCACAATCATTTGCCACAATTATGGATTTAAACTTATTTCCATTATCCTGCCTTAGTTAGCTGTTTAGAACCTATGGATTATATTAGCACATTTGGATATTTGGCTTACTGTTTGGATTTTGAACTCGTAGTTGTTTTGGTACTATTAACTTTATCTGGGTTACTATTTGACTGATTGGATATCAATACAGTTGTTCCTGTTTATTTACTCACTACCTATTATTTGGTTAAGTTCTTTTTATATGATGACAAATGTGACGCCCCAAATCCAGGTCCCTCGAACCTCTGGTTTGGTGCTCACATTACTATTCTACCCTGTCATCACATCCATCCATTCAGAAGAAAATAATCATAAGACTTAATTTACATTCATACATAACTATTCTCAGGTTCTACATACTTTTATACATATACACATCTGTATCTGATATATTACAAAAGATAATAACATTAACTTTTACAAAAGTTCTAGCCTTTCCTTTCCCTTTGTCTATTCCTGATCCTTCGACCTTCTCAGGTTTAACTGAAATATCATGTTTTAAAGCAAGAGTGAGCATACAATCGCTCAGCAAGTACATAAATAAAAGACGACATGATACTTCGAAATGAGGATTGACAATCATTATAATGGAACTAAGTTATTTTCAATCAATTGGAATCATTTCCAATAAGCTGAATCATTTCTAATAGCGAAATTTAATATCAAGAACTGAATTGTTTACAATTAACTAAATTGATGTCAATAGGTTGAATTATTTTGAATAAAAGGATTCAATAACAATAAGCTGAATCAATATCAATTCAATGTGTGAACATGAGAATTATCCATAATCTTTACATGATTAACTGAAAACATGTAATTGGTTTGTTGTACAGTCACAAGACCAAGAACACATTAAGAACAATACCAGTCATATAGAATGATATTGCCCAAATTAGTCAAAAGACTGTTATTCCAATTAGATGTGTACTTTGGGTGATCAACCTATCGTACCTTTATATTGTGCACAACATAAACATTTATCGACTCAACCATGTCATAAAATTATATTATATATATGTTACTTCCCTTTTTCAAGGTTATTCTGCTATAACATATTAGAGAATTCGCACCACAGCAATGTGGATTAGAGCACATAACAATAAACATCTGATTACAACATGTATCATTATATGTGTCTAGCCGAAATCAAGATTGGCATCGACCTTTTCAAAGTAGTTCAATAGTGAATGAACTTTACATGATCATATGAATGCATAGCATGAATGATTTTTCAATGAACTATAATTAGAAGTTCAGATAGAAGACTTGCCTGTATCCTCGTCTACCACAACTAGTACAATATTATCCCGTCTATAACCTACATGACCATAATATAGGTTCATGCATTAGTTACATACCCATGCATGTTATAACTTGCTAAACAAGCTACCTGTTAGCTTAACATAACCCTAACACATAACACATTGTTCATTTATAACTTAATGTCTACCATATTGATCATTTTTATTAAATTATGGCCTACATACATGTTTCTATCATTTAATATCAAAACATTTTATTTTGGAAATAAAATAAATTATTTTTCAAATTTCAGTACATGGCGCCCTGACGCCATGTTTTGTTCTTTCAATTTCGTTGGCCGCGAGATTGGCTCGGCTCAATTTCGCCCCGGCTCGCTCTGATCTCGCCCCGACGTGGTCTTCACAGCAACATTACGCCCCGACGCAGTTCACAGCATAAAAGATGGCACCCCGACGCCATCCTGTTTTCTCTGGAAAAAAAAAATTATATTCCAAATACCTTGCTATTTTTTGCCCTAACTTGAATTTTTTAATTCTAACACTTCACATAGCATGTATAACATGTAATTGAATTGCATGGGCCTTCAAAATCTTTAAAAATCATAATTTGGCCATATTTTTCGAAATAATTCGTTTCGGTTGTCGGCGAACGTTTTAAAACGTTTAAAATGGACATTTATCGCCATATACACCAAATGGCTCCTAAATCATTTATAACACGTGTATTTACGTATAACTTACATGTTTGGCCTCGTTTGACATTCAATTACACAAAATGGCCAATAATCACACATTGGTTGAATTTTACCAAAATTCCATAAATTGTAATTTGAACCATCTTTGAATTATCAACTCTACACTTTATATACATGAACTTATACACATTTAATAACTTGTTTGCTTGTGTAACTTCTGCATGCATCTTCCAAAATACTTTACAGATTATGGTTTAGTTTAATCGTAAATCCTAGCCTAATATTGCATCTTTCCATAACAAGTCATACTTTTAAACCTTCTATGCATCTACTAAGCTACCAAGCAACAATCAACACATATACTCAACATGTTTAACACCTTCAACCATGTTTTCATCAATTCAAGTAACATATAACACATGATCACACTTAAATCATGTTTTATGGCTTTGTAACTACACATGAATAGTGCACCACATTTGTCACTCCACTTCAATACTTAGGGTTTCATATTAAACCAAGTATGTAGCACATAACTTGCATGAATCACACCTTGCATCATATCTACATGCATGGTTTCACATATTCTAGTATGTAAACACATAAACACCAATTATATGATTTAAACATCTTTGTTACCTTCTTGTGGCTCTCTTTCTTTTTGAAAATAAAGCTTGTTAATGCTTGATACTCCACCTTGATGGCATTTCCTTCAAATCTTGCTCACTTTCTCACTTGAAATCCTTGAGCTTTCCTCTCAAACCCTAGCTTTTCTTTTGCTCTTCCTTTCTCTCTTTCTCTCTTTCTCTCTCTCGAAATTTCCTTGCTAGACTTAAAAAATAATGAACACTTGAAGCTTGCAAGTATTATACATATATGTATAATATATAATTTCCAACAACTAACCACACATTGGTTAGTTTAACCATGCATGGTTAGGGTATTTATGACTTTATACAAGGGTCATTCTTTATATTGGCAAGGGCATTAGGGTCATTAATCCACTTTAGGATACATGTGTCATTTCTTAAAATATCAAAAGCTCTTTAGTCATTAGTCCAATTTCCTAGCAAATTTAATTCTTTAATCATAAATTGCTTAAGTTCCATCCAATTTAAATCTTTTTTATCCAAACTTGTTTCATTAACCTTGAATTTAATTCCACCATTAAATACACCATAATTGGCTTGTCCCAAATACTTATCACATTCCAAAATATTAAATTCCATTAATAACATTTAATTTACAATATTTATAAAGTTTCTAATTTGTATATCATTACATTCTTCCCTCCTTACAAGGATTCCGTCCTCGGAATCACCATTACAGGATTATGTAAACAAACTTGGATATTCTTTTCTCATTTTCTCCTCTAACTCTCATGTTGCTTCTTCCACATTGTGGTTTCTTTACACTACCTTTACAAAAGGTATCACTTTGTTTCTTAAAATTTGTTCCTTTCTATCAATGATCCGAACAGGAGTCTTTTCATACATCAAATCCTTTTCAATCTGAATCGGCTCATATTCAATCACATGCTTATAGTCTAGCTTGTACAGTCTTAGTACCGACACATGAAATACATTATGAATGTGTTCTAGCTCTAGAGGTAATGCCACAACATAGGCTACCTCTCCTATCCTTTTTAATACCTCAAACGGTCCAATAAACCTTGGGCTCAATTTACCTTTCTTTCCAAATCTTATCTTTCCCTTACAGGGAAATACTTTTAAAAAGACATGGGCCCCTAATTCAAATTCTCTTTTCTATCGATGCTGGTCTGCATATTTCTTTTGTCTATCTTGTGCTGTTATGAGCCTTGATCTTATTACTTTGACAATTTCGATAGTCTGTTGCATAATTTCTGGTCCCAATAACTTACGTTCTCCTACCTCATCTCAGCAAAGAGGTGTCCTACACTTTCTTCCATACAACGCCTCATACGGCAGCATACCAATACTCGCGTGATAACTGTTGTTGTAAGCAAATTCCACTAACGGCAAATGATCGTCCAAATTGCCCTTAAAGTCCATTACACATGCCCTTAGCATATCCTCTAATGTCTATATCGTTCTTTCACTTTGGCCATATGTTTGACGATGATACGTTGTGCTCAACCTTAATTGCATACCTATACGTTCCAGAAAACTCTTCCAAAAATTTGACGTGAATTGCGGATCTCGATCTGAAACAATCGATACCGGAACTCCATGTCTTGACACTATTTTCTTCACATATAACTTTGCTAATTGATCCAGATTGAATTTGACTTTGATTGGCAAAAAGTGAGCTGACTTTGTCTGTCGATCCACTATTACTCATATCGCATCATAGCATTTCTGTGTAGTTGGGAGTCCTACGACAAAATCCATTGTAACGTGCTTCCATTTCCATTCTGGAATTTATAATGGTTGTAACAACCCACTCAACCTTTGATGTTCTTCTTTGTCTATTTGACAAGTCAAACATTTACTTACACATTTTGCTACATCCTTCTTCATGTTAGGCCACCAAAAATGTTGTCTAAGGTCTTGATACATCTTCGTGCTTCCTGGATGGACTGAATATCACGAACTGTGCGCTTCTTACAGAATCTCATCTTTTACTTCAAATACTATCGGCACCCAAACTCTTCCTTCAAATCTCAACAACCCACTATCATTCATCTTGAACTTTGTCTCTTGTTCATCAGCTATACGGTCTCTGATTTGACCGCATTCTTGATCTCGCATTTGAGCTTCTTTAACTCTATCCAATAACATCAGATGAGCTTCAACCACAAATAACTTTTCTTCTGATTTTATCAGATACATCACTTCTAGTTCCAACTTTTTAATTTCTCTAATTAACTCTTCCTGAGCCGTTAACATTTCAAATCTTTCTCGACCTTTTCTACTTAAGGCATCGGTCACCACATTTGCTTTCCCTAGATGGTACAAAATCTCACAATCATAATCCTTAATTAATTTTGACCATCTTCTCTGCCTCATATTCAAATCCTTCTTAATGAAAATATACTTCAGAGTTTTGTGGTCTGTGTATATCTCACATTTTTCTCCATACAGGTAATGCCTCCATATTTTCAAGGCAAATACCACTGTTGCCAATTCCAAATCATGGGTTAGATACCTCTTCTCAAAATCTTTTAACTATCTTGATGCATATGCTATGACTTTACCGTGTTGCATTAATACACAACCCAATCCTTTGTGCGATGCATCACTGTAAACCACAAATCCTCTTATATTATCAGGCAACGTCAACACCGGTGCTTCACTCAACCTCTTCTTGAGTTCTAGAAAACTCTTCTCACATTTATCTGTCCACATAAACTTTACAGCCTTCCTCGTCAAATTAGTTAGAGGTCCTGACAACTTTGAAAAATCTTTGATGAACCTCTTATAATATTCTGCTAATCCAATAAAACTATGAGCCTTAGTTAGTGTCTTTAGCTATTCCCAATTAATTACTGCCTCAACTTTCATTGGATCCACTGATATCCCTTCTTGATCAATCACGTGCCCCAGAAATTGCACTCTTTACAACCAAAACTCGCATTTCGAGAACTTAGCATATAATTTAGCTTCTCTTAGCTTTTCTAACACAATTCTTAAGTGTTCTACATGCTCTTCCTGAGCTTTGAATAAATCAATATGTCATCAATGAACACCACCACAAACTTATCTAGATATGGCTTGAACACTCGATTCATCAAATCCATAAATTCAACTAGTGCATTTGTCAATCCACACGACATTACTAGGAACTCGTAATGACCGTAACGAGTCCTAGACGTTGTCTTAGGCACATCTTCAAACTTCACCTTCAATTGGTGATACCCACTTCTCAAATCTATTTTCGAAAAATACTTAGCTCCCCTTAGCTGATCTAATAAATCATCAATCCTTGGTAGTGGATACTTGTTCTTAATCGTCACTTTGTTTAATTCTCTGTAATTAATACAAAGTCTTAACAAGCCATCTTTCTTCTTTACAAATAAAACTGGTGCTCTCTAAGGAGACACACTTGGCTGAATATACTTCTTGTCCAGTAATTCTTGCAACTGAATCATCAATTCTTTTAATTCTACTGGGGCCATTCTATACGGTGCCTTTGAAATCGGCGTTGTTCCTGGCACAAGATCAATAACAAATTCGATCTCCCTGTCTGGCGAAAGACCCGGTAATTCATCCAAAAATACATCTGCATACTCCCTTACCACGGGTATCTGACCCATTTCTAATCCTACTATGTGTGTATCAACCACGTGAGCTAAGTATCCCATACACCCTTTCCTTAATAGCTTTTCGACCTGCAACATCATCAGACAACAAGATTGTCTAGGCGATTTGCTATTATAGAACACCACCTTAGACTTGGTAGGAGTCTGAAGGTTTACACATTTACTCTGGCAGTCGATCACTACTCCACAGTTATACAACCAATCCATTCCCAATATCACATCAAATTCTCCTAACCGAATAGGAATTAAACCCACAACAGTTTATGTCCCCTTATCGTTAGACAACAACCCTGACAAATATTCTCCACCCGGATTACTTCCTTATTTTCTACTTCTATATTCAACGCATTTTCTAACTTCACTTGTGGGAGGATCAATTTCTTAGCAAATTCATCAGAAATAAAAGAACATGTAGTACCCGAATCGAATAATACGTATACATTTACATTATTAACAGGAATGATACCTGATACCACATCCTTTGATGCCACTGCATCTTGCACGATCATATTAAATGTGCGAGCTATCGGTCACCCAGGTTGCACAGACCCTCCAATAGTCAACTTCCCACCAGTATTACCCTTGCTCCCACTTCCTCCTTCAACTTTCTTCTTAGGGCAATCTTTAATCTAATGTCCCCCTTCTCCATAATAAAAGCAATCTTTGTTTGTCTTCGGTACTAGGCAATTTGGTGTTATATGTCCTTCTTGGCCGCATCTAAAACAAACATTTTTCCCCTTTAAGCATACTCCTGAATGTCCCTTCCCACAATTGGGACATGGCTCCATCTTTTTCTTTAGTTCTCATTGTTTAACCACAGCTGTAGTATTAGTATTATTGTTCCATTTTCGTTTGTTGATGTTATTTCCTCCACTGCTTTCTTCCTTAATAGCCCTATAACTTCTTTTCTTCTTGCTCTGCTATTTTTGTTTATACTTAGTTAAGGCTTCACTGCCTCCTTCTGCTAAAATAGCATTTTCCATTACTCCAGTAAAAGTCCTGATCTGAAACATTGAGACCTTGCTATAAATCCATGGCTTCAATCCACGCTCAAAGCGTCTTGCTTTTCTCTACTCTGTGTCCACCTGGTGTGGAGCAAACCTTGCCAATTCATTGAAGTTCACTGCATACTCAACCATAGTCATATTCCCTTGCTTTAACTCTAAGAACTGCACTTCCATCATATCCTGTGTCATTGGAGAAAAGTAAGCCTCAAAGAAAATTTCTTTAAATCTCTCCCACGGTGCAGTTCCTGTTCCCAGTCTTCCTTTATTGGCAGTCCACCAATAATTCGCTTCACCTTTTAACATGAATGTGGCAAAAGCAGTTTTCTGTTCTTCTGCCACGTTCGCTACATCAAACACCTTTTCCAATTCAATCACCCAATTATGGGCCTCTACTGGGTTCATCGTCCCTTTGAATTCTAGGGGTCCTACCGCTTTAAAATCTTTGAAGGTAGCAATTTTGGCAGCTACCGGTTGATCAACCACCGGGTTTACATTCCTGTTCTGAAAAGCTCCCATCAATAAATCAACAAACTGTTGCATGGGGTTAACTGGCTCCTCTGGAGCGTTTACTGAATCCTCTAGTGGAGGTTGAACATTTGGCATTCGTCTAGGAGGCATTTCTATTTAAAAATTTATGTCACGATTATTTCATTACATTTGCATATCACATTTGTATGAACTTTAAATATATAACTGTGTTAACCCACATTTAATAACTGAATTCATATTCATAACAACTTGGCTAATATCTAGCATATTACATACATGCAACACATTACTAATACCATTTTCATCCCTTCAGACTACTTAAGTCAGGATTCACATAACTCTATTCAACAAATTTAAACCTTCCCTTCTTACAAAAGAGATTACATGAAACTTTCTATCCCTTTTATAACAAAAACTAGGGATTCACATAATATACACACGTACTTATACATACAAAACTATATACATCTATTACAACTTCCTATAAAAGCATCCCACGTCTCACTGTGTCTTCATATTCTTCGTTCATTACTGCTACCATCTTCCACCGGCTCAAAGTGTCTCTTGGTTAGTTATATTCTATAGGGTAATAGTGTACCATATCTTGTGCCCTTCCAAACGCCGTGCGAAATGCATAACTCATGTCTTCCATTCTTACACCCATACAGTCAATTCTAGCTTTCTTAGACCTCACTTCTTCCTCTAACAAATCTATTCTTCTCACTACTTTAACCTCAACATGCTCATACTTAGCTATCTCAACAGCTGCATCTCTCAGTTTAGCCTCTAAGGCTTCCTTGTCATTCTTCAACTCCTGAATCTTCTGTTCCTCCTATCTTAATTTATCTTCCAGTTCCACATTTTTATTAGTTAATATTTGAACTGCCATCTCGTTCTGCTCCACAACTGTTTGCTTGTCAGCTGCTTGAGCTTCCAATTCCAATATTTTGTCCACATATTCACTATTTTGTTGTATGAGACATGTTACCCACTCCTGATCTGCTTCTTTCTACTCAGATGATGCATTATCCGGCAATGCCCCATCCGAGTCTCCTTCTAACTCATCTGGATCTTCCTCTTGTTCACTATCCTCAGCTGGTACTATTTCTATAGCTGGCACAGCTGTCATTATGTCTATCTGAATATCTCTGGGTTCTTCTTCTATTGCCCGACTAGATTCTCCAATCTCTGGCATACTATAAAACCAT
Organism: Hedera helix; assembly: GCA_947179155.2. Taxonomy (NCBI): domain Eukaryota; kingdom Viridiplantae; phylum Streptophyta; class Magnoliopsida; order Apiales; family Araliaceae; genus Hedera; species Hedera helix. The sequence continues at coordinate 12,851,250 of OX359273.1, read as the reverse complement.
AAAGACAGTTATTTAGTTCCATGCAACTTTTTTTTATCTCAACTCATATAGCAAATAGCACGTAGCACATAATATAGCACCTATTGTGGAAAATTGTAACCTTGACAACTTCCACCTTTTTCCTCTTATAACTCTAAATGAGTTTTACTATATTCTCTAAGGTCATATTCCTAAGATTTTCCTACCTAAGGTTTATAACCTATCAGCTCTGATACCAACATGTGACTCCCCCAAATTCGGGTCCCTCGAACCTCGGGTTTGGTGCTCACGTTACTATTCTACCCTATCATCACATCCATCCATTCAAAATAAAACAATCATAAAACTTAATTTACATTTATACATAACTATCCCCAGGTTCTACATACCTTTATACATATACACATCTATATCTGATATATTACAAAAGATAATAACATTAACTTTTACAAAAGTTCTCTAACTAGGCCTTTACTATTGACCAGCCTTTCCTTTCCCTTTGTCTATTCCTGATCCTTCGACCTTCTTAGGTTTTACTAAAATATCATGTTTTAAAACAAGAGTGAGCATACAATCGCTCAGGAAGTACATAAATAAAAGATGACATGATACTTCTAAATGATGACTGACAATCATTATAATGGAACTAAGTTGTTTTCAATCAACTGGAATCATTTCCAATAAGCTGAATCATTTCTAATAACGGAATCTAATATCAAGAACTGAATCGTTTACAATTAACTAAATTGATGTCATTAGGTCGAATTATTTTGAATAAACGGAATCAATATCAATAACCTAAATCAATATCAATTCAATGTGTAAACATGAGAACTATCCATAATCTTTACATGATTAACTAAAAACATGGAATTTGTTTGATGTACGGTCACAAGACCAAGAACACATTAAGAACAATACCAGTCGTATAGAATGATATTGCCCAAATTAGTCAAAAGACTGTTGTTCCAATTAGATGTGTACTTTGGGTGATCAGCCCATCGTACCTTTATATTATGCACAACATAAACATCTATCGACGCAACCATGTCATAAAATTATATTATATATTGTTACATCCCTTTTTCAAGGTTGTTCTGTTACAGCTTGTCAGAGAATCCACACCACAACAATGTGGATTGGAGCACATAATGTGACGCCCCCCAAATCTGGGCCCACACTGCCCAAACTTGAGTCGTCAAAAGACTACAACAAAATTATTATAACAAAGCACAACGTACAACAATACAGTGTATAATAATACACAACTAAGTCTTCACTATTATTGCCACACTATTTTACAACATGTGAAGACTATGATAGCTAATCCTCGGACCCTCACTCCATTCCCCGGCTAGACCCCGTTACGTTTTCATCTCCTGTTGAAAAACAATGGAACAAAAGAAAGGGTGAGCTCAAATAGCCCAGTAAGAAATATCATGACTAAGATAATGACGAATAAATTATCATTAGCCTTCAACAGTTGAGTTCTTGATAGAATACAATAGACTACAAGTTTTATATCAAAAACTGCAGTTAAATTCTTAAACAACGTTCAGATCAATAATAGCAGCGGAATGAGCTATCTTTTAGAAGAATAATGCAGACTATAATGTCCACTCGGTTCTCTTTTTAGGAAAAACATCATCAACTTTTATCATCTGAAATACCATTAGTCAATATAATACAATTCACAGTTCCTGATCATAATCATGCAGATCAACAGTTCATCTTTGCATTACGGGCCAAAGACATTCAATATAACACCAACGGTCATGATTATACCAGATTCAGCCTTTGGTCATAATCATACCGACCAACAGTTCATCTTTGCACTATGGGCCAAAGAGAACTTTCACCACGTGCCATAAAAGACACCGAACAGATGTATCGCCTTTAACCTAGTATATCGCCTTTAACCTATCATCTGTTCAACAATTATATCACATCTGTGCCCCCGGCCACAGATATTCACAACAGCTTGATTCTTGATGATTAATACAAATAACAGTGATACAAATGATGAACAGAAAAACAGGATAAACAATAAGTATCAGAAGTTTACTTTGTGCAGATTCAAATAATGTCCAAATTGCCAACATGATGTGGAGTGAAAAAAAATGATATTCAAGATCCACAGTTCAGAATAACGGTTACAGTTCAATAGAAAGGTTCACGTAAAATAGGAAGGTTCAGTTGAAATAATGAAGTTCATCTATTATGGAACATACAATATTTTCAGGAATTATAGAAGCAATAGTTCCATAATAAATTTCGATTTATGAGTATGAAAGAAAATAATATCCCTTACCGTAGCAGGTTTGATTAACAAAAGGTGAAGGAAATTAATACAAAGGGTTATTCACCAACAGGCGTTAATCCGCACCGTAAGGTTATTCCCACAATTTAATAGAAATTGAATACGAAGAGTCATTCACCAAACAGGCGTTAATCCGCACCGTAAGGTTATTCTCAGAGTTTAATAAGGAATGAATATGAAAGGTTATTCACCAACAGGCGATAATCCGCACCGTAAGGTTATTCCCATAAATTAATACATGGAAATAAATGGCATATCTTATGAGTAAGAAAGAAACGATATTAATTTCGAGAATCCAATAATGATAATTCATTACCATAGTAAGTTTAAATAATAAAATATGAAAGAAGATGATATTCCTTACATTAATACGTGACTGAATGAGGTTGATTAACTTGAACAGTACACGTACACTTATAGATCTTCACAAATACTCAAGATGACTTAAGTACACTTAGAGAGAACTTTCACAAGAAGTATTTAGAGAGAGAAAGAAAGAACAAGTAAGAAAGTTTATGAAAAATCCTTAAGTTAAGGCTTCTATTTATAGCCAAAAATCTTATCATATCCAAGATTTTCCAATTTAATCCAAACCGTTCATTTCATATCACCTAATTTTATATTATAAACAAATAACTTATTAATTCAATTATTCAACAATAATTCACACTTATTCATTATTATGACTAATTGTTATAAATACAGTATAGTTAGCTTTCTGTGTTAGATATCAAGTCAATTAATTAATGAAATACAACTGTTTAAATAACACCGTAATAGAGATAACAATAATGCAGAAAGTATGTAAAAGAACAATACGTTACTGTGGCATGACAATTATTGATTCAATAATGTGAATTACTGTGCATATGTTACTGTGACAATTATTAGGTTCAATAATTTAAAAAAACAGTGCAGCAACAATTATTGAATTGATAATATAAAATATTATGCAGTGACAATTATCGATGAAATGATGCGTAGTAGTTACGGTATCAATTATCAGACCAATAATATGAGACACTATGCAATCCCGTGTGTTACTGTAGAGTACCGTGTGCTACAGAAAATACCATAAACTACCGTATGCTACTATTCTTTTATCACTGGTATTTTAACAATTCCGTTGACTATTTTTATTTAAAAAGGTTATTTCTGTCGTTTTCTATATCCGACAAATATTCCGTTGTGGGGTCCACCAATAATTTATTATTTCGGCGCCGTCGTACGACACGAATATTCCCCGACCAAACGAATATTCCCCGACAAAGTGAATATTGTCCGACAAAATATAATTTGCACATAACATCCTTAACTTTTAACTTTATCAATTTAACTACTTACTGTTTCAGAAGAAAAATTAAATATATAACGAAAAATTAAATTTTGTATTTCATAAAATTCGGGGTCTTACAACCTCCCCTCCTTATGAAATTTCGTCCCCGAAATTGACGTACCTGGCATATCGAAGAGGTAAGGATACTTAGATTTCATCTCAGATTCTAGCTCCCAGGTCATTTCCTCAGTATCTTGGTTCCTCCATAAAACCTTAACTTGAGGTATAACCTTTGAGCGTAGGATATGCTCCTTCTTATCCAGGATCTTAACAGGTACCTCCTCGTATGTTAAATCCTCTGCTATAACGTCTGGTTCTAAATCAATGACGTGGTTTGGGTCCTTCACATATTTACGTAACATAGATATGTGAAAAACGTTATGGATGCGAGACATACTTGGTGGTAGGGCTAGTCTGTAGGCTACGGTTCCTATTCGATTGAGGATTTCAAATGGGCCAATAAATCGAGGGTTGAGCTTTCCTCTCTTTCCGAATCTCGTAACCCCTTTCCATGGAGAAACACGTAAGAATACATGATCTCCGACGTTGAAACTTTCGTCTCTCCGATGAAGATCAGCATAACTCTTTTGTCGTTCTTGTGCTGTCTGTATTCGTTGTCGGATCATTTGGATCTTTTCGGTCGTTAAGCGTACCAACTCGGGTCCCAACAATTTTGCTTCTCCTACCTCATTCCAACATATTGGAGAGCGACACTTCCTTCCATACAAAGCCTCGAATGGAGCCATGCCTATACTTGCTTGGTAACTGTTGTTGTAAGAAAATTCCACCAATGGCAAGTACTTATCCCAACTTCCTTTGAAGTCTAATACACAAAGTCTCAAAAGATCTTCGAGGGTCTGGATCGTCCTTTCTGATTGTCCGTCCGTTTGAGGATTGTATGCAGAACTAAAACGTAGTTCAGTGCCCATAGCTTTTTGTAGACTGATCCAAAAGCGTGAAGTGAATCTAGGATCTCGATCAGAAACTATGGAAACTGGCATGCCATGCAATCTCACGATCTCATTTATGTACATACCGACAAGACGTTCAAGTGAAAAGTTTTCTCGTATAGGCAAAAAATGAGCGGATTTGGTCAATCTATCTACAATGACCCAAATTGCATCTAAGCCTTGAGAAACTTTGGGAAGACCCGTCATGAAATCCATATTGATGTGTTCCCACTTCCATTCGGGAACCTCAAGTGGTTGTAATGGACCCTTAGGTACTTGATGCTCTGCCTTGACACGTTGACAAGTTAGGCACCTTGAGATAAACTCTGCAATCTCCCTTTTCATATTGTTCCACCAAAATGTATGTCGAAGATCTCGATACATCTTGGTACCTCCTGGGTGGATTGCAAACGGCGTGTTGTGTGCCTCCATCATGATTTTATGCTTTAATTCAGGATCGTTAGGAACACAGAGTCGAGAGTTGACTCGAAGTATTCCTTTCCCGTCGATTCTTGCTTCGGGAATGACACCTTCTTGTACTTTCTTTATCATGTTTATTAGTTCCAGATCGGTAGCTTGAGCAGCTTTAATTTTATCGATTAAAGTTGGTTCTACTCGCACATGAGCAATCTTCGAGTGGGTCCCTGGTGTCTTTAGCTCTATCTCCATCTTTTGTAAGTCGTACAAAATACACTTTTGTGTTGTCAGCAGTGCACTTGTATTCGCATAAGATCTTCTGCTCAAAGCGTCAGCTACAACGTTCGCCTTTCCCGGGTGATACTAGATTGTGTGGTCGTAATCTTTCAACAGCTCAAGCCAACGTCGTTGTCGCATGTTGAGTTCCTTCTGGGTGAAGAAATATTTGAGACTTTTATGATCTGTATAGATATCCACTTTTTCCCCGTACAAGTAGTGTCTCCAGATCTTCAACGCGAAAACAACTGCTGCCAACTCTAGATCATGAGTAGGATAATTTTTCTCATAATCCTTGAGTTGTCGAGAGGCATAGGCTATAACCTTTCCATGTTGCATAAGGACACAGCCTAGACCTTTGCCTGAAGCATCGCTGTAGATAACAAATTCTCCTGATCCTGATGGTATGGTTAGAACAGGAGCTGAAACTAGTCTCCTCTTGAGTTCTTGGAAACTTTTCTCGCATTCTTCGTTCCATATGAATTTTGTGCTTTTCCGAGTAAGCTGAGTTAATGGAGTGGCGATTCGAGAAAATCCTTCTACGAATCTCCGATAATAACCAGCTAAACCCAAAAAACTTCGGACTTCGGTTACTGTCTTGGGTTGTTCCCAATTTAGTACCGTTTCAATCTTCGCAGGATCGACTGATATTCCTTGACTAGAAATTACATGCCCAAGAAATGCGACCTCCTCAAGCCAGAACTCACATTTCTTCAACTTGGCATATAATTTGTTTTCACGGAGCTTTTGGAGTATCAATCTCAGGTGTTGTTCATGATCCTCGCGACTCTTGGAGTATATGAGGATGTCATCAATAAAGACAACCACAAAATGATCCAAATGTTCCTTGAATATCCGGTTCATCATGTCCATGAAAGCTGCAGGAGCATTAGTTAGTCCAAAAGGCATGACTAAGAACTCATAATGCCCATAGCGAGTTCTGAAAGCAGTCTTTGGAATGTCCTCAGTTTTAACCCTTAACTGATGATATCCAGAACGGAGATCAATCTTTGAGAAATGTTGAGCGCCTTGCAATTGATCAAACATGTCATCAATCCGAGATAACGGGTACCTGTTTTTGATGGTGACATGGTTCAATTCTCGGTAGTCAATGCACAATCTCATACTCCCGTCTTTCTTCTTCACAAATAGAACAGGAGCACCCCAAGGTGATCCACTCGGACGAATGAAACCAGAATCCAACAATTCCTGTAGTTGGACTTTTAACTCTTGAAGTTCAATGGGAGCCATTCGATATGGAGTTTTGGAAATGGGCTTGGTACCGGGTTCAAGATCAATATAAAATTCAATTTCACGGTTTGGGGGTAAGCCAGGAAGTTCTTCAGGAAAAACATCAGGAAACTCATTAACAATGGGAATATCATTCAAGTTTGACGTATTTTTGTTCAAATCAGTGACATGAGCTAAAAAGGCTTGACATCCGTTTTTCAATAAACGAATGGCTTTATGGCTAGAAATAACAGTTATAGATTTCAATGGTTTAGTTGCTTGAATTTGCATGACAGGTTGATTAGGAATATGAAAACTAATAATCTTCTGAAAACAATCAATTTTAGCATGATGGGTAGTCAACCAATCAATTCCTAAAATCACATCAAATTCATGCATCTCCAAAGAAATAAGGTCAACAGGTAATGTGAGGTTGTTGATTTGAACTAGGCAAGATTTATAGACAGTAGATGTAATGGTCTTTTCTCCTAATGGGGTTTCAACTGATAAGTCAAAGTCCAAATTTTCAGGAGTTAAGTTTAAACGCTGAGCACATGCAGGTGAGATAAAAGAATGGGTAGAGTCAATATCTAACAAAGCGTAGACTTCACGAGAATTTATGAATAGCTTACCGGTTATCACCTCGTTCGAGTTTCGCGCCATTTGGGACGTCACAACAAAAGCTCTTCCTTGAACTACAGATTTTCCCTTATCCGTGCTAGCTTTTGGTATCATCATTGCAGCTGGACTTGATTTTGTGGCAGGACAAAACCGCGCAAGATGACCCTCTTTTCCACAACTGTAGCACTTTTTGGACTGCTGTGTACCGTTTGGGCTGATGTGACCTTCCTGACCACACCTATAGCATCTCACTGGTGGTCGATCTTCTCCCCTTGAAACTGGGGTCGGTGCTGGTGCTGGTACTGGTGCTGGTGCCCTTCCATAATTATTATGGAATCTCTTTCTTTTGAAATTGTTTCCACTGGATTCTCCTCTTCTGTTATTTGATGTGGAATTACCACCGAAGTGTTGGTTACCTCCTCGATGGTTCTCGATCCTGTGGTTGTTGTCATTCCTTTCTCTATGCTGATCATTAACTCTTGGCTGTAATGTTTCATCTGTTTGCTCCACCCTTTGAGCCCTATCCACAACATCTGAATACAAACTAAATTTATGAGAGCTAAGTTGTTGACGAATTTTGAATCTCAAACCTCTTAGGAACATCCGACTCATTCGTGCTTCGTCATCCACAAGATGGGTGGCAAAGCGAGATAGCTCGGCAAACTTAGCTTCATATTGGGAGACTGTCATGTTTCCTTGCTCCAGCTTAATGAATTCCACCTCTTTCATATGGCGGATGCTTTCTGGGAAATACTTCTCGTTAAACAGTTCTTCGAATTCTGTCCAAGACATTTCGAGTGCCGAAGGTTGGATACGTTTTACCGCTTCCCACCAATGGTCCGCCTCACCTCGTAACATAAAAGTGGCAAATGGCACCTTCTGATCATCAGCGCATTGTAAGACATCAAGTATTTTTGTCGTCTGCTTCAGTCATGCCTCCGCTTTGAGTGGGTCAGGCTTCCCGTGGAATTCAGGTGGTCCCAATTCTTTAAATTGCTTGACAGTGACCATCCTCAAATTACCAGCGTTTCTACCGTTATTATTGACTGGATTTCCTCTTGCTTGATTTTGTATGAATTGCATGAAATTCCTAAAGAATCCATCGTTCATCATGTTATCGGGAACATTATTTCCTGAGTTAGCAGGAGGATTGTTTGGGGCCTCTTGATTCTCGGCTACATTCGCTTCAAGCATTCCATAGTTAACCTCTTGATTTCCAGATGCCATACTAAACTGTTGCCACAAAATAATTGTTAGTTCAAACAAATTGACTCATCTCTTCATGTTCCTACATTCAAATCGATTCATTAGATAAAAAAAATCTAATTTAGGTAGGACACACTAGTGATTGATTCTATTCGTCTCTCCCCTCATAGTTTTAACCCCAGATCTCCATTAAATACCATATCCCTAAGCTCTGATGCCAACTGTGACGCCCCCCAAATCTGGGCCCACACTGCCCAAACTTGAGTCGTCAAAAGACTACAACAAAATTATTATAACAAAGCACAACGTACAACAATACAGTGTATAATAATACACAACTAAGTCTTCACTATTATTGCCACACTATTTTACAACATGTGAAGACTATGATAGCTAATCCTCGGACCCTCACTCCATTCCCCGGCTAGACCCCGTTACGTTTTCATCTCCTGTTGAAAAACAATGGAACAAAAGAAAGGGTGAGCTCAAATAGCCCAGTAAGAAATATCATGACTAAGATAATGACGAATAAATTATCATTAGCCTTCAACAGTTGAGTTCTTGATAGAATACAATAGACTACAAGGTTTATATCAAAAACTGCAGTTAAATTCTTAAACAACGTTTAGATCAATAATAGCAGCGGAATGAGCTATCTTTTAGAAGAATAATGCAGACTATAATGTCCACTCGGTTCTCTTTTTAGGAAAAATATCATCAACTTTTATCATTTGAAATACCATTAGTCAAGATAATACAATTCACAGTTCCTGATCATAATCATGCAGATCAACAGTTCATCTTTGCATTACGGGCCAAAGACATTCAATATAACACCAACGGTCATGATTATACCAGATTCAGCCTTTGGTCATAATCATACCGACCAACAGTTCATCTTTGCACTATGGGCCAAAGAGAACTTTCACCACGTGCCATAAAAGACACCGAACAGATGTATCGCCTTTAACCTAGTATATCGCCTTTAACCTATCATCTGTTCAACAATTATATCACATCTGTGCCCCCGGCCACAGATATTCACAACAGCTTGATTCTTGATGATTAATACAAATAACAGTGATACAAATGATGAACAGAAGAACAGGATAAACAATAAGTATCAGAAGTTTACTTTGTGCAGATTCAAATAATGTCCAAATTGCCAACATGATGTGGAGTGAAAAAAAATGATATTCAAGATCCACAGTTCAGAATAACGGTTACAGTTCAATAGAAAGGTTCACGTAAAATAGGAAGGTTCAGTTGAAATAATGAAGTTCATCTATTATGGAACATACAATATTTTCAGGAATTATAGAAGCAATAGTTCCATAATAAATTTCGATTTATGAGTATGAAAGAAAATAATATCCCTTACCGTAGCAGGTTTGATTAACAAAAGGTGAAGGAAATTAATACAAAGGGTTATTCACCAACAGGCGTTAATCCGCACCGTAAGGTTATTCCCACAATTTAATAGAAATTGAATACGAAGAGTCATTCACCAAACAGGCGTTAATCCGCACCGTAAGGTTATTCTCAGAGTTTAATAAGGAATGAATATGAAAGGTTATTCACCAACAGGCGATAATCCGCACCGTAAGGTTATTCCCATAAATTAATACATGGAAATAAATGGCATATCTTATGAGTAAGAAAGAAACGATATTAATTTCGAGAATCCAATAATGATAATTCATTACCATAGTAAGTTTAAATAATAAAATATGAAAGAAGATGATATTCCTTACATTAATACGTGACTGAATGAGGTTGATTAACTTGAACAGTACACGTACACTTATAGATCTTCACAAATACTCAAGATGACTTAAGTACACTTAGAGAGAACTTTCACAAGAAGTATTTAGAGAGAGAAAGAAAGAACAAGTAAGAAAGTTTATGAAAAATCCTTAAGTTAAGGCTTCTATTTATAGCCAAAAATCTTATCATATCCAAGATTTTCCAATTTAATCCAAACCGTTCATTTCATATCACCTAACTTTATATTATAAACAAATAACTTATTAATTCAATTATTCAACAATAATTCACACTTTAATCTATACCATTCATTTCATATCACCTAACTTTATATTATAAACAAATTATTCAATAATAATTCCCACTTTAATCTACACCATACATTTCATATCACCTAACTTTATATTATAAACAAATTATTCAACAATAATTTACACTTTAATCTACACCATTCATTTCATATCACCTAACTTTATATTATAAACAAATTATTCAACAATAATTTACACTTTAATCTACACCATTCATTTCATATCACCTAACTTTATATTATAAACAAATAACTTTATCAATTCAATTATTCAACAATAATTCTCACTTATTCATTATTATGACTAATTGTTATAAATACAGTATAGTTAGCTTTCTGTGTTAGATATCAAGTCAATTAATTAATGAAATACAACTGTTTAAATAACACCGTAATAGAGATAACAATAATGCAGAAAGTATGTAAAAGAAAACTATGTTACTGTTGTGACGCCCCCAAATCTGGGCCCACACAGCCCAAACTTGAGTCGTCAAAATACTACAACAAAATTATTACAACAAAGCACAACGTACAACAATACAGTGTATAATAATACACAACTAAGTCTTCACTATTATTGCCACACTATTTTACAAAACGTGAAGACTATGATAACTATTCCTCGGACCCTCACTCCATTCCCCGGCTAGACCCTGTTATGTTTTCATCTCCTGTTGAAAAACAATGGAACAAAAGAAAGGGTGAGCTCAAATAGCCCAGTAAAGAATATCATGACTAAGATAATGACAAATAAATTATCATTAGTCTTCAACAGTTGAGTTCTTGATAGAATACAATAGACTACAAGGTTTATATCAAAAACTGCAGTTAAATTCTTAAACAACGTTCAGATCAATAATAGCAGCGGAATGAGTAATCTATTAGAAGAATAATGCAGACTATAATGTCCACTCGGTTCTCTTTTTAGGAAAAACATCATCAACTTTTATCATCTGAAATATCATTAGTCAAGATAATACAAATTCACAGTTCCTGATCATAATCATGCACATCAACAGTTCATCTTTGCACTACGGGCCAAAGACATTCAATATAACACCAACGGTCATGATTATACCAGATTCAGCCTTTGGTCATAATCATACCAAACAACAGTTCATCTTTGCACTACGGGCCAAAGAGAACATTCACCACGTGCCATAAAAGACACCGAACAGATGTATCGCCTTTAACCTATTATATCGCCTTTAACCTATCATCTGTTCAACAAATATATCACATCTGTGCCCCCGGCCACAGATATTCCCAACAGCTTGATTTTTGGATGATTAGAATGATATAAATGATGAACAGAAGAAATAGGATAACAATAAGTATCGGAAGTTTACTTTGTACAGATTCAAATAATGTCCAAATTGTCAACATGATGTGGAGTGAAATTTAAAAATGATATTCAAGATCCACAGTTCAGAATAACGGTTACAATTCAATAGAAAGGTTCACGTAAATAGGAAGGTTCAGTTGAAATAATGAAGTTCAACTATTATGGAACATATAATATTTTCAGGAATTATAGAAGTAATAGTTCCATAATAAATTTCGATTTAGGAGTATGAAAGAAAATAATATCCCTTACCGTAGCAGGTTTGATTAACAAAAGGTGAAGGAAATTAATACAAAGGGTTATTCACCAACAGGCGGCAATCCGCTCCGTAAGGTTATTCCCACAATTTAATAGAATTTGAGTACAAAGAGTTATTCACCAAACAGGCGGCAATCCGCTCCGTAAGGTTATTCCCACAATTTAATAGAATTTGAGTACAAAGAGTTATTCACCAAACAGGCGGCAATCCGCTCCGTAAGGTTATTCTCAGAGATTAATAATGAATGAATACGAAAGGTTATTCACCAACAGGCGGCAATCCGCTCCGTAAGGTTATTCCCACAATTTAATACATGGAAATAAAAGGCACCTCTTATGAGTAAGGAAGAAACAATATTATTATCGAGAATCAAATAATGATAATCCCTTACCATACTATGTTTGAATAATGGAAGATGAAAAAGATGGTATCCCTTACCTCAACACGTGACTGGATATTGATTTAAATGAGGTTGATTAACTTGAACAGTACACGTATACTTATAAATCTTCACAAATACTCAAGATGACTTAAGCACACTTAGAGAGAACTTTCACAAGAAGTATTTAGAGAGAGAAAGAAAGAACAAGTAAGGAAGTTTATGAAAAATCCTTAAGTTAAGGCTTCTATTTATAGCCAAAAATCTTATCATTCATTTAATCTAAACCATTCATTTAAAGATCATCTTTTAATCTACACCATCCATTTCAAATATTATATTATCTTTAATCTACACCATTCATTTCATATCACCTAATAATCACCTAACTTTATATTATAAACACATCAATTTAATTATTCAACAATAATTCACACTTTAATCTACACCATTCATTTCATATCACCTAATAATCACCTAACTTTATATTATAAACAAATCAATTCAATTATTCAACAATAATTCACACTTTAATCTACACCATTCATTTCATATCACCTAATAATCACCTAACTTTATATTATAAACAAATAACTTTATCAATTCAATTATTATGACTAATTGTTATAAATACAGTATAGTTAGCTCTTAGATATCAAGTCAATAAATTAATGAAATACAACTGTTTAAATAACATCATAATAGAGATAACAATAATGTAAAATAAAGCATACGTTACTGTGTAATGACAATTATTGATTCAATAATGTGAATTACTGTGCATATGTTACTGTAACAATTATTAGGTTCAATAATTTTAAAAACAGTGCAACAACAATTATTGACTCAATGATATAAAATACAGTGTAATGACAATTATTAAATCAATAATGCAAAATACTGTGTAACAACAATTATTGAATTGATAATATAAAATATTATGCAGTGACAATTATCGATGAAATGATGCGTAACAGTTACGGTGTCAATTATCAGACCAATAATATGAGACACTATGCAATACCGTGTGTTACTGTAGAGTACCGAGTGCTACAGAAAATACCAATAACTACCGTATGCTACTATTTTTTTATCACCGGTATTTTAACAGTTCCGTTGACTATTTTTATTTAAAAAGGTTATTTCTGTCGTTTTCTATATCCGACAAATATTCCGTTGTGGGGTCCACCAATAATTTGTTATTTCGGCGCCGTCGGACCAAACGAATATTCCCCGACCAAACGAATATTCCCCGACAAAGCGAATATTGTCCGACAAAATAAAATTTGCACATAACATCCTTAACTTTTAACTTTATCGATTTAACCACTTACTGTTTCAAAAAATATATATATGAAGAAAAATTAAATTTTGTATTTCATAAAATTCGGGGTCTTACAACTGTGGCATGACAATTATTGATTCAATAATGTGAATTACTGTGCATATGTTACTGTGACAATTATTAGGTTCAATAATTTAAAAAAACAGTGCAGCAACAATTATTGAATTGATAATATAAAATATTATGCAGTGACAATTATCGATGAAATGATGCGTAGCAGTTACGGTATCAATTATCAGACCAATAATATGAGACACTATGCAATCACGTGTGTTACTGTAGAGTACCGTGTGCTACAGAAAATACCATAAACTACCGTATGCTACTATTCTTTTATCACTGGTATTTTAACAATTTCGTTGACTATTTTTATTTAAAAAGGTTATTTCTGTCGTTTTCTATATCCGACAAATATTCCGTTGTGGGGTCCACCAATAATTTATTATTTCGGCGTCGTCGTACGGCACGAATATTCCCCGACCAAACGAATATTCCCCGACAAAGTGAATATTGTCCGACAAAATATAATTTGCACATAACATCCTTAACTTTTAACTTTATCAATTTAACTACTTACTGTTTCAGAAGAAAAATTAAATATATAACGAAAAATTAAATTTTGTATTTCATAAAATTCGGGGTCTTACACATAACAATAAACATATGATTACAACATGTATCATTATATGTGTCTAGCCAAAATCAAGATTGGCATCGACCTTTTCAAAGTAGTTCAATAGTGAATGAACTTTACATGATTTTATGAATGCAAAGCATGAATGATTTTTCAATGAACTATAATTACAAGTTCGGATAGAAGACTTGCTTGTATCCTCGTCTACCACAACTGGTATAATATTATCTCGTCTATAACCTATATGACCATAATATTGGTTCAAGCATTAGTTACATACTCATGCATATCATAACTTGCTAAACAAGCTACCTGTTAGCTTAACATAACCCTAACACATAACACAATGTACATTTATAACTTAATGTCCACCATATTGATTATTTTTATCAAAGTATGGCCTACATACATATTTCTATCATTTAATATCAAAATATTTCATTTTAAAAATAAAATAAATTATTTTTCAAATTTCAGTACATGGCGCCCCGACGCCATGTTTTGTTCTTTCAATCTCGCTGGCCACGAGATTGGCTCGGCTCAATTTTGCCCCGGCTCGCTCTGATCTCGCCCCGGCGTGGTCTTCATAGCAACACTGAGCCCCAGCGTAGTTCACAGCATAAAAGATGGCGCCCCGGCGCCATCTTGGTTTTTCTGAAATAAAAATTATTTTCCAAATACCCTAATATTTCTTACCCTAACTTGAATTTCTTAATTCTAACACTTCACATAGCATGTATAACATGTAATTGACTTGCATGGGCCTTCAAAATATTTACAAATTATAATTTGGTCTTATTTTTCTAAATAATTCGTTTTGGTCATTAGCGAACATTTTAAAACGTTTAAAATGGACATTTATCGCCATATACACCAAATGGCTCCCAAATCATTTCTAACACGTGTATTTATGTATAACTTACATGTTTGGTCTCGTTTGACATTCAATTACACAAAATGACCAATAATCACACATTGGTTAAATTTTACCAAAATTCCATAACTTGTAATTTGAACCATCTTTGAATTATCAACTCTACACTTTATATACATGAACTTATACACATTTAATAACTTGTATACGTGTGTAACTTCTACATGCAATTTCCAAAACACTTTATAGATTATGGTTTGGTTTAATCGTAAATCCTAGCCTAATATTGCATCTTTCCATAACAAGTCATACTTTTAAACCTTCCATGCATCTACTAAGCTACCAAGCAACATTCAACACATATACTCAACATGTTTACCACCTTCAACCATGTTTTCATCAATTCAAGTAATGTATAACATATGATCACACTTAAATCATGCTTTCTAGCTTTGAAACTACACATGAATAGTGCACCACATTTGTCACTCTACTTCAATACTTAAGGTTTCATATTAAACCAACTATGTAGCACATAACTTGCATGAATCACACCTTTCATCATACCTACATGCATGGTTTCACATATTCTAGTATGTAAACACATAAACACCAATTATATGATTTAAACATCTTTGTTACCTTCTTGTGGCTCTCTTTCTTTTTGAAATAAAGCTTGTTAATGCTTGATACTCCACCTTGATGGTCTTTCCTTCAACTCTTGCACACTTTCTCTCTTGAAATCCTTGAACTTTCCTCTCAAACCCTAGCTTTTCTTTTGCTCTTCCTTTCTCTCTTTCTCTCTTGAACTCTCTCGAAATTTCCTTGCTAGACTTGAAAATTAATTAAAATTTGAAGCTTGCAAGTATTATACATATATGTATAATATATAATTTCCAACAACTAACCATATACTGGTTAGTTTAACCATGCATGGTTAGGGTATTTATGACTTTTCACAAACATAGATAAGGACATATTGGTCAATTCTCACCACAAAGATACAAGGGTCACTCTTTATATTGGCAAGGGCATTAGGGTCATTAATCCACTTTAGGATACATATGTCATTTCTTAAAATATCAAGGGCTCTTTAGTCATTAGTCTAATTTCCTAGCAAATTTAATTCATTAATCATAAATTGCTTAAATTTCATCCAATTTAAATCATTTTTTATCCAAACTTGTTTCATTAACCTTGAATTTAATTCCACCATTAAATACAACATAATTGGCTTGTCCAAAAATACTTATCTCATTCTAAAATATTAAATTCCATTAATAACATATTAATTTACAATATTTATAAAGCTTCTAATTTGTATATCATTACAACAAAGGGGGAGAAAAATCCTATGGTTGTTGTTGTTGACAACAGGTTGTTGTATTGATATATTGTTGCACATGTTATTGTACAGGTTAAAACAGTGTGATGGTTTAGCTAATGTTTTCTGTTTTAAATTTTATATACTGTTGTGCACTATTTTTAACATATGGCATGGTTTGAGGGGGAGCTATATTATTTCTTATAAAATATGTGTGAACTTAGGGGGAGCAACATTTATTGTGTTGTCATCAGAAAAATGGGGAGATTGTTGACTTGGTCACACTCCATCTTTGCGTTTTAATAATGATTTTCTATTTTTACTATGTTCTTGTGTTATTATACTAACCATGCAGCAGGCCTATTCAACATTCTGAATATCAAAACAGTTGTATGCATCAATACAACAAGCTGATAAGTGAACTGAATTAAGCAAAAAAAAGTTGTGTCATAAAGCAAGCTGAAAATAAGACTGTATCAAAATAAACAAAAGAATGCCATACAGCTAGCTAGATAACCTTGTTGGATTCATGCTATAGAAATTAAAGATTGGACATAAATCAGATTTGGGCATCTAGGAATTTCATGTAAAACCTTAGCTAAAGTTATATTTTAATCAAAGCTCTTAGATTGCATTGCATACATAGAAACTTAGTTTGAATTTTCAAAACCAATTTTGAAAGGAAATAATCAATCATGGTTTTGAAATTAAAAGCTTGAATAGATTTCTTCAAAAAGAAATTACAGTTTCTTTCCTTGTAAATAAAATCTGGTAGTTGAATTGATTCATTTAATTGATTGATGATTGCCATAACTAAAAGAGTCAAATCTTTCTATATCCTCTGTAGATCAATTATGGTGATTGATTAAAGGAACATATTTGTTAAGCCTTAATCATGGGATACTCTAACGGTAATATAGCATATTGTAATAGATAAAGTAATATCTTGCTGGACATGTGCTCCAATTTGCAAAAAAATCATACCTAACCAGTTTTGTGCTAATCTAAGATTGAATGTAATGGAAACTTGCTCTGCTAGTCCATAATGGCTAGTAAAATCTTCAAGTATAAATTATCTACTTCTCTAGCTAAGCAAAATACATAAAATACAATGAGTAATTATCTTACAATATTGCTTTCACTCTCGGTCTAAGCTTAATATTTCGTGAAGCAACCAACTGTTGAAAAGCTCTTATCCAAAGTAATCTGGGTTATTTTCAGCCTTGTTACTTTGAGCTAAATTGGTAATACCTCTTATTTTCTTGCTTAATCATTGCATATAGAGTTTAAACCTTGAATTGATTTATCGCTCTTACTTTGATCATAGTTATTGTGTAATCTATTCATATCATTGTTTCTCTAAATAGTTGTATAATCCAGTTGGGTTATGAGGTTTATATAATTAAGTTTCAAGTGAGCTTAGGAGCATAGTGAGTAAGTTTACTTAAGGGGTACATCGGTTTGTACAAGGAGAGCATAAGTGTTCGGGAGGATAGGTCCTCAAAGTTGTGAACTTAAATTATAGAAGGGTAATTTTGATAATGGGTTTTTATACCTATTTATTGAATATATTTAGGCTTAATTATTTGAGAGTTTTTAAATATTTTAATTGATTTTAGGTAATTTAGTTAATTTTATGCATTATTATTATTTTTAGTATTTTTATATTATTTTTCTTATTTATAATTAATTTATATTTTATTTTGTAGGAAATTGAACCTTGATGGCAAATCAGTTAAATTCTGCAAGTATGAAGGAACAAAAACGTAATTATAGCAAAAGGAATGGCAGAATCGTAAATATAGCAGTCAGGCGCTCAATGCGCACATGTGTAACTGAATCCGCATAAGGACACGGCGTCATTTGGACCCTGGGCATGCAGTGGCGCGCTTGGCACGGGAGCGGAAGAAAGGCTGGACAAGGGTACGGCGTCGTTTAGCTTTCCCGGAGAAATGGCGCGCCATGCGCGCGCTGTAGCGAGCGTTGACTGGGTCAACCGAGCGAAGGTAGCGTTTGGCGACGCGTTAATTCTGGAGAAGCAGATTTTCGCGATTTATTGCATTAATTTGATTCCAAATTGGATTTCTTTTCCACATTAGCTCAGGATTATTATTATACTCCTATAAATATACTATATAGCTATTATATTCAGTACTTTTAACATAGATTAGAATATATTAACATAGAATAGCAGATTATTAGAGTAATTTAGGAGTAATTTTAGGAGCAACTATTTAACGCGAATGATTCAATAATTAAAGGCGGAGCTTGGAGATTAGAGACTGTGATCCGAGTGACAGACGGATATCAACACAGATTTGATTTCTTTTCTTTCTCTTTTATTTTTGTAATTTGAGATGTTAAATTATTTGTGGTTAATTAATTATTTAATTATGAGTTAATTTTTATTTGAGATTGCAATTGAACCCAATGTGTAGTTTAATTTAATTTGTTTTCTTTTTAATTATTGATGATTATATATGAGTTGTTTATCATATTTTGTGCGCTCATGTATAATTATTTGCGCAATAATTAATTGTGATATCTTAGAAGGAATTGTAAAAGGAATTTTAAGATTAGATCCGGATATGATAACATGTGAATTTGTTGATTCTTTCTAGGAAGAGTAGCATAATAGTGTGTAGGATGAAGATACCTATATGCCACATGTAACTTTATTGAGAGTTAGATCTTAATGAGTTTATTTCAAATTATTTTGCACAGAAATATAGTAACTTAATTGGAATAAATCTTTTTATTAATTCTTGAAAAAGGTTAGTAAATAGTTATGAAATTAAGAAATCTCAGTTAACAATTCTATATAGTTAATTAATTAAAAAGAGAATAAAGAGATTTAAATGAAGCATTGGGGGAAATTGTGATCTTAACTATTTTAGTTTGATTTAATCATTGTTATTAGTTTAATTTAGTTAGTAATTTTGATTAGTTATTTTATAATTAAATTGAGATTGTTTAAATAGAATTAATTTGATATTAAATTAGTGTTTGGTAATTATTATTATTTAATTCCCTGTGGATTCGACACTCTACTTTATCACTTTACTATTTGTTGACCGTATATACTTGCATGCAAATATTTATATAGAAAATACCTAACAAATTTGTAAATCAAAGTTATTTAATAAAAAAAGTCTCCAAACCAATTGGTATTGGACGTGCATTAGGCCACTAAAGTAGAGGTTAGGGGTCGAACCACGTAAAAATTCTTGGTGTTCATGTGATTGTTTGATCTATCTATTTTGTTGCATACTTAAGCATTTCAATACATAAATTCATAAACATTCACAATCTGAAAAACACTTATATTAGCTTGCAAAAGTAATCACAGGTTCAAAACAGTCTCTTATAAGGCTCACTGTATTGAATATATAGTAGGTTGAATTATTAATCCATTAAACTATTTTCATATCTAACAGACTAAATTCTTGATACAGTAAACTGTTTTTATATCCAGCAGACTAAATTCCTGATACAGTAAACTATTTTCATAATTCAGCAGACTGTATTATTACCTATTTTATTTATTTGTAAAAATTAGACACTGTTTACTCTCACACTTATTCAACCCCCCTTCTAAGTGTGCCTACTTAAATTTCAGACACTAAGTCTTGATATGTCACAAAGACTTAATAAGTAAGTAAGGCTTAACGAGAATTGATTCACACAGAATCATGTAAGTTACTAAGATCGACTTGTCTTACTAAAGATCACTAAGATCTAAATGGTTGTTTATTTGTTGTTTGGGGTGCTGCTAAGTAACGTTAAAATTTTCTCTGAAACATTTAGCAACTTTAATCATTTTCTCTAAAACGTATAGTAACTTTGGATCATAGGGTAAGCTTTGATCTTAGACTTGTATGCTTGAATACTTGTATCTTTGAATCGATCGATGACTATGAAGTTTGAACCAACAATCTATTTATAGATTTTTTCTTGAAAACCCATTAGAAGTTATTATTGCCCTGGTCTTGGATACAAAAGACTTCTAACTTTGACTGACAGACTGCAGCAGTCGCCCAATATTATTGTCAATTGTGTCTGACCACTGTTTGTGTGTTGTAGCAAACTTATCTCTGAACTTTACCAAATATAGTCATTGAGGTAAAGTAGATTTGACATCTCCTTTTTGCCAACACGCTCAAGGATATTCAGGATGGAAATGTGTTGAAGAAGCTTCCAATCTTTGGTTGACACAGATCAACCACTGATATGTCAGGAGTTACACTCTACGATTCTGCTTGTCCAGAATCATAGAGTTAATCCTCAAGATCTTCCACTATACGTTTCTAGTGGCTCTGTGATTTGGCTCTACATCTAAAGTCGATCTACGATCTTAGAGTTCTTTCAAACACTATGTGATTTGATATCACTCTGCAATCTTAGAGTTACTAAACTTTACTCAGTGATATTAGAGTGCCTTCATTTTCTACTCGACAACTCTTCCAGACATACTTAGTTCATTCTACGATCTCAGAGTAACTAAGTTTTATGCTCTACGATCTTTGACTGTCTAATCTATTACAAGTCCTAACTCTACGAAATGGAACAATCTAACAAGTTTGATCCCTAAATTTTTTTACAATGATTCTCTCGTAAGGGTTGTATAATATTACTTATTTTTTATACAAATATACATTAAGTGCTTGTCATCATTAAATCAAATAGATTAAACATAAATGTACTAACATAATATTATGTCGGAATTAACTTATTTTTTTACGAAAATATCTGTGAAAATTATTCTCTTTTTTTTTTTTGTAGTGAAATCTATTATAATTCTACTATAACAATATCATTAATATATAATTATCCTTATATAATAAATTGCTAATATATTCCTTAATATGCCATTCTAGCAGAAACTGAGGTAAACATAGCTTGAGCTTTACTTTTCCATCTTTAATTAATTTGCTTATTGTTTTTTTTTTTAATTTAGTTACTCGTCTTATTCATACTTGTTTCTAATTCACCAAAAATATAAATTAAAAATCTTTAAATAAATTAATTAATTTTTGTGATTTTTACACGTTCTTGTTTTTAGTCTTTAACAAACACCAAGTATATTATCTCCTGCAAGGCAAAGTCTTGTTTTTTTGTCATTTATAAACTTTTTTAGTAATTTAATAATCTTCGTATATAGCTAGTTATTAAAATTTTAATAAATATATAACAATTAATAGCATAACAATTTAAAACAAGTCATAACAATCTAGATAACAAAGTTTTCATAACAATTTTCAACATTTCATATTATTCTTGTAAGACCCCGAATTTTATGAAATACAAAATTTAATTTTTCTTCATATAGATATTTTTTTTTTAAACAGTAAGTGGTTAAATCGATAAAGTTAAAAGTTAAGGATGTTATGTGCAAATTTTATTTTGTCGGACAATATTCGCTTTGTCGGGGAATATTCGTTTGGTCGGGGAATATTCGTGCCGTACGACGGCGCCGAAATAATAAATTATTGGTGGACCCCACAACGGAATATTTGTCGGATATAGAAAACGACAGAAGTAACCTTTTTAAATAAAAATAGTCAACGGAACTGTTAAAATACCGGTGATAAAAGAATAGTAGCATACGGTAGTTTATGGTATTTTCTGTAGCACACGGTACTCTACAATAACACACGGTATTGCATAGTGTCTCATATTATTGGTCTGATAATTGACACCGTAACTGTTACGCATCATTTCATCGATAATTGTCACTGCATAATATTTTATATTATCAATTCAATAATTGTTGTTACACAGTATTTTGCATTATTGATTTAATAATTGTCATTACACTGTATTTTATATCATTGAGTCAATAATTGTTGTTGCACTGTTTTTAAAATTATTGAACCTAATAATTGTCACAGTAACATATGCACAGTAATTCACATTATTGAATCAATAATTGTCATTACACAGTAACGTATGCTTTATTTTACATTATTGTTATCTCTATTATGATGTTATTTAAACAGTTGTATTTCATTAATTTATTGACTTGATATCTAAGAGCTAACTATACTGTATTTATAACAATTAGTCATAATAATTGAATTGATAAAGTTATTTGTTTATAATATAAAGTTAGGTGATTATTAGGTGATATGAAATGAATGGTGTAGATTAAAGTGTGAATTATTGTTGAATAATTGAATTGATTTGTTTATAATATAAAGTTAGGTGATTATTAGGTGATATGAAATGAATGGTGTAGATTAAAGTGTGAATTATTGTTGAATAATTAAATTGATTTGTTTATAATATAATGTTAGGTGATTATTAGGTGATATGAAATGAATGGTGTAGATTAAAGATAATATAATATTTGAAATGGATGGTGTAGATTAAAAGATGATCTTTAAATGAATGGTTTAGATTAAATGAATGATAAGATTTTTGGCTATAAATAGAAGCCTTAACTTAAGGATTTTTCATAAACTTCCTTACTTGTTCTTTCTTTCTCTCTCTAAATACTTATTGTGAAAGTTCTCTCTAAGTGTGCTTAAGTCATCTTGAGTATTTGTGAAGATCTATAAGTATACGTGTACTGTTCAAGTTAATCAACCTCATTTAAATCAATATCCAGTCACGTGTTGAGGTAAGGGATACCATCTTTTTCATCTTCCATTATTCAAACGTACTATGGTAAGGGCTTATCATTATTTGATTCTCGATAATAATATTGTTTCTTCCTTACTCATAAGACGTGCCTTTTATTTCCATGTATTAAATTGTGGGAATAACCTTACGGAGCGGATTGCCGCCTGTTGGTGAATAACCTTTCGTATTCATTCATTATTAATCTCTGAGAATAACCTTACGGAGCGGATTGCCGCCTGTTTGGTGAATAACTCTTTGTACTCAAATTCTATTAGATTGTGGGAATAACCTTACGGAGCGGATTGCCGTCTGTTGGTAAATAACCCTTTGTATTAATTTCCTTCACCTTTTGTTAATCAAACCTGCTACGGTAAGGGATATTATTTTCTTTCATACTCCTAAATCGAAATTTATTATGGAACTATTGCTTCTATAATTCCTGAAAATATTATATGTTCCATAATAGTTGAACTTCATTATTTCAACTGAACCTTCCTATTTACGTGAACCTTTCTATTGAATTGTAACCGTTATTCTGAACTGTGGATCTTGAATATCATTTTTAAATTTCACTCCACATCATGTTGACAATTTGGACATTATTTGAATCTGTACAAAGTAAACTTCCGATACTTATTGTTATCCTATTTCTTCTGTTCATCATTTATATCATTCTAATCATCCAAAAATCAAGCTGTTGTGAATATCTGTGGCCAGGGGCACAGATGTGATATATTTGTTGAACAGATGATAGGTTAAAGGCGATATAATAGGTTAAAGGCGATACATCTGTTCGGTGTCTTTTATGGCACGTGGTGAATGTTCTCTTTGGCCCGTAGTGCAAAGATGAACTGTTGATTGGTATGATTATGACCAAAGGCTGAATCTGGTATAATCATGACCGTTGGTGCTATATTGAATATCTTTGGCCCATAGTGCAAAGATGAACTGTTGATCTGCATGATTATGATCAGGAACTGTGAATTTGTATTATCTTGACTAATGATATTTCAGATGATAAAAGTTGATGATGTTTTTCCTAAAAAGAGAACCGAGTGGACATTATAGTCTGCATTATTCTTCGAATAGATTACTCATTCCGCTGCTATTATTGATCTGAACGTTGTTTAAGAATTTAACTGCAGTTTTTGATATAAACCTTGTAGTCTATTGTATTCTATCAAGAACTCAACTGTTGAAGACTAATGATAATTTATTCGTCATTATCTTAGTCATGATATTCTTTACTGGGCTATTTGAGCTCACCCTTTCTTTTGTTCCATTGTTTTTCAACAGGAGATGAAAACATAACAGGGTCTAGCCGGGGAATGGAGTGAGGGTCCGAGGAATAGTTATCATAGTCTTCACGTTTTGTAAAATAGTGTGGCAATAATAGTGAAGACTTAGTTGTGTATTATTATACACTGTATTGTTGTACGTTGTGCTTTGTTGTAATAATTTTGTTGTAGTATTTTGACGACTCAAGTTTGGGCTGTGTGGGCCCAGATTTGGGGGCGTCACAATTCTAGTTAATAATAATAGTAAGACTAGAGTTCTACACAATTTTTATACACTAATTTCTTTACTCTGTGTAGGAACTCACAACAGTTTTTTTGCACATAAAAATCATGACTAAGTTTGATTATAATTAAATACAATTATAAAATTCGAAAAACGCACCCACATCGAATACTTATCGATACGTAATTTTACTCATCATTGATGTGTGAAAAATTAAATAAACTTTGACTAGTTGCACCAATTAAAGGAGATACACGTCAAGATAACTCGGTTAAATTTTAAATTAATCAATTTTAAAATTTTCAACCGTTCTTTTAAATATTTCTTTCATTTTAATATATAAATTGTTTTTAAAAAAAATCAAAATATAAAACATTTTATATATATTTAAGAAAAAAAATTAATTATTTTTTATTTTACTTTTAAAGATAAAGTAATTGAAAAAGAAAGAACATAAATAATTAATTAGTACATAAATAATAATAAAATTTTAAATTAATATTAATTATTTAATATTAATATTAATAAAAAAAATTTAATATCTGTGATTATATTTTAAATTATTTATATAATAAAAATAATAGAATATAAGTATTGCGTACTCTCGCTCGCTTCTCAAAATTTTAAACATCGTATACATTGGGATGCTAAATAGTTTTTTTTCCCTTCTTTTTCTTTTCCTTGTGTCCTCGTGCGTGTGGAGATCTTCTCTTACTTTAAAGCACTTTTGTCCCTTGGAAAAGAATTAAAAATTGCATCCACTTTGAAAATATTTGCCGTCAACATCAACACTCATTCTTTTTTAAGGAAATCATGACCCCAAATCCCAAATATTGGATCAATACCCAAATGCTGAAGTGTTTCAAGAAATTCCCTTTGTATGACTAACCAATCTTAGGCCGGAAACAGTGACCATGAAGGTGGATTGTGAATCTTTAAACTAAATCACAAGTTGGACCTTATAGTTTAGGTTCTAATTCAATTTTTCCCACAATCTTTATTTTCGATTATAAGCACTCAAAACTTTGAGCGCTTGAATAATGTAGGCACCCAAAATTTACACTTATAATTGAATTATGTGACAGGAGGACAATAACGTCAAGCCATAAAAAATTGAGAATATTAAAAGAAGACTTATAAAGTGCAAGAGGGTTAATTGGAGAGCACACACATGCCTTGAGTAACAAAGTGTAAAATGGAAGGACAAGGGAAAGTGTATGCAAGAACATGATTTTGCCCATTTTTCTCCCTCATAACAGATCCGAACATAGGCAACTTGGGTACCATTGTGAATGTCTTGAAAAGATCTTTCTGAATTGGGGTAACACGTTTTCTAATTCTTTCTGATTTGCAAGATATAACGTTTTAATGTACGAGACAAAAAAGAACCAAATGGGGCCCACCATCGGGTGCCTGACCCCTACAGGCTGGCGCCTGCTATGTAGGGTTTTTTAAGGGGTTTTTTCATTCAACATTTGGACAAGGGAAGATGAAGAAAATGAAGAAAAAAGAAAAAAAAGAGAAAAACCTAAAAATGAAGAGAAATCATTCCTAGAATCTACTAGTTTCTTTTCTAAAAATTCTTCAATATACACCCAAGGATCTATTTGTATGCTTAAAGAGAAAAACAAAAAACTATAAAATTTGAAGTTATTTCATTCTCAATGTCCATTTTCTTACAATTTTTTCTTCCTCTACCTTTATTATATCCTCTTAATAATTGGGCTTGATTATTTTGTGATTATTATTTCATTATAAGACTCTCTAAGCATTCTACTTTATTGTTAGTGCTGTTTAGATCCTATTTTTGGATTATGGATTATTTGGGAAGATTTTTCGCAAATAGAAATTTCTCCTAATTTTCTAGTAAATCATTTTGGGTATTATTTGATTTATAGTTAGATTATTGTTATTATAGGTTTCTTGATGTTTTTTTGGTAAAACTATAGATTTTAGGGTTTATGGGTATCCATCCCTAGATCCTAAATTCCTTTTGTTATATCTCACTTGGTGTAGTTAGATTTTCATAATGTGACTAATATTTGGTGATTTAATTAGATTCTTATTGTGACGACCCCAAATTCAGGTTTCATAATCTCGGATTTGATTCTCACTGAACAATACTTAATAACAATTAAATACATAATTTGCATTTAAACTTCGTAGAATAATACAAAAGGTTTCTTATAAAAAGGTTACACTTCCTAAGGTCGATTAACCTTAACATAAACATTACATATCTTAAGGGAATACAAAACATTTACAAAAGAAAGTACATATAAGTAATTAATCTAGCATGCATCAAGCTAATCTAAGCTTTGAATTTTTCCTTGCCTTTGTCTTGTTTAGAACATTTTGGCTTAGCTGAAATAAGTCATGATATAGCAAGAATGAGCAACTAAATGGCTCAGCAAGTTTAAGAACAAATAGCATAAGTTATATCATGATTAAAAGATAAATTAACATCAGAGTTTTCAACAATAGGTAACAATCAAGAATCAATTTTTCACTATAAGAATGGATTGACTATTTACTGCTGAGTGATTTTTGAGCACCATAAACTGCTACTAAAGTAGAACAGACATGTATATTTGACACCTCGAAAAATATGGTACGCGAGGGGATCAGCCTCTTGTACCTTATGTATATGCATAACATTCAGATATCTTGCGCAAATTCGGTTTCCCGACAGATAAAAATCTCCTTTATTTAGGGTTGTTCATTCTCAGTCTTACTATAAGAATCTGCACCAACCAATGGTTTGGATAAGCTTTTAAAATATTAAATATGATGAATTATTTAACATGCATGGTCTAACTGAAACAATTAGCTTAGACATTCTTAAACAGTTCTTGAATTAATGAACTATAACACTTGCAAATGCACTATGTGCGAATATAATGACAACAATGATGTGGAATAATTTTAAAGAATTAAACCACTTAAAGGTCTGACAAGTAAATACAAGTGTAAAGACTTGCTCAATGTTGAGCGGAATCGGCACCTATAAAAAGTACGCGATTCCAAATTCGTTTGAATGAATGCAACGCGCAAGTATACGCGGTCAACAAGTAATATAATGAAAGTAAAGTATCGATCCCACGAGGAGTTATGATTAATATAAGCAAAGTATTAAAAGTAAATCCACTTGGTTCTAATTCGACGAAGAGGTTTTTGGTATGAAGAAATGTAATTAACAATTAACTAACTAATACCGACTGGAATTCAATAGGATACAAGCTAGGATTGCAATTTCTCCCAAAGTTATGCTCAATCTTATAAATCTCTCTTGAATTAAATGAACACAGTGAATAGCTAACCGAGAATTCGTTATAACGTTTATATGTCTCTTTCGATAACATATAAACATATCCTTTCTAAATCTATCGATTCAGACAGGAACATCCAAGCAAAGTAATTCACTATATGTCTATGAGAATTAACAATAGCGAGGATTTCAAGCACAGATTCTCCCATTTGGCTACACATGGCACAAAGGTATATGTCTATCCTTTATACAAATTATGCATTTATTCCCAAGAGCAAATAACATAACATATGTCATCATATTTTTGGCCAACACACTATATTCCATCTATCAATTTCATATAGGTTACCAAATTAATTACTATGTCTAGCAATTAATACATGAAGAACTAAATATGACAAACCATCCACAAATGCCAAGCAATCATCCAAGAGAGATTTAATCAATCAAAACCACACAATGGGTTCCATTACAATCCTAGAATGGAAATCTAGTTCATTACAAGGAAACTAAATCCCACCAACAAGATATTCATCAAATCTTAAAGAACAAAATCAAAGGAAAAGAAAGGAAAGAGAAAACCAAATGGGAATCCAATCTCCAAGCTCAATCCATCAATCCAAGCTCTCCAATCCTTGATTCAAGCCTTGTTCTTGATGTTCCAACCATGAACCCAGCCGCCTCCCTCTCTCTCTTGAAGAGAAAAATGAAAAGATAACTAACTAGGGCTCCAAAAAATGACTTAAAAAGGCTAAAATCGCGAACTGGTCGGGTCCGGGCGCTGCCCTGGACCGCCGCGGCGCTCAAACACATTGATTTGGCAGTCCCCAGGACCGCTGCGGCGGTGGAAACCACCGCTGCGGCGGTGGAAACCACCGCTGCGGTGCTAGGCTTAATTTTGGTTTTTGGACTGCTGTAGCCTCCTTCAGTGTTTTGGGCATATCTTCTTCATATGAACTCCGATTGAGGTGATTAAAGATGTTCTGGAAAGGAGACTCGTAGACCTACAACTTTTATCTTTTACAAAATTGAAGATTCGGAAAGGATCAAGGCCAAAATTGGACGTTAATTGGCTGCTGCGTAAACGGAGCGCGAAAAATGCGAACCGGGCAATTCCAAGCCTTGATCCACCAAGCCCTTATTATAATTCCTACAAAATGCAATAGAAACACATAAAAACAATATAACACCACATCCTATACAATGTGATACAAAAACACATACAACTAAACAAACACTTAACATATAAATTACGAATAAATTACACAAAACGACATAGAATACATAAAATACTTAAACATGATATAATACACCATATTATACAATAACATAAAAACACATATAAAATCACATAAAACACTTAAGGATTCACAAATTATCAAGCTTAAATGTATTCAATTCGTAGGTATAAAACTCACTCATCAAATACCCCCAAACTTAAACATTTGCTTGTCCTCAAGCAAAACAAAGACCAACTAAATAAACCAAAATAACTAAATAAATAGATCAAAATAAATTAAAAAAAAACATCTACTAATTAAAAATCACATGAAATTACTTGAAGAATCACAAATTATCAAGGTCAGGAGTACTCTAAACATACATATAACATTAAATAACCAAAATACCCCCAAACTTAAATCTTTGCTTGCCTTCAAGCAAAACAATACCAACTATACAAACAGAAACAATAAACGTGAGCAGAGAGTTAATAAGACAACCAAATTTGACCTCATGGATTATTTCAAGTTATAATTACAAGAAAATTTCAAAACATTGCAAAGTCTAGAATTTTAACTCACGTATTAGACATACTATACTAATGACCCCCTTGTGTGTGTGAACCATTTATAACACACTAATCATCACCCAGAGGGGTTCTTGTAGACAAATTACCTTAACAAAGAAATCTAAAACTTAAAACAACATGCATAATACATCACTCTACACTAGTCCCAGCAGATAAGTCATAACAAAAACTAAACTTGACATGTGCAATGTCTCGTTCCATTAGGCTCTACAGAGTTACCCATTTAACGAGCGTTTGGCTAATGACTCCTAAACCAGTTGGCTTTAGGGCATTAGGTGTAAAGACACCCCTAAGAGCCTATTAACTCGAGCAACAAAGGCCACAAAACTCAACTAGTCAAGTAATGTATTATATTTATTAACATCTTTCTTTTTCTTTTTTTTTTCTTTTTTTTTCTTTTTTTTTTCATTTTTTTTTTTATATATGTGAGTGCGTTTTACGCTACATCTCACGCTACTACAACATAGACAGATCAAACATGAGAAGTCGTTTCGAGTGAAGCATATACGAGTTTTAAAGTAAAAGATTATCTTTATAAGCATGTAGTCATATAGACCGCCACAAAATAAACAACTAGTTCATTACAAATGGTTATGTGCTCGAAGAAAAAGGGATCACAAGTAATGTAAAAACCAACCATAAGTTAAGCACACAGACGAAGCGACGCTAATCAATTTTCTACGAGTTATAACTCAAATAATCACTTGCCTGATCCTTGATTATGGTTCAATTCAGATTAACTCAACGCTCAAGAGACTCAAACCTAAACTACAATGACTCAAAAAAAACAAAAACACACGGAAAAAAAATAAAAACAAAAACAAACGAACATAAAATAAACACAAAAACATAACCCGACGAAAACAAAACAAAAATAACATTAATAAATCCATTTTCGTAGGAAACACGGTTGCACTTAGCACGTGCAACAAGCCGTTAAACCCCGAGGTTGCCCAAGAGGACGAGTTTTGTCTCGTGAGGGTTTGTAGAGAATATACCCACAAAATTCAAACAAAATAACAACATCAGTAAATAAATAAATAAACACACACAAAAAATATTTTTGTAATTTTTTTAACAATATTTTTTTTTTTTTTTTTTATAACATATCATAGCAACGAACACTTGCTAACATGCAATCCTATTCCAGACAAAAATATAAATGCAGACTAAGCATGTAACTACCCCCAAACTTAAGCTCTACATTATTCGCAATGTAAGATAAGGAAATACACAATAGAGGACTTCCCTGAACATGACTCAGACATGGACCTCATCATCAAGAGAGTTTGGAAGATAATCAGGAGCAACAGGCTGCTTGGGAAAACTTTTGAAATCGACATTGAATTGCACCAATGAGCTAACTTGCAGAGTGACATAATCGATGTGCCTCGCTTGCCGTCTGGATGCTCTCTACAAGCACTTCAGTCATGCTTGGGTACAGACAACGCTCCAAAATTAATGCATTGTTGGCCACAACATCATAGTAGCGCTTCTAGGCCTCCTCAAAGAATAATACCCAAGCGATGACGGAAGGAATCCCAAGGCAAACCCAAATATTTCTTTTTGAGGAATTATATCAAACACCTGGCGTGCGCTCAATTGCCACAAATTGGACATAACATCTCCCAAACATGAATTAGCCACCCAAATTGAGGGTTTATCAATACAGCACGAAGCCCACAACAACTTCCCCAATCCACAGTCAAAACAACCACAGAAAATGCACAACAGAAAAAGTTGGTATAACTTTTCACAATTGAGGAGAGAGAGCGTAACAAAAAAAAATTCTGAGTTTTTTTTTTTTGAACGACCGCTGCGGCGGTGAAAGTTTCTGCTTAAAAACAAATAGCCCTAAAAACCACCGCTGCGGCGGTAGCAGGGTACCGCTGCGGTGGTAGCAGGGCACTGCTGCGGCGGTGAAACTTTCTGCTTAACAAAATTTTCCTGCTGAAGACCACCGCTGCGGCGGTATCAGGGGAGCGCCACGGCGGTCAAAATTCCTGCCAAAAAAATAAATAAATAAAAATAAATATAAAAATTCTGCTCAGTTTTTCCAATTTGATGCAATGCTTTGATAGTACCTGAAAACGTAACATAAATTTATCAAAAACTAAATAACTAATCACAATTTTAACTCAAAAACATAGAAATTGCAATTAGCTATAAAGCTAAATTTTTAATTAT
Source organism: Hedera helix (assembly GCA_947179155.2). Classification (NCBI taxonomy): domain Eukaryota; kingdom Viridiplantae; phylum Streptophyta; class Magnoliopsida; order Apiales; family Araliaceae; genus Hedera; species Hedera helix. The sequence continues at coordinate 12,819,268 of OX359273.1, read as the reverse complement.
AATTATAATTATACTACTATATTATATAAAAAGTATTTAGCCCATCAAACTAAAGCAAAAATGACTAAATATAAAAAATAATAACATGAATTAAATTAAACATTTGGGGTGCCTCCCAAACAGCGCTTGAGTTATAGTCCTCAGCCGGACTACCCCCTGTTCAATCCGGATTACGCGCGAAGATGGTCACATCATGCCGCCTTTTAGTCATTTTCTTTCGTTCGTCGGTGTGTGTGCATGATTTAAACCCTCCGAACTTGAATTTCGTCAGTTCCTCATCTTCTTCTACAAATTCAATCCGGAAGCATTCCACAAAATTTTTAATGGGATGCAAGAACTGCACAAGAGGCACACTCGAGCCTTGCATCAAAACAGTAGACTCCCTTGCTTGATCATCATCATCCAATTTTTCTTTTGCCACGTCATCTTCCATAACCGGATGCGAACACATCTCATCATTACCAACTTCAACGTGGAACTCCTCACCACCTTCTAGTAAATCATCCCAACACTTCTCTTTACCCACCATTTCAAGAATAGACTCTACGACGCAAGGTAAAGCATCTTGTGGGCTACAATTGATAGTGCTTGTGAGTTGTTCCACATGCTTAGTAAGAATTTGAATCGATGAATCTCGATTGCTCATTCTCATCTCAATTTTTTCTATGTAGTTGACAAAGAGCTCCTCCAACTTAGATTCATCCTCTTCTTGTGGTGGAGGTTGAGATGAGAGCATATGTGTGTTCATTGCCAACTCGTCTTTCTCAATAGTTGTGGTAAGATTTTCCTCCAAGCTCAAATATTCTTCTTGTTGTTGTCTCTTTTCATTTTTCTCTATCAATGCGGCAAGAAGACTCTCCACATTAAAATATTGCTCTTGTGGTGGTGGAGGCTCATATGAGACTTCAGGTTGGTTTGAAATCCATGGATCAAACGTTTGGACATGATTGTTGCCGCTCCATGAAGAGTCTGGATGATAATGCGATTCTCGATGATAATAGCTTGGGGACTCCTGTTGATTGTAAGCATTTTGAATAGGTTGACCCCCGAAAGCATCAACTGTACCTGTAAAAGTCTCAACTCGTGCAGCCATTAGTTCCATAAGTGCATCCATATCAAGCAAATGAAATAAAAACAATAAAGAAAAAGAAAAATCGCCTAAATTAAAACTAAGAAGACAAAAATTAATATTTACAAAATATTATTTAATAACTCCCCGGCAACGGCGCCAAAAACTTGTTAAGCGGAATCGGCACCTATAAAAAGTACGCGATTCCGAATTCGTTTGAATGAATGCAACGCGCAAGTATACGCGGTCAACAAGTAATATAATGAAAGTAAAGTATCGATCCCACGAGGAGTTATGATTAATATAAGCAAAGTATTAAAAGTAAATCCACTTGGTTCTAATTCGACGAAGAGGTTTTTGGTATGAAGAAATGTAATTAACAATTAACTATCTAATACCGACTGGAATTCAATAGGATACAAGCTAGGATTGCAATTTCTCCCAAAGTTATGCTCAATCTTATAAATCTCTCTTGAATTAAATGAACACAGTGAATAGCTAACCGAGAAGTCGTTATAGCGTTTATATGTCTCTTTCGATAACATATAAACATATCCTTTCTAAATCTGTCGATTCAGACAGGAACATCCAAGCAAAGTAATTCACTATATGTCTATGAGAATTAACAATAGCGAGGATTTCAAGCACAGATTCTCCCATTTGGCTACACATGGCACAAAGGTATATGTCTATCCTTTATACAAATTATGCATTTATTTCCAAGAGCAAATAACATAACATATGTCATCATATTTTTGGCCAACACATTATATTCCATCTATCAATTTCATATAGGTTACCAAATTAATTACTATGTCTAGCAATTAATACATGAAGAACTAAATATGACAAACCATCCACAAATGCCAAGCAATCATCCAAGAGAGATTTAATCAATCAAAACCACACAATGGGTTCCATTACAATCCTAGAATGGAAATCTAGTTCATTACAAGGAAACTAAATCCCACCAACAAGATATTCATCAAATCTTAAAGAACAAAATCAAAGGAAAAGAAAGGAAAGAGAAAACCAAATGGGAATCCAATCTCCAAGCTTAATCCATCAATCCAAGCTCTCTAATCCTTGATTCAAGCCTTGTTCTTGATGTTCCAACCATGAACCCAGCCGCCTCCCTCTCTCTCTTGAGGAGAAAAATGAAAAGATAACTAACTAGGGCTCAAAAAAATGACTTAAAAAGGCTAAAATCGCGAACTGGTCGGGTCCGGGCGCTGCCCTGGACCGCCGCGGCGCTCAAACATACTGATTTGGCAGTCCCCAGGACCGTTGCGGCGGTGGAAACCACCGCTGCGGTGCTAGGCTTAATTTTGGTTTTTGGACTGCTGCAGCCTCCTTCAGTGTTTTGGGCATATCTTCTTCATATGAACTCCGATTGAGGTGATTCAAGATCTTCTGGAAAGGAGACTCGTAGACCTACAACTTTTATTTTTTACAAAATTGAAGATTCGGAAAGGATCAAGGCCAAAATTGGACGTTAATTGGCTGCTGCGTAAACGGAGCGCGGAAAATGCGAACCGGACAATTCCAAGCCTTGATCCACCAAGCCCTTATTATAATTCCTACAAAATGCAATTAGAAACACATAAAAACAATATAACACCACATCCTATACAATGTGATACAAAAACACATACAACTAAACAAACACTTAACATATAAATTACGAATAAATTACACAAAACGACATAGAATACATAAAATACTTAAACATGATATAATACACCATATTATACAATAACATAAAAACACATATAAAATCACATAAAACACTTAAGGATTCACAAATTATCAAGCTTAAATGTATTCAATTCGTAGGTATAAAACTCACTCATCACTCAACAATAATTGAATTGCTCAATATAAAATTTGAGTAAGGATAATGAAAACTTGCAACAATAAATACAAGTTAGGATTAAGAAAACTTGCCTCGTGTGTAGACTACTGCTAATCAATTCAATTTAATTATCTCTGAATAGACCTAACAATTAATCAGTTTCATCTTAAATTAGTATCATATACTCATTCATATGATAACTTTTATAACTCTTACATCTCTAACGCCTAACCATGTAATTACAATAATTAAGGGTATATTAACACATAGGAAATATTATCACTTGATAATATTTCAATCACATAAAATCTATATTAATTCTTTAATATAGTTCAAATTATTATCTAATATTATTAACAAGTTAATAATATTTTATTAGACTTATAATATTATTAATCATTTAATAATATTTAACCTTCTAATATTATTAATCATCTACTAATATTTTATTAATCTTCTAATATTATTAATTATTTAATAATATTTTATTACTTTATTAATATTATTAATCATTTAATAATATTTTATTCATTATCTAATATTATTAATCATTTAATAATATTTTACTTATTATCTAATATTATTAATCATTTAATAATATTTTATTATATAACATTTTATTAATTTATTTATATTATTAATTCTTTAATAATATTTATCCTCTTTTACCTATTAATTTAACTTTCATAATGTTTAAATTACTTTTATTGGATCCAAACATAATAAAATATTTTTCATTTTCTGACCCGACCCAACTTGACCCGACCCGGCCAAAATCGACCCGACCCAGTCCGAAATTAATTTTTCAAACAGTCTAGTTCACCGCTACAACGGTGACTTGCAGAAAGTTTTACCGCTACAGTGGTGGCTTAATTTTTAAATCACAGGATGTTTTACCGTTGCGGCGATGGAACCTACCGCTGCGGCGAAAGCTATGTTTTTCAAAACCTTAATTTTCCAACTTTGATTTCTTTGGTTCAAACTTGCATAAAATAAAATCTACATGTCTAAAATACACCAAATCAATTTTATTATCTTTCTAACTTGTTGTTTTTCAACATTCATGATTCGATCTTGTTTTCAAAAATATTTTTAACATTATATTCGAGATCGATCAATCTAGGGTTTTAAAATTGCATAGTTTGCAGTAAAAGTCATAAATTGCTTATTTTTTTATATTTTTGAGAGATTCAAGTTGGGTTATCTTTTTAACTCATAAATATAACTTTCTAGTCATAGAAATCCATTTTTCAACTTGTACATTTTAAACTACAATATTAACTAGCACATGGTCCACTAGGTTTCATTGGTAAAGTTCAATATAGCCATTTATTTCATTTTTATGCATACCACACATACCAAAACATTATTTAAACATATTAAATCATGAATCTACCGATATAACATAGTTTAATACTTCTAAACCATCAAAATAACTTTTAATTGGTTAAAAATATATTTTAACCGTTCAAAACACATATAGACTGTAATATCCCAGATATTTTCAAGATTTTAAATAATATCTTAATTGATTTTATTAAAGGTTAATGTTTAAAACCTAGAATGTGAGAAGTAAGATGTGTAGAAAATAGGTAAACATTTTTTTTAACATAATGTATTTGTTAGAAATTAAATGTGGAAATATTTTATGATGCATATAGAGAATTTATTAAGGAAATAAATTCATTTGAGAAGTGAAGACGGTTATAAGGATATATATACATAGTTATATATTTCTAGAGTTGTGTTTGTTAGCCAAACAAGGAGATGGGTAAATTAATACTCAATAAAAACTAATAAATTAATTAGTTTAAATTTGAAGTAAGAAGAAAAGTCATGAAATATAATTAATTAAATTAATTATATTAGTTACGAGTTAAAGTTATAGAGGAGATAGAATTATTGCCAATGATGGCAATAATAAGAAGTAATTATTTAAGAAATTAACTTAATTATTAAGTTGAGGTATAGAATTCAAAGGTGAGATTAAAACAAGCCCAATATGTTAATTGTTGTAAGTCTTGTTGAGAATTTATATAGAGGTCCAAATAAATTTAAAGATTTAACATCATGAAGAGTCCAAGTAATTTAATTACTACTAGTGGACTAGCCCAAAAGGATTATATGTGTTAGCCAATATGTGAATATTTACATGAAGAGGGTAATTAAATAAGAGAGCCCAATGGAAGGTAAACTATGTAGCCCAAACATTTAAAAGTCCAATGTTGGTCAAAGTGTTGGAAAATATTATTGAGTGTAGAGAATTAACTAATGTAGGGTTAATTGAATAACCCCAGTTGGTAGACATGAGAGAGCATTAACCAATCATTGGTTAATTGCTAGGTAAGTAAATATGGTGATGAGAATTAACTATGGATAAGTTAATTGAGTAACCCAATGTGGTAAAATAATTTAAGGCAAGTCTAATTGGATTATATTAAAAGTCCAATTGAGGTATTAAACTAAGTTAAATAAATTAACCTAGTAGTCCATGTAATTTAATTTAAACATTGATTCATGTAATAATTAATCAAGCCCAATGCTTGTTTTAATTAAATGTAACATAGGGTATTTAATATTAGCCCAATGTAATAATTAAATTGAGCCCAACCAAATTAAATGGATGAGCCCAATATATTTAAATACTAGAGTCCAATGTGGAGCCCAAATGGTAGTCAAAGTTGTGATCAATATATATATATATATATATTGGTGTATATATATATGGATACTTATATAATGATATATGATATAAAAATAAAGCTAAATTGGTGTAATAAAAAGAGAAATCCCGAATTTTGGGGCCCACAAGGATAGAAAGGTTGCTTGTTGGTGAATTTGGAGTGCAAAGTTGCTCAACAACTCCCCACCAACCCTAGTCATTCAAATGGTCAATCAAAATGTCACTCAATTGGTCATTCAAGCTATAGTAAGCTTGATTAACCCTTAAATTCACCAACACTAGTTGATTAGTGAAGGTTGATGGTGATTAGGGAGGGTCTATATATAGCATCCATCACCCTCTTGTTATGTTTGTTAGTTATTTTTCAAGAACTCCTAGAGAGAAAAGAGAGAGTATTCTAGAGAAAAGCAAGCAAACTTTTGGAGATTGATGATCCACTAAGGAAAATTACTAGAGAATGATCGAGGTGGAGTCACAAGCCAAGATCGTGTCAAGAGGAAGGAGAGCATCCATGTCTAAGAGGTTAAAAATTGCTCTAAACTTTATTTAGTTCATTTTTGTAGTCTAGATATGATTTGAACGGTTAAAATATATTTTTAACCGATCAAAAGTTATTTTGATGGTCTAGAAGTCTAAATCTATGATATAGTGGTAGAATCATGGTTTGATATATTTCAATCATGTTTTGGTATGAGCGGTATGCATAATAATGCAAGAAATGTCTATCTTAAGCTTTACTGGTAAACCCTAGTTGGGGTTGTGATTTATAGCATTTCATTTTGAAAGCTAGAGGTTGTGTTTGAAATTTTCTTCTTTGATATGGTAAATATATAAGTTAAGAACAAAACCTAGTTTGTATAATGTTCATGTGAGTTGTTATGGTCAAGATATGATTTTTAGACCAAAGAAGGCCATTTTAAGAACTCAATGTGCAAACATTCCACTTTGTGGCTATTTTTCATAACCAAAACTTTTCCAAAAATTTGATCCCATGATGGAATATTTTAGTTTAGGAAGATACGAATCCATCGATACCAATTTGAGGTCATTTGGATTTGTAGATTTCATTTTATTCAAGTTTTAATCAAAGGAGCAAAAGTTGAAAAATCAAAAAATGGCAATTCTGCAGATTCTGCAAGAGAAGGGCCGGGGCCCTTGACACTGTTCACGGCCAGTGAGTTTTCCGTTCCGGGTCGGGTCGGGTCATTCGGGTCGGGTCGGTTTGGGTCTTTTAAGTCCAAAATTGATAAAATTGCTTAAAAATTAATATAATTAATTTGGGACCCAATTTTAATAATTATTTATTATTTATAATAAATAATAAATAAAGTAAATAAAAACTATTATTATAATTAATTATTATTTAAAAGATATTAAATGGTAATTAAAGAAAGATGAAGTTAATAAGGTAATTATTTATTATTTTAATAAATAAGGATAATTAGTTAATTATTATTTAAATGATATTAAATAATAATTAAAGGGAGATAAAGTGAATAAAATGATCATTTGTTATTTAATGAATATTAAATAATAAATGAGATTAATTAACTAACAGATTATTATTTAAATAATCATTAAAGGATTGTTAAAATATTATTAAATGGTTAATATTATTAATAAGTGATTAAAATATTATTAAACGGTTAATAATATTAATAAGTGATTAAAATATTATTAAATGGTTAATAATATTAATAAGTGATTAAAATATTATTAAAAGGTTAATAATATTAATAAGTGATTAAAATATTATTAAATGGTTAATAATATTAATAAGTGATTAAAATATTGTTAAATGATTAATAATATTAATAAGTGGTTAAAATATTATTAAATTATTAATAATATTAATAATGATTAAAATATTATTAAATTATTAATAATATTAATAATGATTAAAATATTATTAAAGGGTTAATAATATTTGATTGTAGTTATATATTATCAAATGTAGATAATATTTTGAGATATTTGGTACATTATTAAATGTCCAAATCATTAAGTTGCGTAAAGAAGAAAGTTTAATTGAATTAAACCAAGGTAAGAGTCCATTGGTGATTAAATATTAGACAACTTATAAAATATAGGTTGTATGAAGAACGCAAGGTATTGGTGAAAGATGGTTAAGCGTACCCGATATGTCCAACTAGGTTTGGGCTAGGGGTTTTGTCCGGAACTTAAGAGTTCGTTTGTCGGACATCTTAAGAGTTAATAATTTAAAATTAGAGTCTTATATAAAGGTTAAGTAATAGTCATTATATATAATGATTATTTCAATTTCCTATATAAATTGTAGGTTGAACGCAAGACGCAAATAAGCGTAACTGGTAGAAGCGAACCAGACAAGTTTTTCAGAACTTGGTCCTATGTGCATTAAAATGCTACAATTTGATGTTATATTATTAACATGAAGATATTTTGATGATATTTGTGATATATGAATAACATGAGATATGATTACATGTGAAATATGTACCGATATGAAGCATGATTTGCTAGATGCTAGTTGTTTATTGTATGTGATGCATAAGAAGTATGAACCATTCATAAAATGAAATGCATGATGTAAGAATAAAATGTAGAGCATGTATAATATGTGAAGCATGTAATGTGTTATGTGTAACTGTTGAACTTGCTGAGCCGTCGTGCTCACTCTTGCCTAAACCAACATTTTCAGATAAGGCTAGTTACCTGAAGTTCTCGATAAAGAACAAGGAACAGGAAAACATATTACTTCCATTGAAGATCTAAATATCTATTATAGATATCAGTCCGAATTGGACAGGTAAATGATTGCGTAGCATAAGATATTGTTGGTACGTTATATGAGTGTTAAATACTCAAGTTGATTGTAATAGAATGTCGTATCAGGTATGATATTAAGACATACTAGGAATGTATAAAGATTTCGATTCTGGAATAGAAAGAGATGTTGTAAAATTGTAAATAAATGGTTATTTACCAATTATAATATTGTTGAAATTCTTAAACAATAAGGAAAATGTTGTACTCGTGTTGAACCGGATCCGAGGTTCAAGGAACCCGGATTTGGGATCGTCACATAGACTATAGAAACGAACTTAGAAAGAGTTATAGCACTTTTTAACTTTAAGAATTTGTGTGCTCTTCTTCTTCTCCTTCGAAAGTATGTTGTGAAGCTTTGTGACATTCACCAAGCTCCTTCTCTAGCTATTTTCTTCAACTCACAAGTGTATGCTCTAGCTTTTCTCTTTATTTTCTTTCTAGTAAATGAAGCAAACTCTCTAACACTTACTCAAAGCTTTTATTTATAGTCAAGAGTTATCATCCAAAATGTAGACATACATATTCTATATGTATACAAATCTCCTAGCTCATCTTATCATTTATCTTCAACTTAGCTAAATTTTAGGAATTTTCTTACATGAAGGATTTGAGTTGGTAGGAGTTGGTAGCTTGGCTCAACAACTTTTGTACTCTTGGACTCAAAATCAAGTAACATAAAATTTCAAATTCACCCCAAGTGGGCCCCCTTGTGACCGGCCAAATGGCCATTAACTTGACCAATTTTGATTTATTTTAATTGTTCTATTGAGCTAACATTAAATAATCTATGTTACCTTTAATTAAGTCAAGCGTTGGACTTGTTTAATTAATTACATGGATTACTAGGTAAATTAATTTGACATTTTTTAATACCTCATTTAGATTTAAAATATAATCCAATTAGACTTACTTTAATTAATTATAACACCTTGCTTAATTGCTTTAAACAAATATACACATGTACAAGTATATTCATTCAATTATCTAATGCACAATTTATTAGAACAAAATTTTTAATTCATTGCTAATTATTTAATAAATATAATTACAATGTCTAATAAAATTCGTGGCCATTACAGTTATGATATATCTAGTGTTAGATTTTTGATTTTGTTGGTGAAAGTAGTATGCCCTCAAGCCAATCACATTTGACGTGATAAGCATATACTTTGTAATCTTGTTCATTTATTAATAAAAGTATCAATGCATTTCTTTATTCATGATTAATTACTTGAAATAATCAAATGGATAAACCCATAGTTTTCGAGCAATGCTTTTAGAACCATGATGAAAATCATGCTAATGAGATCTAAATTCAAGATAGCTCAAAACTAAAATTGTTCATAATCGTTGGATCACTAAAATGTGGATTAGTAGATCCGATAGATTGGTACATACTATGCTTGTTCTTATGAAGAGGATGATTGATCTCATAATCATTTGTGTAGAGACACTAAAGCAAGTATGTAGGTGCTTATTAGAGAATAAGTTCACTGAACGTGACTCGCTCAAGGAACACCTAATGGAGTTTTATTTGTCTGTCAATAGGAGTTCCTTATATGATAGTCGTACAAGTGCTCCTTGGACTTGAGATCATCATAGTATCTTGTGTGTACTAAGTTATACTTTGACATATTCCTTAAAACCTATTGGTATATCAAAGGATATGCTTGGGTATAATAAGGTACACATGGAGATAGGTGAATGATCAACAAAGGATTTACCACTTCCAGTAAAAGGGAGAGAATGTCCTATGCGATTCAATAAGTGACAACTCATAAATTCCTAGCCAGGGTTGAATGGAATTAGAAAGGAGTTTCTAATTTACATTAACTAGAGTTGTGTATTTGTGAATTGAAATGGATATAATCAAATAAATAAGACTTGACAGAAATTCCGTGTCTTATATTTGATTGGGACATTGTATGGTAGAAAGATTGAATTGTACGGAAACTATTTGCTGAAAGGTTCTTTTACGATTAAATGTTGAAATTTATATTATCTGGAAAGTCGACTAATCGCTAAGGGGGCTTACCCTTATTGTGGAATAATTATTTATTCTGAATTAAAGAGTTAATTCGTAATAAATGAATTAGAATTGTTCTAATTTATTTATTATACAACCGGTTTAATATGGAGAACCTAAAGGGTCACACCGCAAAAGAGTAATATTTATTTTAGAATTGGATGGCATAATCATAATAATAAATTAAGTATATTTAATTTATACTATGATGATAGAATAAATTAAATAGCTTAATATTTATAATTTAGTATTTTAGAAATACTAATTATAAATTAATAAGATGAGTCTTATTATTATTATTATTATTACTATTATTATTATTACTACTAGTATTATTATTTAGTTCATAAATGGTTTAGGAATTAATTAATAAGTAGTAATATTATTATTAAATAATTAAATTCCTAAATAGTTTAGGAATTATAATTATAATAATTAATTAAGTTACTAAATGGTTTAGTAATTAATTAATAAGAAGTACTCTCATTATTAAATAATTAAGTTCCTAAATGGTTTAGGAATTGTAATTAATTAATTTAGTTCCTAATTAAATTGGGAATTAAATTAAAACCCTAATCCTAAATAGTTTAGGAGGGTTGACTATATCTATAAATAAGTGGAGTCTTATCATAGATGAAGGTTACACACTCTTTTATTATATTAGAGAGAGTACTCCATAATTCTTTACATCTAAGGACTTAGAGAGAGAGAGAGAATTAGGCCTAGCCACCCATGATTTAGAGAAACCATAATCCACTTCTTTAATTCATAGATCTCTTGGTGGATCACCTCTAGAGGCTTCACACTTGGGGAGCTAACATTAATCCGTGGAATCTAATCGGTGAATTTGAAGAAGAACGTGAAAGGATTAAAGGGAGATGAACTTGTACCCGTGGAAGCTTGGTTCTACAAATGTATAAATTCTTTTATCCTTCCTCAATTAATAATAGTCGCATAAGAGAGATCTGGGTTATTGGTTTGTACAAAAATTTTAAATTCTAATTTTTATTGTTTCCGTTGCGCTTATATAATTTAATTATATGTATGTCATATTTTTGCAAACCAACAGAGGCATCATGAGCCAAACCTTATGCGAATTATTAATTGTTTTAATTTTATATATGTATGGGTATTTGTTTATAACAATTTATTGGGCATAATTTATTATATAAAATTATTATTTTTATATACCAAAATTGGTTACCGAAATTGGATACCGAAATTAGATTCTCGGTTGGTTATTTTCTCACTGTTTCGGTAATGCAAATTGAATCAGGTTCAGCGGAATTCATTTGGAATGAATTATATATATATATATATATATATATATATTTGTTACCCAGTCGTGGAATGAATATATGATATATATATATATATTTTAGTTACCAAGCTGCTGGAAGCTTATCCATGAATTGGTTCACTTTTTGTAATGCAACTTTCGGATATATATGATATATATAAATAACTACCGAATTTGGGAATTCACAGTTTCGGTAAAATAGTAAAGCAGCTTTCAGTCGTGGTATATATATATATTCATACTATGTTATTATGCTAAAACCGTGTCCCAAAATGATTGTCATTACCCATTTTTTTTTTTTGGAAAGCAACAATGCCCACGGTTTTGGTTAGCAGCTTGTTTTTCCCGAATTACTGTCGCAATAGCAACTTTCGGATTTGTGTTGTTTATATATATATATGCTACCTGCTTTGTAATATATATATATATATATATTCTAACCAATTAAATATATATTATTAATATATATGATATATTTATAATATATATTAATTAGTTAAACAATTTAGTAATATTGTGCAGATTTTAAAATTTCAAAATAAAAGAGTTTATTTTAGGTAATTTTAAAATAATAAAAAAAATTAAATAGTTTATTTTTAAATAATTTTATAATTAAAATAAATGGTTTATTTTAAATATGAAATTGGATTTCATATAACTTTAAATTGCCCATTAAATAATATCAATACATATATGGAATGTTTTATTTAATTCATTAGATGAATATTATTTATTGATATATATGTTAATATATATGATAAATAAATGGGATTGATTATGGATTATTGACCAATGTGATTGGATTTAATTTTAATTAAATGCATGAATGAATGAGTTTTTAATAAATGGGGTCTGCATACCTCGTCTTTCTAATTTTTTTGATGTGTAATTCTATCTACCTCCTATGTACTTCCCCTTGACTGTTGATCAATGTTTCTATTTATTGTAAATAATTTGTAATATGATTAGTTAGAATTATTTTGAAAAATTGGAGCAAAAAAGCAAGGAGCGCATGAAGACCCGTTTGTAATGGAGCCCGAATTTAAATGTAATAGTTACATTTAATTTAATTTATTCTTGCACCTTAGGTTTGAGCTTTTTGATTCACTTGGTGGCTCTAGTGAACCAAACTAGAATAAAAATCCATAATCAATCCAAGTAGAATATAGTATTCTATATGTGCATGCTTAATATATATTTATTATATATTATCCAAACATGTTTCGCATGTTAATTAATATGACGCGTATTTTACATATATATGTGCATGCGCACTAAACAAGACGAGACAATTAATATTAATAAACTCCTCATGATGTAGAATAAATATTACTTATAAAATGAATTAAAATGTTTAATTCACGAATTAAAGGAGTTTAATTCAATTAAATAAAATTAGAATTATTCTAATTTATTTATTCTACTACTCATAATATTAAGTTGTAACGTTCAAATATATTTATTAAAATATCGAACGTCGCCTTCTAGCATGGTAAAACAATAGAGTATCAAATAATCATTATAAGTTTGTTGTGTCACACAAGACTTATATTAATTTTTTGAGATATTGTTTTATCACATTTGATGTTTATAAAAAGAATTGAATATTATTGTTTTGTTGTGTCACACAAGGACAGTCTTTTTCTCTTATAATATAAGAAAATGCTAGGTTAGACTTAACTTGGATAATTTTGATTTGGATATGTCACACATGATCATAATAATCGAAGAGGCAAAATAAAAGGAGTTACATGTTGATGTAATTGACAAGAGTTGTCTACCTATTTATTTATATATCGTTTGTTGTGTCACACAAGACTATATACATTTGAAATAAGATCCTTATTCTTACTAGCAAATCTTTAACTAGATTTGCCGAACTATATTAGGAGGGTAATATAGTTTGATGAAAATAGTGGGAGACACTATTTTAAATAAAGACCTAATTTATTTTGGTAATTAATAAAATAAATGCATTTTAATGTTGTTATTAATTCACTTAAATAATATTGCTATGTTTAATTCACTAACACTACATAGCATAATGTATGCTAACAATTAATCGAACCAAATTGTTCGGATTGATTAAACAAATTTGAGAAAAGTTCTCAATGCTGAAAAGTTAGCAAATGTCCTGAATTTGTCTATTCCTACAATCGTTATAGACTAAGCCTCTGAGGAAGAGATTCCTATTTTATTAAATGGCAAGATGATGCAAGGGTGACTCAATGCATCATACTCGCATCCATAAGTATCGAGTTACAACGTCAACACAGAAAATGGATACACCTATTATATTGCAGCACATTCAATAGTTGTATGGTGAGTAAAGTAGGTCAACTAGATATAAGATATCTAAGGAGCTCTTTCGATCTATAATAGCTAATGGCACTACAATAAAGACACATGTCCTAAAGATGATCAATTGGATTGATCAATTAGGACAACAGGTTTTGTCAAGGATGGAGAGTTGAGTCAAGATTCGATCTTGCAGTCACTCACTGACTCTAATTCACAATATGTTGTGAACTTCAAACATTATTAAGTTAGATGTCAGTTTAACTGATTTGCTTAATTATGTTGAAGACTGTTGAGAGTCACTTTTCTGCCTAGAAAAACCAAGTCTTACTTGTAGATGAATCTTCTAAGCGGAGGAAGATGGCCAAAGGTATTTCTGAGGAGTCAGAAAGAGTAGAAGGCAAAAGAAAGGCTAAACAAAGGACATAAATAAAAGTGATCCCGATGGCAAAGGAGTTTGCTTTCATTGCGATAAGCTGGGACACTGGAAGAACAACTGCAAGAGAGTTGTAGTAGTTAAGTAGAAGAAGTTTAGTGAAACTTCAACAATAGATATAGATTTGTTCATAATGAAATAGAACTTTCTATAAGTCAAGTTTCTACTTAGATATTAGATACCGGATGGTGGTCTCACATATACAAGTCGTTGCAGAGACTAAGCAGAAGTAGAAAGCTAAATAAAGGATAAGTAATCATGTGTTGGGGAATGAAGCAAAGGTTGCTGCATTAGCCATGAGAACTTATAGTTTAGCAATGCCTACGGGCAAGCCTATTAAGTTAGTAAGTTGTTACTATGTTCCAGTTCTTAAAAACATTATTTCAGTTCCATGTGATGACAAGGAAGAGTTTTTGACATTATAATAATGAATAATCGTTGTTCTTTTTATAATGATAATATTTTATTTAGAACTGGTTGATTACTTAATGGATTTTGTATACTTGACTTACATGAAAAATATTCTAATTTGAACAAACTAAAAGCAAAGAGATGATATGAATCATACCTTCATGCAATACTGTTAACTCGGTCATGTTAATGAAATAAGACGAAACAAGTTGTATAAAAATAGGCTTTTAGAGCTATTTGATTATGAATCAAATACAACTTGTGAATCTTGTATCATGGACAATATGACTAAATCTCCATTTAGTGGACATGGAGAGTGAGTTACAGAGTTGTTAGAGATGGTACACACAGTCGTGTGTGGGACCTATGACAACAAATGCAAGAGGAGGGTATTCATTCATTACTTTCACTGATAATTCTAGATTTTGATATATGTATTTGATGAAATACAAATCCAAATCGTTTGAAAAGTTCAAAGAATTCAAAAGTGAAGTATAGAAATTAAAGGCCAAAAGTATTAAAGTTCTTCGATTAGATTGAGAAGGGAATACTTAAGCTGTAAGTTTATAGATCATCTCAAGTGAAATGGTGTTCTCACAAAATGGACATGGTGATGATCTATAATGAGTATTACCGATCTTCCAGTATCCTTCTAGGGTTATGCTCCAGAAACAATCACATATCTACTAAATAAGATACCTTCTTAATCCGTCCTTAAGACTTCGTATGAGTTATGAGATAGAAAGGAAACTAAGTCTTAAGCATGTTAAGATTTGAATTGTTCAGCTTATGTCAAAAGGTTTGACAGGATAAGCTAGGGACAAGATCTGATAAGTGTAAACTTGTGGGATATCCTAAAGAAAGTTTAGGGTATCACTTCTATAATCCGACTAACTAAAAGGTGTTTGTTGAAACACGCTGCCTTATAGGAAAATGAGTTTTTCCTTAAAGGGTTAGTGGAAGTAAAATAGATCTTGAAGAAGTTCAAGAACCACAAAATATAATAGATCAAGTGAAGGAATTTGTACAAGTAGATAAACCTATTGTACCACAACCAAGTCGTAAATCTGGTTTAGTACCGAAGATACCTGAATGGTATGGATTCATCATAGATGATGATGATAAGGTACGCATCATAGTGGATGATAATCCAGATATATACGATGAGGTATGAGTATTAGATACTTAAGAGAAATGGTCGATGACCATAAAATTCGAAATGGGTCTTTGGAGAAAGACTAAAGCAGATGACTAGGTGGAGACCTATAAGACCTGACTAGTGGTAAAAAGATTTCAAACAAGGTCAATGAGTTGACTATGATGAAATTTTTCACTAGTGAAAATGCATATATCCATTCGGATTTTACTTGCAGTTGTAGCTTACTATACAAAAGGATGTATGTATGATACAACCAAAAGGATTTGTCTCCATAGAAATGGAGTAAATCAAGTATAAAAGATACAACGATCCAATTATGAATTGGAGCAAGTTTCTCGAAGATGGAACATCCGTTTTGATAAGACAATCAAAAGAGCTTGATTTTATCAAAAACAAAGGATGAACCAAATATGTACAAAGGTTAGTGGGAGCACTGTGACATTTCTAGTATTATATGATGATATAATACTGATAAGGAATGACATACTGATGCTACAATCAGTAAATATGTGGTTGTCTAAAAACTTCTCCTTTTAAGGACTTGGGTGAAGCGTCCTAACATTCTATTCAGGATAAAGGTCTATTGAGATAGATCATAAAGGATGCTCGGCTTGACCCAAGGAACGTACATTAATTCGTTGATATGTACTAGACTTGATGTTGCTTATATATGATAAGCAGATATCAGTTCAATTCTGGAGAAGAACATTAGAAAAGAGTTTCTAATGATGGGTCTGATATAAAACTAGAGGGTTTGACAAACTCAAGTTTGTTTAGACTAGCCAATATAACAGTATATCCGTTTCAGGTAATATGATTACCGTGAACGGTGCTGCAGTGAGTTGGAAAAGTTCCAAACAGCAAAGAGTTGCTGATTTAGTGACAAAGACATAATAAATTACTATAAGTGAAGCTGCAAAGGTGATTGTTTGGTTAAACAAGTTCATTACAGAACTTATATGGTTCCTAACATTAAAGGAGTTTAATTCGCCAAGGAACCTAGGTCTCATCTGAAATCCAAACATGTGTTGCGACACTTTCATATGAATAGATGAATCATTAAAAAGGAAACGACACCATAAAGATGGTAGACTCTTAGAACAACATTTCAAATCCATTAACTAAAGCATTTACTAAGCAATTTGTACGCCACTTAGAGAAGAATGGTATGGGGATACCAAAGGGCGATTGGCTTTAGTGCAAGTGGGAGATTGAAAGTAGTATGCCCTCAAGCCAATCACATTTGATGTGATAAGCATATACTTTGTAATCTTGTTCATTTATTAATAAAAGTATCAAAGCATTTCTTTATTCATGATTAATTACTTGAAATAATCAAATGGATAAACCCATAGTTTTCGAGCAATACTTTTAGAACCATGATGAGGATCATGCTAATGAGATCTAAATTCAAGATACCTCAAAACTAAAAATTGTTCCTAATCGTTGGATCACTAAAATGGGGATTAGTAGATCCGGATAGATTGGTACATACTATGTTTGCTCTTATGAAGAGGATGATTGATCTCATAATCATTTGTGTAGAGACACTAAAGCAAGTATGTAGGTGCTTATTAGAGAATAAGTTCACTGAACGTGACTCGCTCAAGGAACACCTAATGGAGTTTTACTTGTCTGTCAATAGGAGTTCCTTATGTGATAGTCGTACAAGTGGTCATTGGACTTGAGATCATCATAGTATCTTGTGTGTACTAAGTTATACTTTGACATATTCCTTAAGACCTATTGGTATATCAAAGGATATGCTTGGGTATAATAAGGTACACATGGAGATAGGTGAATGATCAACAAAGGATCTACCACTTCCAGTAAAAGGGAGAGAATGTCCTATGCGATTCAATAAGTGACAACTCATAAATCCCTGGCCAGGGTTGAATGGAATTTGAAAGGAGTTTCTAATTTACATTAACTAGAGTTGTGTATTTGTGAATTAAAATGTATATAATCAAATAAATAAGACTTGACAGAAATTCCGTGTCTTATATTTGATTGGGACATTGTATGGTAGAAGGATTGAATTGTATGATAACTATTTGCTGAAAGGTTCTTTTACGATTAAATGTTGAAATCTATATTATCTGGAAAGTCGACTAATCGCTAAGGGGGCTTACCCTTATTGTGGAATAATTATATATTTTGAATTAAAGAGTAAATTCGTAATAGATGAATTAGAATTGTTCTAATTTATTTATTATATAATCGGTTTAATATGGAGAACCTAAAGGGTCACGCCACAAAAGAATAATATTTATTTTAGAATTGGATGGCATAATCATAATAATAAATTAAGTATATTTAATTTATACTATGATGATAGAATAAATTAAATAACTTAATATTTATAATTTAGTATTTTAGAAATACTAATTATAAATTAATAAGATGAGTGTTATTATTATTATTATTATTATTACTATTATTATTATTACTACTAGTATTATTATTTAGTTCCTAAATGGTTTAGGAATTAATTAATAAGTAGTAATATTATTATTAAATAATCAAGTTCCTAAATAGTTTAGGAATTATAATTATAATAATTAATTAAGTTACTAAATGGTTTAGTAATTAATTAA
Organism: Hedera helix; assembly: GCA_947179155.2. Lineage (NCBI taxonomy): Eukaryota > Viridiplantae > Streptophyta > Magnoliopsida > Apiales > Araliaceae > Hedera > Hedera helix. The sequence goes on along the minus strand of OX359273.1, from coordinate 12,800,626 downwards.
TAAGAAGTACTCTCATTATTAAATAATTAAGTTCCAAAATGGTTTAGGAATTGTAATTAATTAATTTAGTTCCTAATTAAATTGGGAATTAAATTAAAACCCTAATCCTAAATAGTTTAGGAGGGTTGACTATATCTATAAATAAGAGGAGTCTTATCATAGATGAAGGTTACACACTCTTTCATTATATTAGAGAGAGTACTCCATAATTCTCTACATCTAAGGAGTTAGAGAGAGAGAGAGAATTAGGGCTAGCCACTCATGGTTTGGAGAAACCATAATCCACTTCTTTAATTCATAGATCTCTTGGTGGATCACCTCTAGAGGCTTCACACTTGGGGAGCTAACATTAATCCGTGGAATCTAATCGGTGAATTTGAAGAAGAACGTGAAAGGATTAAAGGGAGATGAACTTGTACCCGTGGAAGCTTGGTTCTACAAAGGTATAAATTCTTTTATCCTTCCTCAATTAATAATAGTCGCATAAGAAAGATCCGGGTTATTGGTTTGTACAAAAATTTTAAAATCTAATTTTTATTGCTTCCGTTGCGCTTATATAATTTAATTATATGTATGCCATATTTTTGCAAACCAACAGTTGGTATTATGTTAGATTTATAGATGTAGGGTTTATGGACTTTCTTTCCTAAACTCTAGATCCCTTTTAATATATCTTTATTTTTTATTGTGCCAAAGATAGAAATTATGTGAGTTTAGAAATGAATTCAAGGCTGTTAAATTTTATATTTAATGAAAATTGAAGGATATTTATATAATAGACTAAAAAAATTATTGTAATTTTGAGGTTTGGTGCTTGTAATTGCGATTTGGGCTTTAAAATAATTTAAATGGATGTCATACCCAAAAGTTGGGTTTTAGACCCTCTTATAGTGGATTTTTATTATTTTTTGAGGTACTTGTGGTTACTTAGATGGCTTATATACCTATGGGTAGTTCCAACCATATTTTGATGCTTGGTTTTATCTTTTATCACATGAAAAATGATTTCCACACAAAAACCCAAAAAAAAAAAGAATTTTTAAAATTGAAACAAATTAGGTTATTTGAATGAATTTTATACTAAAATTGAAAACAGTTTGAGCTTTGTTCCTTACTTGACAAAGGGATTTCAAAAATTAGTTCCCTTATTAAAATCTTAATTCTTCATTACTATATTAGTATATAATAAAAGGTTTTCATAACTAAAAAGGACATTTTCAAAAAATTAAATGTTCAAAATATTAGTTTCTTACACATCTATATACATATATAACCATTTTAAGAAAATGACTTCTTAAAGAATGATTTCCAAAACCCGAAAGATAGCATTTTATAAAAACATTTAAAACAATTTTTCAAAAGACATTCACAAAAATTCAAGTTTTCAAAAGATTTTCAAATCAAAATCCCTCATATGAAGGAATAGAGGCTCAAAGTACTTTTAAGATAATCACTTAGATAATATAAGAAATAGTATATTTTTAGGCGTATAAGTCACAATTCGGCTAGGCACAAAACACTAAGCACACATTTTAAAATTCTTTTAAGACAACTTAGTTAAACTTTAGGAAAAATTTTAGGAAGCATTAACCGTGCTTTACGAAAGTCGGGAGTGCTTGACACTATCCCTTAACTTGAGCAAACCTCCAAAATCTTTGAATCTCGTTTGTGGGAACATCCATTTAAACATTTACCAACTGACGACTCTATTTAATTGGCTCACCTTTAAATCAAAATTTCAATGTCTGCCGACATAAGTTGCTTTTTCTCAAAACAACCCACAATTTGAAAAAAAAGGGGAAAAAAATCCCGCCATCGACAGACAACTTGTACCCTCTGTACCTTCAATTTCAAAAATATGATCACTATATTTAATTGTGGAGGATGAAAATTGTGTTGATACTTAAAATTTAGGGTGCTCTTGATCAAAAATAAAGTTTTGGATGGAAATTATTTTTAAATCTAAGCCACAGGGCGTAATTTGTGAAATTATCCTTCTTTAAAATGAATTCTTTTGGACCAGGAACATAATAAAAAAAACAATATAAAATAAAAATCGTTTAGAAGGGTATCTAAGCTCTTCTTTCTATTGCTTTTAAAGCCATTGTTTTAAAGCCATTGTTTTTCTTCACTTTTATCCTAGCTGTTGTTCTTTTTCATTGTTTTTAAAAAAGTTCTTTCTCCTGGCTCATATGAACAGGAACCCCACTAGGATTTGTAGGAAATCATGTAGTATCCTACCTTTTTAAAAAAAGTTCTTTCTCCTGGCTCATATGAACAGGAACCCCACTAGGATTTGTAGGAAATCATGTAGTATCCTACCTAATATCAAAAACACAACTCTCCTTCATTTCCTCTTTACGAAGGAATCATAAACTAGTCACTTCACATTTTCCCATTAATCAGCTTGTTAAGTCTTGGTTATGTTTACAAGTCCACATAGGGGATGCTTCCTCTGATATATGTTAATATTAAATGTCACATTGAAGAAGTTAAACCTCAAAACTAACTATATCTAACTTTTATTTCAATCAAATCCACGAATCCACAATTGATTTTGAGTTGGATATTCTTCAAAATCGTACCACAGTCAAACAATTGTATCTACACACGTGTTACATGTCAATTGATATAGTTGTAAATAGATCATAATTTAAAGGAGTTGTTTTTCAACGATTAATTGATAATCTTATAAAAATGAGTTATATTTGTATAAAAAAAGATATACAATTATGCATTATTTGTATAATAAGGTCATCGAAATTGAGTTGGAAGTGCAGGAGCAGTGAACATGACTCTTGCAGTTGCTCTTGCAGTATAACAATGCAACTATTTTCTACACGACTGTCCAAAATATAGTGGCCTCCAAATTAATTGTAGTTTTTTCACATTTAGTTCTCAATCTATTGTTTTTTATAAAATATTGGTGGGAGACTTGGTACTAAAATTATATCCCCGGGGGTAGAAAGGTCTCAAAAATATGAACTCGCTTAAGTAATTTTGAAAGAATCAAAAAAGCGGCCCCTAGACATATTATTGCTTTTTGGCTCAAATCACTTTTATTTAATCCAAAAAGTATAAATAAACATTCTTAAAGCAGTTATTTTTTTTTATAAAAAAAATCCTTGAAAAAAGCTGTTTTTTTTAAATTAAAACAAAAGAAAAAAAAACTAATTATATACTTAACAATTAGTCTAATAACTGATGCAATATTACAATGCCAAAACCGAAATGAACCATCAAGAGAACATAAGAACTTCAACCTGAAGGTTCCTGGATTTGAAGGATTTGGGGTATGTTTCTCTAAAAAACTGAAGACACTATATTCGAAAGCATTTAGACTAAAGCATTTAATTTCAGCATCTGAATCAAGAAGAAATTGAAAATTTTGGAAGCACAGAATGCATTCAACACCTAAAAATTGTTACTCCAAAAAAAAATTAGTAAGGCATGATGCCTAATGAGCAAACTCGCTATCAACACTGATGCCCAAGTGTGGGCTAAATAAGAGCTAATGTCGATGGTTTCAATATTACTCATTTATAAAATAAAAAAAATATTGAAAGAGTGACGTCCTATCAACATTACACTTCAGGGTATGCGGTTACTAAAGTTTGCAACATTTGCGGTGTTACGTTTAGACCTTCACGGGTGTTTCACTATTTTTTGTGTTGTGTTTGGACGTTTGAGCCCCCAAACATTGTGTTTGGAATAAATTATTATTAAACCAAAAGATTTCCGAGTGCATTTGATCTTTCAAATGCAACCACCCCACCAAATTGCAAGTACTAAAATCCAACCAGTTCACAAAATGTTTTGGAAGTTATTTATCATCAGTCATACTCTAATGCGTAGCATTGTATAGCCGCAACCTGAAAAGTGTCCCCAAACAAAGAAATAATTCAGGGAATGAATATAAAATACACACTCAAGGCTATAGTTATAGACTAATTAATTTCAACAAATGTAAAGACTTCCACGAGTGTACGTAGCCCCGCATACATGTAAATGGGCAGATAAGCACAGATGGACAAGTAAAAAAATTCTTGACTGCATCATACTTTGATGATTTACTTTAACTACAATAATAATGTACGTCTTAAACTATATTCATTGAGAGATACATTGGTTATGTTGCATATACATGGTTAAATATCGTTGCTTTACGTGTTGCTTTACATGTATTAGATACTATCATTTTGAATCATGGCATGAGAATCGAGTGACTTATAGAATGTATCGACGCCAGGATTTTTCACAAAAAATCTTATAATTTGTGCGTTTTGGAAATAGGTGTAATTTATGTAAGATTTTGGAAAACAGCTTTTTACTTGATTTTATTTAAAGGTTGATTTTAGATTAGGCTAATGAAACATAATTGCCAGTTAATATAAGTTTAAATTGATATACCAACTCATCTAAATTTTTTAATTTTGAATATGAGAAGCCCACTAAAATGTCACTCCATTAAATTGGTCTGCAACCAAGATCATCAAAGTTCTTGGGCTTGCTAAGCAAGGGAAAAGTGTTATGGACCCTCTACTTCCTTGAATTACGATTGCCGCTTTTTTAATTTTTTTCTCAAGTTTTAAATAAGTTGTCTTAAGTGTGTGTTTTAAGTGTTTCTTGACTAGGTGAATCATGTTACTCCATAGCGACTATGCATTTGGTCTCACGCATATGTATGTGAGTCCATTTTTATCTTAGTAGAGTTTAATTTTGCTAGGAAGTGACTTTTGGGTTTTATAAAAGAGTTATTCGAACTTTTGTAAAAGGGTAGTTCAAGATTTCGTGAAAGTCACTCAAAATTCGTAAAAGAAATTAGTGGTTACGTGAAAGAGTCATTCAAGATTTGTAAAAGAAATTCGTGGTTTTGTAAAAAATCATTTGTGGTTTTGTAAAAAGAAATTTGTGATTTGGAATTCATTTTCCAAAATTCGTGAGTTCACGGGTTTGTGAATTTGTAAATTCGTGAGTTTGTGGAGTGTAAATATGTGAGTTAGTCAAGTATTGCGTAAATTCATGAGTTCGTGAATTCATAAATTCGTAAATTCGAGAGTGGGTTTTCAAAATTGGTTTGGGATTTCAAAAAGTCCTTCCATGCATGGAATTTTTTTTGCTCTTTGAATTTGCTTCATTTTAGAAAACTTTTAATTTTTTGAAAGTCATTTTAAATTACCAAAAGTAAGTAAATCGGCTATGGTTCAACTTAAGGCATGAAAGTCTAACCTATTGGACCTATCACCAAAATATACTCCATCAACCCACTATTTGGATCCTAAACTCCACCTTAAAGGGGAAAAAGACACTTGAACAGTTTTAAGACCCACAAATAATTTAGGACTACTTACAAGTTCAAATTCAAAGTCCATCTTAGGAAGATGGCCCAATCCCCTCAAATATTGATTTGAAAGCCTTAGACATCATCTTAGGCTCACAATCATGGAAAACTCACTCATCAATGAATTATACAATGTTTAAGCTTGCATCTAGGATCAAGACAAGCTGATTAAGTTTTTATTGATACCTTAAGCGAACAAATTGCAACTCTATAATCAATTTCTTAAGCTTATTTTAAATATAATATCATCATGTCGATTATTAGAGTAGCTTTTTTTCGCAACAATGTAGATATTTTAACAATACTTTTTTTTGTTGTATTTATGATTTCAAAATATTAAAGTTTTATTGTTTGTTCACTTTGTTGGATTTATTTTTTTCCCCTCGGGACATCAATTTTGTTGAATATTTTATCAAATTTATAGCTAAATACATAAATATTTAATAACAAATATATGTCAAATTCCCCCGCACCCTAAATAAAATGAGATTTGACGAATCTTCGTATCCTATATGACACACTCATATCCCCGCATCTGTAACTGTGCTTCTTAGGTTACTTTAGTAAAGATTTTTTTTTTTTTTGAATATCCTAATCTATTAGGATAATTAATCATAGCCTAGGGGTTTGGATCTAAGTAAGGGAGTAGACAATTTATTATCTTCAATTTTCGTCGCGCAGTGCTGTCTTCTGGGCCTGTCTTAATTTACGTCGTGCTTTCCGGCACGGGCAATTACGTGTCATCTCTTTGGTATTTTTACTGGCTATATCGAGAGCAACTGTTGTAGTAGGCTCTGACTCATAGTATGAGAATCTTTTGTCTAATTTCAAGAAAAAAATATAAAGGAAAAAATGTTATGATGATGCAATTTAGTTGGAGTTGTGATGACTCGAATTTTCGGAATTTTCTTAATAAAAATTAAATAAGAATTTAATTAACAAAATTATAAAAGTTGTTTAAGTTATTTATTATTTCATGTGATTTAATGTATGTGATGAGACTTAATTAAATCTGTACAGAGATAATGACAAATTGCAATTGAATTAAAGTAATTGAAGAGGAAATACATTGTTTAAAAATAATTTATTAAGAATAAAAGAAATTTTATGTAATGGTACAATAAATTGTACAATAAATGATTATAGAGGTGTAGAAATAAATTATTATAGTAGTGTGATGTGGTATTATGAAATATAGAAATTAGATATATATATATATATATATATATATATATATATATATATATATATATATATATATATATATATATGTGTGTGTGTGTGTGTGTGTGTGTGTGTGTGTGCGCTTAGTTGATAATTATAAATTTCATTCATTATGAAAATTAAGGATTAATAATTAAACTAATCCAAAGTTAAATAAAAAGTTATTGAAGAAGTTAGTAAAAATTAAAAATATTGATTATATAATTAATCAATAATTATGGTGAAGGGTTAGAAATTATTTAAGAGGAGGAAGTAATTTTATAAATTATATATTAATAAAGTATATTTAGTGGATTCAGATTCCTAGGTAGTTTTTCTCATTACTAGTTTTCGTTATTAATTTTTAATTTGCATTATTTAGTTAATCAATCATCTCCACCACTTTTTATTTCTAATTTGTTTGGAACATTGAAATCAATCATCTCCACCACTTTTTTAAGGGAACATTGAAATTAATTTAGTCTCTGTAGTTCGACCTGTACTTGCCCGTTCTTCAATTTGACGCTGTGCACTTGTAGTTACTATTTTTTATCACATCAAGTTTTTGGCGCCGTTGCCGGGGACTAGATTTAATTTCTTATTCCTTAATTTTTATTTCTTCGAATTAGTTTTTACCACTAATATTTTTTATTTTCATGTTTTAGGATTACCGAAGCGGATCGAAGGAGCAAACACATAGATATTTTGTTGCTTCGCTTTCTTGGTACTTCGTATCTCCATAATTGTTCTTATTTTATTTATTTATATAAAATAGAAAAAAAATTAGTAGTTTAGTTTATTATTTTTAGTTTAAAAACTAATTGCCGCATTCATGCATTCACTCACGTAGAGCACATCTTGCTTAGGTTTTTATTTTTATTTTATTTTATTTTTGTTAAATATAAACTGTGGTGATTGCTAGAGAATTGAGGTACGTCAAATTTCTCATTCTTTCATAATTCATATAGTTTTAAGACATTTTATTTGTTTACAGTTTTTATTTTATTTGTTTATTCTTATTTTTAATTTGACTTTAAGGGCACAAACCATAACAAGATAAGGTGGAGATTTCATCACCCTTCATTTGCCCACAAACAACCTAACTTTGCATAACCGACTTAATAAAATCAAGTAGACGTTGGCCCTTAAGACTCTCGAGCTCAATTAGGACAAGGAATTATGAGAAGAGTCTGAATTCCTAATTAATCATATTACTGGTGTCTAGACAAGTGGTTCAAAAGGTAAACTCCTAAAGGACGCACGGTTATTTAATTAGTCACCGTACCTACGGAGAGACTCCCGCCGTTCTTACACTTATCTGGCTAGCGGTATGATTAATTTTGAATTTGGTGGACCTTAAAGAGTAACTTGGAACAGTTAGGAGCTGTCTAGATTTTATTTAGGTTGATCTTAGAAGTAGTTTTTATTATATTTTATTTTATTTTATTTTTCTTATTCATTTTTGTGTGCTTATTTGTTTACGTGCTTATTTGTTTACGTGCTTATCTGCTTAAGTAGTATATGTAAAAAGTGTGCATCAGTTTCTTTGAGAGATCGATGTTATCTTGCCCGCTCTATCCACCCTTCATGCATCAGTCTACCACCAGTAAATGGTAATAATTTTGAACTAAAACCGCACTTTATAAATATGTTATCTAGGTTTACAGGAATAGAAGATCCATATTTATTCATTCAGGAATTTGACGAAGTCTGTGCTTTAATGAAAATTCAACAATTGTCTGAAGACTTGATTAGGCTAAGATTTATCACATTTGCTTTAAAAGATAATGCTAAAAAGTGGTTATATAGCCTAGCGAATAATTCTATAACAACCTGAAAGGGATTTGTTGTTACGTTTCTAAATAAATATTTTCCAAATCACAAAACTTCCGAGATTAGGACTGCAATTCATCAATTTTACCAACTTGAAAACGAGTCGTTTTGGAAATATTTTGATAGATTTAAAAATTTGTTATCCCAGTGTCCACACCATGGAATTGAAAAATGAAAATTGTGTCAAATTGGCTACGAATTGTTGAAGGTTGTTTGATTTGATGATGATGACTGTTGTGCAAAAATGATTGTGATAAATGTGCTTACATAGTTGATTATCAATATGTATCTGACAAAGTGCTTATGTGCTTATGTGGTTAATTGACAAAGTGATTATATGCTAATCAAATTATGTGCCTACATGATCATGGGTGTATGATATATATTACCTATTTCAAATACTGTGATTTACACACTTGTATAACACAAATATGGTCTTGTTGAAAACTATCTGATGCTTATAAAAGAGAATGAAAGTTATCTGGTTCAAATGTTGTAAAGTCCTTTTAAAAGATATATGTGTACAAAGGATTTAGATTTTAAAGATCAGAAATGTTAGGTTGATCTTTCTGTAGGAGTCACTCTGCATAAAAGATGCATGATATAAGCAGAGTAGCATAAGAATGAATCATTGTTGTATTTGTGTATGACAGAGTCTGTAAAGTCCTTTCTATATATATAATGATGTAATAATGTACGAAAGGACTTAGTTAGAAAAGATCAAATCTGTTAGGTTGATCTTATGTTAGATGTGATCAGTCTATATAATCGTAGATTGGACTCTACGATTCCAAGCAAAGAAGACTTAACGATTCAGTATGATTCATAGAGTGAAACATACGACTCCTTACCAGGATAACTCCACGATCATTAAAGAGAGACAGATGTGCAAGAGGTCTACTAAATATACAAGCTAAATTAAAGAACTGATCAAGTACAAATCGTAGAGCAGAACTCTACGATCGTCGAATAGACAGCTACGCAAGCCTACAGTTAGCGCAGAACAAGAGAAGAAAAGTATTCTACGATATACACAATCTAGCAAGATCGTAGAATAAACTTGAAGAACAAACACATATGAGAACTATACGATTTGCACAGTTAGAAGAAATCATAGAGTGAAACAGAATGACAAGACAATGCAGAAGATTGTTCTACACATGGAATAATCGTTAAGTAGAAATAAAGGATGTGCCAACTAAGACAACAACTCAACGATTCCACTGAAAAGCACTGAAGTCAGCAACTTCACGACTTGCACAGAAGGACAAACTCGTAGAATGAAATCATAACGCAAAGCACTGCAGACAAACTCTACGATCTGAACAAAACAGCAAGATCGCAAAGTAAGAGAGAAGATCGCTCCAACTCAACCTTTTACCCGATATACTTCAAGTAACGAGTGAAGCTGAATTCGTAGAGTCTGAATGGACAGACAATCACTCTACGAATTAACTATAAGAAGCAGTAAAGGAACATAACTGCAATATGGTGCGAGAGAAGAGAGAATATTCCTCTTCCAGATTAGAGAAAGATTAAATGCTGTTAAGGAACAGATGCATGTCAGAGTCACAGAGGACTTTGTGACCAGAAGACTATAAGTAAGGACCTACTACTCAGCAAGCTGGTGAAAATAATCAAACTAACAGGACATCTCTGACAGCAATAGAGCAACTGGTTATTAAAGTCAAGAAAGATATTTAATGATGGATCAGAAGGCTAAATATATAATAATCATTTGATATACAACTCTGGAAGTGCAACGGCTAAAAATGCAGAAAGCAAAGCTACAGGTTGATGTGACAGTATATATGTCAGAAAAGGGAGAAAAGCACTGACACAAGCAACAGAAAGTCAACATCAAAGATATCAAGGATCTGCACAAAGACAAAGGAACCCAACGGATCTTTTCAAACGGTAACATATGCTCAAATATATAAAAAGATAAATGCTCACAGAGAAAATAGTGGTTGTAAAATAAAAAGAGAGGATGGTGGACAACAACAGATTGTAGAATGAAATAGAAAATGAATATGCGGAAGAACTCAACGATCCACCAGAACACTAATACTGAATTGAGAGAGACATAGAGAGAAATAACTCTATTACAAGAGAACTGTTTAGAGCTACTAGGCACGTGGTAGAGAGAAGCTTAAACGCCAACTTGATACAGACATGGAAGCAACTGAGTACCAAAAAGAAGGAGTATTACAGTCATCTAAGAAGCCCATCTCGGGAAGCTATAAACGATCTATGATAAGAAGGAATAACTGAGTACCGAAAAAAGGAGCTTCACAGTCATCTCAGGAGTTCGTCTTGAGAAGTTATCAAGTATCAAATGAGGTGAAGTACAAAAGCCTAGCAGCACAATGGGTGATCACAAGAAGATATTGAGCATATAAAGAAGCCAAGAATCATTGTCGAACTCAATATCATTTTAAGAATGATCACATCCTGCTACTGAGTATTTAAAGACAATGAAACTTAAAGTACAACTCAGTAGCAACTCCAACATCTATCAACAAGCAAGGAGTCAAGTCTGCTGGACTTGAAGATGACAGTTATGTCCTTATCTTAGTGACTAAAGGAGCTAAGTCTGTTGGACTTGAAGAGGGCAGTTATGTCCTTGTCTTAGTGACTAAACTAGCTAAACCCGCTGGGTTTGAAGGGTTCTTAGTGAACCAGAGTTTCCAGGCCTGATGTGCTTGAAGGGTTCTGTATGAACCGTTCTTAGTGGATTTCCTACTCGTTGTAGTAGAAGAGTGGAGTAGGAGTTATTCAGTCTTCGAACCATTTAAAACTCTCTGGTGTCATTTATATTCTGTCATATATACATATATAGATATAACTGCTAAAACTGATTTACTTGATAAGTGGCTATCTTCAATACAGTCTTAACTCAACGGAGAAGTTTTATAAATCTTTAAGGGGAGCTTTTAAACTAATATTTCGCTGTGCAAACAAATCTTGATTAAATGAATTAATTGGTAATAAGCTTTTGTAGTCAAGTAAAAAGTTTCTAAGAGATCTATTCAACCCCCCCCCCCCCTTCTAGATACTTGTGTGCCTCTGGGAACTAACAATTTGTATCAGAGCAAGTTCTCACGAACATAAAAAGCTCACGCTTTGAGTAGATCCTATGACACTAGTAAAAATCTGTTTTTGAGTTTAAGAATTGATGTGAACCATTGTTTATGAACAAGCTTACAAATTAATGTGTCTTTTCATGCAGGTACAAATATGAATGTTGAATGTTAATACTCTATCTGATGCTGTATACTCATTGACATTAATCTTTTCTAAGACAAATTCAGATGATCTCAGCAAAGAAGCTATCGACTGAACTTTCAAAATTAAACTGATGCAGCAAGATGAAGAAATCAAAAAGATGTTCTGTTGATAAGAATTATTAATTGATTCACTCGAAGAATACAATAACTTGTATTTCTACCCTCAAATAAACTGGGAAGTTCAAATCTTGATGCCAAAGGACACCGGATCCTATTCTTCTCAAAGGAAGCATCACTGTACCAAGCACTAACAAAACTACTTCTCACCGGTTTGAAAGTTTATAGCAGAAGCAAGTCCAACAGAAATCTATGCTTTAAAGTGTAAAATGATTTTCTTTATACCAAATGTCAGTAGTTGGAATCAGTCTCGAATCCAAGTATTCACTCGATGGGCTCAGCATTAAGCTTTACGATAAGCTTAAGGACTTAAAATTCAAAAGGATATTATCTGAAGATGAGTGGGAAAGGAAGTGTTTCATTTATTTAAGAACAGTGTTAGGAGTTCTGTCAAGCTACAACATATGGTAATCAATGATGAAATCCACAAGAAGCATTTTTCCTTTCTTCAAGTGAATGATCTCTAGCTTGATTGATTTTAAAGGAATCTAATTCAAAAGTCTTCAATGGTCTTCTGAAACTACTTCTCTGAAATTGGGAGGTAGATCATATTGAAAATTACAGTTGTATACCTCACTACAATGTCCTTGGTGATGAATATCAAAGTCATTTTCCTAAATCACAGATACCAGGCCCGAGACCTAAAAATCAACTCAGCATAGATGAATGGACATATATATATGTATATCTATGATCACCGGATCTAAGATTCATTCTGCAGATCATTAAAGTTCAAGAAGAGTTGAAGAAACTCATTCATGTACAAAGCAGCTCATTCAATGAAGAAGTTCATATAAGGCACACCCTGTGTACGTGCTCAGATTTAAAAGACAAATGCTCTCAATGTCAAATTTCTTCAAAACCATCTATGAATGAGAAGGGTGAGAAGATCAAGGCAATAAGGAATAATCATGAATGACTTACTCTAAGTTTAAGAAATCACTTTTCAATCTGTGAGAAAAGAAAAAAAGTTCATCTCAAGAAAATTTCACGCTCATAGCCATTGGCAGTAGGCTCTCCAACATCAATGCATCAGAAGAAGCTCTAAGCTTGAAATGGTTGAAGAAATATCTGCTTGACATTCTATGGAATAGTCATATCTATAAAATGCTAACACAGGAAGTCTTTTGACAGTGTACATCCTCACAAATCATTCTGGATAGAGATGACCAAAGGAGAACAACAGGAAGGAAACAATGCTGTAGTCTCAAGAGAAAATTGTACTGAGACTCAACGATGAATATCGTAACGTTCCTTACTCAACAAAATTTGATAGATACCTCAAGGAAGTCAATCTATGAAAGATTGAATGAAGTCTGAATACTGATGCAAGAAGAAGACTTGATTCTTGGAACTCTTTAAAAGAGAAAGAAGCTGGTTATAAAGGAAGGCATCTATTATTCTTTGACCTCGCCTATTGATTTAGTGAATCAGGTTGGATCTGTTGTCACTAATATCATGGTAAGGTAAAAGATCTTTCAAGACAGAAGAAAGTTCATCTCTTAAAGAAGGATTGTAGAGTCTGTCAGGCGATCGCAAAATAAGGCTTGACAGATTAAAGTATCTTTTCGGAAGATCGTAGAGTTGTCTCCTCATCAAAAAGCTAACTCTCGAGTTCGTAGAATCAACGCAGTCAGTCACTCTACGACTCTCAAAATCCAGTCCACGAACCAAACAGAGTCAAAGAGCAACCTCTACATAAGCAGTCAGAGACATGACAACGATCCTTACAAAGTCCATCCAGAAAGCTGTCATTGAGCTGACAAACAAGCTGAACAAAGATCTCTAAGTTCATTTAAGGCTTCTAGTCTTAACAGAGATCGTAGAGGAGCTCAAATCTTAACTTTACTATTACACTTTAGGCAAGATCGTAAAGTAGCAAAGCCAAGTCGTAGAGTAAGAAAGCAAGCTCAGAAGTACAAAACTCATCAAAAGACAAAATTTGAGGAAAATTGTTGATGAATGATCGCTACAATCAACTCTTTATCTTCAGAAGGCAAGTTAAAGGTAAATTTTATTCTTCAATGGACTACCTATCTCATTCCAGTCACAAAGTCCCAAAACAATGTGATTGATGAACCAAATGCACTTATCTCTCCTGTCATAATCTCTAAATTCTATGACTGATAACCAAGCTAGCCTTATCATCCCAAATCGAAGAGTCACTTCCTGATCGTAGAGCATATTGAGTCTACGTTTGCACTTCATACAAATTTCTTGCCCATAAACTCCTTCATAGCTATATAACAGCCTACAATTCATGACATCAGTAATCAAGGTCATCTATTGAAATGATGATGGTTGAGTGACTAGCAGCCAACTCTACGAACTGTTCAAGCTTACTCTAACAGGGAAGGTGAACTTGACGCACTCTAAACTCAAGTGGGTTAGAATACTTGATGTGCTTCAGTTATGAAAAATGCAAAAGTTAAGCCCACGTTCTACAAATGAGTATCTGACACGTGTCCTCTGCAAAAATAAGGGGGAACTAGCATAAGTTAATTTTTAAAACTGACGGTGGTTATTTCCCATCAATTGTCAATATCCATTCTCCCAAAACTCATCAAAACCATAGAAATCAAAAATTCTTCCGAAATCAAAATCTCTCCCTGTGCTATTCTCAAATCAGTTTAATATCATGGCATCTCTTCAAGTTATTCTTGGAAATCTTGTTTGTTTTGAAAAATTTGGAAATGCAGAGCAGAAATTCAAAGATATTCTTCATCTGGTCAAGAATGCTGGATTCACCATGTGTTTGGAAACCAGCACCAGGATTTTCTCTACACTTGTGAAAGAATTCTATTCAAACGCTGATTATCGAGGAAATACCCTCATCACAAAGGTTAAGGAAATCTCATTGCAAATAGAGGTTTCTGAAATCAATCTCAGTCTAGGTATTCCAATCGGAGGAATTACTTCTCTTGACAAAATTAATATTGAGCTTGGACTGGAGCTGATGGGCTATGAGAAGAAGTCTCCTCTAAAAGGAATCAAGAAAAAAGATTTCCCTCAACAGTACGAGTTTCAGGATGACATTGTTGGGAAGAGCATTCTGTGCAAAGACACTGCATATGATACTATCAGTGAAGACCAATTAAGGCTTATGACTGCTATTGCTCAAAGAAAGAAAATCAACTTCGGAGCAGTTCTCTTAGGATGGATAAAGAGATGGATAGATGTTGCAAAGACAAGAGCTGAAGTAGGAAAGCCCACTCCCAAGATGCTCTATGGGAGATTTATAAGCATCATTTTAAAGAAATTGCTGGCAAATGCAATTGGGGAAGATGAAGGAGAAATTCTAAACTGCAACAAAAGAATTACTTCAAGATTTTTTGAAGATTGGAAAAAGAACCCTCATGCCAATAAGGGTAAGAAGGCACGAGGATCGAGAAGTATCAGCAGAAAGATGAAAGAAAAATCTAAAGGAAAGGGAAAAAGGGAAATGGAAGAAATATCTGAGGAAAAATTACAGGAGGCTAATAAGCAGTCAAGAAACAAAACTCTTGTGATCTATGATAGTCAGGAATTAAAGAAGAAAAGAAAATTCAATGAAGCAGAGAAGTCTGCAGAAGAGAAAGATGTCAGTACAGGGAAAACTAAGAAGGAGAAGATAAATCCCAAAGGGTCTGAAATTGAGAAGAAGAAGAAGAAGATGACAGAAAAGAAAGTTACTCACACTGTTCCAAGGAGAAGTTTGAGAATTAGAGAACAGTGGAGAAGTTCAATCATTACAGGACCACCTCAGGTTATAGAAATTGATGATGATGATGAAGCAAATTCAAATTCTGGAGAAAGAACATCTGATAGTTCAAAAGAAGAAACTTCTATAGGCTCTTCAGAGAAAAAATCAGAATGTCATAAAAATAGCCTGTCTGAAAAAGAAGTCATATTGGATTCTGATCAGGAAGCTGAACTAGTTGTAAAAGACTCAGCACCCGAGTTCAACGAAGATGATGATGTTGCTGAAGATGTTGCTGTACTAGGGGAACAATTCTCGGAAAATTCTAAAGTTGAAAAGGCTAAATCAGATGAGAAAGGAGACTGTAAAGAAACTGTGATGAAAAAAGATAAACATCTTCAAGAAGAGATCAACACTTATGAATTAGAAGAATCAAAAGATAGGTCAAGGAGGTCAAATAGAAGAAAAAGATTAAGTGGCTTTATGAAGAAAATAGGCAGGAGTTCAAGTACAAGTCATAAGGAGAGACAAACAAGGATGAAAGTTGAAAAGAAGCTGAAGAAAGTAAGACTACTAAGGAAACTGGAAAAACAGCAATATGAAGCATATCGACTAAAGCAGATCAAAAGGAGACGTAAGGAAAGAAGGGAGCATGCAAGCCAGATGGAAAAATGTTCTATTTCATGGGATCATGATCATCTATTCAGTTACATTCCCATTCTACCACTTCTAAGGGCTATAGTCATGAATGATCAAAATTCTATTAGTTGGAGCTACTCAACATTTCCAAATCTTTCGTTAGTCGCTCAACATTTCTTAAAGGCAATGACCATTGCAACCACACTGATAAGCAGTGAGCCCTTCTATCATCACTACCAAAATTGTCAGGAAATATCCATCTGGAATCTAACCAGCTCTCAATCATCCAGCCAGTTTGTGGGGAATCAAAATATAGAAATCAGAAAGTCCTCTTTTGTAACTTACTAAACTCTTAGTCACCCTGCACCACCTCTCTGTTCGTAGGGTCCCAAAACATAGCAAACATTTTTTCAAAACACAAATTTTCCAGTCATAGAGTCCCAACATTCTATGGACCATGAAAATGTACCTATTCTTAGTCTCATAGAGTCTCAAAACTCTGTGTTAGACTTCAAGATATCTTTCTAAACCAGCATTAGCACTGTCAGCTCCACACAATATCTAAATTGATGATGTCAAAAAGGGGGAGAGAATATAAGGAACTAAGGGGGAGCAATATCAAGGAACTAAGGGGGAGCAACATCTATGAAGAAGGAGCAGCAACCAACTAAGGGGGATAAGGAACTAAGGGGGAGAAACATCTTAGTTAGAAGGAGTAGCAGCCAACTAAGGGGGAGACAACAAACAGCCAGCAAAATGAGTAAGAGAAAAGTGAAACATGAAGAGCAGCTGTAAGTATGTATAACCTTTTATGTAAAAATGCTCATTTAATGAAATCATTTTGTTGCACTAGCCATACAGTATTTCACTGTATGTAAGACATAGTTTTCCTATCAAATAGATGCATTATATGAATGTCATATCAATAAGTCTATTAGTTTTTTCATCATCAAATAGGGGGAGATTGTTGAAGGTTGTTTGATTTGATGATGATGACTGTTGTGCAAAAATTATTGTGGTAAATGTGCTTACATGGTTTATTGTCAATGTGTATCTGACAAAGTGCTTATGTGTTAATGTGCTTACTTGATTATGTGTGTAGATGTTCTAAAAGTGCTTATGTGGTTAATTGACAGAGTGATTATATGCTAATCAAATTATGTGCCTACATGATCATGGGTGTATGATATATATTACCTATTTCAAATACCGTGATTTACACACTTGTATAACACAAATATGATCTTGTTGAAAACTATCTGATGCTTATAAAAGAGAATGAAAGTTATATGGTTCAAATGTTGTAAAGTCCTTTTAAAAGATATATGTGTACAAATGATTTAGATTTTAAAGATCAGAAATGTTAGGTTGATCTTTCTGTAGGAGTCACTCTGCATAAAAGATGCATGATATAAGCAGAATAGCATAAAAATGAATCATTGTTGTATTTGTGTATGACAGAGTCTGTAAAGTCCTTTATATATATATAATGATGTAATAATGTACGAAAGGACTTAGTTAGAAAAGATCAAATCTATTAGGTTGATCTTATGTTAGATGTGATCAGTCTGTATGATCGTAGATTGGACTCTACGATTCCAAGCAAAGAAGACTTAACGATTCAGTATGATTCGTAGAGTGAAACATACAACTCCTTACTAAGATAACTTTACGATCATCAAAGAGAGACAGATGTGCAAGAGGTCTACTGAATATACAAGCTAAATTAAAGAACTGTTCAAGTATAAATCGTAGAGCAGAACTCTACGATCGTCGAACAGACAGCTAAGCAAGCCTACAGTTAACGCAAAACAAGAGAAGAAAAGTATTATACGATATACACAATCTAGCAAGATCGTAGAGTAAACTTGAAGAACAAGCACATACGAGAACTATACGATTTACACAGTAGAAGAAATCATAGAGTGAAACAGGATGACAAGACAATGCAGAAGATTGTTCTACACATGGAATAATCGTTGAGTAGAAATAAAGGATGTGCCAACTAAGACAACAACTCAACGATTCCACTGAAAAGCACTGAAGTCAGCAACTTCACGACTTGCACAGAAGGACAAACTCGTAGAATGAAATCATAACGCAAAGCACTGCAGACAAACTCTACGATCTGAACAAAACAGCAAGATCGCACAGTAAGAGAGAAGATCGCTCCAACTCAACCTTTTACCCGATATACTTCAAGTAACGAGTGGAGCTGAATTCGTAGAGTCTGAATGGACAGACAATCACTCTACGAATTAACTATAAGAAGCAGTAAAGGAACATAACTGCAATATGGTGCGAGAGAAGAGAGAATATTCCTCTTCCAGATTAGAGAAAGATTAAATGATGTTAAGGAACAGATGCATGTCAGAGTCACAGAGGACTTTGTGACCAGAAGACTATAAGTAAGGACCTACTACTCAGCAAGCTGGTGAAAATAATCAAACTAACAGGACATCTCTGACAGCAATAGAGCAACTGGTTATTAAAGTCAAGAAAGATATTTAATGATGGATCAGAAGGTTAAATATATAATAATCCTTTGATATACAACTCTGGAAGTGCAACGGCTAAAAATGCAGAAAGCAAAGCTACAGGTTGATGTGACAGTACATATGTCAGAAAAGGGAGAAAAGCACTGACACAAGCAACAGAAAGTCAACATCAAAGATATCAAGGATCTGCACAAAGCCAAAGGAACCCAACGGATCTTTTCAAACGGTAACATATGCTCAAATATATAAAAGGATAAATGCTCACAGAGAAAAGAGTATTTGAAAAATAAAAAGAGAGGATGGTGGACAACAACAGATCGTAGAGTGAAATAGAAAATGAATATGCTGAAGAACTCAACGATCCACCAGAACACTAATACTGAATTGAGAGAGACATAAAGAGAAATAACTCTATTACAAGAGAAGTGTTCAGAGCTGCTAGGCACGTGGTAGAGAGAAGTTTAAACGCCAACTTGATACAGACATGAAAGCAACTGAGTACCAAAAGGAAGGAGCATTACAGTCATCTCAGAAGCCCATCTCGAGAAGCTATAAATGGTCTATGATAAGAAGGAACAATTGAGTACCGAAAAGAAGGAGCTTCACAGTCATCTCAGGAGTTCGTCTCGAGAAGTTATCAAGTATCAAAGGAGCTGAAGTACAAAAGCCTAGTAGCACAATGGGTGATCACAAGAAGATATTGAGCATATAAAGAAGCCAAGCATCATTGCCGAACTTAATATCATTTCAAGAATGATCACATCCTGCTACTGAGTATTTAACGACAATGGAACTTAAAGTACAACTCAGTAGCAACTCCAACATCTATCAACAATCAAGGAGTCAAGTCTGCTGGACTTGAAGAGGACAGTTATGTCCTTGTCTTAATGACTAAAGGAGCCAAGTCTGCTGGACTTGAAGAGGGCAATTATGTCCTTGTCTTAGTGACTAAACTAGCCAAACCTGCTGGGTTTGAAGGGTTCTTAGTGAATCAGAGTTTCCAGGCCTGATGTGCTTGAAGGGTTCTGTATGAACCGTTCTTAGTGGATTTTCTGCTCGTTGTAGTAGAAGAGTGAAGTAGGAGTTATTCAGTCTCCGAACCACTTAAAACTCTCTGGTGTCATTTACATTCAGTTATTTACATTTTGTCATATATACATATATAGATATAACTGCTAAAAGTGGTTTACTTGACAAGTGGCTATCTTCAATACAGTCTTAACTCAACGGAGAAGTTTTATAAATCTTTAAGGGGAGCTTTCAAAAACTAATATTTCGCTGTGTAAATAAATCTTGATTAAATGAATTAATTGGTAATAAGCTTTTGTAGTCAAGTAAAAAGTTTCTTAGAGATCTATTCAACCCCCCCCCCCCCCCCGTTCTAGATCACTTGTGTGCCTCTGGGAACTAACACCAGTGTCCACACCATGGAATTGAAAAATGGAGATTGTGTCAAATTGCCTACGAAGGTTTAGATTTTTCCACTAAAACGATGTTAGAATCAATGTGTCAAGGGGATTTTATAAAAAATGATGAGAAAAGGGCTTGGGAGTTTTTAGAAGACTTAGCAGAAAAAACCATGCAATGGGAAACCACCCGAAAGACCGATAAATCTAGCTCATTTAGGGGTGTTCATATAATTGACAATTCAATTGCTACTGAAGCTAAGTTGGCGAGTGTACTTAAAAGACTTGAAACTTTAGAAACTAGGGATACATCACATGCAAACCAACTTGAAGAATTTGACCAAGTCAATGTAATGTCTCAAAGACCTAGGAACGACCCATTTACACCCACTTATAATCCAGGTTGGAGAAATCATCCTAATTTTGTATGGAACCAAGGATCATACCCAAATAACTCTTCAAATCAGGTCAATCAGTCTCAAAATCAAACTTTTCAACCCTATCAAAAGCCGAATCTTGGTCCGTACCAAAATTCAAATTCAGCAACTCAATGTCCATCAAGTTTCCCTAGTGAAAGTGAAAAGAGACTTAGCAATTTAGAGAAAAGTTTGGAAAATGAACTCTCAAACTAATTTCATGCAAAACAGTAACCAAGACATATCTCGGTTAGAGATTCAAATGAGTCAATTGGCCACTATAGTAAGTGAAAGAGAGAAGGGAAAGTTTCCTAGCCAACCCGAGATCAACCCGAAATTTCCAGTCCCTAATCAAAAACCTTATCATGCTAATTCACTTGAAAACAACCAAAACCAAGTTAATCATGTGAATTCTGTAATCTCTTTAAGGTCTGGAAATTATTTTAAAAATCATGCTGGTATTGATAATGAATAAGAGAAAATTTTAATTGATAAATCAGCCCAGCCTGAAAAGCCCACCACTTCTGAGTCAGTAGGCCCATCTAACAAACAATTGTTAAAAAATGATCAAACCATATCTTCGGAGTCTAATGAAAAAGTCTTTAAACCAAAAGCCCCATTTCCCCAAAGACTAATTTCAAACAAGCAGTCAGCTCAGTTAGACAAAATTCTAGAAGTGTTCAAACAAGTGAAAATTAATATTCCTCTTCTAGATGCTATTCAACAAATCCCCTCATATGCTAAATGTCTAAAAGATTTGTGCACACATAAAAGAACCACTCATGTTCCTAAGAAAACTTTTCTAACAGCCCATGTTAGTTCTATCCTATCATGCCAAGTCCTTGTGAAGTATAAAGACCCCGGTTGTCCTACTATTTCATGTATCATAGGTGACACCTTAATTGAAAAAGCTTTGCTTGATTTAGGAGCGAGTGTTAACCTTTTACCATTTTCTGTGTACCAAACCTTGGGCTTAGGGGAGTTAAAAAAGACAAGAGTCACACTCCAATTAGCTGACCGTTCCATCAAAGTGCCAAAGGGAATAGTTGAAGATGTACTCATTAAGATTGGCGATTTTGAGTTCCCTGTCGATTTTATTGTTCTTGAAACTCAACCTGTTGCCAACCCCAACGGTCAAATTCCTATCATTTTAGGTAGACCATTTCTAGCAACTTTTAATGCGCTAATTAATTGTAGAAATGGACTAATGAAATTGACATTTGGGAACATGACAATTGATTTAAATGTATTTAATGTGGGAAAGGAACTCAGTGATTTTTCTGACCAACCTATGAAAGTAAACATGATCCAAGAGTTGTCCATGACCCAAGAAATGAATGAAAATAAACTTATGGTTTTGGATGATCCAATAGACTTTTTCTTAAATCATCTTGATCAAAATTGGGATGAGTCTGAATATTTAGATAAGGTCAATAAGTTGTTGAGGTCTACTACACACGAGTCAATAAAAATTGAAGGCGAAAATGAACCAATCGTTTCATGTTTTGAAAATATAAGTAAATTTTTTCTTGAGGTCGATTCTATGAATAACTGTGATAAATTTTTTGATTATTTTCAATTTCTTAGACCACCTGAAAATCATGAAAAGTTCACACACACTTGCCTTTTTGCATCACTCTTTTACTATCACATGCATTTTAGGATTTATGAAATTTGTAAATATGTGCATTTGTTTTCTTTCTCACCACATTTTCTTGCAGCATTATACCCCACCATACGAGGTACAATTATTTTATTTCTTTATTCTCTATTATTTATTTGCATACATTGAGGACAATGCCTGATTTAGGTATGGGGGGGGGGGGGGGAATTTAGCATTTTTATTTATGTATTTTATTTTATTTTTTAGGAATCTAATTCTTTTTACATTAAAAAAATGAATCTTTTTACATTAAAAAAATGAAAAAAATAAAAAATTGTTTGACTTTTTATGAGTTGGATTAATTCTAATAAGTGTCTGTGGAGTAAAAAACTTTGAGTATGATTAAAAGATTTAAAATGCTTGAACCTTTGATAAGATACAAAGTCCTAGTTCGAAATGCCATCTTGAATAAAATTAAAATTCATACGCTTTTTTGCACTTCATGTTCGCACTAATTCTTAGTTGTGGGGTATAAACTAAGAGTCAAGTAATATCAAGAAAAAAACTAGAATGAAAAAATAATAATGCAACGAGATGGAGCGTAAAACGAACTCGTGGTAAATAAAAATAGGAAAGAGAATCAACGAGATGGAGCGTAAAACGCACTCGTTGTAAGAAAAGGAAAAAAGAGTTGAAAAATAATAAATACTACTTCAATATCCATTGAGTAAAAAAAAAAATCACACTGAAAAGTATGATGGATATAAGCAGTTTGACTAGTCTGATTTTTGTGGCCTTTGTTGCTCGAGTTAGTAAGCTCTTAAGGGTGTCTTTACACCTAGTGCCCTAAAGCCAACTGGTTTGGGAGTCATTGGTCAAACGCTCGTTAAATGGGTAACTTTGAAAAGCCTAAGAAAAATAGACATTTCACAAGTCAATAATAAAAAAAATAGAAAAAGAAAAAAATTGAGTTTGCTTGATTTTCACAGTAAAAGCCCTTACTAAGAGTTACATCACATACACATGCATACATCACATGAAAATAATTTTATGAAGGATGGTATTTAGAATGAAGATGGAGTATTTTTGATAAGGTGAAAGTGTGATTTTCAATTTGATCTTATTTATGTGTAATGCCCATGAATACTTAGAAGTTTTCTTTCAATTTCATAATTGGTTAAACTCAAAAAGATTTTTATTTTTTATTTTGAATTTTATGGGTATATTCACTACAAACCCTCACGAGACACAACTCGTCCACTTGGGTTAACCTTGGGATTTAAAAGCTTGTTGCACATGCTAAGTGCAATCGTATTTTTCTGCGAAAATGGGGTAGTTTAGATTTTATTTTATTTTATTTTTTTGTTTTTCTCTAGGACGAGTAAAAGCTAGGTATGGGGGTATTTGATCGACACATAATTATGCATTTTAATATTCCCATTTTTATTATTTAATATGTTTATTTAATTTAATTAATACATTTTATTTTGTTTTGCATGAAATAGATAAATAATTGAAGTTGAGTTGGAAAAGGATTCTAAAAGCTTTCAAGTTGATTTTTATTTGGACTCCAATAAAGAGTTGGATACCATGTAGAAGTTGAAGTCAAAAAGGAAAGAAGAATTCAAACTATTTCAAATTAGATTAGGGTTCAATTTATTTTCTCTATAAATAGGAGTCTTATTTTAGAGAGTAGGATATAATTTATTTTCTTATTCTTCTTCTAGGAGTAGGAGCATGAAATTGTTTTGCTACTTTTATAACAATTGTTCATTAGTTTAATAAAGTTTCTTTTTAATATTAATCGATTAGTTTTTATTTTGTTTCATGTAATTTATATTAGTAGTTTTAAATTTTATTTTTCTTTATTATGAATTCTATGGATAGCTAAATTTCTAATAACTAGGATGAAGATGAAATTAAATAATGCATAAAATATGATTTTAAGATTAATGGTTATGTTATCCAGAAGCAAATGGATATAATTAAGAAATGTTGGGATTTCGGTGCGTTATAGGTAGTATTAGAGCAGATAGGTTATAGGTAGAAGTACCATAGGCTATGACCTTTGTGAGAAAGAACGAAATAGTAAAGAAATGGACTCTAAAGGAGTTGAGTAATAAATAAATGAATTTTTGGAATTCAGGATTAAGAAATGATAAAGGTATATCTTAAGATATGATATTGAAAAATAGTAAAAGGGCCATGAGATCATAAATTATCAAAGATAAGGGACTCTTGATGAGTCGTAAATGGTAAGATAAGATTAAGAGACTCTTAATGAGTTGTAAATTGTAAGATATGAATAGGGGCTCTTAAGGAGTGGTACATGGTAAGATGTGAATAGGGACTCTTGAGGAGTTGTGAATTGTAAGTTATGAATAAAAGGGACTCATGATGAGTTGTGAGACATGAATTAATGAAGTTCATATCAGGTAGAGGTAAAGGAAAAGCTGAGCTAAGGAAATGTTAGGGTTTGTGTAATTTTTTATTGAGGACTCATGGTAATGGCTGAGTTATACACTTTCTTGTATGGGTGGGGATTTGTACTTACTTGGCTTCTTATAATGATAATCAGTGAAAATCCAATGTCACAGTATTGGTTATGTTGAAAAGGTAATTCTTTTCTTCTACATGTACCTGATACATAGGGAGTGAGAATGATTAAGTGAGAAAGAGTAAGGTTAGTTATGTGTTTTGAAAACCTAAGCGTATAGTAAGTTTGTGCCTCATGATTGTGTGGTGGAGCCCCTCAGCGAATGGGCAACTTTGGCTTGACTAGGACAGGCTCCTTAAGCCATATGATTGTGGTAAGTTCCTGAGGCCAAATACGTGGCAAGTTTGATGAACATGGGTGGGCTAGAAAAGAGAGCCATAAGTCGAGAGAAATAGTTCTCAGAGATTGACTAATATCAAGGAAATAAGAAAGAGATAGAAGTGTTAAGAAATGATTGGATGATGTAAAGGAAAGAAAGGAAATGAAAGTTTAAAGAAGTTAAGGAAGCAAAGGAAAGACAACTAGGATTGGGTAGGCAATCCACTCTTCTAACTATGCTAGATCATCAAAGTTTTGAAATGTGCTTATTCTCACACGTTAGTGCAATGAAAATATTTTGTTCGAGTATCGAAAAGTTTTTTATAATTTTGTGATTCATTGTCTATGCCAAATGATTCGGCTAGCAAAAAGTTATTTAAAAATTTCAAAATGTATTTATGAAATCATTGTCACACTATTGAATATGGTGTGTAATAATAAAATGACAAAATAATTAACGTACTTCTATGTCGGTACGGTATTAAGAGGTCTTGAATGACCAAATTCTCAACGTACTGCTAAGATAGTGCGGTATTATAAAGCCTATTTAAAAAGATTTTCTTGGGTTCAAGTTTTGAGCCAATAGCAGCATTCTTGAAAAGTTCAAGTTTAAAATGAATGAATAGTTTAATGAGTTGAGTCTATGCCATATGTGTCCCTCTTGTTTGCAATTGTAGCAAATATTTTTCCCTTTTATATACTCCTGCGGGTTGTTTCCCCCAGATTTTGCACGGTTCTAATATTTTCTTTGTATTCTCCCCTTGTTATTGGGAGTTTTCACCATTGAACCTTCTCTTATTATTATTATTATTTACTCCCCCATTTTCTCCCTTATTATTATTATTTCATACTCCATTCCCTCCTTTATTATTTTTCATTTTCTTATTAAATTTTGTGATGGCTTCACTGCTGCCTTCAGCAATAATAGCCTTTTCTAAAAGATGGACATAACAATCTATCTGTAAGACTCTACCTTACTATGAATCCAGGGTTTTAAACCCTCCTCAAACTTTCTTGTCTTACGTTCCTCCGTATCTACTTGATTTGGAGCGAAACGAGCCAGTTCATTGAGTTTGGAGGCATATTGGGGAACAGTAATGTCCCCTCATTTCAAATTTAGAAATTGTACCTCCATTCTATTTTTAATGCTTCATGAAAAGTAGTTTTCAAAGAATAACTCTTTGAAAGCTTCCCATGTAACCACACCTTCCCCGACACGGGCTTGGGTGGCTTCCCACCAGAAGTTAGCCTCGCCCTTCATAAGGTATGCGGCAAACTTAGTCTTTTTGTCATCAGCAACCTCTGCTAAGTCAAAAGCTTTCTTTATTTCTTTAATCCAACACTGAGCCTCTAAAGGCTCAACGGTTCCTTTGAATTCTGGAGGACCTACATGTTTAAAGTATTTAAATAAGACTTTTTGTGGTTGGGGTTCTGGCTTAGGTGATGGTGATATTTGTGGTTGTGATTGTGGAGGTAGTGGTGGCACATTATTTGTTGTACGACTATCTAAGACCCCTATTAATCTATCAAGAAATTGTTGCATAGGATTTGGAGTCTGAACATTACTCTTATCACTAACACTTGCTACTTCCCTCATTCTTGGCCTTGGTAGAACCATTTTCTATATAAATGGAAAATACGTGTAAATATGAAAGCATTAAAATTGCAAGACATATTTCTTAAACAAACTTCTTATATAACCAAATTTGTACATTACATTATTCGAGTGATTAAAATCACTTAACAACTATTAGCATCCCTCATAAAAATGGGAAATGCTAAACAAAACATTTACAACATACTAATATATTACATGTTATTCGGCTAGATCTTTCTAGCCTTCATATTGATCTTGTGGATCATGCTAATAACCACAGACCTATTTATTTTCAACCCCAAATCTTTGGCGGGTGTAGGAAATTTAGTTTTTTTTTTCTCTAGCTTGGCGTAAGTAGCACCATAAGCTCTTTTGATTCGACCACAGTCTGCTTGTAGGCGATATACTTCCTCTTGCGAAGCTTCTAACTGAATTTGTAGTTGATAGCTTCTTTCAGCTTCATCCAACCACCGCCTTTCAAGCACCTCCATAATATCATTGGCCTTGATCATGTTGGCTTGGTTCTCGATTTGCAGTTGCTCAATATGTTCTTCTTGAGCTTCACCGTAAGCCAACATTTTAGCAGCATCTTCTTCCAACTCGGCGATGATTTCGTCGTAAGTCGGCAAATCGATAACATCTTCATCATCTATTTGGGTAACTTGATTAACCTCTCGGGCATCATGTAGTTCCATGTTATGATTAGGCTCTTCTATTTCAGATTCATCACTAGAATGCTCGCTTGGATCACTGTCATAGCCCAAGTCTTGAGCATTGTCTTAATTTATATCAGCAATTTCTACAAACCAAGATTGACTTTAATTAGTATAATTCTTTTTACATAATGTCTTTTAACTAATTAAGAGTTAAAATTTATTAACATCTTTTAAATATTTATAGACTTTTCACAAGTCCTTTTAACTTAATTGATTAGATTATATTCTAAAGTACTTGTTACTTTAGAGCTATAATCTACAACTCTGATACCAACCTGTGATGCCCCCCAAATCATTATACTTACTGTAGACACCCAAATTTTGCACTTCTGTATTGACCTTGACAGGAGGGAAAAATCATCATTCGACCCAACATACGAATAGGAAAGGTGGACCCCAACCCAAAGTCACCACGACGGCTTACGATCAAAGCTGTCAAACGAATAACGAGCGTCAAGTCATTTGAGGCAAGACACGCAGTTGATCCAGACGAAACCCGATTCGGTCGCCAAAGACGGCAAATGACCACTACACTTGTGACAGTTGGAGGGGGTCTCGCTCTTTAGAAGCCAGGCACCAGAGATATTTATACATTAGGTAACAGCCTTCCAAAATAAAATAGCAGAAATTGACGATTCAAGACTGCATGGCACGAAAATCGAGAAAAACAAGCTGGGCAGCCACAAGTGCACCTGCGGCCACCGACAAGTGTGACACTTGCACGGCTCGAGGAGACAACCTTGCAGCCGAGGATTCGGCGCGGGCGACCACAGTAGGCAGCCGCAGATGCACCTGCGGCCAGTCATCTATACAACGCCATTTTTGATCTGCAGAAGGAAGAAGAAGAAATTTTTCTAAAAACTTAGGAGAGAGAAACACGTGAGAGGCGAGATAGGAGCTCGGGTTTGGTTAAATCCAAGTGAGAAACTTGTTTTTCTTGTCAAATATTCAAGTATTCGTGATTTGTTTGATTCGTGTAGCATAGTATCAAGTTGAGTATTGTTTATCTTGCTCTGGTATAGTTGTGCAGCGATTTGGGTGAATGTGAGCTTAAAGAGGAGATCCTCGTGATCAAATCCCGATGATGGACAACTTTGGGTGTATGTAAATATTGGGCCTTAAAGCGATATCGAACCGTAATCGGGTTAAGGCCCCGTAATAGTAAAATATGTGATTGTGAGTGTTTGGGGTTATTTAGACGGCTCACATGCCCATGGATAGCCCCGACACATTTGAATGCTTGTTTTGATTTACGACACAAAAAGACGGTTTTCCAAAATAAGGCAAACGATGAAGATTTTCTAAAAATGATCAAATTAGGATATTAAATTTACGAGGTTTAAAAATTAAGAGTTTTGGCGAATTTTGAGCCTTGTTTGACGAAAAAGCTCCATTTGGTTTTGAAATGTCATAAAAGATGTTTTCGTAAAAAATAGATAAACGTTTTCATTAAACTTTGTGCATAGGGTTAAAGAGTTCTAGAAGTTGCCTTCATTTTATTTGAATTTACTGTTAGAAGGCAATGTATAGTCTCGATTCCTATTTGACAAAAGTTTAAAAAACTATTGTTTTCTAAAAATGACATCTAATAAAAAAACCTCATCGTTTTCGAAATTAAAATCAATCTTTATTATAAAAAACGAAGTCTTGTCATTCGGGTCAAAAGACAAACTAAACGCTTTCCGACAAAACACGCTTTCCATAAAAAAATCAAAGCGATTTTCACGCAAAATTCACCACAGCCATCACCTAGGCACGCACGCACACACACGCAACTCACACATTTTTAGGAGTTTGAAAGGATAGGAAAATATCGAGATTGCGGTAACCGTGTTTTTACGGAAGTCCGGGGGTGCCTAACACCTTCCCCTCGCTTAAGCAAGTCCCCGAACTCTGTGAATATCGGTTCACAGACCAATTAATTTGGAGTCACATATGAGCCAGCGATTACGAAAACAAAATTTGGATGAGTTGGCACATCCATTTTCAAATATACCAACTGCCGACTCTTGTCAATTGGCTCATTAAGAAATCGACCTTTTGAAACCCCGTCGACACTAAGCCAACCCTTTTCAAAAAAATCACATCTTAATCTAAAGGGTAAAATTGGAAAGGCCTTTTAATATTGGGATTTTAATACTAAAAAACGAAACGACTAAATCCCGGCGTCGACAGCTGGCGACTCCGCTAGGGACAGTAGAGGGCTTAAGCCGCATTTAAAATCTCGATGTTCTCTTATCTTTTAAAAATTTAAAAATATGTGGTTGCGTTGCTTGCGTTAATTTACCTTTTTGTGCGAATATGGGAATGTTGTGATTGCATTTTTTCAATGCTTTATTTTATTACAAATCATATGCATGCGGTGAGGTACGATGAATTTATGTTGAATGTATGTTTGAGCAGTTCCTCCTCCTGAGGCAAACCCGTCGGATGTGGATTACTGGACTCAAAGGGGCGCTCCCCTACAAGGCTCAAGAAAAGCATCCACTTAGATCCAATCCAATTGAAAGACCGGATTTATTCCCGTCTAGTATATTGCGAAGATCTGGGAGCCTTCATCTCGGAAAGCCCGCGAGAGTAACTTAGGGTAGGTTAGCCTCAGATAAACCCGACGCGTGGGGAGTCTCTTCATACCCTTTTACACTTTACACGCATGATATCATACTGTAGTCAATCATTTTGTACCAACCGCTTTATCAAAATAAAAGTATTAACCTCTGTCTTACAGGGATAGCTGGGAGAGCATCATGATTTTACATTGATATGCCTTGGTCAAAATGAAGGAATACTGACCCTGTTTTGCAGGCAAAGATTAAAAAACTCAAAAAAAAAAATTACAGAGATTTTTCGCTTTAGCATGCATCCAATAATGTCATTCCTCGAAACTAAATTTGAGTTATTGTATTTGAAGGATTGCTCCTCAAACTCGTCTTCGGTCCAAGAAAGCCAGAGAGTCAACAATCGAAATGGCTGAGAACCCTAATCCTAACCCGATTCCAATATCTCGGGATGAGTTCGATGCGGTGAAAAATCAGATGACTGAGCTGACGATGTTGCTCAAGGAACATTTTAAGTTGAAATCAGGACCACAAATTGAGGACCCGCTAGGGTCATCATCTCAAGGAAACTGTGACGCCCCGGGGAAAATCAACTTTGACCAACCGTGACTCCCGCTCGTCAACGAATAAACTCCACAACATTTAAATAAAGGCATGTTGTTGAAAAACTCAGTAAATTTAAATTTTTATAACATTTACTTAACCTTGTCTCAGAATCGCAATCTTTACATAAATACTACAACTCAGATCATTTATATTTGATGACCTAGTGTATTACAACCATTGTGAACAAATAAAAGCTCGCAACCTAATCAATAAGTCGACATGACTATTTATTAACTGCTTTTAATTACACGAGTTTACAAAATATTAACACTCGTCTTGATTTACAACCGCCTTTCACTATTATTACAAGGCTTATACGACGTTATCTTAAAGCAGTTCTAAAAACAACGTCTTAAATAAAATAAACCATA
The DNA here is from genome assembly GCA_947179155.2 of Hedera helix. Lineage (NCBI taxonomy): Eukaryota > Viridiplantae > Streptophyta > Magnoliopsida > Apiales > Araliaceae > Hedera > Hedera helix. Next base: position 12,769,938 of record OX359273.1, on the reverse strand, counting down.
AACCTCAAACATCTTCTCTGCGATTACCGGGATCATCAATTCCTCGCTCCTCGCTGAAAATGTTTATTATAGCAAGAATGAGCACGACGGCTCAACAAGTTTAACAGCTAACACATAACACGTAGGTTACATTTAATTTATGCTTTATGCTTTATGCTTGGCATTTACATAGGCATCATGCTTATCATGCTTTACATTTATACAATTTACACATGCTTACCATGCATGTCAATATTTCCAGGTTATATAACTCATATAACACATTCAATTCATAGCATTAATCATATACCAGCTATTAACAACATATGACTGTACACATGCACATTTAAAATCAGTTAGCACATAAAATGAGTGCACACTTAATAGTTTATGCATATAGCAAACAGGTTCGCAAGTATAGCACATAGTACTGAAAAACTTGCCTGATAGTCGCATTGACTTACGCTACCAGTCTGAAATTCGCGTTCCATCACTAACGCTCAACGAATTGAATTACTGTCTTCGAAAGACCTAATTTGCTTATCTGGCAATTAGTAAAGTACATATGAACTCAGCTGCCATTCTCAAAAGAATTTACTCTACAACACAGAATTCCCCATTTATTAACTCGTAAATTTATAAGACAATATTATCATCATTGGATAATATTTTAATTACCGATCAGTATTATTATACATTAATAATACATCACTAAATTACCAACGCTTCTCACGTACTGAACAACACCTTAATTGGTTATTAATATTATTAAGCCCTTAATAATATTCATCCAATTATCCATATTATTAATCCATTACTAATATTTATCCACTTACCATTAATTATCATTCATTAAATGAATATTTATAATATTGGTAATAACTAAACACTCCAACAATTACCCGTCAATTGTTTACACTTTATTACCTTTAATTCCTTCACATTATTTATTTAATACCATTTAAATAAATAATTAATTCACTTAACTTTACTTGTTTATTTATCTTCACATAAACAACTATTTCATTAATTACCCCACATTATTTATTTAATATCATTTAAATAAATAATTAATTTAATTAACTTTACTTGCTTATTTATCTTTACATAAACAATTATTTTCTTAATTACATAACATTATTTATTTAATATTAGTTAAATAAATAATTAAATTAGCATTACTTGTTATTTATTATTACATAACAATTATCTCATTAACCTTAATTCACTTTAATTATTATTTAATTTAAATAATAATTAATTAACTCTCCTTAATTCATTTAATGATTATTGAATATCAATTACATAATCATTTCTTAATTAATTAACCTCATTTATTATTTAATATTAAATAATAAATAATTATTTTATTCACTTCATCTCTCTTTAATTATTATTTAATATCCTTTAAATAATAATTAAATAATTAATCATCCTTATTTATTAAATAATAAATAATTACCTTATTATCTTTATCTTCCTTTAATTATTATTTAATATCCCTTAAATAATAATTAAATAAGTAATCATCCTTATTTATTCAATAATAAATAATTACCTTATTTAACTTTATCTTCCTTTAATTATTATTTAATATCCCTTAAATAATAATTAAATAATTAATCATCCTTATTTATTCAATAATAAATAATTACCTTATTTAACTTTATCTTCCTTTAATTATTATTTAATATCCCTTAAATAATAATTAAATAATTAATCATCCTTATTTATTCAATAATAAATAATTACCTTATTTAACTTTATCTTCCTTTAATTATTATTTAATATCCCTTAAATAATAATTAAATGATTAATCATCCTTATTTATTCAATAATAAATAATTACTTTTTTTTAACTTCATAACATCCTTTATTTATTATTTAACAATAAATAATTAAATAATTAGTTATCATATTTATTTGCTCTACATATTATTTAATATCAATTAAATAATAATTAATCATAAAAATGGCTTTTATTTACTTTATTTATTAATTATCATATAAATAATAAATAATTAATAAACTTGGGTCCCAAATTAATTATATTAACTTTTAAACATTTTGACCCATTTTGACTCAAACTGCTCCGAACCGACCCGTTAAAAATGACCCGACCCGACCCGGATAAAAAATTTATTTTTCTGTGAAAAGGGACTAGGGCCCCGGCCCTCCTTTTACAAAGGAAACAAGGGCCCCGGCCCTCCTCTTGCAGAATCTGCAGAATTGCCATTTTCTGATTTTTCAACTTTTGTTCCTTTGATTAAAATTTGAATAAAATGAAATCTACAAATCCAAATGATCTCAAATTGGTATCGATGGATTCGTATCTTCCTAAACTACAATATTCCATCATTGGATCAAATTTTTGGAAAAGTTTTGGTTATGAAAAATAGCCACAAAGTGGATCGTTTGCACATTGAGTTCTTAAAATGGCATTCTTTGGTCTAAAAATCATATCTTGACCATAACAACTCACACGAACATTTTACCAACTAGGTATTGTTCTTAACTTATATATTTACCATAACCAAGAAGAAAATCTCATACCTAACTTTTAGGTTTCAAGATATAAAGCTCCGAATCACCCGTTCGCTTAGGGTTCCGTCGGTAAAAATCGTTTTCAAGCTTTTTGCTAAACTTTTCATAATAGATACCCATAAATACCCATGTTAAACCCATTGAACCCTAGATTTATAAATCTAGCACGGATATAAACATTTATAGCTTTGAAATTAGTTTTGAACCATCAAAACTACTTCAAACACTTAAAACACAAAGATGAAAAAGAAAACAAGGGTTTGAAAACTTTTGAACCTTTTAATAGCTTTTCTTCTTTTTGCTAGAAATTTTACCAAGCTTGGATGATTAACTTCCATAGATAGAAAGCTTCACCATAAGGAGGCCTTCATCTTTAAACCTTGCTCCTTCTTCATCCAACCATCCAAGCATCAAGGATCTTGCTTTTCTTCCATGGCTTCTCTCTTTTCTCTCTAGCTTTTCATTTCTTTTCTCCAACACATGGAAATGAATTAAATGACCAACTCTCTCTCTCAACTCCCTTTACTTAGCTAGTGATATACATATAGAATGTATATCTATCTTATTTCTCCCAATACAAGCTACTATATAGCCTTTAAGCTATCACCAACTTGTCACTTCTCTTCCTTGCTCTTCCCCAAGTAAATTAAGCTCCCAAGGGAAGCTATTAAGCTCCCTAAAGTCCATCCCTCTCTCCTCCTTGTGCCCAGCCGAATTTTGGGGCCCACATGCCCCAAAACCCTTAAATTTTCATTTTTCTTTATTCCATTAGTGCTTATATACATATACATTAATTATATATATGTATGCACCTTATTTACCACCAATTAGGCTAGGGTTTGGGTCTTTATTTACCAAATCATTGTGCTTGGAAATTAAATCCCATAATTGTGATTCTCTACATTTCCATTGGGCTTACTACATCATTTTGTTGGGCTAGTCGATTAAGTTAATATTGGGCTTGACAATTAATTCTATTTGGGCTTCAATTAATTAAATGATTGGGCCAAACATTAACTAAATCAACGGGCTAGACATTTAAATCAATTGGGCTATACAATGGACTATGCACTAACTCTCATTGGGCTACATAATTAAATCCTTTAGGGCTCCCAACAATTAAATTAAATGAACGTCAAGTTGGGCTACCGAAATTAATTCATTGGGCTAGATTTTGGGCCTTGATAATTAAATCATTACCTAGCTCATTTACCTTATCGAACTTTGATATTACACAACCTAGGTTGATCCATTAACTTAATCAATCCATTAACTGAACCTTCCTATAATTTCTTTAATTATTTAAACACATAATTAAATAAACCAAACCATCATATACTGATTTAATTTAATCCCCCAGAAATTTACAATTATTGTCGATAATTTCATTTCTCTATATTAAAATATTCCGGGTCGCTACAGAAACGGAGTGACCCTAGAAACCCCAAAGGTTGAGCAGCCAAAACAAATCATTGTTATTCCATAAGATGAAATTGCCAGTAATGCCAGTAAGAAAATAAAACAGATGGAAGAGGCAATCAAAACTATGAAAGGGATCGGGTCGTATGGCAGCGTCAACTACTCCGACTTATGCATTTTTCCAGGAGCCAGATATCCTGAGAAGTTCAAAATCCCCGAATTTGAAAAGTATAACGGGTCGGGGGATCCTTACACGCATTTAGAAGTCTACATCGGAAAATTAGGGGGATATGCTGAGGACGAGTCGTTGAGAATACAGTTATTCAAGAAAAGCCTGATAGGGGAGGCTAGAACCTGATATGCGAGGTTGGATAATGCTAAGATTCATAATTGGGAGGAGCTGGCCCACACCTTCTTGACGCAATACAGCTTTCAATCCTAAATGGCCCCGGACCGATACCAGATGACAAAGATCAGGAAACAGATCAATGAATCCTTCAGATATTACGCTCAACGGTGGAGAAGGATGGCGGCCCAAGTAAACCCACCCATGAACGAAACATAGATGGTAATGACCTTCATCGATATACAAGAGGCCCTTTATTATAAAAGGGTGATAGCTGGGATAGGGAAGCCTTTTGCGAAGATGATCAAACATGGGGAAATGGCAGAAATGGGGTTAAAGTCAGGAAAGATTCGAGACTTCACAGCTCTTGAAGCTGTTGCTGAGCAAATCCAGAGTGGAAACTATAGCAGTTCTTCCCGGAGACCCCAGAAGAGAAAGGAGGAAGATGTGTACTTGGTCTTGCAAGGGCTATCTGGGAAAGCAATGACCAGCCCTCCTATCCACATGCAAAGGAACGAGCCCCCGCGTCAGTCAAATTTCAACAATCAAAGGTATAAGGGGCGCAGGAAATTCGAAAGGCCCCGAGAAAGAGAATTCACCCCATTAGGGGATTCATTGGAGCAGATACTGGCCGTGTTGGTAAGTCAGAAAAAGATTACAGAACTAGCACCACCAGCGGACCCGAAGAGCAAGAGATACGACCCAAGCAAAAGATGCACCTATCACTCGGGGTCCCCGGGACATGATACCCAGGACTGCTGGTCACTAAAACACAAGATCCAGAACATGATTGACAGCGAGGAAATCGTGGTGGAACAGCCGAAACCCCCAAATGTAAAGGACAACCTTCTTCCTGAGCATAATGGGGGAGGCGTGAACGTAGTGGAAACCAGTGGGGCGGAAGGTCCTTTGAAATTGAGGTACGTGAGAAAGATAGATGAAGAGATTGCTATGACCAATGCCTAGGAGGGCACGCGAAGTGAACCCATCCGGCTGTCGGCTCCAAGACCCCTTGTCATAACAGCCAGGTCACAATTGCCAATTACCAGTTTGAAGGCTGTTCCGTGGAATTACGGGGGGAAGACCGAGGGGGAGGCCAGTTGTGCATCAGTCAGCTCCAGGGGAAATCCATTGTATTTACCAAGGCGAGTCCTTGAGAGCACGAAAAAGGAAAACGAGAAAATCTCGGAGGAAAAAACCTTGGAGTTTTGGGAGAAAATGAATAACAGCAAGGCGAATGTGGTTAAGGCACTGGAGGTGCAACCGCCCCTAACATCCATCTTAGACCTGGTATTGGCGTCCAATGATCATCATCAGGTATTAAGCAAAGTCGTGGAAGAGGCTCATGTCCCCAAGTCAATTAGTACGGAGAGATGCGGCCACTTGGTGGGCCACCTGTTGGACAGCAATGTAATCTCATTCACCGACGACGATATCCCCGAAGGAGGGAGGGGGCACCGGAGGCCGTTACACATTGCGGTCATCTCCTCCGGGTATGTGATGAACGGAGTCTTGATTGATGGTGGGTCAGCCCTGAATATTTGCCCGTATAGTACCCTGGAAAAGATGAAAATCAACCCTAAGCGCCTACGGGGCAGCCAAGTGGTGGTAAGGGCGTTCGACGGGTCTCGAAAGGACACGGTGGGAGAGATTGAGCTACCGGTGGAGATCGGGCCTTATACTTTTGACATTTCCTTCCAGGTGCTAGATATCACTTCCAGTTATAACATGCTACTAGGGAGGCCCTGGATTCATATGGCAGGGGCAGTTCCCTCTACCCGGCATCAGCAAATAAAGTTCGTCATTGATGGGCACTTGGTAACAATTGCAGCAGAACCTGACTACCATGTTCCCTCTGTAAAAGGCATGCCCGTGATCCATGTAGATGAGTCGGTCGAACCAATCAGCTATCAGGCATTTGAAATTAGCACCCCTCAGTACAGGCAATTGGGAGCTCCGAATTTAAAGCCTAAAATGTCTCCCGAACTCACATTTGTTGCCCAGGAAATGATGGCGATGAACTTCTAGCCAGGGCAAGGGCTGGGCAAGAACAGTCAAGGAATCACCGAACCTATACAGATACCAGTACAGTCGGGCAAGGCAGGGTTAAGATATTAAGGAGGTATAAGGTCAAAGAACTCATACAAGAAAATTCCCACTCGGATAACCGGAGTCCTGATCCCAAGAACCAATAATGAATATTCCCCGAGAGCAGTCAAGCTTGCATCTGAAGCGGAGGATAAGGTGGAGGCTCCCCCAGCCAAAGAATTGGCACAACAGAGGGAATTCTTGCAGGAAATCATGGAGCAGTTTGAGAAAAAATGCCATCTCCCGGGGCAGTCAGGGCCCAATGAAAAGGGAAAGGAGAAAATGTCTGACGGCGAGCAGATCATGTCTTTCATCAATTGGGCTGGGTTAGAAGTTCTCGAGGAAAGGGTGAATGAAAGATGAAGCCAAGTCGCCGCAATCATTGAAGAGATTCCAGATACAGAGACCCCCTCCATCACTAGCTCTAAAACCGAAGTGATCCCCAAGAATTGGACCGTGCAGCCAGTAGTATCCAGAAAAGGGTAAATGCAGGGATGTCCGGGAATCCTGTCCAGTAGGGGGATCATGGGGTTTTTAAGACGGTGTTTTTATTTTTGTATCTGCACGTCTATTTCATACTTTTGTCATGATTATTGAAAAGGAAGTCATGTACTTAATGTTTATATATATGACAAATATTTTTGTTTCATGTCAGGTGTACCGATTTGAGTCATTCTAGCCTAACAAACAATTTTCCAAATTTGAAAGACGATTATGATTTTGATATAGAACTGGATTTCGATTTGATGGGAATTGAGCAGGACGAAGCAGGTGAGGACGACACTCCCGTCGAAATCAAAGAGTGGGTCAAGGATAGACCCAAACCCAACCTAGACCAAACCATTATCATCAACAAAGGAACCCCTAAAAATCCCAAAGAGCTGAAAATTAGGGCAGACCTGACTCCCAACCAGAAAGCAGAGGTAACTGAGTTATTGAGCCAATATGAGGATGTGTTTGCTTGGTCACATGAAGACATGGTCGATTTGTCCACGGATATTGTGGTACATCGATTGCCTATCAAGGAGGGTTTTAGGCCAGTTAAGCAGAAGTTGAGAAAATTAAAACCGGAGTGGAGCTTAAAGGTGAAGAAAGAGATAGTCAAGCAATTAAAGGCCGGAATCATCATGGTGTCCACCTACCCAGAATGCCTTTCCAATATAGTCTCAGTGGCGAAGCCCGGAGGAAAGGTGAGCGTATGCGTTGACTATAGGGATCTGAATAAAGCCAGTCTTAAGGATAATTTCCAAGTGCCTTTCATACACATCTTGGTGGATAATACGGCGCAGTATGAAATGTATTCGTTTGTCGATTGTTTCGCGGGATATCACCAGATAATGGTGGCAGAGGAGGACCGAGAAAAGACTACCTTCATCACCCCCTGGGGCACGTTTTTCAATAGACGACTTGCTTTCGGCCTCACAAATGCAGGAGCCACTTATCAGAGGGCAATGATGGCCCTATTCCACGACATGATGCATAAGGAGATAGAGGTTTACGTAGATGACATTATTGTGAAATCAAGGGCGGAATCTGACCATGTGACGCACCTCAAGAAGCTATTTGAGCAGCTCAGGAAGTATAATTTGAAACTCAATCCAGCAAAGTGTGCTTTCGGAGTTCAGTCAGGTAAGCTCCTTGGGTTTTTGGTGAGAAATCGAGGCATCAAACTGGATCCGGCTAAGATCAAAGCCATTGTGGATATGCCAGCAGCTCGTACAGAGAAAGAGATAAGGGGATTCTTGGGGAGAATAAACTTCATCAGTCGATTCATATCCCATCTGACAACCACCTATGAACCGATCTTTAAACTGTTAAGGAAAGATGCCTCCCGAGAGTGGAACAGTCAATGCCAAAAGGCCTTTCAGACCATTAAGAAGCAATTAACAGAAGCGCCAGTGCTGGTACCTCCGAAGGACGGGATCCCTCTTTTCATGTATATATCCGTGAACGATATGGCGATGAGTTGTATGTTGGGGCAGAAAAATGAATTCGGCAAGGAGCATGCCATTTATTACCTCAGCAAGAGATTCAGCAGCTGTGAGCAGAATTACACACCGATCGAGAGAACATGTTGTGCCTTGGCATGGGCTGCTATGAGGTTACAGCATTACCTTCATGGACACACTACCTATTTGATCTCGCGAATCGATCCCTTGAAGTATATATTTGAAAGACCAATGTTGAATTGTCGATTGTCGAGGTGGCAGTTAATCCTACAGCAATTCGACATCCTCTATGTTACCCAGAAAGCCATGAAGGGGCAGGGGATTGCAGATCAATTATCAGAGATGCCGATAGGGGCAATGGAGCCTTTAGAAACTTCCCTACCGGGTGAAGACATATTGTGGGTCCAACAAATGAGGTGTGATGACGAAAGGCAGTTTTGGAAAATGTATTTCGACGGTGCCATGAATGCTGAAGGGGCTGGAGCTGGAGCGGTCCTGGTTTCCATTACGGGCGAGCAATACCCTGTTCTCACCAAATTACAGTTCAGTAACTCAAACAATACGGCTGAGTATGAAGGATGTATATTGGGGCTGAGATTCGCCCGCAATATGGGAGTGAAAAGGTTAGCCGTGTTCGGAGACTAAGAATTGGTAATCAGACAGGCAACAGGGGTGTATGGCACTAAGGAGCTTCGGTTACTCCCCTATCACCGGTGTGTGATCCGATTAATGCAAGAATTTGAAGACATAGCCTTCCGACATATTCCCAGGGGGCGGAATGACTTTGTCGATACATTGGCCACCCTGGCTTCGTTAGTCCACGTACTCAAAGGCAAAGCCACTCCCCAGATTGAGATAACAGTACAAAATGCTCCCGCTTACGAAGAACATATATCGGAGTTATCAGAAGATGTGGTTCAGCCAAATCAGCCCTGGTATCATGACATTCAGAAATACTTGAGGGATAGATCTCTTCCCGACCAGGCGAACCGAACGGAGAGGCGGAGAATCCAGAAGATGGCAATGAAATTCTATTTAAGCGGAGATTCCCTGTATAAGAGGGATGTTGGCTTGGGATTGTTGCAATGTGTAGATGAGACTCAAGCACAGAAAATCATGGGCGAAGTGCACGGTGGAGTATGTGGGCCACATATGAGTGGACCGATGTTAGCCAAGAAGATTTTGAGAAAGGGGCACTACTGGCTATCACTTAAGGCCGACTGTGATGATCATGTCAAGCGATGTTATCAAAGTCAAGCATACGGTAATGTGATTCATGCACCTCCTAATGAACTGCACTGTATGACTTCCCTTTGGCCTTTCTCCATGTGGGGTATGGATGTAATCGGACTCGTGGAGCCCAAAGCGAGCAATAGTCACCGGTTCATTTTCGTCATGATTGATTATTTCACTAAATGGGTGGAGGCAGCTTCTTTCCCCAAAGTAACACAGGAAGTCATAGTCAGTTTCATCAGAAACAATGTCATTTGCCGGTACGGACAGCCTGAAATCTTGGTTTCCGACAATGCCAAGAATTTGAACAACGCCCTTATGAAGGAGTTATGAGACAAATTCAAGATCAAGCATCTTAATTCTGTCATTTATAGGCCTAAAATGAATGGGGCCGTGGAGGCGGCGAATAAGAATATAAAGAGAATTATGGCAAGAATGTCTGCCAATCATCGGGGATGGCCAGATTTACTGCCCCTCACACTGTTTGTATATTGGACATCAGTTCGTACATCTACAGGGGCAACTCCTTATGCCTTGGTATATGGGATGGAAGCCGTTTTGCCAGTTGAGATGGAGATGGCATCCCTCCGAATTTTGCTCGATGCTCGGATTGACGAGGAGGATTGGATACAAAGTCGGTATGACCAATTAGCCTTAATAGATGAAAGGAGGGTTGCTGCTATATTACACGGTCAATTGTATCAGCAACGCATCTCTCGATCGTACGACAAAAAAATACGGTCCCGAAAGTTCAAGGAAAATGATTTAGTGCTAAAGAGGGTCATGCCCTGTCAAGACAAGGCCAAAGGAAAATTCGCTCCAAATTGGGAAGGACCCATTGTGATCAAGAAAGTCCTATCTGGAGGGGCACTCATCCTACAAGAAATGGATGGCGAGGTATTTCCGCAGCCCCTGAATTCTGACTCAGTGAAAGGGTTCTATGCTTAAAATAAAAAAATAAAAAAAAAATTCTTTTTATCTCCCTTTGTAACTCGAACTACGTAAGACCTGATCTCTTGACTTTGTGGGAGTACGTAGGCAGCCATCATGGCACGGTCTGTTCTATACAAAATAATAAACCTTGTCCCTATACCAAACCCATTTCCAGAAAGCCCCGAAACCCTACTTTGACAAATACAATTCCAAATCTTATCCAAACCTAGCCATATAATCAGCCCAAAATCCAAGACTCACTCCGATGAAATCAGAAGGTCGTGCGGCAATATCCATGGAGTCCAAATCAAGACTTGAGGAAAGAAATAAGGAAATATATCAAAATCATAATCGGCTGGATAAAATGAGGATCCAATGAAGGGCGACGATGCACCAAAAAGGGAAATGACTAAACCATAAATATTTCTCTATATATACAAAACATTTTGATTACAAAGTCTGTCTTTTTAATAATAATGATGAAACTGACATAGTCCGTGCAGGGAACAAAATCATCTACAGGTCAGAAACCAGCTGGAGCAGGATAGATAGAATAGTCGAGGCATCATAAACCTCACGCTCGGCCGCAATCTGCTGTCCGATCATGTCGATCCGAGTTAAAAGAGCAGCAACACTGTTAACAGTCGCAGAATGGGCCTCCATGATAACTCTGGCCTGCTCTATGATACTATCTCTGGCAAAGAGGGCGGCATCTCGGGCTAGTACAGCAGCATCCCGCTCAGCGTGGACGGTATCCCTCTTAGTCTCAGTAGCACTCAAGGCTGACCGGAGCCGGGTACCCTCAATCATTAGTCTCTGGATCTGATCCGCCAAATCAGGGCAAGGGACGTGTACCGAGGCAGGAACAGCCTCAACATCAGATCTGGGCGCTAACTCTGAAGGCTCCGAGGGAATGACCGCATCTGAACTGGTCTCATCTGGGAAAAGTCCTCGAGAACCATCCAATACCCCAATCTGGTCAAAGTCAGCTATCTTAGAATCTATCTACGCTGCGTGTAACACAAATATCACATATAGGCATGCATTGCTAAAATTAAAATATCCAAACAAGTAAATGTATAGTCAAATGAAAGCGAAAATCAAAGAAAAAGGAGTTAAAACGTTATCCAAAGTACGTAGACTGATTTAATCGGAGCAGATTTGGCAAAAAAGTGTCCAAAAGATGGAAAAGCCGAGTGGGGACGAGGAAAACTGAAAACGAGGGAGAGAAAAGTTAAAGAAAATGACAGATCTCGGGGGGTCGCGATCTGAAATAGGAAGCGATCCTAGCCGCAGATGCACCTGCGGCTGGTCTCGGTGCCCCCTAAACTTCCCTTTTGTTTTCCCCGAGCCAACGTGAAACTTATTATGATTTAAAAACAAGATTTTAGAACTTGACCTTCCCAAAAATGACCCGTCAGAGACGATACCTGACCCACTCAAAGAAAAAACGACCTGTCAGAGACGATACCTGACCAACTCAAAAAATGAACCGTCAGAGATGATACCTGACCAATCAAAAATGACCAGTCAGAGACGATACCTAACCAGTCAAAAACGACCCGTCAGAGGCGATACCTGACCAATCAAAAACGACCCGTCAGAGACGATACCTGACCAACTCAAAAACGACCTGTCAGAGACGATACCTGACCAACTCAAAAATGACCCGTCAGAGACGATACCTGCCCAACTCAAAAAATGACCTGTCAGAGACGATACCTGACCAAATCAAAAACGACCCATTAGAGACGATACTTGACCAATCAAAAACGACTCGTCAGAGACGATACCTGACCAGTCAAAAATGACCCGTCAGAGACGATACCTGACCAATCAAAAACGACCCATCAGAGATGATACCTGACCAACTCAAAAATGACCTGTCAGAGACGATACCTGACCAACTCATAAAACGACCCGTCAGAGACGATACCTGACCAACTCACAAAACGACCCCTCAGAGACGATACCTGGCCAACCCAAAAAAATGACCCGTAAGAGACGATACCTGACCAATCCAAAACGCCCCGTCAGAGACGATACCTGACCAATCCAAAAATGACCCGTCGGAGACGAAACCCGAGCGATATTCATTCTTAACTTTGAACCAACCTCTACGCGAAGGGGTTGAATATGACATTTGCATCATCTTAATATATGTGTGTTGCATCGTTAAACACGTACTGTCATTTCCATGCGTCAGGTGCCTACTTCTTTATCATGTACATTTCATATGCCATTCCATAAACATGATAAAGAGGGGCAGCTGTAGACACCCAAATTTTGCACTTGTGTACTGACCTTGACAGGAGGGCAAAATCGTCATTCGACCCAACATACGAACATGAAAGGTGGACCCTAACCCAAAGTCACCACGACGGCTTACGATCAAAGCTATTAAACGAACAACGAGCGTCAAGTCATTTGAGGCAAGACAAGCAGTTGATCCATACGAAACCCGATTCGGTCGCCAAAGACGGCAAATGACCACTACGCTTGCAACAGTTGGAGGGGGTCTCGCTCTTTGGAAGCCAGGCATCAGAGATATTTATACATCAGGTAACAACCTTCCAAAATAAAACAGCAAAAAATTGACGATTCAAGACTGCGTGGCCCGGAAATCGACAAAAGCAAGCTGGGCAGCTGCAGGTGTACCTACGGCCACCGACAAGCGTGACACTTGCACGGCTCGAGGAGACAACCCAGCAGCCGAGGATTCGACGCGGGCGGCCACAGCAGGCAGCCGCAGATGCATCTGCAGCTGCCTTCAGTCACCTATACAACGCCATTTTTGATCTGTAGAAGGAAGGAGAAGAAATTTTTCTAAAAACTTAGGAGAGAGAAACACGTGAGACACGAGATAGGAGCTCGGGTTTGGTTAAATCCAAGTGAGAAACTTATTTTTCTTGTCAAATATTCAAGTATTCGTGTGGTTTTGGTTCAATCGTGAAATATAAAGCTTTTGTCGGTGTATTGCAAGGTGAAAAGGGTATTTTGGTTGATATTTTTTTGCTTGTATTGTTATTATAATATTGTGTTTTGGGTTGCTTAATGTAGTATGTTGTTGTATTGTTGAGAATCCGTGGATTAGGGATTATTAGCGAGGGTTCCGTCGGAACGTAATTTCCTCCTAATGTCCCGATGATATTCGTACGGTGATATGTAGTTCGTTGTGTTAACGGGTAGTTTGTTGTGTTGGGATTGTGATTTATTTGATTCGTGTAGCATAGTATCAAGTTGAGTATTGTTTATTGTAGACACCCAAATTTTGCACTTCTCTACTAACCCTAGCAGGAGGGCAAAGTCGTCACTTGACCCGACATGCGAAAAGGAAGGTGGACCCCAACACGAACTCACCCCAATGACTTACGGTCAAAGCCGCCACAACGAATAACGAGCATCAGGTTACTTGAGGCAAGGCGAACAATTAATCCAGAAGAACCTGATTTGATCACAAAAGACGACTAATGGCCACTACGCTTACGATGTTCGGGGGTCTCGCTCGCCGGTGACTAATGGCCCGGTGAGCGAGCGGCTGCCCAGCTCGCCGGTGAGCTGGCGGGGGTGGAATGGGGGCAGCGCCCCCTGGAAGCCAAGCACAATTAGCAAATTCTATATCAAGTCGCGGCCCTCCGAACTAGCCTCCCAGATTAATATGGCACGTTTCCCAGGGATTTTCGAATTGCAAAATATGAGCCTTCCAGCGAAAAAATGAAAGACCGACATCAGATGCGAAAATCGAGGAAGCACCGAGGACAGCCGCAGTTGCACCTGCGGCTGGCCGCAGTTGCACCTGCGGCCAAGATCTGAAGATCTAAATTGCCACTTCCAGTTCATTTCTTCAGCAGACGCGGACGGAAACGGAAAATAGGGAGAGAAAGGCGACGGGAAGAGAAAAAAAGAGAGAAAAAAAGAGAGAAATGTGAGATTTCTTCCATCTTTGGTTAGATCTTAACATCATATATTGTATCCTAGTTGTTTTCCAAGTGTTAAAGCGTTTATTTCATCATTTGGAATGTGAAAAATCCGAGTTTCATAGCTTCGTTGTGTTTTATCTAGTAAATCTTTTAGATATAATTTTATTTTGTTCTTATTGCATTTGTTGGGTGGATCTACTGTAGATCCGAAAATATTTGGTGCATTGCTATTTAAATAGTTTGATTTGTGTATTTTGAAGTTAGATCCAATGTAGTCAATATATTGTAGATCTATGGATTAGGGATGGTTAGAGAGAATTTATTGCGGATGGAATCTCCTCCTAACCTCCCGATGATATCCTTTTAGTTTATTTTCTAGCTTTTACGTATGTAGCGATGGCGATGCATTTGTATTGTAAATATGTAATTTTTGGGCCTTAAAGCGATGTCGGATTGAAAATCGGGTTTAAGGCCCCATGATAGTGAAATGTGCGATTGTGGACGTTTGGGGTTATTTGGATGGCTCACATGCCCATGAATAGTTCCAACATTATTTTTAATGCTTATTTTTTTCCTTTTCGACACGGAAAAAGAATTTTTGAATGAAAAGGTAAAGATTTTTCATAAAATCAATCAAGTTAGGATATTAGAATCACGAGGATAAAAATTGAGAGTTCTAGTAAACGTCGGTCCCTGTTTGGCGAAAAGGCTATAAGTGGTTTTGAAATATCACAAAATGATTTCATAAAAAATAAACAAACGTTTTCATTAAACTTTGATGCATAGGGTTAAAGAGCTTCTAGAAGTTGCCTTCATTTTTTATTTGACTTTCCTGTTAGAAGGCAATGAATAGTCTCGATTCCTATTTGACAAAAGTTTAAAAACTTTTATTTTCTGAAAACGACATCTAATAAAAGGCCCATCATTTTCAACCTTAAAATCAATGTTTTATTAAAAAACAAAGCCTTGTCATTCGAGTCGAAAGTCGTTTCAAAGCACTCAATAAATAAAGCACGTCTCCTATAAAAGAGTCAAAACAAGTTTTCTCAACACAACAAACATTTAGGCACACACACACACATACACACATTTTAAGATTTAAAAGGATAGGAAAACATCGAGATTGTGGTAACCGTGTTTTCACGGAAGTCGGGGGGTGCCTAACACCTTCCCCTCGCTTAAGCAAGCCCCCGAACTCTATGAATCTCGATTTGCGGACCAATTAATTCGGAGTCACATATGAGCCAGCGATTACGAAAACAAAATTCGGATGAGTTAGTACATCCATTTTCAAATATACCAACTGGCGACTCTGGTCAATTGACTCATAAAAAATCGACATTTCGAAACCCCGTCGACACTAAGCCGACCCTTTTCAAAAAAAACACATCTTAATCTAAAGGCTAAAATCGGAAAGGGCTATTTAATTATTAAAAAAACGAAACGACTAAAATCCCGGCGTCGACATTTATCTTGCTCTAGTATAGTTGTGCAGCGATTTGGGTGATTGTGAGCCTAGGGGGGAGATCCTCGTGATCAAATCCCGATGATGGACAACTTCGGGTGTATGTAATCCTTGCAAGGGTCCATTTTGTATATATATGTAAATATTGGACCTTAAAGCGATATCGAACCGTAATCGGGTTAAGGCCCCGTAATAGTAAAATATGTGATTGTGGGTGTTTGGGGTTATTTAGACGGCTCATATGCCCATGGATAGCCCCGACACATTTGAATGCTTGTTTTGATTTACGACACAAAAAGACAGTTTTCCAAAATAAGGCAAACGATGAAGATTTTTTAAAAATGATCAAATTAGGATATTAGATTTACGAGGTTTAAAAATTAAGAGTATTGGCGAACTTTGAGCCTTGTTTGACGAAAAGGCTCCATTTGGTTTTGAAATGTCATAAAAGATGTTTTTGTAAAAGATAGATAAACGTTTTCATTAAACTTTGTGCATAGGGTTAAAGAGTTCTAGAAGTTGCCTTCATTTTATTTGAATTTACTGTTTGAATGCAATGTATAGTCTCGATTCCTATTTGACAAAAGTTTTAAAAACTATTATTTTCTAAAAATGACATCTAATAAAAAACCTCATCGTTTTCGAAATTAAAATTAATCTTTATTATAAAAAACGAACCCTTGTCATTCGGGTCAAAAGACGAACTAAACGCTTTCCGACAAAACACGTTTTCCATAAAAAAATCAAAGCGATTTTCACGCAAAATTCACCACAACCATCACCTAGGCACGCACTCACACACACGCAACTCACACATTTTTAGGTGTTTGAAAGGATAGGAAAATATCGAGATTGCGGTAACCGTGTTTTCACGGAAGTCGGGGGGTGCCTAACACCTTCCCCTCGCTTAAGCAAGCCCCCGAACTCTATGAATCTCAGTTCACAGACCAATTAATTCGGAGTCACATATGAGCCAACGATTACGAAAACAAAATTTGGATGAGTTGGTACATCCATTTTCAAATATACCAACTGGCGACTCTGGTCAATTAGTTCATTAAGAAATCTACCTTTTGAAACCCCGTCGACACTAAGCCAACCCTTTTCAAAAAAATCACATCTTAATCTAAAGGCTAAAATTGGAAAGGGCTTTTAATATTGGGATTTTAATACTAAAAAACGAAACGACTAAATCCCGGCGTTGACACTTACTATAGCTGACTTGGTGCTCACTATAAATGATAAATCATTAGGTTTATAGATGATTTTCTTTATTCATAAACAAAGTTCTCGTCTTAATTTCCAAAGATCTTTCATTATTTCATACCATGTCTTTGTAATCGATGCAAGAGACTTGATACTCAATCATAACATTTTATCCTTAATATTTAGATATTCTATAACTTTACATGTTCCAATATCCACGACATTAAATCATTAGGATGACTCTTGGGAACAGAGAATCTCGCGGTGAATGTTTGCATCTTCACCCGTGATAAATGTTTGCATCTTTATCCGTGACAAATGGTTGTATTTTTGTCCGGTGCAAAATTCTCTTTCCGTACAGAACATTACCCAACTAGTTAAAACCCTCATTCGAAACATATTTGTTTATAGTGATATCTCTTCATATTAATAATCCTACTTATCCGACATTTAGAATAGTAATAACTAGTTATACCTGGGTCCGAGGAATCTTAACGATGGATTTAACTAGTCAACATCGCTTAGTCCTGTCTCGGATGTACATCACTCACAAGTTATTTACCGATCCTCATTCAGATAAATAGATCATTATTAATACTATGCTAAGTTTTAAACAATTCGATGTTTAATCAAAGTAAAGACATAACAAGAGAATGTGGTAAAACTTGATAATATTTATATAATATTCGATTACATGTGTGGAATTTGTTCTTATTACAAAATGTCATTATGGCTACAGTTAAGAACAAGTAAGGAAATCAGTAAACTAATCTACACATTTCTTCTTTCCTTTCTTCTTTGAGCAAGAACTCTCTGGTATGTCTACAATTTAGGTTTATGCAAGGGTGAGTTAAGATGCTCAGTAAGTCTTAAACACATAGCATATAAGTGAACTCACATCGATATAGATTGTAAGGATTTATGGCACAACAATTGATATAACAAATGTTCTTAACGTAGTAAGACTGATTGGTGGTTAAACCTTGAACTGTTCTTTGTCTTTCGACTTAGAACCTTTTACAGTGGATATAGAAAGGAGATCAACCTAACGACATCCTATGTTATGCATAACATACTATACACTAGACTAATTACGAACAGTGATACATACTTGTTCATCTCAGTTTACTTCACATGTTAGGATCGCCCCAAGACAACTTGGTTTGATATAATAAAGCATGATTCGAAATATATCACGAATAAACATTTCATTTTTCAAGTTATGTTGAAACAAGAAACAATAACTCACATATCAAAGACTTATAACACGTTACTTGTACAAAATGTATAAATCACATAAAAAGCAAGTAAACAAAGGTTAAGGATAGAAAACTTGCCTTAAGCACAATTTAGGGTTTCCTAGTAATCGTTTAAAGCGCTTATATAAAGGGTTTCGCATATTGAATGTTAGTTCATCAAATTTTCTTGATCTAGAACTGTTTTTATAACTAAACTAGACTATTTTAATTGGTGGAATGTTTAAGAGGTATGTCTAACTCAAAGCCTTATTTTTGCTGCCAAAAATCCGAGGGTCGCTAAGAAATTTTCAACTTTGACGTCCTTTCCAGTAACTGCCATAACTTTTTCATAAAAAAATATTTTGAAATGATTCTTGAGTCTAAATTGCTTATAATTTCATGATCTATGACTTTAATTTGTATTGCTAAAGCAGATTTGAATTTTATGTTTTTGGATTTTAGCAAAAACAATCAGTGAGCATGTTTTGAACAACATTTTTAGGGTTAACCATGTGAAACATGGTACCGCTTGCTTTAACTCTTTAGGAAATCATGTTATAAGACTCAATAACACTTTATAACATAAAAATAATGAATCATAAACCTTCTCATAGAAAGATTCATGACTTTTGCTCAAGAACACACGAACAACACGAAGAACGGATAAACCGTACATGGTAACGACTATGTTCTCGAGCTTTGGGTTTTCGTACTTAAAATAATTTGAGAATTATAACTGCTTACATAAGTGATTATTACACTATATAATTGACAAAATTTTGTCATTATAACGGTTTGCACAATTGATTAAAATAATTTATAAAAATGCTCAAGAACATACGAAGAATACGGAGAATGGATAAACCGTATATGGTAACGACGTATATTTATTGAGCTTTAAACTATGAATTGAAATTCGATATTATAACTACTACAATCGTACGACAATCGTACATGGCTACAACTCGTGTTCTTGAGCTTTTGAAAAATTAAACATGAAAGAAAAATTGAACATAATAACTACTGGAGATTGTACATTTGGTGTTTGCAAGCTTTAACTATTTTTTTGTAATTTTCAAGGTAGTAACTCACTAGAACTCTCTCTCAATATATATATATATAGCTTTGATACTTGAATTTTTGCTTTGGAAAATGATGAGAAAAATGAAGAGGTTAGCTTCTTATTTATAGAAAACCAAGTTTCATTAATTGCATTTTTATCCCAACTTATTACACTTTGCACCCTAGTGCTTGCATCATCGCTTGCATCACCCTTATTCTGATTGGTCGATTCATTTTTACTTGGATTTAGTACCAAACAAATTGTGCTAGTTCTTTTCTAGTTAGTGTAACCGTGCTAGTTTTTTCTAGTTTGGTTACACTAACTTAGTTACACATAATCTAGTTTGATTTTAATTAATTAATTAAATAGTATAATACATTAGTATTTATACGTATTTCTTTCGTATAATACATTGTATAATATTCGTATTTTACTGGTATTATACATCGTATTATTCTCGTATTAATCTCGTATAATTTTTCGTAGAATATATTGTATAATATTCGTATTCTACTGGTATTATACATCGTATTATTCTCGTATTAATCTCGTATAATCTTTCGTATAATTCTGTATACTTTTATTATTCTTCGTATTCCAACTAAATGGTTAACTTCTACTGATTTAAAATTTTGATATTACTGAGTTTTGTTCCGTATAAACACTAAAAGACTTGGTACGTTTTTCAATGAATAGTATTTCTGGCGACCATTTCTCAAAAAATGGTTAAACGACCAAAAAGGCAAAAAAAAATATTTTTGTTGTTTTCTTATTTCGTCCTATTTTGGCGCGCTTTTTTAAAAAAAAAATTATCGGCTATTACGTGTTTTCAAAGCGTGAGAAAGATGAATTCTGAAATAGAATGTCATTTTGACGTATACATAACACTCAAGGGCCTATGTTAGATTTTCTTAGGTTTGGATCTTGGGGTTAGGGTTTACTTATTTTCTGATTTAAAAAAAAAAAACTTTTATTCTCCTTTTATGTACTAAGGTTGGATACTAGAACTGAACCACAAAAATAAACAATAACGAAGATTCCATAACACATATAAAATGTAATTCAAGCTTTATTTATTCATATAAAGTCGAATTACAACTCTCTCGAATGTTCGGAACATTACAAACCGTCTTAAGTCATCTTGATATATCGTATTTCACAAAATAACGTTTATATGAAATATAAATGCTATTTATCCAATAAAAAAAATTCTCAAAAAAGTGTAAAATCATTATTCATGAGGTGATGTTTTTCATTCGTTTGATTGTTTCTTTCAGCTGTAGGACTTCCTACATTTCATAACATAGTGTTAATATGAGGTTTATATGTCAGGGAACCAATTAAAAATGTTTGTCATTTTTTTGAATGTTCTTTTCAACGTTTTTTCTTTGTACATTTTACATAATAGCATTCTTATGAGGTATGGATGCTAATGAGCTAATAAAAATATTTTATCTCAAAGTACGTGTAAACATTATTCATTTAAACATTATATTCTGAATTTCAAAAGTTCACAGTTCTGAATAGTGTTTTTACAAACAATGGAGATATTTTCACAAATAAAAATATTTACGAAAAAATGATTGTGGGCTTATGAAAATTCTAAAATGGAACAAATACGAAAATAAATATGTAAAACATGTTTTACGAGAAATATACGAAAGTATATTCGAGATTAAAACAAGGTATAAACTACAAGGCTTATACGAGACATCATATTAATACTATATGAAGTATTTTATAAATAAAATACGTATAACTGATTAAAACTGATATTACTGATGCAAAATATTTTAAATTAATCGCACGCGATTTATCCGAATATCGAATTTTCAACCAATCGGGAGAAATAATGACAAAACTGCTCGGGGAGCTTCTAGAACACTAAGTGACCAGTTTGGGCTTAAAAATATCTAGATATTATTTTACTTTTATTAATTAAATATTATGCAAAAAGACTAAAATGCCCTTAACGTTTAAACTAAAGACCAAACTACCCCGACCCTTGATTTTCTATAAATAATGAGCTCTCCCTCCTCGCTTTTCATTAGTTTCATGAGCAAAAATACTCCAAAGTTATATTTTGAGAGATATTGTGAGAAAAAAATTATTTTCGAAGGGATGAAGTTCTATGCGATTTAACGTAGAGCACACACTTCAAGCGGTATACCGCTTTTCCTTTTCTTTAGTTTTTTTCTATTATTTAGTATAAATATTCATTTTATAAGTCGTTACAATGTTGAATTCAGTTTAAATAAATAGTATAAAAGTCCTATTTATAGCCATTATTATGACCAATTTTATTTCAAATATAAAGAAGAAAACATAATTTTATAAGCCGTTATTCTGCTCAGATTTTTTTAAAGTATTATTGTAAATATCCATTTTGTAGGCAGTTATAATGCCCAAATTATTTCAAATATATATTTGAAAAGTTTTATTTGTAAGCCATTATAATAGCCAATTTATTTCAAACATAAAGAAGAAAATATTCAGTTTATAATTAGTTATTATGTTCGATTTTCTCAAATATTTTCATATATATTAGAAGAAGTCTTATCTATAAGCGGTTATAATGTCTGAAATAAAACTTAAAAGTTGTATACAATATAACTGAAACCGTATATATAAACGCGTGATTATGTAGGATTACCGACGAGCGTTTAATCTAATACTAGATATTTACAAGGAATTGTTTCTATCCTTAACCTTTATTTACTTGCTTTTTATGTGATTTATATATCTTGTACAAACAAAGTGTTATAAGTCTTTGATATGAAAGGTCACATGACTGAGAACATACGTTTTGAGTATTTATAATACATTGTAGACATAAAACTGTCATTTTGTTTTGAATATTAACAATAATTTTAAGTGCAATATCTGAAGATGAGTACTTTAGGTGATCAGCCTATTGTACGTTTATATTGTGCACTATATAACCATCCAATTTCGTTTTGATCAGAATTATTACATCCGATTGTAGTTTCATCATTTCATAATGATTTGTTCATTTCAGTTTTTTCCATCAGATTTCATATCACAACAATATGGTTTGGACTAGTTTTAACAATATTCAGATTAATGAATTTGATAATACTTGGTCTAGCTGAAACAATTGGCATAGATGTTCCTATTTGAATAGTTCATAATAAGAACAGTCATATTAATACATGCAATAACTAGCCGAAACAAATAGTATAGATTAACTCTTTAAATAGTTCATTTTGTGAACCCGTCATAATAATTCATACAATATCTAGTTGAAATAATTGGCATAGAACTTTCTCTTTAAATAGTTTATAATGAGAACAATTATGCGAATGCACATAAGTGCGAATATCAATAACAGTGTAGATACGAAATAATTATTTCATTTATGTACCACGAAATTAATTTCAACTTCTAGATACTTAACATAATAAAAATAAGTATATGAAACTTGCATAATGAAACGAGTTTGGATTTCAAAATAACTTGCCAAATAAATACAAGTTAAGGTTAAGAGAACTTGTCTGTTCCACTGACTACTACTATTTAACTTAAAAATAAGTTCCTTTGGATGACCTAACATTTTACAACATTGATATACAAATCAGCATAACACATACATGTTTATTTTACATTAATAACCTTGTCATACATGTCTTAAATCGTCTAATACTTAATCATAAACATTTAAGTACTTAATAATATTATCAACCTTTGATAATATTTTAATCATGTAATTATTACTTAATCACATCATAATATTATCACATTTGATAATATATCAACCATAAATAAATATTATTAACCGTTTAATAAAATTTTAACCATTTATGAATATTGTTTCAATGATATCTCATTCAATCATCAATATTATTAGTCATCTAATATTCCCCTTAATTATTTCAAACTTTTAGTAGCATTATTAATAATTAAATAATGTTTTACACTCTTTCCAATAATGTTATTTATTAAATAATATCTTAATCCTTTATAAATATTATTAACAATTTAATAATATTTTACTCTCTTAATAATATTATTAATCCTTTAATAATATTTTAATCCTTTGTTAATAATATTTATTATTTAATAACATCTTAATCACTTATTAACATTATTAATTATTTAATAATGTCTTACTCTTCCTAATAATATTATTTATTAAATAATATCTTAAATACTTTATAAATATTATTAACTATTTAATAATATTATTAATCCTTTAATAATATTTCAATCATTTGTTAATATTATTAGTTATTTAATAGTATTTTATTCACTTATTAATATTATTAGTCATTTAACAATATTTTATTCACATACTAATATTATTAACCATTTAATAATATTTTCATCATTTATTAATATTATTAATTATTTAATAATATTTAATTCACTTACTAATATTATTAGTCATTTAATAATACTTTATTCACTCGTTAATATTATTATCCATTTAACAATATTTTAGTCATATATTAATATTATTAATTATTTAATAATATTTTAGTCATTTATTAATATTATTAATTATTTAATAATATATTTTTTTTAATATTATTAATCTTTTAATAATATTTTATACCTTTGCTAATAATATTTTAATTTTTTAAATATTGTCTAATATTATTATTTTATTAAATCACATTTTATGATTCATTTTTTATTCAAAAGATCCGACCTGACTTGTTTTCTATGGCCTAACCCGACCCGATTAAATAAAAGTTAATTTTTTTAAAAAGTCCAAACAACCGCTGCTATGGTGATGACCACCGCTGTGGCGGTGACTCGTAGAATGTTTCACCGCTTCGACAGTGAAACTTACCGTTGCGGTGGTAGTTCATTTTTTACAAAACCCTATTTTCTTTAACTTGATTTCTTTAGTTCAATCTTTCATAAAACTTGCAATACATGATCAAATGATCTCAAATCTGTTTTGTTAGATTCATAACTTAGTATTCTTTAAATTTTCAAGAATCAATTATCTTACAAAAATATTTTTGTCAACAAAAATTAAGATCAACCAATTAAGGTTTCCAAAATAACCCTTTTTACTAAAAACCTCGTAACTTCTTCGTTTTAACTTAGTTTTCGTCGATTCAAGTTTTGTTACGATCAAAACTAATCCATCTAGCATACAAGACACAAAAATCGCATACACAAATTATATATCATAAGGCACACATAACCAACCTAGGGTTTTAAAACCATATATGCTCATATGACATTTTCTTCCATCATTTTACATATCACACATGTTAGAGCACATATCTAGCATATTTAGTCATATATATTCTTCACATAGATCCTTCCATATCCAAGCTTACTAAAACTCATATATAACGAAAATAATAACTAGGATTTGAGAAACCTTCTATGGAAATCTTTTTCTCAAAAATGGCTAGAACTCTTCCTTGATCTTTTTGATCTACCCGAAAATGACTAACACATTTAGTAATTTAGCTCTCAAACTCACAACTCACAAGGCAGCTCTTATTTTTCTGTAGAGTTTCTCTCACTAGAACACTTGAACTAGCTAGTAAATGACTAACATTTGCTAGCTCTTTCTCTTTTCTCTATATATAGAACTTAAGTAAGCTTACTTAACTTCCTTCATCATCTAATGTTGGTCAATTAACTCCATAATTCATGCTTACTATTCTCATGAATGACTAGCTTGATTGACCATCTTGAATGACCAATATGATTGACATCCATCAAAACTTAAAACAAGTAACCAATGGAGTAATTTCCACTCAACCACAAAGCTACTACCACACCCCATTGGGGCCCCACACCAACCGACCATTTGACCTTTTTCTTTTCCATTTTTCCTTTTCTTTTTATCTTATATAATCACATATACCTCTATATATATATATACCTCTCTCTCTCTCTCTCTCTCTATATATATATATATATATATATATACCAACCTTTTGACTATGATATGGGCTTCACTTTGGGTCATTTAAATAAATTCAATGTGAGCTCCTAGATTAATTTTGTTTGGGCTCCCTCATTGATTCATATGGACTACACTATCCCTCATTGGACTACTGGGTAAAATACATAATTCACCATATTGGGTCACCATCTAATTACCCACACTAAACTTAATATTAAGTGGATTGGGTTACTAGTTTAATTCATTTGGACTTTAATTAATTAATCCATTGGGTTCATCACATAATCCAATTAGACTTGCTACTTAAAAGTCATTTAAGTTACCAAATTGAGTTAGTTTATAAAATACTAACACTTACTAAATCTTGAGCTTGTTTTAATAAAACCGTAATACACATTCACACAAGTACTTTGACTTGATTAAATTTAATTCATTAACTACTTCTTATCATCAACTTGGGTTTATAATACAACTACCCTTATATATACAAGTATTCTCACATTGGGTTATCTTTAATAATTTATTTATTTCTTCTTTCTCATTAATTATACAAGTAATTCACTTGTTAATTATTAATCTTCTTATTTGCCATACAATGCCAACATTCAAGCCTTGTGATCTCATCACATAAGCTTCTCTTGCATTCATTTTCCTTTGCTAGTTAATTCAATTAATTTTAATTAACTAACTCAATATAACTCATCACTTAATATATATACATACATAATACCATTTTACACATAATATTTTCTCATAGAGATAAATAAATAAATAAATAATTTAAATTCGTAATTTTCCAGGTTATTACAATAAGGATAAGCTTATCAGGCAAGTTTTCAGGACTTGTTACTATGTGTAAAAACTGTTACGTGTGCACTTGTTATATGTGTACATTGATTTTAACTGTAAATTATTGTTATGTATTAATATGTGTTGATGTGTAATATATAATATTGTAGATTTTATAAGAATGTTGTACATTAACACGTAATGTCACCTGTAGCAAGTATGGGAATTATTGGGGCGTTACAAAAATCCGCCAATTAGATTCTTCAGATCAACGATAGTTACATAAGTGTATAGCCTCTAAAGGTGATCTACCAAGAGTAATATAGATTGAAAAAGTACTTTAGATTCAACAAGATCTTGAGTGGCTAGCTCTAATTTTCTCTTTCTCTAACTCTTAGATGTAGAGAAATATTAAAAGTATTCTCTCAATAGTTGCAAAAGTATACGTAACCCCAATCCATAATAATACTTCTCTTATTTATAGATTTTTCGACCCTCCTAAACTCTTTAGGAATAGGGGTTTAATTTAATTTATAATCTAATTAGGAATTAAATTAATTTATTATTATAATTATAATTCCTAAATCATTTAGAAACTTAATTATTTATAATGAGAGTACTTCTTATTAATTAATTTCAAAACTATTTAGGAAATAAATAATAATAATAATACTCATCTTATTAACTTATAATTAGAATTTCTAAAGTACGTAATTATAAATATTAAGCTATTTAATTTATTCTATCACCAGAGTTTAAATTAAATACACTTAATTTATTATTACCATTATGTCATTACTTCTAAAATAAATATTTCTCCTTTACGGTGTGACCCTTTAGGTACAATATTAAACTGGTTATAGAATAAATAAATTAAAACCATTCTAATATTATTTATAATAATTAATTAAACTCCTTTAATTTCTTTATAAATAAATACTTATTTATTTCACAACAAGGGTAAACCCGTTTAGCAATTCACGACTTTTCGGATAATATGAAATTTAACATTTAATCACAAAGAACCTATTCTGCGAATAGTTCTCGTATAATTCAATCTTTCTACTATACAATGTTCCAATCAAATATAAGACATGGAATTACTGTCAAGTTTAAATTAATTTGATTTGATCATATGCATTTTGATTCTAAAGTGCACAACTCTAATTAATGTAAATTAGAAACTCCTTTCTAATTTTCATTCTGCCGTGACCAATGACTATTGAGTTGTCATTTATTGAATCATATAGGACTTTCTCTCCTTTTATTAGAAGTCGTAGATCTTTTGTTGATCATTCACCTATCTCATTGTACAACTAATTATACCCGAACATATCCTCTGTTAGACTCGAATAGTCATAAGGAATATGACAAAGTATAACTCATAATACACAAAATACTATGATGATTTCAAGTCCAATGATCACTTGTACTACTATCATATTATGAACTCTTATTGATAAGCAAGTAAAACTACATTAGATGTTCCTTAAGCGAGTCACGTTTAGTGAACTTATTCTTCAATAAGCACATACATGCTATCTTGAATTTAGATCTCATTAGCATAATCAACATTATGGTTTTGCTCCAAATCTATATGAGTTTATTCATTTAATCAATCCAACCAAATAATCATTAATAAATAAATGCCTTTAAATAAAATTATTATTAATAAACGAATAAGATTACAAAGTATATGCTTATCACATCAAATGTGATTGGCTTGAGGGTATACTGTAACGACCTAAAACCCTATCATTTGCTAATGACGATCTTGTGCATTAAAACATAACCTTTATCCTTATAATCATTTTATACAATCATAATATAATTCATAAACCTGTTTATTTAAATTACATTCATAACCTGCCTCAGAATCATAACCTTCACCTCATATTCATTAGAACTCAGATCAAGAATATATAAATAATGACCTAGTCTATTACATTTCAAAATCATAAATGTTATGATTTTGCATAACCTAGTTTGTGAATACAATCACCATTCATAACTATTCATGCATACACCTGTTTATCCATATTTGTCTCATACATGCGAGTTTATTACATATAAGACTCGACTTATAATAATACATTAATCATGCCTCATTTCAAGCTTCTCTAAATAAAACTTACATATATATTAATCCCTATGGACTTACAAATCATTCAGCTCTTTATTAACGATCAAGTTCATAACTAAAAATGAGATGTTAATTAACTTATACCTTTACGGGTTTACATTTTCTAATGACTTGTCATATTATACAGGGAAACATATCAAATTCCTCTAGTGCCTTTATACAAACATCCTTCCTTACCCTTTAGCTTTACCGGAATCTCCGGCCTTCTTGTACTTTGCTTGAAAATGTCAGTTTATAGCAAGAGTGAGCACAAAGGCTCAACAAGTGTAACATATAACACCTTTCATGCTTGCCGTTCATATTCATGCGTTATACATTTCTTATTTTACCATGATGTGCATTCTCAAGAGATAAATGTCACATATTGCATTTAACAATTAAAACACATAATTATATGAAGTGCACATTTCAAAATATTTAATGTCACATAATCTGTCAAATAGTTTACATAAAACAATTATTAATGAAACTCAAGTATATAAACTATTTTGAAGATGTATGTTATATATTACAATGCTATAAATGCATAAAATATGATGGTCTAGCAAAATAATACTTGTGGCATCAAGTTTAATGTAATTGAATCAAAGATTTGTGAAACTAGTTTTCACTTAGTCATTGTCAGTGATTTTAAGTTAATTTCTATTAGGCATTCGAAAGTTTTATCGAAAGAGAAGTTGCAGATGAGGAAGTTATGAAAGAGTAAAGTTTTGAATCAATCAAAAAGGTTAAGAAACAAAGAAGTTACGTGAGCTGGGGTCCAGCGGTCTCCAAAACTGCAAGGCCCTTGGGTTTGGGTCCTTAAAACAGAATTTTTGAGTTTGAAAATTTTCGGATTTATGTCATCTATGGGGGTAGTTAGATCATGTTATACATAGATTAATGTACAAAGATGAGCCAATTTTGAGTTGGTATGAAAGAGTTATGAATTAAATAAGTTTTAAAAGTGGTTAACGTAAAAGTTAAAAAGATTGAAAGTTAGGGACATTAAGTAAAGTCTAAAATGAAATGTCTGAAGTCATATTATGACTAATATATATGTCAATCTCATAAATGATTATAAGTTGAACGAAAGACGCAAATTATTAGTGTATGTTGAATAAGCTTATCAGTTAAGTTTTTCAGTATTATGTGATATTCTTGAGAACTTGTTGTTATGTGTATTGTTATACTACAATGTGATATTCAATTGTTATATAAAGCTATATTGATGTTATATTTGTTACGTGTGATCAATGAATATGATTTTTTGTGAGGTACGTGAAAAGCATGGAGTACGATTACATGATAAATATGTACAAATTATGAAACATGATTTAAATGCGGAATAACTGAGAAGTGTGATGACCCAAAATTCATATATATGTACCATGAATCAAGTGTTTCACGATCCAACTCATACAACATACTAATAACAACTAAATGCAGAATAATAGAAATATTTACTTTGAGTTAACATAAATATTTGTGTTCCAAGTCTTGCAACCGTTACTAATATATGACATCACTTAATATAACAAGTACTACATAAGTCTTAATATTACACTGAATAAAATTAACTACTACTGTGACGACTCCAAATCCAGGTTCCATAACCTGAGGTTTGGTTCTCACTATCCAAAATATAATAACAACTAAATACATAGTATTCATTTAAACTTCGCGAAAAATACATAAATGTTCCTAACCAAAAGGACTACAATCCCAAGGTATTCAAACCTTAATAAAAATAGTATATATCTTAAGGGATTAAAAAAGATTTACAACTGTAATTACATATTAAACACTTAATTAACATGTAATATTCTAATATAAGCTCTGGCCTTTCCCTTGCCCTTATCCTTCTTGGAGCATTCAGGCGTAGCTGAAAAATGGTTCATGATATAGTAAGGGTGAGAAACTAGCTTGCTCAGCAAGTTTAAAAACAGTAAATACAGGATTTGATATATCATGAATGAATGATAATAACTTCAGAGTTTTCAACAATATATAACAATTATGAAAGAACAAGAATCAAATTTCAATGAATAGAAATAAATGAGCCTTTAACGTTGAGTGACCTTGAAGGACCATGAACTAAAATGTAGGGTAAATTAGATATGTATCTGACCCTTTTAGTGTTTTGGCACTTGAGGGGATTAGCCTCTTGTACCCGTTGTATATGCATAACATTCAGACATCTTGTGCAAAGTTCAGTTTCCCGAAATATAATTCCCTTAACAAAGGTTGTTCGTTCTCAGACTTACTATCAGAATCCGCACTACTCAATGGTTTGGATAAGCTTTTAAAGGTATTCAAGTTATTGAGTTTATATATGCAGTGTCTAGCCAAACAATTAGCTTAGACGTTCTCAAACAGTTCATGAATCAAAGAACTATAAAGTTTCAAATGCACTATGTGCGAATTCATAAATAATATGGATGTGGATTAACTTTCAAAAATTAAACCACTTAAACTCTTATAAGAATAATTACAAGTTCAGGTATATAAAACTTTGCTCAATATAAACTTGAGTAAGATTAGGGAACTTATCTGGATTATTGATTACGGCTAACCAATACAATCTATTAACCTTTGAAAAGACCTAACAATTAATCAAGTTGATCTTTCAATTAGTATCATATCTAGGTTCATATAATAACTCTTGTACATCTAACTCTTAATCACATAATTTAATAATTAAGGGTATGTCAAACATTTAAGAAATATTATCATTATTTGATAATATTGTCATCACATAAAACCTATATTAATCATCAATATAGTTTAAAACTTCTATATAATACTATTAACCATTTAATAATATTTTATTAACTTTATAATATTATTAATCATTTAATAATATTTTATTTATTATATAATATTATTAATCCTTTAATAATATTTTATTTATTTTCTAATATTATTAATCCTTCAATAATATTTTATTCCTTTGAAACTTATCAAATATTAATGTTATCTAAACTTATATTTTTTGACCTATTTTATTTTCAAAAAATCCAACCCAACCCATTTTATTTGGTTCGACCCGACCAGGTTAATAAACAAATAATTTTTCAATAGCTTGGACCACCGCTGCGGTGGTAGATCAAAATTTCAAATTCAAGGATGTTTCATTGCTGCGGCAATAGTTTAAATTTTTAATTTTCAGAATGGTTCACTGTTACAACAGTAAGGACCACCGTTGCAGCGATTAGTTCAAATTTTCAATTTTTAGAATGGTTCACCGCTGCAGCGGTAAGGACCACCGCTGCAACGGTAGCTATGATTTTCAAAACCCTAATTTTTCAAATTTAATTTTTTTGGTTCAATCTTTTATAAATTATGATACACATGTCTAAAATACATCAAATCAGTTTTGTTATCTATCTAACTTCTTATTTTTCAATATTTCATGGTTCGTTCTCGTTTTTGAAAATGTTTTTGACATAATATTCAAGATCGATCACCCTAGGATTTCAAAACGACATAGTTTGCGGTAAAAATCGTAACTTGCTTATTTTTCCATATTTTTGAGAGATTCAAGTTGAGTTATCTTTATAACTCATAAATATAACTTTCTAGCCATCAAAATCAATTAACCAACTTATACATTTCAAACTACATCTATTTATAGCACATAATTAGTTAGGGTTTTATCGGTAAACCTTTGTATATACATTTCTACAACTTATTTTTATACCAAGCATACAAATAAACATATTAAACATACTAAACTATGAATCTTCATATATATATATATATATATATATATATATATATATATATATATATATATATATAAGATCTAGCATTATAGAACATCAAAATAGGTTTTGAACAGTTAAAAACATATTTTGACCATAGAAATGAAAATATGAAAGTATAGAACACTTTTAAACCTTTCTGACTTGAATGTTTTTCTTCTCTTTGAAATAAACCTCGCTAGAGACTCCACCTTGGCTACTAGATATACACACTTCTAGTTTAATATCCTTCAAGACTCTCCAACAATGCTCTCACTTCTTTTTAGAATTTCTTCTCTCTAAAAATGCTAGTAAGTGAACAAATGACCAACATTGCACAAGTGTGGGTGATTTCTATTTATAGAGCTCAAGTGGTTCACTTACTTAAGCTACTAATCAACTAACAACATTAATTAAACCTACTTAAGATGCTAATTCATGCTTACTATTTGATGGATTGACTAGTTGATTGACTAGGTGATTGACCTCCATCAAGCTATCTTCCAAGTTATTAGTTGCGTAATTTTTGAAGCAACCTTGGAGCAACAAGCCACCCACGTGGGGCCCCCTAGCTGTCGATTTCCCCCACTTAATTCATTTAATTTATTTGGGCTCAATTTATTTATTCCATTGGGCTAACATGAACCAACTCATGTTACCTTTAATTAAAATAAGCATTAGGCTAGTTTAATTCTAACATAGTCCAATACATTAACTATATTCATGGACTACTACGTTTATTTTATTGAACCTAGTTTAATAAAATCATTTGGACTTAACATATAATTCAATTAGATTTGTTTTAATTAATTCTACCACTTGTTACATTCTTAGATTAATAAATATACCCATACATATATAAATCCATTCAATCATGTAATTGCATAATCAATTCGTACAAAAATTTTAATTCATTGATAATTATTTAATAATCATCATTACAATGTGCTTAGAACTCGTGGTTATTACATTCTCCCCCTTATAAGAATTTCGTCCCTGGAATTACAAATTTAAAACTACTCAAAAAGGTTCGGATAATTATTCCTCATCTTTTCTTCAAGTTCTCACGTAGCTTCCTTAGCGTTGTGGTTCCTTCAAAGCATTTTGACAGAATATATAACATTATTTCGTAACGTTTGTTCTTTCCTATCTAATATTTGGACAGCTTCATAGGATAAATCTTTCTCAACTTGGATCAGCTCATAGGATATTACATGCTTGTAATCAGTCTTGCATGACAGTTGTAGACACCCAAATTTTGCGTTTGTACACTAGCCTGGGCCAGAGGGCAAAATCGCCATTTCGTGTGGACTGTGAAAGGGCATGATGGATTTCAACACGGTCAGGACAAACAAACACGAAAATGAATCAGCATCAAATTATGCAATCTAGGGATACAAAGTAATCCAGACAGACCGAAATGACAAATACATCATACCAACAGTCCCCAGGTTGTGAGATACCAATAATACAGCGAAAATGATGATTTAAAATTGCATGACATGAGAATCGAGAAAAGGAAACTGGGCGGCCGCAGATGCATCTGCGGCCAACGATAATGTGGCATTTTCGTGGCTCGAGGAAACACACGGCAGCCAAGACGTTGGCGCAGACGACGAGAGCAGGCAGCCGCAGATGGATCTGCGGCCAGCCGTAGATGCACCTGCGGCTACTCCCAGTCAGCTATAAACGCCGATTGGTTCAACCTAGACCAAAAGAGGAGAAAAAAAGAAAGGGGATAGAGAGAGAAGGTGAGATCTAGAGAGAGAAACTCACGGATTGGGCTAAAAAGGGAGAGTTTGTCATTTTTTAGTTTCAATATTTATCCAATATTGTGTTATACATTTGATAGTGAAGTATAAAACGATTATTGAAGTATTGCAAGGTGAGAAAAGGCGTTTCTTGAAGTTTTATCTTATATTTTTTTCTTGTGATTTCTTATTGTTGGATTGCTTGGATGTAGTATCTTTTTTATATTAAGTGATGATCCAAGGATTAGGGATGATTAGTGAGAGTTCCATCGGAACGAAATCTCCTCTTAATGTCCCGATGATATCCGGATGGTGATATATAGTTCATTGTGTTAATATGTAGTTCATAGTGTTTAACTTGCAATTTTAGGTTATTAGGGTATAGTAGTAAATCTAGTGTTATCAAGTTTTCCCTTGTATGGTTGTGTGGTAATTTTTGGATTTGTGAGCCTAGGAATGAGATCCTTATGATCAAATTCCGAAGATGGACAATTTGGTAATGTAGTCATGGCAATGGGTCCTTTACGTATATGTAAATTTCGGGCCTTAAAATGATATCCATGTCAAAAATTGGGTTAAGGCCCCGTAATAGTGAAATATGTGATCGTAGGTGTTTAGGGTAATTTGGATGGCTCACATGTCCATGAATAGCCCCGACACATTTTGTGAATGCTTGATTTGATTTGCAATATGGAAAGCGGTTTCAAGAGGAAAAAAGCAAAACGAGAAAGATTTTCTAAAAGTGAATCAAATTAGGGTATTAGAAGCACAAGGCTAAAAAATTGAAAGTTTTAATGAGCGTCGATTCCTATTTAACGAAAAGGCTGCAAACGTTTTCTTAAATATCATAAGAACTTGATTTTGTAAAACTAAATGTCTTTTCATTAAACTTTGGTGCATAGAGTTAAAGAGCTCCTAGAAGTTGTCTTTATTTGATTTTACTCTACTGTCCAAAGGCAATGTATAGTCTCGATTCCTATTTGACGAAAGCTTAAAAAACCCTTATTTTCTAAAAACGACACCTAATAAAAATCTCATTGATTTCAATCTATATTTATTATAAAGCAAAGCCTTTTCGTATAGGTCAAAAGACGTTCTAAAACGCTTTCCAAATAAAGCACGTTTTCTATAGAAAAAAGCAAAGCGGTTTCTTATGCAAAATTCACCACAACATTCATTAAAGCACATACACACCTATACACACGTTTTAAATTGCGGTAACCGTGTTTTCATGGAAGTCGGGGGGTGCCTAACACCTTCCCCTCGCTTAAACAAACCCCCGAACTCCATGAATCTCAGTTCGCAGACCAATTAATTAGGAGTCACATATGAGCCATTACGATTACGAAAACTAAAACTCGGATGAGTTAGTACGTCCATTTATAATATACCAACTGGCAACTCTGGTCAAATTGGCTCATCATAAAATCGATCTTTTAAAACTCGTCGACACTTGTGCCAATCTTTTCCAAAAATCACATCATAATCAAAAGGCTAAAATTGGAAAGGGTAATTATTAATAAGGGACGATTTTCCTGGCGTCGACAGCTGGCGACTCTGCTGGGGACCTTAGAGGGCTTAAGCCGCGTTCAAATCTTGATGCTTTCCTATCCTTTAAAAAATCTAAAAATTAGTGGTTGTGTTATTTGTGTTGATTTACCTTTTGTGCGCGATGAATGAATGTGCGAGTTTTGTGACTGCGTTATCTTTTCAAGGCTTTACTTTATTGTCATCATATGCATACGGTGAGGTACAATGAATGAATGATGAATGTATGATTGAGCAGTTCCTCCTCCTGAGGCAAACCCGTCGGATGTGGATTACTGGATTCAAAGGGGCGCTCCCCAACGAGGCTCAGGAAAACCATCCACTCAGATCCAATCCAATTGAAAGGCCAGATTTATTCCCGTCTAGTATGTTGCGAAGATCTGGGAACCTTCATGCCGAAAAGCCCGCGAGAGTAACTTAGGGTAGGTCAACCTCAGATAAACCCGATGCATGGGAAGTCTCTTCATACCCTATTACGCTTTACGCACAGGATGTCATGTTTAAAGTCAAACGGTTTCGTATATCTCCCACCTTATCAAAATAAAGTGCTAACCTCTGTTTTATAGGAAAAGCTTGAAGAGCATCA
This sequence comes from Hedera helix, assembly GCA_947179155.2. NCBI lineage: Eukaryota > Viridiplantae > Streptophyta > Magnoliopsida > Apiales > Araliaceae > Hedera > Hedera helix. The sequence goes on along the minus strand of OX359273.1, from coordinate 12,734,114 downwards.
TAAATTCACATTTGCATACCTTGGTTGAAGTAAAGGACCACTAACACTGTTTTGCGGGAAAAGATTAAAAAACGCAAAAACACAAAGATATTTGCTATAGCATGCATCCACTTGTGTCTTTCCCCGAAACTAAACTTGGGTTGTTTTATTTGTAGGATTGCTCCTCAAACCCGCCTTCGATCTAAAAAAGCCCGGGATTCAATAATCGAGATGGCTGAAAATCCTAATCCTAACCCGGCTCCTATATCTCGGGAAAAGTTTGAGGTCGTAAAAAATCAAATGATCGAGATAACCATGTTACTAAAGGAGTATTTCAAGTTAAAACCGGAGCCGCAACCCGAGGATCCACCGGGGCCATCATCACAGGGGAACAACACGACCCAAGAAACTCCTAAAATTGATCAGTTAAAGGAAGTTATTGTTATTCCCGAAGACAAAAGTACACAAAATTTTAGCAAAAAGATGAAACAGATGGAAGAGGCCATCAAGAGCATGAAGGGGATTGGATCATACGGCAGTGTCAATTATTCTGACTTTTGTGTTTTTTTGGGAACCAGATATTCCAAAGAGTTTAAAATCCCAGAGTTTGAAAAATACAACGGGGCAGGGGACCCCTACACTCACCTAAAGGTCTACATTGGAGAGCTTCGGCGTACACTGAGGATGAATCATTAAGGATGCAGCTCTTTCAGAAAAGTCTAACGGGAGAGGCTAGGACTTGGTATGCTAGGCTGGACAATGCAAAAATTCACAACTGGGAGGAGTTGGCCCACACCTTCCTGACCCAATACAGCTTCAAGTATTAAATAGCCCCTGACCGATACCAAATCACGAAGATTAAGAAGAAGCCCAAAGAGTCCTTCAGAGATTATGCCCAGCGGTGGAGAAGGATGGTCGCACAAGTAAACCCACCAATGAGTGAAATAGAGATGGTGATGACTTTTATAGATATCCAAAAGGCTCCTTATTACGAGAGGGTAAGCTGGAACAGGGAAACCGTTTGCATAAATGATTAAACATAGGGAAATGGCCGAAATGGGATTGAAATCTGGAAAGATCCGAGACTTCACAGCTCTCGAGGCTGTTGCAGAGCAGATTCAAAGCGAAAATTATGGCAATACTTCCCGTAGGACACAGAAGCGAAAAGAGGAAGATGTATCCTTAGTCTTGCAAGGGCTGTCTAGGAAAGCAGAGAATAGCCCTTCTGTTCGGATGCAAAAGAGTATGCCCCCTCGACAACCGACTTTCACCAATCAGAGGCCGGAGGGGCAAAGGATGTTTGAAAATACCCGAGACAGAGAATTTACCCCGTTGGGAGATCCCTTAGAGCAGATCTTGGCTGTGTTAATAACCCAGAAGAAGATTATGGAACTAGCACCACCGGCTGACCCAGAGGGAAAGAGGTACGATCCAAGCAAGAAATGTGCCTATCATTCGGGGTCCCCGGGCCATGACACTCAGGAATGCTGGACGCTAAAGCACAAAATACAGAATATGATTGATAGTGGAGAAATTGTGGTAGAACAGCCGAAATCCCCAAACGTCAAGGTCAACCCTCTTCCCGAGCATAATGGGGGATGTGTCAACGTAATTGAAACCAGCAAGGCAGAAGGGCCTTTGAAACTGAGGTACATAAGAAAAATCGACGAAGTGGTTGGTATGGCCAATGTCCAAGAGAGCACGCGAAGTGAACCACTTAAATTGCCTGGAGTGATCAAAGGTACCAAAGGGGCACCTATCCGGTTGTCAGGTCTGAAACCCCTCATTATGCAGCCAGATCGCAAATGCTAATTACCAGTTTGAAATCTGTTCCATGGAGTTACGGGGGAAAGCCAGAGGAAATGGCCAGTTGTGCATCAGTTACCTCTAAAAGAAATCCTTTGTATCTGCTGAGGTGAGTCCTTAAGGGCCCGGGAAAAGGAAGCGGGAGGATCTCGGAGGAGAAAGCCTTGGAATTTTTCAAGAAAATGAATCACAACGAAGCCAGGGTGGTTAAGGTGTTGGAGGAGCAACCGCCCCTGACGTCGATCCTAGACCTGGTATTGGCATCTAATGATCACCATCAAATATTGAGCAAGGTTCTAGAGGAGGCTCACGTCCATAAGTCAATCAGCATGGAAAGATTCAACCATTTGGTGGGCCATTTATTGGACAACAATGTGATATCATTCACCGATGACGACATCCCCGAGGAAGGGAGAGGGCACCGAAAGCCGTTGCACATTGCGGTCGTCTCCTCGAGGTATGTAATGAACAGAGTACTAATTGATGGTGGATCGGCTCTGAACATTTGCCCATACAGTACCCTGGAAAAAATAAAGATCAACCCCAAGCGCCTGCGGGCTAGCCAAGTGGTGGTTCGGGCTTTTGATGGATCTCGGAAGGACACTGTGGGAGAAATAGAACTACCGGTTGAGATCAGACCCTATACCTTCCACATTTCTTTCCAAGTGTTGGATATTGCTACAAGTTACAACATGCTGCTTGGCAGACCCTGGATTCACATGGCAGGGGCAGTCCCCTCCACCCTGCATCAGCAAATCAAATTCATAATTGACGGAAACTTAGTGACAATTTTCGCAGAGCCCGACTATCATCTTCACTCTATGAAAGGCATGTCAGTGATCAATCTAGATGAGTCAATCGAATCGGTCAGCTTTCAGGCATTCGAAATTAGTACCTCTCAATACCGGCATCTGAGGGCTCCAACTTTGAAGCCTAGAATATCTCCGGAGCTCACATTTGTCGCTCGAGAAATGATGGCAATGAAATTCCAGCCAGGGCAAGGATTAGGAAAGAATGGTCTGGGGATCACCGAGCCCATTCAGATGCCAACACAGTTAGGCAAAGCAGGGTTAGGATATTACGGAGGCATAGGGCGGAAGAACCCGTACAAGTAGATGCCCACTCGGCTAGCCGAAATCCCAGTTCCAGGAACCAACAAAGAACATTCCCCGAAGATAGTCAAGCCTGCGTCTGAAGCAGAAGGTGAAGAAAAGGCTCCCCCAGCCAAGGAATTGTTGGTTTGCAAAAAATATGGCATACATATAATCAAATTATATAAGCGCAACAGAAGCAAAAAAATCAGATTTTAAAATTTTTGTACAAACCAATAACCCGGATCTTTCTTATGCGACTATTATTAATTGAGGAAGGATAAAAGAATTTATACTTTTGTAGAACCAAGCTTCCACGGGTACAAGTTCATCTCCCTTTAATCCTTCACATTCTTCTTCAAATTCACCGATTAGATTCTACAGATTAATGTTAGCTCCCCAAGTGTGAAGCCTCTAAAGGTGATCCACCAAGAGATCTATGAATTAAAGAAGTGGAATATGGTTTCTCCAAACCATGGGTGGCTAGCCCTAATTCTTTCTTTCTCTCTCTCTCTCTCTCTCTATCTCTCTCTCTCTCTCTCTCTAACTCCTTAGATCTAGAGAATTATGGAGTACTCTCTCTTTTCTAATGAAAGAGTGTGTAACCTTGATCTATGATAAGACTCATCTTATTTATAGATATAGTCAACCCTCCTAAACTATTTAGGAATTTAATTATTTAGTAATAATATTACTACTTATTAATTAATTTCTAAACCATTTAGAAACTAAATAATAATACTAGCAATAATAATAATAGTAATAATAATAATAATAATAATAATAATAATAATAATAATAATAATAATAATAATAATAATAATAATAATAATAATAATAATAATAATAATAATAATAATAATAATAATAATAATAATAATAATAATAATAAGACTCCTCTTATTAATTTATAATTAGTATTTCTAAAATACTAAATTATAAATATTAAGCTATTTAATTTATTCTATCACTATAGTATAAATTAAATATACTTAATTTATTATTACGATTATGCCATCCACTTCTAAAATAAATATTAATCTTTTGCGGTGTGACCCTTTAAGTTCTCCATATTAAACCGACTGTATAATAAATAAATTAGAACAATTCTAATTCATTTATTACGAATTAACTCTTTAATTCAAAATAAATAATTATTCCACAATAAGGGTAAGCCCCCTTAGCGATTAGTCGACATTCCAGATAATATAGATTTTAACATTTGATCGTAAAAGAAAATTTCAACAAATAGTTACCGTACAATTCAATCATTCTACCATACAATGTCTCAATCAAATATAAAACACGAAATTTATGTCAAGTCTTATTTATTTGATCATATGCATTTCAATTCACAAATACACAACTCTAGATAATGTAAATTAGAAACTCCTTTCTAATTTCATTCAACCCTGACTAGGGATTTTTGAGTTGTCACTTATTGAATCGCATAGGACATTCTCTCCCTTTATTGGAAGTGGTAGATCTTTTATTGATCATTCACCTATCTCCATGTGTACCTTATTATACCCAAGCATATCTTTTGATATACCAATAGGTCTAAAGGAATATGTCAAAGTATAACTTAGTACACACAAGATACTATGATGATCTCAAGTCCAAGGATCACTTGTACGACTATCACATAAGGAACTCCTATTGACAGACAAGTAAAACTTCATTAGGTGTTCCTTAAGCGAGTCACATTCAGTGAACTTATTCTCTAATAAGCACCTACATACTTGCTTTAGTGTCTCTACATAAATGATTATGAGATCAATCATCTTCTTCATAAGAGCAAGCATAGTATGTACCAATCTATCCGGATCTACTAATCCCCTTTTTAGTGATCCAACAATTAAGAACAATTTTAGTTTTGAGCTACCTTGAATTTAAATCTCATTAGCATGATCCTCATCATGGTTCTAAAAGCATTGCTCGAAAACTATGGGTTTATCCATTTGATTAATTCAAGTAATTAATCATGAATAAAGAAACGTCTTGATACTTTTATTAATAAATGAACAAGATTACAAAGTATATGCTTATCACATCAAATGTGATTGGCTTGAGGGCATATTACTTTCAATGTCCCACTTGCACTAAAGTCAATCGCCTTTTGGTATCCCCATACCATTCTTCTCTAAGTGGCGTACAAATTGCTTAGTAAATACTTTAGTTAATGGATCTGTAATGCTGTTCTAAGAGTCTACCATCTTTATGGTGTTGTCTCTTTTTCAATGATTCATCTAATCATATGAAAGTGCCGCAACACATGTTTGAATTTCAGATGAGACCTAGGTTCCTTGGCGAATTAAACTCCTTTAATGTTAGGAACCATTATAAGTTCTGTAATGAACTTGTTTAACAAAACAATCACATTTGCAGCTTCACTTATAGTTATTTATTATGTCTTTGTCACTAAATCAGCAACTCTTCGCTGTTTGAAACTTTTCCAACTCACTGCAACACCGTTCATGATAATCATATTACCTGAAACGGATATACTATTATCTTGATTAGTCTAAACAAACTTGAGTTTGTTAAGCCCTCTAGTTTTATAGCAGACCAGTCATTAGAAACTATTTTCTAATGTTCTTCTCCAAAATTGAACTGATATCTGCTTATCATACATAAGCAATATCAAGCTCAGTACATATCAACGAATCAATGTATGTTCATTGGGGTCAAGCCGAGCATCTTTTATGATTTATCTCTATAAACCTTTATCTTGAATAGAATGTTAGGATGCTTCTCCCAAGTCCTTGATGGAGAAGTTTTTAGACAACCACATCTTTATTGATTGTAGCATTGGTATGTCATTCCTTATCTGTAGTATATCAACATATAATAATAGAAATGTCACAGTGATCCCACTAACCTTTGTACATACTTGGTTTATCCTCATTTTTGATAAAATCAAACTCTTTTGATTGTCTTATCAAAACAGATGTTTCATCTTCGAGAAACTTGCTTCAATCCAAAATTGGATCGTTGTAACTTTCATACTTGATTTACTCCATCATTATGGCGACAAATCCTTTTGTTTGTATCATACATACATCCTTTTGTATAGTATGTTGTAACTGCAAGTAAAATCCGAATGGATATATGCATTTTCACCAGTGAAAATTTCATCATAGTCAAGTCATTGACCTTGTTTGAAATCTTTTTACCACTAGTCAGGTCTTATAGGTCTACACCTAGCCATCTGCTTTAGTCTTTATCCAAAGACTCATTTCGAATTTTATGGTCATCAACCATTTCTCTTGAGTATCTAATACTCATACCTCATCGTATATATCTGGATCATCATCCACTATGATGCGTACCTTATCATCATCATCTATGATGAATCAATACCATTCAGGTATCTTCGGTACTAAACCAGATTTACGACTTGGTTTATGGTACAATAGGTTTATCTACTTATACAAATTCCTTCACTTGATCTATTGTATTTTGTGGTTCTTGAACTTCTTCAAGATCTATTGTACTCCCACTAACCCTTTAAGAAAAAACTTCTTTTTTTTATAAGGCAGTGTGTTTCAACAAATACCTTTTAGTTAGTCGGATTATAGAAGTGATACCCTAAACTTTCTTTACGATATCCCACAAGTTTACACTTATCAAATCTTATCCTTAGCTTATCATGTCAAACATTTTGACATAAGCTAAACAATTCAAATCTTAACATACTTAAGACTTAGTTTCCTCCTTATCCCATAACTCATATGAAGTCTTAGGGACAGATTAAGAAGGTATCTTATTTAGTAGATATGCGATTCTTTTCTATGATATAACCCTAGAAGGATACTGGAGGATTAGTATAACTCATCATGGATCATCACCATGTTCATTGTGAGAGAATACCATTCTCGATCTAATTGATGAACTATAATACTTTTGGCTTTTAGTTTCTATACTTCACTTTTGAATTCTTTGAACGTTTCAAATGATTTGGATTTGTATTTCATCAAATACATATATCGAAATTTAGAATCATTAGTGAAAGTAATAAATGAATACCCTCCTCTTGCATTTATTGTCATAGGTCCCACACACGACTGTGTGTACCATCTCTAACAACTTCGTAACTCGCTCACCATGTCCATTAAGTGGAGATTTAGTCATATTGTCCATGATACAAGATTCACAAGTTGTATTTGATTTATAATCAAAAAGCTTTAAAAGCCTATCTTTATACAACTTATTTAGTCTTGTTTCATTAGCATGACCGAGTAAACAGTATTGCATGAAGGTATGATTCATATCATCTCTTTGCTTTTAGTTTGTTCAAATTGGAATATTTTTCATGGAAGTCAAGTATACAAAATCCATTAAGTAATCAACAAGTTCTAAATAAAACATCATCATTATAAGCAGAACAACGATTGTTCATTATTATAATGTCAAAAACCCTTCCTTGTCATCACATGGAACTGAAATAATGTTTCTAAGAACTGGAACATAGTAACAACTTACTAACTTAATAGGTTTGCCCGTAAGCAGTGCTAAACTATAAGTTTCCATGGCTAATGCAACAACCTTTGCTTCATTCCCCAGCACAGGATTATTTATCTTTTGTTTAGTTTTCTACTTCTACTTAGTCTCTGCAACGACTTGCATATTTGAGACCACCACCCGGTATCTAATACCTAAGTAGAAACTTCACTTATAGAAAGTTCTATTTTATTATGAATAAATCTATATCTGTAGCTGAAGCTTCATTAAACATCTTCTACATAACTACTGCAACTCTCTTGCAATTGTTCTTCCAGTGTCCCAGCTTATCGCAATGAAAGCAAACTTCTTTGCACTCGGGATCACTTTTATTTATGTCTTTTGTTTAGCCTTTCTTTTTCCTTCTACTCTTTCTGACTCTTCAAAAATACCTTTGGCCATCTTCCTCCACTTAAAAGATTCATCTACGAGTAAGACTTGATTTTCCTAGGAAGAAAAGTGACTTTCAATAGTCTTCAACATGTTTAAGCAAATCAGTTAAACTGACATCTAGCTTATTAATGTTTGAAGTTCACAACATATTGTGAATTAGAGTCAGCGAGTGACTGCAAGATCGAATCTTGATTCAACTCTCTATCCTTGACAAAACCTGTTGTCCAAATTGATCAATTTAATTGATTATCTTTAGGACATGTGTCTATAATGTAGTGTCATTGGTTATTATAGATCGGAAGAGCTCCTTAGATATCTTATATCTAGTTGACCTACTTTGCTCACCATACAACTATTGAATGTGCAGCAATATAGTAGGTGCATCCATTTTCTCGTGTTGACGCTGTAACTCGATACTTATGGATGCGAGTATGATGCATTGAGCCACCTTTGCATCATCTTGCCATTTAAAATAGCAATCTCTTCCTCAAAGGCTTAATTTGCAATGTTTGCAGGAATAGGCAAATTAAGGATATTTGCTAGCTTTTCAGCATTGAAATTTTTTCTCAAATTTGTTTAATCAATCCGAATAATTTGGTTCGATTAATTGTTAGCGTACATTATGATATGCAGTGTTAGTGAATTAAACATAGCAATATTTTTTAAGTGAATTAATAACATCATTAACAAGCGTTCATTTTATTAATTACCAAAATAAATTTGGTCTTTATCTAAAATGGTGTCTCCCACTATTTTCATCAAACTATATTATCCTCCTTATACAATTCGACAAATCTAGTTAAAGATTTGCTAGTGAGAATAAGGATCTTATTTCAAATGTATATAGCCTTGTGTGACACAACAAACGATATATAAATAAATAGGTAGACAACTCTTTATCAATTACATCAACATGCAACTCCTTTGTATTTTGCCTCTTAGATTATTATGATCATGTGTGTGCACATCCAAATCAAAATTATCTAAGTTAAGTCCAACCTAGCATTTTCTTATATTATAAGAGAAAAAGACCGTCCTTGTGTGACACAACAAAACATTAATGTTCAATTCTTTTATAAACATCAAATGTGATAAAACAATATTTCAAAAAATTAATATAATCCTTGTGTGACACAACAAACTTATAATGATTATTTGATATTCTATCGTTTTACCATGCTAGAAGGCGACGTTCGATATTTTTAATAAATATCTTTGAACGTTACAACTTAATATTACGAGTAGTAGAATAAATAAATTAGAGTCATTCTAATTTTATTTAATTGAATTAAACTCCTTTAATTCATGAATTAAATATTTTAATTCATTTTATAAATAATATTTATTCTACATCATGAGAGGTTTATTAATATTAATTGTCTCATCTTGTTTAGCGCCCATGCACATATATATATAAAATACGCGTCATATTAATTAACACGCGAAGCATGTTTGATAATACATAATATATAGAAATAAGCATGCACATATAAAATACTATATTCTACTTGGATTAATTATGGAATTTTTTCTAGTTTGATTTATTCGAGCCACCAAATAAATCAATTGGTCAAACCTAGGGTGTAAGAATAAATTAAATTAAATGTAAGTATTATATTTAAATTCGGGCTCCATTACAAACGGGTCTTCATGCGCTTCTTGCTTCTTTGCTCCAATTCTTCAAAATAATTCTAACAAATCCTATTACAAATTATTTACAATAAATAGAAACATTGATCAACAGTCAATGAGAAGTACATAGGAGTGAGATAGAATTATACATAAGAAAAATTAGAAAGACGAGGTACGCATACCCCATTTATAAAATTTATTCATTCATGCATCTAATTAAAATTAAATCCAATCATATTGGTCAATAATCCATAATCAATCACATTTATTATCATATATATCAACATATATATTAATAAATAATACTCATCTAATGAATTAAATAAATCATTCCATATATGTATTGGTATCATTTAATGGGCAATTAAAGTTGCATGAAATTCAATTTCATATTTAAAATAAACCTTTTATTTTAATTATAAAATTATTTAAAAATAAACTATTTATTTTTATTATTTTAAAATTATTCAAAATAAACTCTTTTATTTTGAAATTTTAAAATTTGTATAAAATTACCAAGTTGTTTGGCTAAATAATATATATATTATAAATACATCATATATGTTAATAATATATATATATATATATATATAACCCGTTTAGTATATATATAACAATTCGGTAATTACTGTAACGACCCCGAAATTCGACCCACTTTATTATTTTAAATCTCATGTTTATTAAACATCATTTGCCTTACGTCCAAATTTCGGTTCGTTAATAAATCTTTAATCACTTTAATTCATTCATTAATTGATTTCAAAATCATCAATTACCCAATTTTACGGTATAAATTTTTCTTTTTCTCAATCATTGTATTAAAATATTTGGATATTCAAAATCCTTACATCGGATCCTAGTCCCTAGATCGCAACCTTTACTCTTTCTTTCTTTTACACGTATCATAAAACCCATCATTTAAAATTTACTGTTATTTATTTTCATACAAAGATTCCTTGTTGCATCATTCATAATCAAACGTATAATAATTTCTACCGTAACAATTATCCTGATCAATCACAGTTCATAATTGAACTTTTATCATATCCAGATTTAACTTATATATATACATACAATTCATCACAGTAAATAAACAAGTTTCTCACATTGAATTATAATATCAACAATATAACAATCACGTTTTCTACCTTCTAGGAAATTCATCTCAAACTTAATCTGACATTCCTGAAACTTATTTCTTTACCCTGCAAAAGTTTATTTTAAACAAGTAATGAGCACAACGGCTCAGCAAGTTCAACAGTTTATATTTCACGTAGCACATACCTTATCATGCAAGGTGTGTGTCATACATCATGTGCTTGTGCTTCTACTATAGCAATATATCTCATATATATTCATACCGTTGCATAAAATACACATTGTGGTCATATTAATCACGTACCACATAACACATAATTTGTATGCATTTAAAACAAGAATAACATATCATAATAGTTCAACATTTACCATAAAAGGGACTGAAGAACTTGTCTGGCGTCCAATTATTTCAATTATTAACTAAAACCCTTAACTCGATCAACCTATGATCATAAGATAATCAAATGATAATTACTCATCTCCTTATGATATTAATTTACTTAATTAATATCATCTATACCGTAATTAACCCTACCCGATGATTTATTTTAGGGTACCGGGTTAGTTATTACTTATTATGGTTAATTATATTAACCTCGTTCCTTAAAAATATAAATTTTAACTTAATATCAATGCCTTCACTGCGGACAACCCGGTTCATCGGATGAAATTTAACATAATTGGTTGTCCGGATTTTTATTTATTCATTTTCTAACATTTGAACTCGTTAGATTAATATTTAAAATATTTAAATATTAATCCCCAATATTTAATATTTTTACAAAAATATTAAATTTAATGTCCAAACATCATTTCTATATTTTTAGTATTTTTCTATAATTTTCTGGAATTTTTAAACAATTTTTAAATATTTATTTCATTAAAAACTAATTCTGGGGGCAATTTGGTAATTTCCGCAGCTAAAGGGACATATCCGAAATTTTCCGGAAAGTCCAGGGGCATTTCTGTAATTTTTGCGACATTGGGGACACGCTGGTCATTTACCGGAAAGTTCAGGGGTATTTCTGTAATTTTCGCGCGTCAAGGGACAAAACCGGGATTTCTGAAAAAACGCAGGGGCATAACTGTAATTATACGTGGCTAAAGGACCGGGGGCAAAATAATACTTTCGCCCAAAAACTCGGCCCGGGCATTGCGCGTACATTCCCCTGTCGTTCAAAAACGACGTCATTTGGTGGCCTGTTCCGGAAACTTCCGTCGCGCATGGCGCGGCTTCCTTTTACTGCCCCAAAACGACGCCGTTTTTAAGCCGCGTCCGGAAAAAAAATGGCTACCGCGCCTTTTCTTTTCTTCGTCCTCTTTTCCCAGCAACAGTGCCCCAACTTATCAAAATTCACCATTTTTGTACCAAAAATTCACAATATACTTACACCAAAAATTATAAAACTCATAATTATACATCCATAAATTATTTAGAATCATTATTCTAATTATTTTCTATTTTTTCACAAAATTAATTTAACACTATAAATGCTACAATAAATCAAATAAATTCATGTTTTATACCTTTCAAAGGCTTGAAATTCTTCCTTGATGACATCAAACAATTCATTTCTTCTCCCTCTTGGTGTCATGGTGGTTCGGTGGTGGTGACATGGTGGCTCGGATGGTGGTGGAAAAATGGAGGAAATGTTTTGTATTCTCTTCTTTTTTTTTCTACTTCCTTTTTGCTTGCTTCCTCTATTCCTTTTATAACTTAAAATAATTAATCACTTTAGAATCCAAACAAAAGTCCACCGCCTTCACACGCCGACTTAGCCAAAAATTATGCATAATTAATCAATTTTTATACATTACGTAATTGTTTCGTGTAATAAATATTTTATATATAATATATATAATATTTATTTTAATTCACCAAAAATCATAACATGATTTATTATTAATTTTAATACCTCTTTTGGGTACTTTTCTTGACAAATTTTGTACACGCATATCGCTATGCATGTAATTATATGAGGTAATTTATACCTCCAAAAATCATAAAATAATTCATATAGCATATAAAAATTATTTCTCATAATTTTTCACTTCATTACTTGTACAACATGTTACATTAACATGTTCACGTTTCCGAAATATTATCCTTCATAAAAGTCATAATAATTCCATTATACATAAATATAATTTTTAATAACTTTAAAACATTCTTTTTTTCTTATTTATTATTCAATTTCTTTAATAATCATATTAATTTCTTTATATATAAATTATATAATTACATTCTTCTTTTAAATAATTTCTTTATTTCCTCCAACTTTATTCCATTTAATCACCTTATATAAATTACATAATTATTTTTATATAATTTATATAATTATTATTTTCTTCATACCTTATTTTAATTTTCTTATATAAATTATATAATTTATTATTATATAATTTATATAATTACCTTTCTTCTCAATTAATTTCTAAACTTCCTCCATAATTCCTAATAAATTTAAAATCAATAATTACAATTTTTACTAACTTCCTCATTAACTTTTTGTAATTTTCGAATTAATTTAATTATTAATCCCTTAATTTTTCATAATTAATGAAATTGATAATTTATCAATTAAACATGCAAATAAATCAATATACATACCTATTTCATATATCTCACTTTACCATTTAACACTATTAACAACAATTTCTATACCTCCACAATAATTTAATTGTACAATTTATTGTACCTTTATATAGAATTTCTCTTATTCTTCATAAATTGTTTTCAAACAATTTATTTACTTTTTCATTTATTTTGAAATCCACACAATTCATCACCATCTTGGTACATATTTAATTTATTTATTAAATTCCTTCACACACTTTAAATCACATAAAATAATAATTAACTTAAACAACCTTGATATTTTTTATCAATTAATTCTTATTTGATATTATTAAAGAAATCCTGAAAATTTGGATCCTCACATTCTTCCCCCCTTAACAGGATTCCATCCTCGGAATCATAATTACCGTAATAATCATACGTATATTATTCACAACACCTTGTTATACCTTTATATTGATAAATCACAACTATTTCCCTAATAATCATATCTTACCTCTTTAATATCTATAACTTATATGGATTACCTCATAATAATCATAACTGTCCAAGTATTCAACTCTTAACTCAATTCACAATTTCTTTGATTTCACATTCTCTGAAAAATTTTCTTTCTTTAATCATACTTACCCTTACTCAATCACTTATTCATACCCTCTATTGCACACCCTTTATACTTCACACATTCAACCTTCTCTTCTTAATTCATATTCATAAATCTTCTTCACATTCCATAAATTATTCTTTAATACCTTTATTATTCAATACTAGGTTCTAAACGTTAACATTTACTTAATTCATCATAATCTTTATTTGAAAATTATTTCAAAAATCCTGGGTGTCACATTCACCCATCCTTCATAAATTTCGTCCTCGAAATTTCTATGTACTAATATCTCATTCATTTGAAACATAGACATTTACTTTACATTCATTTCGCATATCTTTCTTTCCTTCATTTCTCATAATCATTGCACATTGCAAACTTTCTAATCCATCACATTTCATAGTTTCTTGGCTTCACAATTATTATTTTCCATTATCATTCACACTTAAATAATATTATCCCATCCTGCCATCCAATCTTCATAAGAGTAGAGGAATTCAAAATTTTATTTAGGAAAAACTTTCATGCTATGCTGAATGAACATTTATCCCGGTTTAACAGTACTTCGCTCCCCGAGTACTTTATACCGCAAACCCTGACAGTGGATCAATCTGTCATTAAAGTGATGGATGTTTCACCATACATTGGCATGCCAGATGATCAGTCTGCGATGCCTGTGTCTTGCTATGTCAGGTGACCATTTGATCAACCTGCAATATTCTTAATCTTTTTGTTCATCTCAGCCTTAGAACTCATTCAAAAGTAATTTGTTTAGTTATAATTTTCAAAGAATACGAAATCAATAAATATATTTCAAAATTTGTCTAGCTGAATCAAATAACTTAGACTTGTATTTCTTCAGCGTTTGTCTAGCCAGATCAATTAGTATAGACTTTCTTTTAACAATTTATAATCCGCAGAAATTTTTAAACATTTATCATGTCAAAACTTTTCAAAACGTCTAGCCGAGTCAAGTGGCATGGACTTATAGCTTTGACATACTTTTATAAATCTAAATTACTTATGACTTCATGTTACCGCGTCATCTTGACAGTACGTTGAGAATTCCGTCGTTAATAATTCCTACACCATAAACCATACTTTATGGTGCTGAATCATCTTATAACGAAATAGTACCGCACCGTCTCAACAACACGTTGAGCATTCCGTCATTCATCACATCTGCACCGGGCTAAAAGGTGCGTGGATGATTCTTTTGAAATACGTTTTGATGTAAAAACATTTTTGTCTAGCTGAGACAAGTAGCATAGACACTTTTTAAATCGCTTAAAAATTTCATTTATATTTTTTAAAGCACACACGTGCCAAATCAACTTGAGGCCAAAATTTTCGAAATCTAGCAAAGCTAGAAGAGTGGGAATATTCTAAATTCCCTAACATTCACTTTTTACTTCTTCACTTAATTATAAAATTTATTGCTAGGACTATTATTCTTTATCATATTAAAATTTCTATCTACTCCAACTTTTCTATACCCCCGTATAGTTCATCAAATTTGCCACACATTATGAGTCCAGAAACTTACCACGAGAATATGAGTTTAGAAGCTTGTCCTAGCAATATGTAGTCTGAGAACAAATCAAAGACTGTCCATATGCTGAGGGGCTCAAAACATACCATACCAATATGAGTCATGGACTTACCATATGCACGAGTTTTAAGAACTCGTTCCTAACTTAATATTATCTATCTATCAAAACCACTAGCGCGACTCTAACATTTTAATGATTATCACATAGTAACTAAGTAAACACAAATCCCCCGCCCATACAAAGGATTGTGCAACTCAGTCATCACATGAGTCCTCAATTGAAATTTCGTACCCAAGCTTCCTACCCCCTTATCATAACATTTCTGTCATTCATGTCTCATCATTCTCTGTATTCTTCTTGTACCATTTCATAGTACCATATCTCTTTATAGCATCAAGCTATACCTTGTTAACCATTAACATGTCTTTTTCTGTTATTTCACATTCTCACTTGATCCCATCATGACCTTGCTTTACAATCCATTCCTTACTCGTTTCTCTTATCTTATGATCGTATCGTAGTACGATCCTCTCACTATTCCTGATCATATTATTATGATATCTTCCTATACGTTTTGAATTACCTTGTCATCTTTATTGCTTAAATCAGGTGTCCCCTGATTATCTTTGAGATTCATCTTTGAATCATTTCAAATATTCTTTCAGATTTATTCTTAATTAAACTTATGAATTTTCTCAATTCCTTATCTTCATTCAAATCTTTTCTTAACATCTTTAACTCTTTTTTATAATCTTATATCTTTCATATTTCCTTTACTTTAGCCAATATATGAGATCTGTATTTCTTAACTTACATCTTTCTATTTCAATTCCCCCATGTTCATCAAACTTTTCACGTATTTGGGCTCAGGAACTTACCATAATCATATGGTTTGAAGAGCTTGTCCTAGTCAGGCCTTAGTCGCCCATTCGCTAAAGGGGCTCTACCATACAATCATGAGTTACGAGCTTACTATACGCTTGGGTTTTCAGAACACGAAACAAACTGTACTCTTTCTTACTTAGGTTATAGCCTAAGGTATCATTTACCTAAGGGTTATAACCTTTAGCTCTGATACCATCTGTAATGACCCCGAAATTCGACCCACTTTATTACTTTAAATCTCATGTTTATTAAACATGTAACGACCCCGAAATTCGACCCACTTTATCCCCTTAAATCTTATATTTAATAAACATTATTTTCATTACGTCCAAATTTCGGTCCGTTAATAAATCTTTCATCTCATAAATTAATCCATTAGCTGATTTCAAAATCATCAAGTACAAATTTTTCGGTATAATTTTTTTTCTTTTTCTCAATTCAATCATTGTATTAAAATATTTGGATATTTAAAATCTTTATATCCGGATCCTAGTCCCTGGATCGCAACCTTCATTTGTTCTTTTCTTTCCTTGTACCAATATCTTAAATCTCATCATTCAAAATTTAATATCCTTTCATGTCCACATAACTATTCATTGATTTAAAATTTACAGTCATTTATTTTTATACAAATATTTCTTGTTGCATCGTTCATAATCAAACGTATAATGATTTCTAACGTAACAATTAATTTGAACATACACGGCTCATAATTTAACACTACTCGTCCTATTCGGATCCAACATATATGTACATACAAAATATTCATGTAGCATTGACCAATTATCCACATTGAATCATAATATATAAACATATAATAACAATGTTCACAACCTTTTAGGAAAATCCGTCTTTATATAATCCGATATTCTTGAAATTCATTTCTTTCCTGCAAAAATGTTTATTAAGCAAGTAATGAGCATAACGGCTCAGTAAGTTCAACAGTTATACTTCACGTAGCACATACCTTGTCATGCTTGGTGTGTGTCATACATCACGTGCTTGTGCTTCTACTATAGCAATATATCTCATATATATATATATTCATATCGTTGCACAAAGTACACATTGTGGTCATATTAATCACGTATCACATAGCACATAATTTGTATGCATTTAAAACAAGAATTACATATCATAACATTCCAACATTTAACATAAAATGGACTGAAGAACTTGTCTGGCGTCCAGTTATTTAAATTGTTAGCTCAAACCCTTAATTCGATCAACCTATGATCATAAAATAATCAAATAATAATTATTTAACTCATTATGATATTAATTTAATTAATTAATATCATCTCTGGGCCAATTATTAATTTTATATGGTTAACTATAATAACCTCGTTCCTTAAAATATTAGCATAACTTAATATTTAATACCTTCACTACGGACAACCCGGCTCATTGGATAAAATTTAGCATTTTTGGTTGTCCGAAAATTTTATTTAATCATTTTCTAACTTGTAACCTTATTAGATTAATATTTAAACATTTAAATATTAATCCCCAATATTTAATATTTAATCAAAAATATTAAATTTAATGCCCAAATATCATTTCTATATTTTTAGTATTTTTCTATAATTTTCTAGAATTTTTAAACATTTATTTCCATAAAAAAAAAACTAATTCTGGGGGCATTTTGGTAATTTCCGCGCCCTTAGGGACACAACTGAAATTTTCCGGAAAGTCCAGGGCTATTTCTGTAATTTCGGAGTCCTTAGGGACAAAATTGGAATTTCCCGGAAAGTCCGGGGCATTTTAGTAATTTTATGCGCGTCAAGGGACAAACTCGGTATTACTGGAAAAGCCCGGGGGGGCAAAACCGTAACTTCGCGCGTTCCGTCGGCCGCGCATCGCGCGTAGCATCCTCTCTCGGCTTCTAACAAATGACGTCGTTTGGCGTTACTGTACGAACTTCCGCGCAATGCGCGGTAGCCAGATTTCACGCCCAAAACGGCGTCGTTTTATGCGCGCTTCAGACAAAAATTGGCCGCCGCGCAATGCGCGGGCGGCCAGATTTTTCCTTTCTCTTCCAGCGACGAACAGTACGCCAGCCATGCAAATATTTCTCTATTTTTGCACATAAATTCTCAACCTAAATACTTCAAAAATTATAGAATTCATAGATATATATCCATAAATTATTTGGAATAATTATTATAATTATTTATAATTTTTCCACACAATTAATTTATTACTAAAATACCAAAAATAATCAAATAATTTCATTTTTATATCTTCAAAACTTGGAAATCCTTCCTTTGAACTTGTTCTTTTCTCCTCTCTTAGTGGTAAGGAAGCTCTCGGTCGGTGGTGGTGCATGATAGCAGCTACGGTGGTGGCGGAGGAATGGAGAAAATGTTTTTTGTTTATTTTTCTCTCTCTCTTCCTTGCTTTTTCCTTCTTTTATACACCTTAAGTAATGAATTATTTTTAAAATTCCCTCATGTCCACCGACTTATCTCAAGTAAGCAATTTTAAGCCTTCTCGTAAGTTCCAAAATGACGTGCAAATTTTTTATTTTAATACATTCCGTAGTTATTACGTAGTTATTTTAATTCATCAAAATTCATAACATGATTTATGAGTAATATTAATACCTTTTTCGGTATTTTATTTGACAAATTTTGTACACACATAATAACATGCATGTAATTATTTGAGGTAATTTATACCTCCAAAAATCATAAAATAATTCATAGAACATATAAAAATTATTTTTCATAATTTTTCACTTCATTACTTGGACAACATGTTACATTAACATGTTCACGTTTCTGAAATATTATCTTTCATAAAGGTCATAATAATTACATTATACATAAATATAATTTTTTATAACTTAAAACATTCATTTTTCTTATTTATTATTCAATTTCTTTAATATTCATATTAATTTCTTTATATATAAATTATATAATTTAATATTATATAATTTATATAATTACATTCTCCTTTTAAATAATTTCTTAATTTCCTCCAACTTTATTCCATTTAATCACCTTATATAAATTACATAATTATTCTTATATAATTTATATAATTATTATTTTCTTCATACCTTATTTTAATTTTCTTATATAAATTATATAATTATTATTATATAATTTATATAATTACCTTTCCTTCTCAATTAATTTCTAAATTTCTTCCAAAATTCTTGATAAAATCTATAATTCAATAATTTCAACTTTTTTTAGTTTCCTCATTAACTTTTATCTTACTTTGGATTAATTTAATTATTAATCCCTTAATTCTCATAATTAAAAAAATTTATAATTATCAATTAAACATTCACATATATAAATATACATATCAAATTTAATATATTTCACATTACCACATAACCTCAATTAAATCATAATTTCTGCATTTTCATTTAATTGTACAATTTATTGTACATTTACCTGACATTTTTCTTATCCTTCATAAATTGTTTTTAAACAACTTACTTACTTTTCAATTTTTCTAAATCAACACAAATCATCACCATCTCTGTATAAGTTTAATTTATCAATTAAATCATATCACATACCTTAAATCACATAATATAATAATTAATTTAACAACCTTGATAATTTTATCAATTAAATTCTCATTTCATATTATTAAAGAAATCCTGGAAATTCGGATCCTCACAAAACATCATTTGCCTTACGTCCAAATTTCGGTTCGTTAATAAATCTTTAATCACTTTAATTCATTCATTAATTGATTTCAAAATCATCAATTACCCAATTTTACGGTATAAATTTTTCTTTTTCTCAATTATTGTATTAAAATATTTGGATATTCAAAATCCTTACATCTGGATTCTAGTCTCTGGATCGCAACCTTTACTTTTTCTTTCTTTTACACGTATCATAAAACCCATCATTTAAAATTTACTGTTATCTATTTTCATACAAAGATTCCTTGTTGCATCATTCATAATCAAACGTATAATAATTTCTACCGTAACAATTATCCTGATCAATCACAGTTCATAATTGAACTTTTATCATATCCAGATTTAACTTATATATATACATACAATTCATCACAGTAAATAAACAAGTTTCTCACATTGAATTATAATATCAACAATATAACAATCACGTTTTCTACCTTCTAGGCAATTCATCTCAAACTTAATAAGACATTCCTGAAACTTATTTATTTACCCTGCAAAAGTTTATTTTAAACAAGTAATGAGCACAACGGCTCAGCAAGTTCAACAGTTTATATTTCACGTAGCACATACCTTATCATGCAAGGTGTGTGTCATACATCATGTGCTTGTGCTTCTACTATAGCAATATATCTCATATATATTCATACCGTTGCATAAAATACACATTGTGGTCATACTAATCACGTACCACATAGCACATAATTTGTATGCATTTAAAACAAGAATAGCATATCATAATTGTGACGCCCCCAAATCTGGGCCCACACAGCCCAAACTTGAGTCGTCAAAAGACTACAACAAAATTATTACAACAAAGCACAACGTACAACAATACAGTGTATAATAATACACAACTAAGTCTTCACTATTATTGCCACACTATTTTACAAAACGTGAAGACTATGATAACTATTCCTCGGACCCTCACTCCATTCCCCGGCTAGACCCTGTTATGTTTTCATCTCCTGTTGAAAAACAATGGAACAAAAGAAAGGGTGAGCTCAAATAGCCCAGTAAAGAATATCATGACTAAGATAATGACGAATAAATTATCATTAGTCTTCAACAGTTGAGTTCTTGATAGAATACAATAGACTACAAGGTTTATATCAAAAACTGCAGTTAAATTCTTAAACAACGTTCAGATCAATAATAGCAGCGGAATGAGTAATCTATTAGAAGAATAATGCAGACTATAATGTCCACTCGGTTCTCTTTTTAGGAAAAACATCATCAACTTTTATCATCTGAAATATCATTAGTCAAGATAATACAAATTCACAGTTCCTGATCATAATCATGCACATCAACAGTTCATCTTTGTACTACGGGCCAAAGATATTCAATATAGTACCAACGGTCATTATTATACCAGATTCAGCCTTTGGTCATAATCATACCAAACAACAGTTCATCTTTGCACTACGGGCCAAAGAGAACATTCACCACGTGCCATAAAAGACACCGAACAGATGTATCGCCTTTAACCTATTATATCGCCTTTAACCTATCATCTGTTCAACAAATATATCACATCTGTGCCCCCGGCCACAGATATTCACAACAGCTTGATTTTTGGATGATTAGAATGATAAAAATGATGAACAGAAGAAATAGGATAACAATAAGTATCGGAAGTTTACTTTGTACAGATTCAAATAATGTCCAAATTGTCAACATGATGTGGAGTGAAATTCAAGATCCACAGTTCAGAATAACGGTTACAATTCAATAGAAAGGTTCACGTAAATAGGAAGGTTCAGTTGAAATAATGAAGTTCAACTATTATGGAACATATAATATTTTCAGAAATTATAGAAGCAATAGTTCCATAATAAATTTCGATTTAGGAGTATGAAAGAAAATAATATCCCTTACCGTAGCAGGTTTGATTAACAAAAGGTGAAGAAAATTAATACAAAGGGTTATTCACCAACAGGCGGCAATCCGCTCCGTAAGGTTATTCCCACAATTTAATAGAATTTGAGTACAAAGAGTTATTCACCAAACAGGCGGCAATCCGCTCCGTAAGGTTATTCCCACAATTTAATAGAATTTGAGTACAAAGAGTTATTCACCAAACAGGCGGCAATCCGCTCCGTAAGGTTATTCTCAGAGATTAATAATGAATGAATACGAAAGGTTATTCACCAACAGGCGGCAATCCGCTCCGTAAGGTTATTCCCACAATTTAATACATGGAAATAAAAGGCACGTCTTATGAGTAAGGAAGAAACAATATTATTATCGAGAATCAAATAATGATAATCCCTTACCATAGTACGTTTGAATAATGGAAGATGAAAAAGATGGTATCCTTTACCTCAACACGTGACTGGATATTGATTTAAATGAGGTTGATTAACTTGAACAGTACACGTATACTTATAGATCTTCACAAATACTCAAGATGACTTAAGCACACTTAGAGAGAACTTTCACAAGAAGTATTTAGAGAGAGAAAGAAAGAACAAGTAAGGAAGTTTATGAAAAATCCTTAAGTTAAGGCTTCTATTTATAGCCAAAAATCTTATCATTCATTTAATCTAAACCATTCATTTAAATATCACCTTTTAATCTACACCATTCATTTCAAATATTATATTATCTTTAATCTACACCATTCATTTCATATCACCTAATAATCACCTAACTTTATATTATAAACAAATCAATTTAATTATTCAACAATAATTCACACTTTAATCTACACCATTCATTTCATATCACCTAATAATCACCTAACTTTATATTATAAACAAATCAATTCAATTATTCAACAATAATTCACACTTTAATCTACACCATTCATTTCATATCACCTAATAATCACCTAACTTTATATTATAAACAAATAACTTTATGAATTCAATTATTATGACTAATTGTTATAAATACAGTATAGTTAGCTCTTAGATATCAAGTCAATAAATTAATGAAATACAACTGTTTAAATAACATCATAATAGAGATAACAATAATGTAAAATAAAGCATACGTTACTGTGTAATGACAATTATTGATTCAATAATGTGAATTACTGTGCATATGTTACTGTGACAATTATTAGGTTCAATAATTTTAAAAACAGTGCAACAACAATTATTGACTCAATGATATAAAATACAGTGTAATGACAATTATTAAATCAATAATGCAAAATACTGTGTAACAACAATTATTGAATTGATAATATAAAATATTATGCAGTGACAATTATCGATGAAATGATGCGTAACAGTTACGGTGTCAATTATCAGACCAATAATATGAGACACTATGCAATACCGTGTGTTACTGTAGAGTACCGTGTGCTACAGAAAATACCATAAACTACCGTATGCTACTATTCTTTTATCACCGGTATTTTAACAGTTCCGTTGACTATTTTTATTTAAAAAGGTTACTTCTGTCGTTTTCTATATCCGACAAATATTCCGTTGTGGGGTCCACTAATAATTTATTATTTCGGCGCCGTCGTACGGCACGAATATTCCCCGACCAAACGAATATTCCCCGACAAAACGAATATCGTCCGACAAAATAAAATTTGCACATAACATCCTTAACTTTCAATTTTGTTAATTTAACCACTTACTGTTTCAAAAAAAATATATATGAAGAAAAATTAAATTTTGTATTTCATAAAATTCGGGGTCTTACAACCTCCCCTCCTTATGAAATTTCGTCCCCGAAATTGACGTACCTGACATATCGAAGAGGTAAGGATACTTAGATTTCATCTCAGATTCTAGCTCCCAGGTCATTTCCTCAGTATCTTGGTTCCTCCATAAAACCTTAACTTGAGGTATAACCTTTGAGCGTAGGATCTGCTCCTTCTTATCCAGGATCTTAACAGGTACCTCCTCGTATGTTAAATCTTCTGCTATAACGTCTGGTTCTAACTCAATGACGTGGTTTGGGTCCTTCACATATTTACGTAACATAGATATGTGAAAAACGTTATGGATGCGAGACATACTTGGTGGTAGGGCTAGTCTGTAGGCTACGGTTCCTATTCGATCGAGGATTTCAAATGGGCCAATAAATCGAGGGTTGAGCTTTCCTCTTTTTCCGAATCTCGTAACCCCTTTCCATGGAGAAACACGTAAGAATACATGATCTCCGACGTTGAAACTTTCGTCTCTCCGATGAAGATCAGCATAACTCTTTTGTCGTTCTTGTGTGGTCTGTATTCGTTGTCGGATCATTTGGATCTTTTCGGTCGTCAAGCGTACCAACTCGGGTCCCAACAATTTTGCTTCTCCTACCTCATTCCAACATATTGGAGAGCGACACTTCCTTCCATACAAAGCCTCGAATGGAGCCATGCCTATGCTTGCTTGGTAACTGTTGTTGTAAGAAAATTCCACCAATGGCAAGTACTTATCCCAACTTCCTTTGAAGTCTAATACACAAAGTCTCAAAAGATCTTCGAGGGTCTGGATCGTCCTTTCCGATTGTCCGTCCGTTTGAGGATGGTATGCAGAACTAAAACGTAGTTCAGTGCCCATAGCTTTTTGTAGACTGATCCAAAAGCGTGAAGTGAATCTAGGATCTCGATCAGAAACTATGGAAACTGGCATGCCATGCAATCTCACGATCTCATTTATGTACATACCGGCAAGACGTTTAAGTGAAAAGTTTTCTCGTATAGGCAAGAAATGAGCAGATTTGGTCAATCTATCTACGATCACCCAAATTGCATCTAAGCCTTGAGAAACTTTTGGAAGACCCGTCACGAAATCCATATTGATGTGTTCCCACTTCCATTCGGGAACTTCAAGTGATTGTAATGGACCTTTAGGAACTTGATGTTCTGCCTTGACACGTTGACAAGTTAGGCACCTTGAGATAAACTCCGCAATCTCTCTTTTCATATTGTTCCACCAAAATGTATGTCGAAGATCTCGATACATCTTGGTACCTCCTGGGTGGATTGCAAACGGCGTGTTGTGTGCCTCCATCATGATTTTATGCTTTAATTCAGGATCGTTAGGAACACAGAGTCGAGAGTTGACTCGAAGTATTCCTTTCTCGTCGATTCTTGCTTCGGGAATGACACCTTCTTGTACTTTATTTATCATGTTTATCAATTCCGGATCGGTAGCTTGAGCAGCTTTAATTTTATCGATTAAAGTTGGTTCTACTCGCACGTGAGCAATCTTCGAGCGGGTCCCTGGTGTCTTTAGCTCTATCTCCATCTTTTGCAAGTCGTACAAAATACACTTTTGTGTTGTCAGCAGTGCACTTGTACTTGCATAAGATTTTCTGCTCAAAGCGTCAGCTACAACGTTCGCCTTTCCCGGGTGATACTGGATTGTGTGGTCATAATCCTTTAACAGCTCAAGCCAACGTCGTTGTCGCATGTTGAGTTCCTTCTGGGTGAAGAAATACTTGAGACTTTTATGATCCGTATAGATATCCACTTTTTCTCCGTACAAGTAGTGTCTCCAGATCTTCAACGCGAAAACGACTGCTGCCAACTCTAGATCATGAGTAGGATAATTTTTCTCATAATCTTTGAGTTGTCGAGAGGCGTAGGCTATAACCTTTCCATGTTGCATAAGGACACAGCCTAAACCTTCGCCAGAAGCATCACTGTAGATAACAAATTCTCCTGATCCTGATGGTATGGTCAGAACAGGAGCTGAAACCAGTCTCTTCTTGAGTTCTTGAAAACTTTTCTCGCATTCCTCGCTCCATATGAATTTTGTGCTTTTCCGAGTAAGCTGTGTTAATGGAGTGGCGATTCGAGAAAATCCTTCTACGAATCTCCGATAATAACCAGCTAGACCCAGAAAACTTCGGACTTCGGTTACTGTTTTGGGTTGTTCCCAATTTAGTACCGTTTCAATCTTCGCAGGATCGACTGATATTCCTTGACTAGAAATCACATGCCCAAGAAACGCGACCTCCTCAAGCCAGAACTCACATTTCTTCAACTTGGCATATAATTTGTTTTCACGGAGCTTTTGTAGTATCAATCTCAGGTGTTGTTCATGATCCTCGCGGCTCTTGGAGTATATGAGGATGTCATCAATAAAGACAACCACAAAATGATCCAAATGTTCCTTGAATATCCGGTTCATCATGTCCATGAAAGCTGCAGGAGAATTAGTTAGTCCAAAAGGCATGACTAAGAACTCATAATGCCCATAACGAGTTCTGAAAGCAGTCTTTGGAATGTCCTCAGCTTTAACCTTTAACTGATGATATCCAGAACGGAGATCAATCTTTGAGAAATGTTGAGCGCCTTGCAATTGATCAAACATGTCATCAATCCGAGGTAACGGGTACCTGTTCTTGATGGTGACATGGTTCAATTCTCGGTAGTCAATGCACAATCTCATACTCCCGTCTTTCTTCTTCACAAATAGAACAGGAGCACCCCAAGGTGATGCACTCGGACGAATGAAACCGGTATCCAACAATTCCTGTAGTTGGACTTTTAACTCTTGAAGTTCAATGGGAGCCATACGGTAGGGAGCTTTGGAAATGGGCTTGGTACCGAGTTCAAGATCAATATAAAAATCAATTTCACGGTTTGGGGGTAAGCTAGGAAGTTCTTCAGGAAAAACGTCAGGAAACTCATTAACAATGGGAATATCATTCAAGTTTGACGTATTTTTGTTCAAATCAGTGACATGAGCTAAAAAGGCTTGACATCCGTTTTTCAATAAACGAATGGCTTTATGGCTAGAAATAACAGTTATAGATTTCAATGGTTTAGTTGCTTGAATTTGCATGACAGGTTGATTAGGAATATGAAAACTAATAATCTTATGAAAACAATCAATTTTAGCATGATGGGTAGTCAACCAATCAATTCCTAAAATCACATCAAATTCACGCATCTCCAAAGAAATAAGGTCAACAGGTAATGTGAGGTTGTTGATTTGAACTAGGCAAGATTTATAGACAGTAGATGTAATGGTCATTTCTCCTAATGGGGTTTCAACTGATAAGTCAAAGTCCAAATTTTCAGGAGTTAAGTTTAAACGCTGAGCACATGCAGGTGAGATAAAAGAATGGGTAGAGCCAGTATCTAACAAAGCGTAGACTTCACGAGAATTTATGAATAGCTTACCGGTTATCACCTCGTTCGAGTTTCGCGCCATTTGGGATGTCACAACAAAAGCTCTCCCTTGAACTACAGATTTTCCCTTATCCGCGCTAGCTTTTGGTATCATCATTGCAGCTGGACTTGATTTTGTGGCAGGACAAAACCGCGCAAGATGACCCTCTTTCCCACAACTGTAGCACTTTTTAGACTGCAGAGTACAGTTTGGGCTGATGTGACCTTCCTGACCACACCTATAGCATCTCACTGGTGGTCGATCTTCTCCTCTTGAAACTGGGGTCGGTGCTGGTGTTGGTACTGGTGCTGGTGCCCTTCCATAATTATTATGGAATCTCTTTCTTTTGAAATTGTTCCCACTGGATTCTCCTCTTCTGTTATTTGATGTGGAATTACCACCGAAGTGTTGGTTACCTACTCGATGGTTCTCGTTCCTGTGGTTGTTGTCATTCCTTTCTCTATGTTGCTCATTAACTCTTGGCTGCAATGTTTCATCTGTTTGCTCCACTCTTTGAGCCCTATCCACAACATCTGAATACAAACTAAATTTATGAGAGCTAAGTTGTTGACGAATTTTGAATCTCAAACCTCTTAGGAACATCCGACTCATTCGTGCTTCGTCATCCACAAGATGGGTGGCAAAGCGAGATAACTCGGCAAACTTGGCTTCATATTGGGAGACTGTCATGTTTCCCTGCTCCAGCTTAATGAATTCCACCTCTTTCATATGGTGGATGCTTTCTGGGAAATACTTCTCGTTAAACAGTTCTTCGAATTCTGTCCAAGACATTTCGAGTGCTGAAGGTTGGATACGTTTTACCGCTTCCCACCAATGGTCTGCCTCACCTCGTAACATAAAAGTGGAAAATGGCACCTTCTGATCATCAGCGCATTGTAAGACATCAAGTATTTTTGTCGTCTGCTTTAGCCATGCCTCCGCTTTGAGTGGGTCAGGCTTCCCGTGGAATTCAGGTGGTCCTAATTCTTTAAATTGCTTAACAGTGATCATCCTCAAATTGCCAGCGTTTCTACCGTTATTATTGACTGGATTTCCTCTTCCTTGATTCTGTATGAACTGCATGAAATTCCTAAAGAATCCATCGTTCATCATGTTATCAGGAACATTATTTCCTGAGTTGGCAGGAGGATTGTTTGGGGCCTCTTGATTCTCGGCTACATTTGCTTCAGGCATTCCATAGTTAACCTCTTGATTTCCAGATGCCATACTAAACTGTGGTCACAAAATAAATGTTAGTTCAAATAAACTGACTCATCACTTCATGTTCCTACATTCAAATCGACTCATTAGATAATAAAATCTATTTTAGGTAGGACACACTAGTGACTAATTCTATTCGTCTCTCCCCTCCTAGTTCTACCCCAGATCTCCATTAAAGACCATATCCCTAAGCTCTGATGCCAACTGTGACGCCCCCAAATCTGGGCCCACACAGCCCAAACTTGAGTCGTCAAAAGACTACAACAAAATTATTACAACAAAGCACAACGTACAACAATACAGTGTATAATAATACACAACTAAGTCTTCACTATTATTGCCACACTATTTTACAAAACGTGAAGACTATGATAACTATTCCTCGGACCCTCGCTCCATTCCCCGGCTAGACCCTGTTATGTTTTCATCTCCTGTTGAAAAACAATGGAACAAAAGAAAGGGTGAGCTCAAATAGCCCAATAAAGAATATCATGACTAAGATAATGACGAATAAATTATCATTAGTCTTCAACAGTTGAGTTCTTGATAGAATACAATAGACTACAAGGTTTATATCAAAAACTGCAGTTAAATTCTTAAACAACGTTCAGATCAATAATAGCAGCGGAATGAGTAATCTATTAGAAGAATAATGCAGACTATAATGTCCACTCGGTTCTCTTTTTAGGAAAAACATCATCAACTTTTATCATCTGAAATATCATTAGTCAAGATAATACAAATTCACAGTTCCTGATCATAATCATGCACATCAACAGTTCATCTTTGTACTACGGGCCAAAGATATTCAATATAGTACCAACGGTCATTATTATACCAGATTCAGCCTTTGGTCATAATCATACCAAACAACAGTTCATCTTTGCACTACGGGCCAAAGAGAACATTCACCACGTGCCATAAAAGACACCGAACAGATGTATCGCCTTTAACCTATTATATCGCCTTTAACCTATCATCTGTTCAACAAATATATCACATCTGTGCCCCCGGCCACAGATATTCACAACAGCTTGATTTTTGGATGATTAGAATGATAAAAATGATGAACAGAAGAAATAGGATAACAATAAGTATCGGAAGTTTACTTTGTACAGATTCAAATAATGTCCAAATTGTCAACATGATGTGGAGTGAAATTCAAGATCCACAGTTCAGAATAACGGTTACAATTCAATAGAAAGGTTCACGTAAATAGGAAGGTTCAGTTGAAATAATGAAGTTCAACTATTATGGAACATATAATATTTTCAGAAATTATAGAAGCAATAGTTCCATAATAAATTTCGATTTAGGAGTATGAAAGAAAATAATATCCCTTACCGTAGCAGGTTTGATTAACAAAAGGTGAAGAAAATTAATACAAAGGGTTATTCACCAACAGGCGGCAATCCGCTCCGTAAGGTTATTCCCACAATTTAATAGAATTTGAGTACAAAGAGTTATTCACCAAACAGGCGGCAATCCGCTCCGTAAGGTTATTCCCACAATTTAATAGAATTTGAGTACAAAGAGTTATTCACCAAACAGGCGGCAAT
This sequence comes from Hedera helix, assembly GCA_947179155.2. Lineage (NCBI taxonomy): Eukaryota > Viridiplantae > Streptophyta > Magnoliopsida > Apiales > Araliaceae > Hedera > Hedera helix. The sequence goes on along the minus strand of OX359273.1, from coordinate 12,704,451 downwards.
CCGCTCCGTAAGGTTATTCTCAGAGATTAATAATGAATGAATACGAAAGGTTATTCACCAACAGGCGGCAATCCGCTCCGTAAGGTTATTCCCACAATTTAATACATGGAAATAAAAGGCACGTCTTATGAGTAAGGAAGAAACAATATTATTATCGAGAATCAAATAATGATAATCCCTTACCATAGTACGTTTGAATAATGGAAGATGAAAAAGATGGTATCCTTTACCTCAACACGTGACTGGATATTGATTTAAATGAGGTTGATTAACTTGAACAGTACACGTATACTTATAGATCTTCACAAATACTCAAGATGACTTAAGCACACTTAGAGAGAACTTTCACAAGAAGTATTTAGAGAGAGAAAGAAAGAACAAGTAAGGAAGTTTATGAAAAATCCTTAAGTTAAGGCTTCTATTTATAGCCAAAAATCTTATCATTCATTTAATCTAAACCATTCATTTAAAGATCACCTTTTAATCTACACCATTCATTTCAAATATTATATTATCTTTAATCTACACCATTCATTTCATATCACCTAATAATCACCTAACTTTATATTATAAACAAATCAATTTAATTATTCAACAATAATTCACACTTTAATCTACACCATTCATTTCATATCACCTAATAATCACCTAACTTTATATTATAAACAAATCAATTCAATTATTCAACAATAATTCACACTTTAATCTACACCATTCATTTCATATCACCTAATAATCACCTAACTTTATATTATAAACAAATAACTTTATCAATTCAATTATTATGACTAATTGTTATAAATACAGTATAGTTCGCTCTTAGATATCAAGTCAATAAATTAATGAAATACAACTGTTTAAATAACATCATAATAGAGATAACAATAATGTAAAATAAAGCATACGTTACTGTGTAATGACAATTATTGATTCAATAATGTGAATTACTGTGCATATGTTACTGTGACAATTATTAGGTTCAATAATTTTAAAAACAGTGCAACAACAATTATTGACTCAATGATATAAAATACAGTGTAATGACAATTATTAAATCAATAATGCAAAATACTGTGTAACAACAATTATTGAATTGATAATATAAAATATTATGCAGTGACAATTATCGATGAAATGATGCGTAACAGTTACGGTGTCAATTATCAGACCAATAATATGAGACACTGTGCAATACAGTGTGTTACTGTAGAGTACCGTGTGCTACAGAAAATACCATAAACTACCGTATGCTACTATTCTTTTATCACCGGTATTTTAACAGTTCCGTTGACTATTTTTATTTAAAAAGGTTACTTCTGTCGTTTTCTATATCCGACAAATATTCCGTTGTGGGGTCCACTAATAATTTATTATTTCGGCGCCGTCGTACGGCACGAATATTCCCCGACCAAACGAATATTCCCCGACAAAATGAATATCATCCGACAAAATAAAATTTGCACATAACATCCTTAACTTTCAATTTTGTTAATTTAACCACTTACTGTTTCAAAAAAAATATATATGAAGAAAAATTAAATTTTGTATTTCATAAAATTCGGGGTCTTACAATAATAGTCCAACATTTAACATAAAAGGGACTGAAGAACTTGCCTGACGTCAAATTATTTAAATTGTTAGCTCAAATCCTTAACTCGATCAACCTATGATCATAAGATAATCAAATGATAATTACTCATCTCTTCATGATATTAATTTACTTAATTAATATCATCTATACCGTAATTAACTCTACCCGATGATTTATTTTAGGGTACCGGGTTAGTTATTACTTATTATGGTTAATTATATTAACCTCGTTCCTTAAAAATATAAATTTTAACTTAATATCAATGCCTTCACTATGGACAACCCGGTTCATCGGATGAAATTTAACATAATTGGTTGTCCGGATTTTTATTTCTTCATTTTCTAACATTTGAACTCATTAGATTAATATTTAAAATATTTAAATATTAATCCCCAATATTTAATATTTTTACAAAAATATTAAATTTAATGCCCAAACATCATTTCTATATTTTTAGTATTTTTTTATAATTTTTTGGAATTTTTAAACAATTTTTAAACATTTATATCATTAAAAACTAATTCTGGGGGCAATTTGGTAATTTCCGCAGCTAAAAGGACATATCCGGAATTTTTCGGATAGTCCAGGGGCATTTCTGTAATTTTTGCGGCCTTGGGGACACGTTGGTTATTTACCAGAAAGTTCAGGGGTATTTCTGTAATTTTCGCGCGACAAGGGACAAAACCGGGATTTTTGAAAAAATGCAGGGGCATAACTGTAATTATACGTGGCTAAATGACACGCTGGTCCTTTCAAAAAAAGACCGAGGGCAAAATAATACTTTCGCCCAAAAACTCGGCCCGCGCATTGCGCGTACATTCCCCTGTCGTTCAAAAACGATGTCTTTTGGCGGTCTGTTCCGGAAACTTCCGCCGCGTATGGCGCGGCTTCCTTTTACTGCCCCAAAACGACGCCGTTTTTAAGCCGCGTCCGGAAAAAAAATGGCTACCGCGCCATTCGCGGCAGCCTTTTCTTTTCTTCTTCCTCTTTTCCGAGCAACAGTGCGCCAACTTATCAAAATTCACCATTTTTGTACCAAAAATTCACAATATACTTACACCAAAAATTATAAAACTCATAATTATACATCCATAAATTATTTAGAATCATTATTCTAATTATTTTCTATTTTTTCACAAAATTAATTTAACACTATAAATGCTACAATAAATCAAATAAATTCATGTTTTATACCTTTCAAATGCTTGAAATTCTTCCTTGATGACATCAAATAATTCATTTCTTCTCCCTCTTGGTGTCATGGTGGTTCGGTGGTGGTGACATGGTGGCTCGGATGGTGGTGGAAAAATGGAGGAAATGTTTTGTATTCTCTTCTTTTTTTTCTACTTCCTTTTTGCTTGCTTCCTCTATTCCTTTTATAACTTAAAATAATTAATCACTTTAGAATCCAAACAAAAGTCCACCGCCTTCACACGCCGACTTAGCCAAAAATTATGCATAATTAATCAATTTTTATACATTACGTAATTGTTTCGTGTAATAAATATTTTATATATAATATATATAATATTTATTTTAATTCACCAAAAATCATAACATGATTTATTATTAATTTTAATACCTCTTTTGGGTACTTTTCTTGACAAATTTTGTACACGCATATCGCCATGCATGTAATTATATGAGGTAATTTATACCTCCAAAAATCATAAAATAATTCATATAACATATAAAAATTATTTCTCATAATTTTTCACTTCATTACTTGTACAACATGTTACATTAACATGTTCACGTTTTCGAAATATTATCCTTCATAAAAGTCATAATAATTCCATTATACATAAATATAATTTTTAATAACTTTAAAACATTCTTTTTTTCTTATTTATTATTCAATTTCTGTAATAATCATATTAATTTCTTTATATATAAATTATATAATTTATATAATTACATTCTTCTTTTAAATAATTTCTTAATTTCCTCCAACTTTATTCCATTTAATCACCTTATATAAATTACATAATTATTCTTATATAATTTATATAATAATTATTTTCTGCATACCTTATTTTAATTTCCTTACATAAATTATATAATTTATGTAATTACCTTTCTTCTCAATTAATTTCTAAACTTCCTCCATAATTCCTAATAAATTTAAAATCAATAATTACAATTTTTACTAACTTCCTCATTAACTTTTCGTAATTTTCGGATTAATTTAATTATTAATCCCTTAATTTTTCATAATTAATGAAATTGATAATTTATCAATTAAACATGCAAATAAATCAATATACATACCTATTTCATATATCTCACTTTACCATTTAACACTATTAACAACAATTTTTATACCTCCACAATAATTTAATTGTACAATTTATTGTACATTTATATAGAATTTCTCTTATTCTTCATAAATTGTTTCCAAACAATTTATTTACTTTTTTATTTATTTTGAAATTCACACAATTCATCACCATCTTGGTACATATTTAATTTATTAATTAAATTCATTCACACACTTTAAATCACATAAAATAATAATTAACTTAAACAACCTTGATATTTTTTATCAATTAATTCTTATTTGATATTATTAAAGAAATCCTGAAAATTCGGATCCTCACAATTACTATATATATATATATATATATATATATATATATATATATACTATGACCGAATCTTGCTGCTTTATTGATTACATACTGCCGAAATAGTGAATGGTTAATCCATAAAGCAAGTGACACAAAATTCGGGACAATCCTTGTATATATATATTACTTACCGAAAAAGATTTTCCTTTTTCAACAAAGCATGCTTTTCTTACTCACGGTTTACCGAATCCAAAAGCCGAAACAGTGAGCTATCCGAAAGTGGTGCTTTGTTGCTTTAACTATACATATAGATTAACAATCTGAAAGTGCCTGGCAGTCGAATCCGTGGGCTTTACCGAAAACCATTGAATTGTTTTTCAAATCCGGTAATTATCAATTTCAGTATTAAAAATAATAATTTTATACAACAAATTATGTCTAATAAATTATTCTAAACATATACCCATACATATACGAAATCAAAATAATTAATAATTCGCATAAGTTTGGCTCTTGATGCCACTGTTGGTTTGTAAAAAATATGGCATACATATAATCAAATTATATAAGCGCAACGGAAGCAAGAAATCAGATTTTAAAATTTTTGTATAAACCAATAACTCGGATATTTCTTATGCGACTATTATTAATTGAGGAATGTGATGAGTGAGTTTTATACCTACGAATCGGGTATCGCTATAGCTAATAGTTGCTACCTTTAAGTGTTTTTAGGTTCGTTTAACTCATTTTTATGTTTATTTAGTGCAGGTTAGAGCAAGAGGGGCATATATGGCAATTGTGGAAAATAGAGTACTTAAAAGAAATGAAAAATTCTAAAAATGACAATTTTGTAATTACTATGCCACAGTCCGGCGTCTAGACGCCCAGATTTGTACTAGGGACGACGTCTAGACGCCCATGATCAGAAAGAGCCAAATTGGAACTCTAAAATTCAGAAAAAGGAAGGGAAATTGACAAGTAGCGCGGGAGAAGAGAAGGGGAGGTTAATTAACTGTCAAGATAGAGGGAACGTGTAAGACCCCGAATTTTATGAAATATAAAATTTAATTTTTCTTCATATATATTTTTTTTCTGAAACAGTAAGTGGTTAAATTAACAAAATTGAAAGTTAAGGATGTTATGTGCAAATTTTATTTTGTCGGACAATATTCGCTTTGTCGGGGAATATTCGTTTGGTCGGGGAATATTCGTGCCGTACGACGGCGCCGAAATAATAAATTATTGGTGGACCCCACAACGGAATATTTGTCGGATATAGAAAACGACATAAGTAACCTTTTTTAAATAAAAATAGTCAACGGAACTGTTAAAATACCGGTGATAAAAGAATAGTAGCATACGGTAGTTATTGGTATTTTCTGTAGCACTCGGTACTCTACAGTAACACACGGTATTGCATAGTGTCTCATATTATTGGTCTGATAATTGACACCGTAACTGTTACGCATCATTTCATCGATAATTGTCACTGCATAATATTTTATATTATCAATTCAATAATTGTTGTTACACAGTATTTTGCATTATTGATTTAATAATTGTCATTACACTGTATTTTATATCATTGAGTCAATAATTGTTGTTGCACTGTTTTTAAAATTATTGAACCTAATAATTGTCACAGTAACATATGCACAGTAATTCACATTATTGAATCAATAATTGTCATTACACAGTAACGTATGCTTTATTTTATATTATTGTTATCTCTATTATGATGTTATTTAAACAGTTGTATTTCATTAATTAATTGACTTAATATCTAAGAGCTAACTATACTGTATTTATAACAATTAGTCATAATAATTGAATTGATAAAGTTATTTGTTTATAATATAAAGTTAGGTGATATGAAATGAATGGTGTAGATTAAAGTGTGAATTATTGTTGAATAAATAAAGTTATTTGTTTATAATATAAAGTTAGGTGATTATTAGGTGATATGAAATGAATGGTGTAGATTAAAGTGTGAATTATTGTTGAATAATTGAATTGATTTGTTTATAATATAAAGTTAGGTGATTATTAGGTAATATGAAATGAATGGTGTAGATTAAAGATAATATAATATTTGAAATGGATGGTGTAGATTAAAAGATGATCTTTAAATGAATGGTTTAGATTAAATGAATGATAAGATTTTTGGCTATAAATAGAAGCCTTAACTTAAGGATTTTTCATAAACTTCCTTACTTGTTCTTTCTTTCTCTCTCTAAATAATTTTTGTGTAAGTTCTCTCTAAGTGTTCTTAAGTCATTCCTAGTTTTGAAATCTTTTGCATTCTTCTTTGAATTCCCGAGTAGAATTTTCTTATGTACAGCAACTCTTTCGAAAAATCGTAGTAAATTCATTATTTGTCAGAATTTAATGAATTAAAAGCCTGTCTCTTCAGTTTTTCGTCCTCTACAACTTTGAAGAAGGAAGAAAAGTCATCTGAAATCATCTTCATGTCTTAAAATACTAAAAACCGTAACCTATTCTGATTTTCGTCACTATTTTCAGTCTTAGTTTTGAAAATTCATAACTCATTCATATTAACTCCGAATTGAGTGATTCTTGAGTCTATGTCGTCTATCTTTCCGAGAGTAACATTATTTTAAAAACATAAAGAGATTTTAAAAAACTCTAGAAGACTCAAAAGTCAGATTCTTTACTGCTACAAACAAGAAAGGATTTGTTCGGCTATAAACTTGTTTCACAATATCAAGGTAAGGAATATCATTCTTTTCACACTCTTAAATTTATTACGGTAAGGAATGTCATCTTCTTTCATCTTCTATTATTAAAACTTACTACTCGTAAGGAATATCATCTTCTTTCATATTCTATTATTTAAACTTACTACGGTAAGGAATATCATATTCTTTCATATTCCATTATTCAAACTTACTATGGTAAGGGATTATCATTATTTGATTCTAAAAAATAATATCGTTTCTTTCTTATTCATAAGATGTGCCATTTATTTCCATGTATTAAATTGTGGGAATAACCTTACGGAGCGGATTACCGCCTGTTGGTGAATAACCTTTCGTATTCATTTATTATTAATCTCTGAGAATAACCTTACGGAGCGGATTGCCGCCTGTTTGGTGAATAACTCTTTGTACTCAAATTCTATTAAATTGTGGGGATAACCTTACGGAGCGGATTGCCGCCTGTTGGTGAATAACCCTTTGTATTAATTTCCTTCACCTTTTGTTAATCAAACCTGCTACGGTAAGGGATGTCATTTTCTTTCATACTCTTAAAATTACTACTCGTAAGGGATACCATCTTTTTCATTTTCCATTATTCAAACGTACTATGGTAAGGGATACCATCTTTTTCATCTTCCATTATTCAAACATACTATGGTAAGGGATTATTATTATTTGATTCTCGATAATAATATTGTTTCTTCCTTACTCATAAGACGTGCCTTTTATTTCCATGTATTAAATTGTGGGAATAACCTTACGGAGCGGATTGCCGCCTGTTGGTGAATAACCTTTCGTATTCATTTATTATTAATCTCTGAGAATAACCTTACGGAGCGGATTGCCGCCTGTTTGGTGAATAACTCTTTGTACTCAAATTTTATTAAATTGTGGGAATAACCTTACGGAGCGGATTGCCGCCTGTTGGTGAATAACCCTTTGTATTAATTTCCTTCACCTTTTGTTAATCAAACCTGCTACGGTAAGGGATATTATTTTCTTTCATACTCCTAAATCGAAATTTATTATGGAACTATTGCTTCTATAATTCCTGAAAATATTATATGTTCCATAGTAGTTGAACTTCATTATTTCAACTGAACCTTCCTATTTACGTGAACCTTTCTATTGAATTGTAACCGTTATTCTGAACTGTGGATCTTGAATATCATTTTTAAATTTCACTCCACATCATGTTGACAATTTGGACATTATTTGAATCTGTACAAAGTAAACTTCCGATACTTATTGTTATCCTATTTCTTCTGTTCATCATTTATATCATTCTAATCATCCAAAAATCAAGCTGTTGTGAATATCTGTGGCCGGGGGCACAGATGTGATATATTTGTTGAACAGATGATAGGTTAAAGGCGATATAATAGGTTAAAGGCGATACATCTGTTCGGTGTCTTTTATGGCACGTGGTGAATGTTCTCTTTGGCCCGTAGTGCAAAGATGAACTGTTGTTTGGTATGATTATGACCAAAGGCTGAATCTGGTATAATCATGACCGTTGGTGCTATATTGAATATCTTTGACCCGTAGTACAAAGATGAACTGTTGATGTGCATGATTATGATCAGGAACTGTGAATTTGTATTATCTTGACTAATGATATTTCAGATGATAAAAGTTTGATGATGTTTTTCCTAAAAAGAGAACCGAGTGGACATTATAGTCTGCATTATTCTTCTAATAGGTTGCTCATTCCGCTGCTATTATTGATCTGAACATTGTTTAAGAATTTAACTGCAGTTTTTGATATAAACCTTGTATTCTATTGTATTCTATCAAGAACTCAACTGTTGAAGGCTAATGATAATTTATTCGTCATTATCTTAGTCATGATATTTCTTACTGGGCTATTTGAGCTCACCCTTTCTTTTGTTCCATTATTTTTCAACAGGAAATGAAAACATAACAGGGTCTAGCCAGGGAATGGAGTGAGGGTCCGAGGAATAGTTATCATAGTCTTCACGTTTTGTAAAATAGTGTGGCAATATTAGTGAAGACTTAGTTCTGTATTATTATACACTGTATTGTAGTACGTTGTGCTTTGTTGTAATAATTTTGTTGTAGTCTTTTGACGACTCAAGTTTGGGCTGTGTGGGCCCAGATTTGGGGGCGTCACAGTTGGTATCAGAGCCATATAACGAAGAGCCCCGAGCCTCTCGCTGGTGACTTCCTAGGGAAAGGGGATGCACCGAAGCCAGACTCTCCGTAGGGGACGCCTATAGTACAGGTGGCAAACTGATAGGTACCATTGTGAGGTGCTGTCCCTATGGTGGGATGAGAGTCACAGTTGGCATCAGAGCTTAGGGATATGGTCTTTAATGGAGATCTGGGGTTAGAACTAGGAGGGGAGAGACGAATAGAATCAATCACTAGTTTGTCCAACCTAAATTAGATTTTTTTTTTTTTTTTTTATCTAATGAATCGATTTGAATGTAGGAACAGGAAGTGATGAGTCAGTTTGTTTGAACTAACATTTATTTTGTGACCACAGTTTAGTATGGCATCTGAAAATCAGGAGGATAACTATGAAATGTCCGGTACGTCAATTTCGGGGACGAAATTTCATAAGGAGGGGAGGTTGTAAGACCCCGAATTTTATGAAATATAAAATTTAATTTTTCTTCATATATATTTTTTTTCTGAAACAGTAAGTGGTTAAATTAACAAAATTGAAAGTTAAGGATGTTATGTGCAAATTTTATTTTGTCGGACAATATTCGCTTTGTCGGGGAATATTCGTTTGGTCGGGGAATATTCGTGCCGTACGACGGCGCCGAAATAATAAATTATTGGTGGACCCCACAACGGAATATTTGTCGGATATAGAAAACGACATAAGTAACCTTTTTTAAATAAAAATAGTCAACGGAACTGTTAAAATACCGGTGATAAAAGAATAGTAGCATACGGTAGTTATTGGTATTTTCTGTAGCACTCGGTACTCTACAGTAACACACGGTATTGCATAGTGTCTCATATTATTGGTCTGATAATTGACACCGTAACTGTTACGCATCATTTCATCGATAATTGTCACTGCATAATATTTTATATTATCAATTCAATAATTGTTGTTACACAGTATTTTGCATTATTGATTTAATAATTGTCATTACACTGTATTTTATATCATTGAGTCAATAATTGTTGTTGCACTGTTTTTAAAATTATTGAACCTAATAATTGTCACAGTAACATATGCACAGTAATTCACATTATTGAATCAATAATTGTCATTACACAGTAACGTATGCTTTATTTTATATTATTGTTATCTCTATTATGATGTTATTTAAACAGTTGTATTTCATTAATTAATTGACTTGATATCTAAGAGCTAACTATACTGTATTTATAACAATTAGTCATAATAATTGAATTGATAAAGTTATTTGTTTATAATATAAAGTTAGGTGATATGAAATGAATGGTGTAGATTAAAGTGTGAATTATTGTTGAATAAATAAAGTTATTTGTTTATAATATAAAGTTAGGTGATTATTAGGTGATATGAAATGAATGGTGTAGATTAAAGTGTGAATTATTGTTGAATAATTGAATTGATTTGTTTATAATATAAAGTTAGGTGATTATTAGGTAATATGAAATGAATGGTGTAGATTAAAGATAATATAATATTTGAAATGGATGGTGTAGATTAAAAGATGATCTTTAAATGAATGGTTTAGATTAAATGAATGATAAGATTTTTGGCTATAAATAGAAGCCTTAACTTAAGGATTTTTCATAAACTTTCTTACTTGTTCTTTCTTTCTCTCTCTAAATACTTTTTGTGTAAGTTCTCTCTAAGTGTTCTTAAGTCATTCCTAGTTTTGAAATCTTTTGCATTCTTCTTTGAATTCCCGAGTAGAATTTTCTTATGTACAGCAACTCTTTCGAAAAATCGTAGTAAATTCATTATTTGTCAGAATTTAATGAATTAAAAGCCTGTCTCTTCAGTTTTTCGTCCTCTACAACTTTGAAGAAGGAAGAAAAGTCATCTGAAATCATCTTCATGTCTTAAAATACTAAAAACCGTAACCTATTCTGATTTTCGTCACTATTTTCAGTCTTAGTTTTGAAAATTCATAACTCATTCATATTAACTCCGAATTGAGTGATTCTTGAGTCTATGTCGTCTATCTTTCCGAGAGTAACATTATTTTAAAAACATAAAGAGATTTTAAAAAACTCTAGAAGACTCAAAAGTCAGATTCTTTACTGCTACAAACAAGAAAGGATTTGTTCGGCTATAAACTTGTTTCACAATATCAAGGTAAGGAATATCATTCTTTTCACACTCTTAAATTTATTACGGTAAGGAATGTCATCTTCTTTCATCTTCTATTATTAAAACTTACTACTCGTAAGGAATATCATCTTCTTTCATATTCTATTATTTAAACTTACTACGGTAAGGAATATCATATTCTTTCATATTCCATTATTCAAACTTACTATGGTAAGGGATTATCATTATTTGATTCTAAAAAATAATATCGTTTCTTTCTTATTCATAAGATGTGCCATTTATTTCCATGTATTAAATTGTGGGAATAACCTTACGGAGCGGATTACCGCCTGTTGGTGAATAACCTTTCGTATTCATTTATTATTAATCTCTGAGAATAACCTTACGGAGCGGATTGCCGCCTGTTTGGTGAATAACTCTTTGTACTCAAATTCTATTAAATTGTGGGGATAACCTTACGGAGCGGATTGCCGCCTGTTGGTGAATAACCCTTTGTATTAATTTCCTTCACCTTTTGTTAATCAAACCTGCTACGGTAAGGGATGTCATTTTCTTTCATACTCTTAAAATTACTACTCGTAAGGGATACCATCTTTTTCATTTTCCATTATTCAAACGTACTATGGTAAGGGATACCATCTTTTTCATCTTCCATTATTCAAACATACTATGGTAAGGGATTATCATTATTTGATTCTCGATAATAATATTGTTTCTTCCTTACTCATAAGACGTGCCTTTTATTTCCATGTATTAAATTGTGGGAATAACCTTACGGAGCGGATTGCCGCCTGTTGGTGAATAACCTTTCGTATTCATTTATTATTAATCTCTGAGAATAACCTTACGGAGCGGATTGCCGCCTGTTTGGTGAATAACTCTTTGTACTCAAATTTTATTAAATTGTGGGAATAACCTTACGGAGCGGATTGCCGCCTGTTGGTGAATAACCCTTTGTATTAATTTCCTTCACCTTTTGTTAATCAAACCTGTTACGGTAAGGGATATTATTTTCTTTCATACTCCTAAATCGAAATTTATTATGGAACTATTGCTTCTATAATTCCTGAAAATATTATATGTTCCATAATAGTTGAACTTCATTATTTCAACTGAACCTTCCTATTTACGTGAACCTTTCTATTGAATTGTAACCGTTATTCTGAACTGTGGATCTTGAATATCATTTTTAAATTTCACTCCACATCATGTTGACAATTTGGACATTATTTGAATCTGTACAAAGTAAACTTCCGATACTTATTGTTATCCTATTTCTTCTGTTCATCATTTATATCATTCTAATCATCCAAAAATCAAGCTGTTGTGAATATCTGTGGCCGGGGGCACAGATGTGATATATTTGTTGAACAGATGATAGGTTAAAGGCGATATAATAGGTTAAAGGCGATACATCTGTTCGGTGTCTTTTATGGCACGTGGTGAATGTTCTCTTTGGCCCGTAGTGCAAAGATGAACTGTTGTTTGGTATGATTATGACCAAAGGCTGAATCTGGTATAATCATGACCGTTGGTGCTATATTGAATATCTTTGACCCGTAGTACAAAGATGAACTGTTGATGTGCATGATTATGATCAGGAACTGTGAATTTGTATTATCTTGACTAATGATATTTCAGATGATAAAAGTTTGATGATGTTTTTCCTAAAAAGAGAACTGAGTGGACATTATAGTCTGCATTATTCTTCTAATAGGTTGCTCATTCCGCTGCTATTATTGATCTGAACATTGTTTAAGAATTTAACTGCAGTTTTTGATATAAACCTTGTATTCTATTGTATTCTATCAAGAACTCAACTGTTGAAGGCTAATGATAATTTATTCGTCATTATCTTAGTCATGATATTTCTTACTGGGCTATTTGAGCTCACCCTTTCTTTTGTTCCATTGTTTTTCAACAGGAAATGAAAACATAACAGGGTCTAGCCAGGGAATGGAGTGAGGGTCCGAGGAATAGTTATCATAGTCTTCACGTTTTGTAAAATAGTGTGGCAATATTAGTGAAGACTTAGTTGTGTATTATTATACACTGTATTGTAGTACGTTGTGCTTTGTTGTAATAATTTTGTTGTAGTCTTTTGACGACTCAAGTTTGGGCTGTGTGGGCCCAGATTTGGGGGCGTCACAGAACGTGCAAGAAGAGATATAGCAAGAGAAGATAACAGACGTTTGGGGAGAGCTGGAGTAGAGGAGAGAGCATCAAAGAGAACACACAGATTTTCAGCAAGTACCAGAGATATCTGCAAATTCTAAGGATTCAAGGCATAAATTATGAGCAACCATTAGAGTTCTTTCTAATCCTTCATTTTATCTTTGATTTGTGTAATCTTTGAGATGTATTCATTGTTTAATTTGATGTCGCTCTGTCTAGATACTATGAGCTAAACTTTACATTAAGATTGTAATGGAACTTAGTATGCAGTTTTAGTTGATTGTTTCCTCTTTGGTTAAAGTTAGTATCTGAATTGTTTATCATACCTTGCTCGTGTTGATTAATTGTTTAGCTAACAATTACTGAGACAATCTATTCAAAGTTGGAAAATGGAGTTTAGATTTAGATTAGGGTATGATAATAAACGTCCATATAATCTGAGTGCTAAGGTTAATATGTTTCGCATGTAGGATAGGAATATACCTATATGTCGTTTGTAACCAACAAAAGAATTTGAATTAAAATCCTAGTTGACCTAATTCACATAGGAATATAGTGAGTTAATTAACTAGGGTGCTCCTACAATTCTATCATCTCAAGGTCAGATTTTGGAGGATTTAGTCATGTGCTATCGGAAGAGGTGCATAGTGATTATAAAGAATTCTGGGTTAGCAATTCAGTGTAATAAATTAATTGAGGAGGAAGTATATTGACTTAAATGAGTTACTAAGGGAAGTTGTGATCTTAAGCTATCAAATCTGCATTTAGTCACGTAGTTAATTATTTAGAAATTAATTTCAACAACGTTTCATTTCAACTTGAAATCATCCATCGTAGTTTGAATTGGGTTAATTTGGTTTAAAAATTAGTAACTAATCAATATTAATTTATTTCCTCGTGGGAACGATATCCTTGTTTGCTAAATATTACAATCGAACGCGTATACTTGCGTGTTAAAGTGCTAAGACAAATTTTAGGCAACAAGTTTTTGGCGCCGTTGCCGGGAAATTATTTTAATATTTTGTTATTATTAATTTTGATTAAGTTAATCCTAGTTTAAACTCTTTTCTTTTCTTTTCTGTTCTTTTCAGGTACTCTTGATTTTTGTATGCAAACGCGCTCAAAGAGTCAGGGACCGTTAGAATACAACAAAGAAATTGAAAGAAAGTTCTGGAGACTCAGAAAGTTTATTCAGGAAACAATTCAAAATCAAGAACTTGAACTAATGGCTGAGGAACAACAAAAGTCCTTGCGGGATTACGCTATGCCGCAAGTGACTGATCTTCAATTGAGTATCACGAGGCCCGCCATTACTGCAACAAATTTTGAAATTAAACCAGGGACAATACAGATGATACAGAATGCAGTCCAGTTTGGAGGATTACCAAATGATGATCCCAATGATCATTTGGTTGGATTTTTGGAAATATGCGATACATTCAAGTATCATGGGGTCACAGAAGAGGCAATCAGACTCAGATTATTTTCATTCACTCTTCGAGATAAGGCAAAGAGCTGACTTTACTCCTTACCGTGCGGATCAATTACGACCTGGAATGATTTGGCACATAAATTCTTGGGTAAGTTTTTCCCACCTGCCAAGATAGCAAAGATGAGGAACGACATTACCTCATTTGTCCAGCATGATTCAGAATCTTTATATGAGGCATGGGAAAGGTTTAAGGATTTATTGAGGCGATGTCCACATCACGGGATCCCTAAATGGCTGCAAGTGCTAACATTCTATAATGGGTTGTCATGTGCTATAAGAACGAGCATAGACGCTGCGGCAGGAGGAACTCTCATGTCAAAGAATTGTGATGAGGCTTATATATTGCTTGAAACAATGGCAACCAACAACTATCAATGGCCGACTACAAGAATGAGCCAACCAAAAGCAGCTGGTATGTTTGAAGTTGATGCAATGACTGCATTGTCTGCCCAAATGACAACTCAGATCTCTGCTCTCACAAAGAAGATAGATACACTTGGGGGACACAAGGTTCAGAAGGTGGAGGTTATTTGTGAGATGTGTGCAGGAAGCCATGCTAGTGATGAATGTGCCCTAAACTCTTAATCTGTTTAATATGTGTCTAATTACAACCGGCAGCTAAACAGTAGTTCAAACAGCTATAACTCAGGATGGGGAACCATCTAAACTTCTCATGGAGTAATAATCAACCACAACAACAAGTCCAAGCTCAAAGGAATTCTTGCCCACCCGGATTTCAGAATCAGCATCATCAACAACCGAACAAGTTAACTCAGATGGAGGACGTGTTAGCAAAATTAGTGAATCAGTTTGACGTCACTGTGAAAACTCAGTCAGCTGCAATAAAAAATATAGGGAATCAAATGGGGCAGTTGACACATGCTTTTAATAACCGACCTCAAGGATCTCTACCAAGTGATACTGAAGAAAATCCAGAACGTGAGGGTAAAGAGCATTGCAAAGCAGTGACGTTGAGAAGTGGGAAGGAATTAACTTCAGATGTTGTTGGGAAGAAGCAAGCAAACTGTTCAGAAGAGAAAGAAAAAGAAGGGGATTCACGAGATAAGAGTGAGGAGAAAGTTGTGGAGAGCAAGACTGAAATCAAACGGAATACAGTTCCACCACCTATGCCTTTCCCACAGAAGTTTCAAAAGCAGAAGCTAGACAGACAGTTCTCTAAGTTCTTAGAGGTATTTAAGAAGCTGCAAATCAATATTCCGTTCACAGATGCTTTAGAGCAAATGCCCAGCTATGTCAAATTTATGAAAGACATTTTGTCGAGGAAGAAAAAGCTGGGGGAGATTGAGACTGTAGCGTTGACGGAGGAATGTAGTGCAATATTACAAAAGAAGTTACCACCGAAGTTGAAGGATCCGGGTAGCTTTACCATTTCGTGCATAATAGGAACCCAATTTTTCAGTCGGTGTCTGTGTGATTTGGGAGCCAGCATCAACCTCATGACGTTATCAGTTTATCAGCAACTTGGGTTGAAGGAAGCTACATCAACAAATGTCACCCTACAGCTTGCGGATAGATCCTTACCTACCCAAAGGGAATAGTCGAAGACGTGTTAGTCAAGGTGGATAAATTTATATTCCCTATAGACTTCATTGTCCTTGACTTTGAGGAGGACAGTAACATACCTATTATTTTTGGGTGCCCGTTCTTGGCTACGGGAAGGACATTAATTAATTTACTGGGATGCTGTCGCAAACAACCAAAAATAAAATCTTACTTTGAAAAATATTAATGTAGTAGTGAAAGTAAGAGTCGAACCCACAGAGAGTGAATTGTTTTAATAAATATAATGTTTTTAAAAATATCTAATTAAATGGGGGTTTGGAATTATTTATTTAACTAATTAAAATTCAAACAAACAAATAAAACTGAATAATAAATAAATATGAGAAAAATCAATTAAAACAAACTTCAGTTCCTTAGTTCAGTATCCCCTTCTTTTAATCAACAAATTAATCAAGTTATTATTATCTTTTCCTTCAATTTAAATTAATAATCCTAGATAACCGACAATCGTCAAGCTACCCGAAGTCCCCCTTAAATTTTAAATCTAATGCAGCAATCACTCACAAAAGACCCTAACTATCATACAACCTAGAACTATCAGTCTAGATTTAATATAACAGTTACATTAAAAATTAGAGAATTAGATTATTCTAAGCAACAATCTCAACATTGCGGACCATTTAACTTGCCATCTTGATAACCATAATAATATTCAAAAGTTTGTCCACAATCAAATATTATTAATTGCTACTTATGATCAGATAAAATATCGTTTGCTTAATATCAAATGTTAATCTAGCATATGATAAATTATTGATTAACCTAACAGGCCATTATCAAATTAATCAAGCAAATATCATAAAACTATTAAAACAGATTATCAAGAATAAATCTCATGCATGAAGGAATATATAATAAAACTCAATTAGAACATTAATTAAAAATAAGGTTCAACATCCCTTTAGAACTGAAAAATAAAATTAGTCAAATATAATAAAAATAATACCCACTAGTTGAAAAACTCTCTCCAAGAAATTAGGAGAAAGATCTCCCAAAAGCTTCTTCTCCATAATAAGGCCTCTAACTTTTCCAAACCCTAATAACATTTACAATTAAAAATAAAAGAAAAAGAAAAATAATTATTATTCTAACTCTAATTGGAATTAAAATCCAATTTGGAATAAAAAAGTAGCAAAAATCCCGAATTAATTCTGTTTCCAGCATTAATGCGCAACCAAATAGCC
This sequence comes from Hedera helix, assembly GCA_947179155.2. NCBI lineage: Eukaryota > Viridiplantae > Streptophyta > Magnoliopsida > Apiales > Araliaceae > Hedera > Hedera helix. Next base: position 12,686,865 of record OX359273.1, on the reverse strand, counting down.
CCTTACGCGCCAGTTGACCGGTCAACGCGGTTCCGCGTTTTGCTGACGTCATCATCCTCCTCCGCGCATTGCGCGGAGGCTTTCTTCACAAACGTCAAACGACGTCGTTCTTATCCTGCTCGCTGAAGACTACCGCGCAATGCGCGGTTGCGAGTTCTGTTTAATTACGAAATTGTCCCTCCGCGTCTTTTCTTGCTTAATTGCCATAATGCCACTCAGCCTTGCTAAATTAATTTTTTGCCATCCGATTTTTGCATAATTTACAGATTTGCCCCAAGCTTATTTTCCTACAAAATAAAATAATTAAAAATAAATAAAAATAATATAAAAATACTAAAAATCCTAAAAACACATAATAATAAATAAAACTCCTAAAATACTAAAAATAAATAAAAAAACATAAATAAAAAGAAATATAGAAATACAATATACACAATATAAATATAAAAATTAAGTATTAGAGAATAAAAATATTGTGACACCCCGAGATCCCCACCTTCTTTAATTATATCCGATTATATCTGGATATCATAACCATTAACTTTAAATCCATATTAACCGAAATCTCGTGCGTCAAAACTTAACCTTTAACTTTTGAAACCAATCTGTTGACCATAATACTGTCCATTTTTTTTTTAAAAACTTTATCTTTGTTTAACTTATATTCCTTAAACATGTCTCAGGATCGTAACGTTTCTTACCTTTCATTAAACTTAGGTCAAACATTAATAATTTGTGACATAGTCTATTACATTTCATAATCCAGTATAGTTTAGGAGTTATATATCCTATAATTAAAATTTCGCCATGAGTGGTGTACACATGGTGTTGTTTACCTACCTGTTCTGTACTTGTTCCTGTTCATATATACTTGCATACATATTTTTGTATCATACATATTCCTGTTTATATACATTTATCTTATCCTTTTGCAACATTTCTCGGAACACTTTACAGTCACTACTATCATTATGGATTACAAAACCATATAACTTTTCCATCCCTTCATCAAATAATATAATACATACAATTCTATCTCTATAGATTTACAACATCTCTTTATATACACATTTCACATATAACAACTTTGTTCATTCCTATTTCATGCATTCAATACTCTATACCTTAGCTGCACCGGAATCCTCTGGTCTTCTCGTAATTCACCTAAAATGTTAGTTCATGGCAAGTGTGAGTACATAGGCTCAACAAGTAATTCAGATAACACCTTTCATGCTTACACTTTATAATATGCGCCATGCATCTCTACTTTATCATGTTATACATGAATGCCACGTAATTCACTTAATAGTTAAATCACATAATTGCACGTAGGGCACGTTTCAAATCATTTACTACTACACAGTTCGCATAGAACAATAGCACCTTATAGTCTGAACACTTGCCTGGTCTGCATTTATTTACTTAACCTTTGTTGCCTTGCTTGGCTATTTAACCTTTCTTGCATTGGACTGCTACTTCGAAAGCTATCTGTAAACATACAATCTATATTCATCATTATAGGATCATAACTTAATATAACTTAACAAACTTAACTCATAATTACACGACCATTCGTCTCTAATCATTTCACATTTGATGTATTACACCTTATATAGGTTAATAATACATCCTAGCTTGCTTCCGACCTTATTCACAACCTTAAACATACTTTGACTTAGCTTTAGGCATGTTATATTATGTCATTCATGATCTCATTATACCACAACACCCTCTACATAGTCCATTTTTATCAATCTAGGGTTTACATAACTTATCTTCATTAATTAGTATCAAAACATTTCATTTCGGGTCAAAAATATCATTTTTTTAAAACTCTGGCAACCGCGGCCCTGGCCGGCTTTTGGCCTAGAAATCTGCGGCCCCGGCCAAAACCTCTCAGCCAAACTTGGCCTCGGCCGTGGTTTTGCCTACAAAACCATGGCCCCGGCCGTGGTCCTCTTTTCTGCCAAAAACTGAAATTTTGATTTTTGCTGCTGCTTTGGTAAATTTTAACTCCTTCACCATACATCCAATTAAGTTCAAATTTGGACCACATCTAGTCCTTACTACATAGTATTTTACAAAAAATTTACTTGCCTCATTTGGATATTCAAAATCATAGATACACTAGCCCATAGGAGGGTTGTTCATAACATTTACAAACTTAGAAAATTTTTCAGATTTTCAAAACTTAACTTTTGCAAGCTTGTGATTTTTGGCCATTTGCTTCTAAATTCCATTCCAACATTTGACATAGTTCACATAAGACTTAAATGACATGCCCAAGCTTTCAAAACCATAAAACTTCGCACGAGGAGACTTTTGTCCGTTAAAATCCGTTTCGATTCGAAACGATCGATTTCGATCGTTCGAATCGCCAATTCACTCAATTCTAAATCCGTTAATTACTAATTCGACTATAACATGTATAATAACATGAAAATGACTCATTTGATTTCATTTCACCTTTAAATCCTCAAAATTGCCAAAAAATCACCTTTAAATCGGATTTTCCTTAACTTTTCAAAACCTTTCAAATTCAAAACTTAGACACCACTTGACATCTTAACTTCAATGCACAACATAGCTTATCACATACACTTTTAACGACTTTATACGTCCATATAACTTTCATATGCACATTCCAGTGCACTTTACAGATTATTACGTTGTCTACACAAAAAGTATAGCCTAATATTTAACTTTCCTTCACAAAATATACTTCTCATGCTTTTATGACTCTTTGAAGCTATTTAGCATAAAATTTCTCATACTACAAACATGACCAACCTTTATAACTAAGTTTTCCTCAAAACTAACAACAACCAACAAATGATCATGTCTTAAATCATGACTTCTAGCTTAAACACATGCATAATAGTGTACCACCTTTGAAATACTACTCCCAAGCCTAGGGTTTCATGATTACTCCACCAAGAAGCATGTAACTCACACAACTCACATAATCAAACCATGTATTTGAAAAATACATGCATGGTCATCCTTGTTCTTGAACTTAAACATATAAACATAAAAATTTAATACATAAACATCTTTTTACCTTCTTGTAACTTCCTTCTCTCTTGCTATGAAGCTTGATAATCTTGAATTCTTCTATTTTATGGCTTCTTTACTCCTCTTAAGCATTTCTTTAACTATCTTTCATGGCTTTCTCTTCAACCCTAGCTTGTTTCTTTCTTTTCTCTCTTGCCTTCGAACTTACTGGAAACTTGGAACAAAATGAGCTTTGCTTTGCTTAATTATATACATATATGTATTATATCATTTTTCCAACAACTAACTCAAGATAGTTAGCTTAACTCAAGTATAGTTAGGGGCATCTTAAGTCATTTTACATTACTAAACATGGACATAAAAGTTATTACCCAAACATAGGACACATTGGTCATTACCAAAATTGTTGAGGGTAATATTGTCATTAGTCATAAAATCTAGAAAATTTAATTCCTTTAAACCATAAATTGCTTAGCTCCAATCCAATTAAATTCCATTTTGATCCACACTTGTTTCCATAGACTTGAATTTTAATTCCATCATTAAATACACCATAATTGGCTTGTCCCAAAATACTTGTCACACTTTGAAATATCAATTTCATTAATTAATCATTAATTCACAATAATTGCCAATTGCATTACTATTCCATTCTAAAATTTTCTACGAACCTCTTCGGTTCCTCTTTCAATCAATTTCACGTTTCGACATCTCAATATGGTCAACTTGTTCACTTTTCCATAAACCGTCTCCTCGAGAAGCGAACCTCGACCAATTTATCAAAATCCATTATCATTTAATCATTTAAAACTCGTAATACCTTTTCTGCGACTTTTCATCCCTTTACTTATTTACGTAATACACATGTGCTAGCTTTCAGCATTCTTGCCTACAACGTTCTTTTTACTCATTCTCGAGGTATTACATTTTGTCTTTACACATCATAACAAATGATTATCTTATTTCGATCCACAACTATCCATTTCTTAATAAACTCCATAGGCACAAATATTATTATCTTTATTATTTCTTCACTCCACTAAACCGATTAAATTACACAGTTCTTTCCTTTCTGCACATACAAACCTAACTCGTCATTTCTCATATCCTCGCCTCTTCAGGCCTACTCATTTAACTTGCTACCAATATTCATAACCAACCCTCTATTCACTTTTGCTTTCCTCATCATTTCCTCAATTCTTATATCTATGATCGCTTACATATGCATTTACACATAATCAATATAATTCCTGCTGACACATAACAACTTGTCTTACCATAATTCCTTTCAAACTACCTTAATGTGGCATTACTGTCCTTCATCTTAATTTCCTTATAATAACATTTACCCATCATATTTTCATATCTATCACTTACACATTTTACATATATAACTAATCATTTCCTTTATACATTCTCATTTTTGTCGTTCTCTAAATTAACTCATCTTTCTATAGTCGACCACACAGGTCCATTCTAACACCTCGATCACATAATAATTCATAGTTTATCATTCATTGATACATCTGTCATTCAACACTAGGTTTTTAACTAATAACCTTTACTTAATTATCATAATCCTTAATTTAAAAATTCTTTAAAATCCTGGGGTGTCACAAATACCGTATAATTTAGCCTTATCAAATACCCCCACACTTAGATTTTTGCTTGTCCTCAAGCAAAACAAGAACAAAAAAACTATAAAATTAAAACTAATAACCAAACAACTTACTTGAGCAACAGATCAATATAAATTTCAACATCAGTCTCAAAGATTTTTTAAATGATAACTCAAAGAAAGTTTCAAAACCATGCAAAATCTAGAACTTTAACATATTTATTAATCTTACTCTACTCAAGATCTTTTGTGTGTATGTGAATCCAAATGTATCAAACTAATCAAAACTCGGATAAGTTTAGGTTATTAATTACCTTATAAAAGATATATAATAAAACTCAATATATTTATTTTTCACATCACTCTTTGCTAATATAGACAAATATAAATCAGAAAATCAAAAGGTTTCAAACAATTATATATACTAGGATTATTAATATGCATTTTTTTTTCATATATTTTTTCATTTTTTTTTTCTTTTAATGGGTGCATTTTATGCTCCATCCCATTTTTTTTCTTTTTTTTTTCTTTAGTGAGTGCATTTAACGCTCCATCTCACCAGCGAGTGCATTTTACGCTCCATCTCGCTTTTTCATGTGTTTATGAGTGAGTGCATTTTATGCTCCATCTCAACTCACCACAAGATTTTTTTTCCTTCAATAATAATCCTAGACAAATTACCTAAATCATTTCTTCCAAATTATATTTTGTCTTATATTTCACTTCGAATAATGATCAAATAAGATATAAAGCTCAAAAATATCTTTCATAAGCATTTAACCAGTTAAACTTTCTCTAAATTAAAACTAGCACAAACAAATGGATATAAATGCATAAAAATTTTAAAGATCTCAAATAAAGTAATAATCAATAAAAAGTCAAAATTCAGACTAAGCAAAAATTTATCCCTTTTCCAAAAGCTATTAAATAAAAATCAAAATTTTATCATCAATTAAAAATTAAAATTCAAATCAAAATATTGCTCAACTGACTCAATTCTAAAAAAAAACTATCTCATTTTCGTAGGCAACACGGTTACACTTAGCACGTATAACAAGCCTTTAAACTCCAAGTGGACGAGTTTTGTCTCGTGAGGGTTTGCAGTGAATTTACCCACAAAATTCCAAAATTTTAACCTAAATAATAAAAAAAAACATTTTTTTTCTTTTTCTTTTTAAACCTAAATAAAATAACCTAAAACCCTTCCCCCACACTTAAAACTTACATTGTCCCCAATATAAAGTAAAAATGCAAAGATAAAGGCACAAATAACAAAAATAAAATACAAAAATAAAAAGAAAGAAAAGTCTACTTCACTTGGGTTGCCTCCCAAGCAGCGCCTTTATTTATTATCATTGGCTCGACAACAGGCCAAACCACTACGTCACTCCAACTTCATGAATTTTGAGTACCCCATCCATTACAATATTCCTCATAGGTAGATTACATCTCGTCTTTGCATGATATGATTGTTCCGGAATGAAATCCTGCAAAATAAAAGGTAAAAATTTATTTTGAGTAACAGGTAATGGAATGAAAAGTTCTGTAAATTTATTTAAAATCAATGGCAAAGAATTTAGTGAATCTGTAGCCCTCTTCAACTCTTATTTCGGCTCAATTTCTTCTTCTTCTTCTTTTGTCAATCCCAAGGTATGCGTAATGGCCTATTCTAGATTTTCCTTTTCATTGTCTGTCGTTTCTGGAGTTCCCTCATCTTTACCACTGCTTAACACAATTTCATTGTCCTCTTCCTCATAATCCACCATTGTGTGAGAGGGTAATTCTTCAACACTTTGCACCTCCAATTGACTGACCGCAACTTTCAGTTGTTCTACTTGAATACTTATACGCTGAATATTCACATTTGTTTCCTGTTGAAATTGCAAAGCATCAATCATAAAATATTTAAACATAGCTTCTAAAAACAAATTAGAGTTAGAATATTGGTCCTGTTCTTGATCATTGGGATATGTCTGATTGAACTGTTGGTAATCTGGCCAATGTTGACTTGCAGGTTAGTGCACTTGTGGATCCCACCATTCTGAGTAGTACGTGTTTGAATAGGGATCATAGTTCCCTTGCGGTTCAAGGAAACCATCTGCATCATTTACTTGTCCATAGGACTCCTCTCGAAGCATTGGACACACCTCCGTTGGATGTCCTACTATGGAACAAATCCTACAAGCCTTTATTGGTTGTTTTCCACCTGCAGCCCAGGCATAGATAACAGAAGTTAGTTCATCGACTTTTTGTTGAAGAGAAGAAATTTTTACCGCATTAAAATAATCATCCTTTTGGTTCCAAGCCATGATTTTCTCCTTCACCTGTACACTCAATTAAACTATGAAAAACAAAAATAAAATAAATAAATAAACTAGAAAAATAAACTACAAAGAAAACAAAGAATAAATTAAAGCAAAACACTCCCCGGCAACGGAGCCAAAATTTGGGATGCTGTCACAAATAACAAAAAATAAAATCTTACTTTGAAAAATATTAATATAGTAGTGAAAGTAAGAGTCGAACCCACAGAGAGTGAATTGTTTTAATAAATCAAATGTTTTTAAAAATATCTAATTAAATGGGGGGTTTGGAATTATTTATTTAACTAATTAAAATTCAAACAAACAAATAAAAGTGAATAATAAATAAATATGAGAAAAATCAATTAAAACAAACTTCAGTTCCTTAGTTCAGTATCCCCTTCTTTTAATCAACAAATTAATCAAGTTATTATTATCCTTTCCTTCAATTAAAATTAATAATCGTAGATAACCGACAATCGCCAAGCTACCCGAAGTCCTCCTTAAATTTTAAATCTAATGTAGCAATTGCTCACAAAAGACCCTAACTATCATACAACCTAGAACTATCAGTCTAGATTTAATATAACAGTTGCATTAAAAATTAGAGAATTAGATTATTCCAATCAACAATCTCAACATCGCGGACCATTTTACTTGCCATCTTGATAACCATAATAATATTCAAAAGTTTGTCCACAATCAAATATTATTAATTGCTACTTATGATCAGATAAAATATCGTTTGCTTAATATCAAATGTTAATCTAGCATATGATAAATTATTGATTAACCTAACAGGCCATTATCAAATTAATCAAGCAAATATCATAAAACAATTAAAACAGATTATCAAGAATAAATCTCATGCATGAAGGAATATATAATAAAACTCAATTAGAACATTAATTAAAAATAACGTTCAACATCCCTTTAGAACTGAAAAATAAAATTAGTCAAACATAATAAAAATAATACCCAGTAGTTGTAAAACTCTCTCCAAGAAATTAGGAGAAAGATCTCCCAAAAGCTTCTTCTCCTTAATAAAAGATTGACCCTCTATTTATAGGCCTATAACTTGTCCAAACCCTAATAGAATTTACAATTAAAAATAAAAGAAAAAAATTTAATTATTATCCAAACCTTAGTTGGAATTAAAATCCAATTTGGAATCAAAAAGTAGCAAAAATCCCAAATTAATTCCGTTTCCAGCATTAATGCGCAACCAAACAGCCCCTTACGCGCCAGTTGACTGGTCAACGCGGTTCCGCATTTTGCTGACGTCATCATCCTCCTCCGCGCATTGCGCGGAGGCTTTCTTCACAGACGTCAAACGACATCGTTCTTATCCTGCACGCTGAAGCCTACCACGCAATGCGCGGTCGCGAGTTCTGTTTAATTACGAAAATGTCCCTCCGCGTCTTTTCTTGCTTAATTGCCATAATGCCATTCAGCCTTGCTAAATTATATTTTTGCCATCCTGTTTTTGCAGAATTTACAAATTTGGCCCCAAGCTTATTTTCTTACAAAATAAAATAATTAAAAATAAATAAAAATAATATAAAAATACTAAAAATTCTAAAAACACATAATAATAAATAAAACTCCTAAAATACTAAAAATAAATAAAAAGAAATATAAAAATACTATAAAATTACCTAAATTAACATAAATTAACTAAAATCCTATAAAACTTATTAAAACCAAAATATGCTAAATAATTAAACATTTATGCACACAATAAATATAAAAACTAAGTATTAGGGAATAAAAATACCGTATAATTTAGCCCTATCACGTACAAAAAGGGGAGTTAACAATGAGGGTCCAAGACCACGAGGTGACATGTAATGTGTTTAAGGCCATGAAATTCCCAAAGGATAGTGAAAAATGTTTCAGAGTTGATCAAATTGACGAAGCTGTTAGGAGTGTTTTGATGGAAAATACAAGTGCAGATCCTTTAGAGTCAGTAATGATCAGTGACGTGGTTTCTGATGAGCCAGGTGCATTAGAATTGGCTCAAGTGCTAAATTCAACTCCAACATTCAACCGGGTTAAGTCAAAGTTTGAAGCTCTGGACTATTCGGGAGACTCATCAAGTAGAGTCAAGTCATCAATAGAGGAACCGCCAACTCTAGAACTCAAGCCGTTACCCAACCATCTTCGGTATGCTTATCTTGGTTCTTCATCCACATTACCAGAGATAATATATGCGTCCCTCAATGAGATTCAAGAGGACAAGTTGTTAAGGTACTTCGGCAGTACAAATCAGCTATTGGTTGGATCTTGGCGGACAGTAAAGGGATAAGTCCATCATTCTGTATGCACAAGATCGTGCTTGAAGAGGAGGCAAAACCGGTTATAGAGCACCAACGAAGACTCAATCCCATAATGAAAGAAGTGGTCAAAAAGGAGATCATCAAATGGTTGGATGCAGGTATAATCTATCCCATTTCAGATAGCTCATGGGTGAGCCTGGTCCAATGTGTGCCAAAGAAAGGGGGGATGACGGTAGTTGCAAATGAGAATAATGAACTAATCCCTACAAGAACAATCACGGGTTGGCGGGTGTGTATGGACTATAGGAAGTTGAATAAAGCCACTCGTAAAGACCATTTCCCTCTACCGTTTATCGATCAGATGTTGTACAGATTAGCAGGGCATGAGTATTATTGCTTATTATACGGTTACTCAAGTCCAAGGATCACTTGTACGACTATCACATAAGGAACTCCTATTGACAGACAAGTAAAACTCCATTAGGTGTTCCTTGAGCGAGTCACGTTCAGTGAACTTATTCTCTAATAAGCACCTACATACTTGCTTTAATGTCTCTACACAAATGATTATGAGATCAATCATCCTCTTCATAAGAGCAAGCACAGTATGTACCAATCTATCCGGATCTACTAATCCCCTTTTTAGTAATCCAACGATTAGGAACAATTTTAGTTTTGAGCTACCTTGAATTTAGATCTTATTAGCATGATCCTCATCATGGTTCTAAAAGCATTGCTCGAAAACTATGGGTTTATCCATTTGATTAATTCAAGTAATTAATCATGAATAAAGAAATGCCTTGATACTTTTATTAATAAATGACCAAGATTACAAAGTATATGCTTATCACATCAAATGCTTACCAAGATTACAAAGTATATACTACTTTCAGGAATCGGCCAAGCGGGAGGAATTCTTGTAAGAAATCATGGAACAGTTCGAGATAAAATGTCATCTCCCAGGACAGTCGGCGCACAATGAGAAGGGGAGAAAGGAACTGTCAAAAGGCGAGCAGATCATGTCTTTCATCAATTGGGTCGGATTAGCAGTTCCCAAAGGAGATATAAATGAAAGCCAATACCAAGTCACCGCGATCATTGAGGAGGTTCCAGATGTAGAGGCCCCCTCCATCACTCGCTTTAAAACCGAAGTGATCAACACGAATTGGACCATGCAGCCGGTGATATCCAGAAAAGGGTAAATCTAGGAATGGTAGGGAATCCCGTCCAATAGGGGGATCAAGGGGTTTTTAAGACGGTGTTTTTATTTTATGTACCTGCACATCTATATCATATTTTGTCATGATTATTAAAAAAGAAATTCATGTACTGAATGTTTATATATACCACAAATATTTTTGTTTTATGTCAGGTGTCCCGATTTGAATTATTCTAGCTTAACAAACGATTTTCCAAATTTGAAAGACGATTACGATTTTGATATAGAACTGGATTTCGATTTGATGGGAATTGAGCAGGACGAGACAAGTAATGACGACACTCCCGACGAAATTAAAGAGTGGGTCGAGGATAAAACCCAAACCCAACCTCGACCAAACCATTACCATTAATATAGGAACCCCTTAAAACCCTAAAGAGCTGAAAATTGGGACAGACCTGACCACCAACTAGAAAGCAGAGGTAACTAAGTTATTGAGCCGATATGAGGATGTGTTTGCTTGGTCACATGATGACATAGTCGGATTGTCCACGGATATTGTGGTACATCGATTGCCCATCAAGGAGGGTTTCAAGTCGGTTAATCAAAAACTGAGGAAATTGAAACCGGAGTGGAGCTTAGAGGTGAAGGAAGAGATAGTCAAGTAATTCAAACTTGGAATCATCATGGTGTCCACTTACCCAGAATGGCTTTCCAATATGGTCCCAGTAGCGAAGCCCGGAGGAAAGGTGAGAGTATGCGTTGACTATAGGGATCTGAACAAGGCCAGTCTCAAAGATAATTTCCCAGTGCCTTTCATACACACCTTGGTGGATAATACAGCCCAATATGAAATGTATTCATTTGTCAACTGCTTCGTGGCATATCACTAAATAATGGTGGCAGAGGAGGACCAAGAAGACTGCCTTCATCACCCCTTGGGGCACGTTTTGTTATAGACGACTTGCTTTCGGTCTCACAAATGCAGGAGCCACTTATCAGAAGGCAATGATGGCCCTATTCCACGACATGATGCATAAAGAGATAAAGGTCTACGTGGACGATATCATTATGAAATCAAGGGTTGAATCTGACCATGTGACTCATCTCAAGAAGTTATTTGATCGGCTCAGGAAGTACAACTTGAAGCTCAATCCAGCAAAGTGTGCCTTTAGAGTTCAGTCGGGCAAGCTCCTTGGGTTCTTGGTGAGCAACTGGGGCATTGAGTTGGATCTGGCTAAGATTAAAGCCATTGTGGATATGCCAGCACCTCGTGCAGAGAATGAGATAAGAGGATTCTTAGGGAGGATAAACTTCATCAGCCGGTTCATATCCCATTTGACGACCACCTGCGAACCAATCTTTAAATTGTTAAGGAAAAATGCTTCTCGAGAATGGAACGAGCAGTGCCAAAGGGCCTTTCAGACCATTAAGAAGCAATTGACGGAGGTGCCAGTGCTGGTACCCCTGAAGGAAGGGATCCCTTTGTTCATGTATATATCTGTCAATGTCATGGCGATGGGTTGTATGTTGGGGTAGAAAAATGAATCGGGCAAGGAGCATGCCATTTATTACCTCAGCAAGAGATTCAGTAGCTGTGAACAGAATTACACCCCAATCGAAAGGACATATTGCGCCTTGGCGTGGGTTGCTATGAGATTATAACATTACCTTCATGGACTCACTACCTATTTGATTTCTCGAATAGATCCCTTGAAATATATATTTGAAAGACCAATGTTGAATTGTCGATTGTTGAGGTGACAGTTAATCTTACAGCAGTTCGACATCCTTTATGTTATCCATAAAGTTGTAAAAGGGTAGGGAATTGCATATCAGTTATCAGAGATGCCGTCTGGAGGATTGGAACCTTTAGAAACTTCTCTACCAGGTGAAGACATATTATGGGTTCAACATACGAGGTGTGATGATGAAAGGCAATTTTGGAAAATGTATTTCGACGGTGCCATGAATGCTGAAGGGGCTGGAGCCGGAGCGGTCCTGGTTTCTATTACGGGTAAGCAGTACCCTGTTCTCACCAAATTATAATTCAGTAATTCGAACAATACGGCTGCATATGAGGGATGTATACTGGGACTCAGATTTTCCCACAATATGGGCGTGAAAAGATTAGCCGTGTTCGGAGACTCAAGGTTAGTAATTAGACAAGCGACATGGGTGTATGGCACTAAGGAGCTTCGATTACTCCCGTATCACCGGTGTGTTGTCCAGTTAATGCAAGAATTTGAAGACATAGCATTTTGGCATATTCCCAGGGGACAGAATGACTTTGCCAATGCATTAGCCACCCTGGCTTCATTAGTCCACATACTCAAAAGTAAAGCCACTCCCCAGATTGAAATAACGGTACAAAATGCCCCCGCTTACGAAGAACACGTTGCGGAGTTATCCGATGAGGTGGTTCACCCAAATCAGCCCTGGTATCATGACATCCGGGAATATTTGAGGAATAGATCTCTCCCCGACCAAGCGAACCGGACGGAGAGGCAAAGAATCCAAAAGATAGCGATGAAATTCTATTTAAGCGGAGATTCCCTGTACAAGAGGGATGTTGGCTTGGATTGTTGTGATGTGTGGATGAAACTCAAGCACAAAAAATCATGGGCGAAGTACACGGTGGAGTATGTGGGCCATATATGAGTGGACCGATGTTAGCCAAGAAGATTTTGAGAACGGGACACTACTGTTATCACTTAAGGCCGACTGTGACGATCATGTCAATCGATGTTACCAATGCCAAGCACACGGTAATGTGATTCATGCGCCTCCTAATGAATTGCACTGTATGACTTCCCCTTGGCCCTTCTCCATGTGGGGTATGGATGTAATCGGACCCGTGGAGCCCAAAGTGAGCAATGGCCACCGGTTCATCTTCATCATGATTGATTATTTCACCAAATTGGTGAAAGCAGCTTCTTTCCCCAAAGTAACACAGGAAATCATAGTCAGCTTCATCAGGAACAATGTCATTCGCCGATATGGACAGCCTGAAATCTTGGTGTCCCACAATGCCAAGAATCTGAACAACGCCCTTATGAAGGATTTATGCAACCAATTCAAGATCAAACATCTCAATTCCGTCATTTTTAGACCCAAAATAAATGGGGTTGTGGAAGCTGCAAATAAGAATATAAAGAAGATTATGGCAAAAATGTCCGCCAATCATTGGGGATGGCCGAATTTGCTGCGCCTCACACTGTTTGCATATCGAACATCAGTTTGTACGTCTACAGGGGCAACCCCTTACGCCTTGGTATATGGGATGGAGGTTGTTTTGCCAGTTGAGATGGAGATGGCGTCCCTCAGAATTTTGCTCAATGCTTGGATTGACGAGGAGGATTGGATGCAAAGTCGGTACGACCAATTAGCCCTGATAGATGAAAGAAGGGTGGCTGCTATATTACATGGTCAGTTGTATCAAAAACGCATCTCTCGATCGTATGACAAAAAGATACGGTCCCGAAAGTTCAAAGAAAATGACTTAGTACTGAAGAGGGTCATGCCCTGTCAAGACGAAGCGAGAGGGAAGTTCACTCCAAATTGAGAAGGACCTTTTGTGATCAAGTCCTATCGGGAGGGGCCCTCATCCTACAAGAAATGGACGGCGAGGTGTTTCCACAGCCCCTAAATTCTAAATTGGTGAAACGGTTTTATGCTTAAAAAAAAAAAAAAAAAAAAACTCACCATCTCTCCTTGCACTTCGAACTACGTAGGACCTGATCTCCTGACCTTGTGGGAGTACGTAGGCAGCCATCATGGCACAATCTGTTCTCTACAAAATAATAATTCATGTCCCTGTACGAAACCCGTTCCCAAAAGCCCAGAAAACTCCTTTAATAAAATACCTTCAAGATCTTACCAAAACCAGTTATATAATCAGCCCAAAATTCGAGACCTACTCCGATGAAATCAAAGGGTTGTGCGGTGATATCGGTTGAATCCCAATCAAGACTCGAGGAAAGAAAGAAGGTAATATATCAAAATCGTAATCAGCTGGATAAAATGATGATCCAAATAGAGGACGACGATACATCAAAAAGGGAAATGACTAAACCATAAATATTTCTCTATATATACAAAACATTTTGATTACAAAGTCTTTCTTTTAAATAATAATGATGAAACTGACATAGACTATACAGGGAGTAAAATAATCTACAGATCAGAAACCAGCTGAAGCAGGAGAGACAAAATAGCCGATGCGTCATAAACCTCGGGCTCGCCTGCAATCTGCTGCCCCATCATGTCAATTCAGGCCAAAAGAGCAGCAGCACTACTGACAGTCATAGAATGGACCTCCATAATAACTCTGACCTGCTCTGTGATGTTATCTCTGGCAGAGAAGGCGGCATCCCGAGCTAGTACAGCAGCATTCCGCTCGGCGTGAGCGGTATCCCTCTCAATCTCAGTAGCACTCAATGCTGAACGGAGCCTGGTACCCTCAATCATCAGTCTCTGGATACGATCCGCCGAATCAGAGCAAGAGACATGTACCGAAGCAGGAATGTCCTCAATATCAGATATGGGCGCTAATTCTGAAAACTCCGAGGGGATAACCGCGTCTGAACTAGTCTCATCTAGGGAAAACCCTCGAGAACCATCCAATACCCCAATCTGGTTAAAATCAACAATCTCAGGATCTCCTCACAACCATCGCAGATAATCAGGTGTCTGACCAGGATGACTGTCCCTAAACTCGGCCGAGACCCTATGAGACCAAAGATCATATACCCTCAACATCTCCCTCTCTGTCTGAAATGATATAAGAAATCAGTAATCAGCTGCACCCGCGAAAAGATGAAGCTCCTGCATCTGGTCAAACTACCCCATAACAGCTATGGGATGATAAGTCGTCACCTCTCTCAGACCAGGAAAAGGGAGGAAATCCAAAGGGGGCACATGAGTCAAGAAACTCATGAAGGAGAAATAACCTGAGTAGATTAGGAGATGGAAGGGCTCCTCCATGGCCGATAAGAAGTCCCTCCATGAAGCCGCATCGGTGCATCGCTTGGGGCGAAATGAGAACTGCATGGCCAAGCTGTGGCTAAAGCAAAACCCGTGCCGACGGTGTTGGTATGCAAAAATATGGCATACATATAATCAAATTATATAAGCGCAACGGAAGCAAGAAAAATCAAATTTTAAATTTTTTTGTACAAACCAATAACCCGGATCTTTCTTATGCGACAATTATTAATTGAGCAAGGATAAAAGAATTTATATCTTTTAGAACCAAGCTTCCACGGGTACAAGTCCATCTCCCTTTAATCCTTCACTTTCTTCTTCAAATTCACCGATTAGACTCCACGGATCAATGTTAGCTCCCCAAGTGTGAAACCTCTAGAGGTGATCTACCAAGAGATCAATGAATTAAAGAAGTGGATTATAAATTTTCTAAACCATGAGTGGCTAGCCCTAATTCTCTCTCTCTAACTCCTTAGATGTAGAGAATTATGGAGTACTCTCTCTATTCTAATGAAAGAGTATGTAACCTTGATCTATGATAAGACTCATCTTGTTTATAGATCTAATCAACCCTCCTAAACTATTTAGGATTAGGGTTTTAATTTAATTCCCAATTTAATTAAGAACTAAATTAATTAATTACAATTCCTAAACCATTTAGGAACTAAATAATAATATTAGTAATAATAATAATAATAATAATAATAATAATAATAATAATAATAATAATAAAAAGACTCCTCTTATTAATCTATAATTAGTATTTCTAAAATACTAAATTATAAATATTAAGCTATTTAATTTATTCTATCACCATAGTATAAATTAAATATATATAATTTATTATAACGATTATGCCATACACTTCTAAAATAAATATTACACTTTTGCGGTGTAACCCTTTAGGTTCTCCATATTAAACCGGTTGTATAATAAATAAATTAGAACAATTTTAATTCATTTATTACGAATTAACTCTTTAATTCAGAATAAATAATTATTCCACAATAAGAGTAAGCCCCCTTAGCAATTAGTCGACTTTCCAGATAATATAGATTTCAACATTTGATCGTAAAAGAACCTTTCAGTAAATAATTACCATACAATTCAATTATTTTACCATACAATGTCCCAATCAAATATAAGACACGGAATTTCTATCAAGTCTTATTAATTTGATCATATGCATTTCAATTCACAAATACACAACTCTAGTTAATGTAAATTAGAAACTCCTTTCTAATTCCATTCAACCCTGGTCAAGGATTTCTGAGTTGTCACTTATTGAATCGCATAGGACATTCTCTCTCTTTACTGGAAGTGGTAGATCCTTTGTTGATCATTTATCTATCCCCATGTGTACCTTATTATACCCAATCATGTCCTTTGATATACCAACTGTGACGACCCCGAATCCGGGTTCCTCGAACCTCGGATCCGGTTCAACACAAGTACAACATTTTCCTTATCTTTCGTGAATTTTAACAATATTATAATTGCTAAATAATCATTTATTTACAATTATATAACATCTCTTTCTATTCCACAATCGCAATCTTTATACATTCCTATTATGTCTTCATATCAAACATGATACGACATTATATTACAATCAATTTGAGATCATATGTATAATGACTCAATCACACCATCCTATTATCCTTATTCATAAAGGACAACGTCTGAAAATGATATTCAAATAATCTGTAAATGTTTTCTTAACAATTTAAGTTTTCTAATCTATAGCACAACAAAACATAAACTCTTCATATCTACTTACACCAGTGAATGAATTAATCTACCGCAAGGTTTTACTACAAAAGCACCTACGCTTCAATCTTGATGACTCGTTAGTCAATCTTCATCTTTGCCTCTATCGGAGTAATCGGCTTCCTCAAACTACTCTGTAAAGTTTTGTTTTAAGCAAGGGTGAGTACGACGGCTCAGCAAGTCTAACAGTTTCACATAACACGTAAAAACAGTTCAATCATGCTTCATGCTTCATGCATCTTATGCTTTGCAGTACATACATTTCTCATGCAGATCATGCCTCGCATTTAATCTATGCTTCATGTCTAGCCTCTATCATGACATATAGTTCAATGCAGAACAATTGTCTTAAATCAACTACCGCATATCAACAGTTCAAATCAACTTATTTAACAAAGGCACATTAAAACCTCTTTGCACATAACCACGTATGAGCACATCACAGTTTAATAACAACTTATAAATCATGCACATAATGCAACATGTTCTGAAAAACTTGTCTGGTTTGCTTCTACCAGTTACGCTTATTTGCGTCTCTCGTTCAACCTACAATTTGTATATAGAATTGACATAATCATTAGTTACAATGACTATTAATTAGTTTTTAACTTAAGACTTTAACTTCAAAATATTAATTAACTCTTTAGTTGTCCGACAAATGAACATTTACGTTCCGGACAAAAACCCTAGCCCAAACCTAGTTGGACATGTCGGGTACACTTAACCAACTTAAGCGTTCACTATACGTTCATCGTACAACCCACTTTCGATAAGTTGTCTAAATTAGTCACAAAGGGATTAATTATATTGGTTTAATTCAATTAAACTTTCTTATTTTACATAACTTAATGATTTGGACATTTAATAATGTACCAAATACCTAAAAATATTATCAACCTTTGATAATATACACTACGTTCAAATATTATTAACCATTTAATAATATTTTAATCACTTCTTAATATTATTAATCATTTAATAATATTTTAATCACTTATATTATTAACCATTTAATAATATTTTACACACTTATTAATATTATTAATCATTTAATAATATTTTACTCACTTATTAATATTATTAATCATTTAATAATATTTTACTCACATATTAATATTATTAACCATTTAATAATATTTTAATCATTTATTAATATTATTAATCATTTAATAATATTTTAATCACATATTAATATTATTAACCATTGAATAATATTTTAATCACTTAGTAATATTATTCATCATTTAATAATATTTTAATCACTTATTAATATTATTAATTATTTAATAATATTTTAATCACTTATTAATATTATTAATCATTTAATAATATTTTAATCGCTTATTAATATTATTAACCATTTAATAATATTTTAATCGCTTATTAATATTATTAACCATTTAATAATATCTTAATTACTTCTTAATATTATTAATCATTTAATAATATCTTAATCACTTATTAATATTATTAACTAAATAATAATATTTTACTCACATATTAATATTATTAACCATTTAATAATATTTTAATCACTTATTAATATTATTAGTCATTTAATAATATTTAATCATATATTAATATTATTAACCATTGAATAATATTTTAATCAGTTATAAATATTATTCATCATTTAATAATATTTTAATCACTTATTAATATTATTAATCATTTAATAATATTTTAATCACTTATTAATATTATTAATCATTTAATAATATTTTAATTGCTTATTAATATTATTAACCATTTAATAATATCTTAATTACTTCTTAATATTATTAATCATTTAATAATATCTTAATCACTTATTAATATTATTAACCAAATAATAATATTTTACTCACATATTAATATTAGTAACCATTTAATAATATTTTAATCACTTATTAATATTATTAACCATTTAATAATATTTTACTCACATTCTAATATTATTATTCATTTAATAATATTTTTTTGACTTTATAATATTATTATTCCTTTAATAATATTTTAATAATTTTCTAATATTATTATTTATTTAATAATATTTTATTAACTTTAATATCCTTTAATTATTATTTAATATTAATTAAATAATAATTATTTATTTATTTAACTTTACTTATTATTTAATATCGATTAAATAATAAATAACTAAATCATTTAATTTAACATCTTTTAATTATTATTATTAATTAAATACTAATTAATTAATTACTTAACTTTACTTATTATTTATTATCCATTAAATAGTAAATACCTAACTCATTCACTTTAACATCCTTTAATTATTATTTAATATTTATCAAATAATAATTAATTAATTACTTAACTTTACTTATTATTTAATATTAATTAAATAATAATTAATTCATTTATTAGCTTATTTACACACTAATAAATAGCTAATTGATGATGAATCACCCAATTTTTTTTCACATATTATTTTATATCACTCGAATATTATGTCAAGAGTTCAAATATCATTTTTCTGTAATTAATAATAATTTTCCTATAATTATTATTAATTTAGTAAGCTTTAATCCATCATTAATTCTAATAAATACCAAATAACAGAAAATTTTAAATTTTAAATTTTTATAATTTTCTTTATAAAATTATAAGCATTTTCTCTTTTGGAACCAACCCAAGAACCGGCCTAAAAATGTCCGAACCGGCCCTACCTAGAAATCATGAAAAACCGAAAAAACCGAACCGGCCGGTTTTTAAAAAAAAATAGGCAAATTACTTTCTGAGTTTTCCAAACTTGGGGTCTCCGACGGGAACTTGAATAAAATGAAATCCACAAGTCCGATTGAGGTCTATTAGGTATAGATGGATTC
Source organism: Hedera helix (assembly GCA_947179155.2). Taxonomy (NCBI): domain Eukaryota; kingdom Viridiplantae; phylum Streptophyta; class Magnoliopsida; order Apiales; family Araliaceae; genus Hedera; species Hedera helix. The sequence continues at coordinate 12,666,907 of OX359273.1, read as the reverse complement.
GTAGCTTCCCAAACTACATGATTTTGTTATCAAATATCAAATTTGGATTTGTTTTGGTCACTGAAAATAGCTCCAAACCAGACTGTTATGCACAGCCCTAAAATCAATGGGGTGTTTTGGTAGAAAATCCATATCTTGCTCATTTTAAATCGGATTTTAGTCATTCAACTTGGAGAATCTTCATATTTCATGGATCTACCACCCAAAATTAACGGATCATAAATCCGACTTACGGATCGTGAACAGTAATTCCGTGAAGGGACTGTTACGTATTAGATTAACTTGTTTTCGTCGGTAAAAATTTATTCAATGAGTTTGATGAAATTTTTCATCACAAACACATATAAAAATCCGTGTTAAACCCATGTAAACCTAGATCTACCAATTTAGCATGGATCTAAATATCTAGAGCTTGAGAATAACTTTTCTACCATAAATATTCAATATAAAACATAATGAACTTCAAAACTAGGGTTTAGGGTTAGTGTTATACCTTCTAGACTTGTGAGCTACTTTTCTCTCCTTCCAAAGATAGATGATGGAGTTAGATGACATCCAAGCACACTCCTCTTGAAGAATTAGACTTGGCTCACTTGACTCGGTAGTAACTCATTAAGGAACTCACTAACTCACTACCCTTTTTCTTTAACTCACCGAGTTAACTCACTTATTATTCACTCACCATAAAATAGGCTCTCTAGAAAACTTAGCAAACTCCTACCAAAGTAAGCTAAGACTCATATTTATAGTAGATTAAATCTATACATATAACACCTATATGTATAGAATGGACCTCTAGCTTTTTCCAAAAATGCAAGGAATTAATTAGAGTGTTCCACACTTTAGCTCAAGCAATCAATTAATAACTTTTTGACATCCAAGCAATCCCTCCATCACACTCCACCGGTCAAGCTCCTATTTTCCCCTCAATTTCCAATTATTTTTATTCCCAATTTACCAATTAAAGTCTTCTAGAAGCTTGCTTCAATTGGGTCAAAAATTGGGCTTTGAAATTAAATCATTTGGGCCATGGATACTCCTTTGATCCATTGAAATGTTGGGCTACTAATTTAATTTACTAGACTCCCAATTAATTAAAATATTGGGCTAGATTAATTAATTACCCAATCACATAGAATTTTCCACAAGTCTGTCACTTAATTTAATTAATTGGCTTGTTTAAATAATTAAGGAACAATTTAATAATCAAATTTAATTTAATTTATATAATCAAATTGGACTTGCCATATTCAATATTAATTAAATATTTAATTTGGGTTCCTCCCAAAAATCTTAGGTTAGTCCGTTAATTTAATAAATCCATTAATTGGACTTCCTTTATTAAACTTAATTCAATATCTTCCTCGGACAAATTATATAATCCAATGCACACTTTAATTTCCTTAAATTTAATCTACTAGATTAATTCCTTTAGGGCTCCCAACAATTAAAATAATTAAACTCTAAATTGGGTTACCGTAATTAATTCATTGAGCTAGAGTTTGACACAATTTAATTAGATCATTGGCTTGGAAATTAAATCTCACCATTGGGCTTCTCTACATCTCCATTGAGCTTGCTACACCATTTCATTGAGCTAGTCAATTAAATCAATATTGAGCTCTATACCACAACTTAATAATTAAGTTAATTACTTAATTAATTAACTTCTTAATATTGTCATTCTAGACAATCATCCTAAATTTTTCACAACTTTAATTCATGACCTATATAATTAATCTAATTAATTATATTTTATGACTTCATAGTTAAACTAATTAATTTATTAGTTTTATTGAGTATTAATTTACTCATCTTCTTGTTTGGCTAACAAACATCACTCTAGGAATATATAACTATGTATATATATCCTTATAACCGTCTTCACTTGTCAATTGAATTTATTTCTTTAATAAATTCTCTATATGCATCATTACAATATTCTCACATTTAATTTCTAACAAATAAATTATGTTAAAAAAAAATGTTTACCCATTTTCTACACATCTTACTTCTCACATTCTAGGTTTTAAATCTTAAACTTTAATAAAATCAATTAAGATATTATTTAAAATTTTGAAAATATCTGGGCTATTACACCAACAAGTCTTAAGGAATATGTCAAATTATAACTTAGTACACACAAGATACTAAGATGATCTCAAGTCTAAGGATCACTTGTACGACTATCACATAAGGAACTCCTATTGACAGACAAGTAAAACTCCATTAGGTGTTCCTTGAGCGAGTCACGTTCAGTGAACTTATTCTCTAATAAGCACCTACATACTTACTTTAATGTCTCTACACAAATGATTATGAGATCAATCATCCTCTTCATAAGAGCAAGTATAGTATGTATCAATCTATCCGGATCTACTAATCCCCTTTTTAGTGATCCAACGATTAGGAACAATTTTAGTTTTGAGTTATCTTGAATTTATATCTCATTAGCATGATCATCATCATGGTTCTAAAAGCATTGCTAAAAAACTATGGGTTTATCCTTTTGATTAATTCAAGTAATTAATCATGAATAAAGAAATGCCTTGATTCTTTTATTAATAAATGAACAAGATTACAAAGTATATGCTTATCACATAAAATGTGATTCGCTTAAGGGCATACTACTTTCAATCTCCCACTTGCACTAAAGCCAATCGCCATTTGGTATCCCCACACCATTCTTCTCTAAGTGGCGTACAAATTGCTTAGAAAATGCTTTAGTTAATGGATCTGTAATGCTATTTGGAGAGTCTACCATCTTTATGGTTTTGTCACCTTTTCAATGATTTATCTTATCATATAAAAGTGCTGCAACACATGTTTGGACTTCAGATGAGACCTAGGTTCCTTGGCGAATTAAACTCCTTTAATGTTAGGAACCATTATAAGTTCTATAATAAACTTGTTGAACCAAACAATCACCTTTGCAACTTCACTTATAGTTATTTACTATGTCTTTGTCACTAAATTAACAACTCTTTGCTGTTTGGAACTTTTCCAATTCACTGCAACACCGTTCACGATAATTATATTACCTGAAACGGATATATTGTTATCTTGAGTTTGTTAAACCCTCTAGTTTTATATCAGACCCATCATTAGAAACACTTTTCTAATATTATTCTGCAAAATTGAACTAATATCTGCTTATCAAACATAAGCAATATCAAGTCTAATACATATCAATGAATCAATGTACGTTCATTGGGTCAAGCCGAGCATCATTTATGATCTATTTCTATGATCTTTATCTCGAATAGAATGTTATGATGCTTCTCTCAAGTCCTTGATGGAGAATTTTTTAGACAACCACATCTTTACTGATTGTAGCATTGGTATGTCATTCCTTATCGATATTATATCAACATATGATACTTGGAATGTCACAGTGCTCCCACTAACCTTTGTACATACTTGGTTCATCCTCGTCTTTTATAAAATCAAACTCTTTTGATTGTCTCATCAAAACGGATGTTCCATCTTTGAGAAACTTGCTCCAATCCATAATTGGATCGTTATAACTTACACACTTGATTTGCTCCATCTATATGGAGATAAATCCTTTAGATTTTATTATACATACATCTTTTTGTATAGTAAGCTGCAACTGCAAGTAAAATCCGAATTGATATATGCATTTTCACTAGTGAAAAATTTCATCATAGGCAACTCATTGACCTTGTTTGAAATCTTTTTACCACAAGTAAGGTCTTATAGGTCTCCACCTAGCCATCTATTTTAGTCTTTCTTTAAAGAACCATTTCGGATTTTATGGTCATCGACCATTTCTCTTGAGTATCTAATACTCATATCTTATCGTATATATCTGGATCATCATCCACTATGATGCGTACCTTATCATCATCATCTATGATGAATCCATACCATTCAGGTATCTTCGGTACTAAACCAGATTTATGACTTGGTTGTGATACAATAGGTTTATCTAATTGTACAAATTTCTTCACTTGATCTATTGTATTTTGTGGTTCTTGAACTTCTTCAAGATCTATTTTACTCCCACTAACCCTTTAACGAAAAACTTCTTTTTCTTATAAGGCAACGTGTTTCAACAAACACCTTTTAGTTAGTCGGATTATAGAAGTGATACCCTAAACTTTCTTTAGAATATACCACAAGTTTACACTTATCAGATCTTGTCCCTAGCTTATCATGTCAAACCTTTTGACATAAGTTAGACAATTAGAAAATTACAAAAAGTGGAGTAAATTCCCAAAATCGTAGTAAGGATTGAGGGTATTAAATACGTAAGACATGTGTTTCATTGTGAGAAAGCCACTTGTCAAGTAACGGTGTTATGTACTGCATTTTAGTATATATAACAGATTATTTAAAAATAAACTATTTCTTTTTATTATTTTAAAATTATCCAAAATAAACTCTTTTATTTTAAAATTTTAAAATCTGTACAAAATTACCAAACTGTTTGACTAATTAATATATATATATATATATATATATATATATATATATATATATATATATATAGCCTATAATCCGAACGTGGCATTTTTATTGCTTTATCATACTTCACCAAAAATCGAAACAGTGCAGTCTTTTGTTTGGAAATCATATATAAACCGAAACCCAAAGTCCTATCAATTCGTTAATCATCCGAAAATTAATTTTGGTATTTTAAAAAAAAATAATTTTATATAATAAATTAAATCTAATAAATTATTCTAAACACATACCTCTACATATATAAAATTAAAACAATTAATAATTCGCATAAATTTGGCTTTTGATGCCACTGTTGATTTACCAAAACATGGTCTACATATAATCAAATTATATAAGCGCAACGGAAGCAAGAAAAATTAGATTTTAAATTTTTTTATACAAACCAATATCCCGAATATTTCTTATGCGACTATTATTAATTGAGGAAGTATAAAAGAATTTATATCTTTGTAGAACCAAGTTTCCACGGGTACAAGTTCATCTCCCTTTAATCCTTCATGTTCTTCTTCAAGTTCACCGATTAGATTCCACGGGTCAATGTTAACTCCTCAAGTGTGAAGCCTCTAGAGGTAATTCACCAAAAGATCTATAAATTAAAGAAGTGAATTTTTAGTTTCTCCAAATCATGAGTGGTTAGCCCTAATTCTCTCACTCTCTCTCTCTAACTCCTTAAATTTAGAGAATTACGGAATACTCTCTTAATTCTAATGAGAGAGTGTGTAATCTTAATCTATGATAAGACTCCTCTTATTTATAGATATAGTCAACATTCCTAAACTATTTAAGATTAGGGTTTTAATTTAATTTCCAATTTAATTAAGAACTAAATTAATTAATTATAATTCCTAAACCATTTAGGAACTTAATTATTTAATAATGAGAGTATTTTTTATTAATTAATTACTAAATCATTTAGTAACTTAATTAATTATTATAATTACAATTCCTAAACTATTTAGGAACTTAATTATTTACAATAGTACTAGTACTTATTAATTAATTCCTAAACCATTTAGGAACTAAATAATAATACTAGTAATAATAATAGTAGTATTAATAATAATAAGACTCCTCTTATTAATTTATAATTAGTATTTATAAAATACTAAATGATAAATATTAAGCTATTTAATTTATTCTATCACCATAGTATAAACTAAATATACTTAATTTATTATTACGATTATGTCATCCACTTATAAAATAAATGTTACTCTTTTGCGGTGTGACCCTTTAGGTTCTCCATATTAAACCAGTTGTATAATAAATAAATTAGAACAATTATAATTCATTTATTACAAAATAACTCTTTAATTCAGAATAAATAATTATTCCACAATAAGGGTAAGCCCCCTTAGCGATTAGTCGACATTCTAGATAATATAGATTTCAACATTTAATCGTAAAAGAACCTCTCAGCAAATAGTTACCGTACAATTCAATCATTCTACCATACAATGTCCTAATCAAATATAAGACATGAAATTTCTATCAAGTCTTATTAATTTGATCATATGCATTTCAATTCATAAATACACAACTATAGTTAATGTAAATTAGAAACTCTTTTCTAATTTCATTCAACCCTGGCCAGGGATTTCTGAGTTGTCACTTATTGAATCGCATAGGACATTCTCTCCCTTTACTGAAAGTGGTAGATCCTTTGTTGATCATTCATATATCTCCATATATACTTTATTATACCCAAGCATATCATTTGATATACCAACTAGTCTTAAGGAATATGTCAAAGTATAACTTAGTACACACAAGATACTAAGATGATCTCAAGTCTAAGGATCACTTGTACGACTATCACATAAGGAACTCCTATTGATAAACAAGTAAAACTCCATTAGGTGTTCCTTGAGCGAGTCACGTTCAGTGAACTTATTCTCTAATAAGCACCTACATACTTACTTTAATGTCTCTACACAAATGATTATGAGATCAATCATTGGTAGCTGTCGTTAACACTCCAAAATTAATCCTTACTTTCAATCACAAACTCAGTATAATAGCAAGCAAGGGTCGAACCCACAGAGAATGATTAATTTATTTTTATGCAATGTAAACTAAATTTGGGGGTTTTGAACTAACTATAATTAACTAAATAAATAAAAGTAAAATAATAAAATTAATTAATAAATTAAAGACTTCAGTTCTACGGTTCAATCTCACCCTTACAATTAATAGATCAATCAATCAAAATATATTTTTATCCTTCCATGAAACTAATAACCCTAGATAACAACAAGCTCTGCTATCTGAAATTTCCCATAATTTTAATCTAACAAAACAAGCTCTTCATTAGATTCTAACCATTATACAACATAGAACAAGCTCTCTAAATTTAATATAATGGAAGCATTAATCACAAGGAAATTAGATTATTCTAAGCAACAATCTCATAAGCTCGGATTGTTTAACTTACATCATGATAACCATAGCAATAAATAAAAGCTTGACCACAATCATCTATCACTATTCACTACCAACGATTAGGAACAATATCAATTACACGTAATATAATTCATAAATCTAGCAATTGATAACAATTTGATTAACTCAACAGGCCAAAATTAAATCAATCAAACCCAATATCAAATAAACAATTAAAACAGATTATCATAAATAATTTCATATGAGGAAGAATAAATAATATTACTGAATTAATTAAATCATTAATTATAATCGGGTTTGAAATTCCCAAGAACTGAATAATAAAATTAGCCAAACATAATAAAAATAATAGATAAAACCTGAGAGAGAGAGCTCCTAATTATCTCTAATAATTTGATAATAATTAGAAAACTACTAAAAATATGAGTCTCCTAATATATTTATAGAAATACAATAATAATCCTAAGCTAATGCGGAAAAGAAATCCAATTTGGAATCAAATTAATGCTCAAAATCCGAAATAATCTCGTTTCCTAGAAATTCCGCGCGCCAAACACGCCCTAACCATGACAGCGTACCGGTCAACGCGCCAACCGCGTCAGCTGACGTCTTCATGCTCCTCCGCGCATTGCGCGGAGGCTTTCTGCAACGGAGGCAAAACGACGTCGTTTCTTATCCCCGCGCCCGTTGTTTTGTCCTCTTCTCCGCGCATTGCGCGGACTGTTACCATTAATCGCCAAACGGCGTCGTTTGGTTCTGCCATGCTGATAGGCAATACGCGCGCATGGCGCGGTCACCCGTAGGAAATTACCATTATGCCACTTAAGTTTGCAGAATTTGTAGATTTGCCCCCAGCTTATTTTCCTACAAAATAAAATAAATAAAAATAAATAAAAATAATATAAAAATAATAAAAATAATAAAAACACATAAAATTACTTAAATTATATAAAATAACCTAAAACACTAAAAATACTTAAAAACTCACAATTAATTAAGCCTAAAAATACCTAATAAATAGGAATAAAATCATACTTATCAATCATCCTCTTCATAAGAACAAGTATAGTATGTACCAATCTATCCGGATCTACTAATCCCCTTTTTAGTGATCTAACGATTAGGAACAATTTTAGTTTTGAGCTATCTTGAATTTAGATCTCATTAGCATGATCCTTATCATGGTTCTAAAAGCATTGCTCGAAAACTATGAGTTTATCCTTTTGATTAATTCAAGTAATTAATCATGAATAAAGAAATGTCTTGATTCTTTTATTAATAAATGAACAGGATTACAAAGTATATGCTTATTACATAAAATGTGATTAGTTTGAGGGCATACTACTTTCAATTTGGCCACCAAAAATACTGAGGCAGATCTTAATACATCTTCGTACTCTCTGGATGTATCGAGTATCTCATACTGTGGGCCTCTTGCAAAATCCTCTCTCGCAATTCAGGCATTAATGGTACCCAAACACGATTTTTAAATCTTAGCAATCATTTGTTATCCACTTTGAACTTGACCTCTTCTCCAGTGGTCATTCTCTTTCTTATCCTATCACATTCTTCATCTTTGTCTTAAGCCTCTTTTACATTGTCTAATAAAGTTGGGCTCGCTTCCGTCCCTATTGACTCCTTTAGATTTTTCATCTACAACTCCATTCGAGTCATTTCTTTTACCAGTTCTTCCTGGTCTGTCAATACAAATAACTTATCCTGCTCTTTCTACTTAGAGCATCTGCTACCACGTTGTCTTTGCTGGGATGATATAGAATCTCACAATCATAATCTTTGATCAATTCTAACCATCTCCACTGCCTCATGTTTAACTCCTTTTGTGTGAAGATATACTTCAGACTTTTATGATCTGTGAATATCTCACATTTTTCTCTATATAAATAATGCCTCCAAATTTTAAGGGCAAACACTACCGCTGCCAACTCTAAATCATGGGTAGGGTATCCCTTCTCATAATCCTTCAATTGTCTTAACACATACGCAATGACCTTACCGTTCTGCCTAAGCACACAGCCTAGTCCCTTGTGCGATGCATCACTATAAACCATAAAACCTCCCGTGTCGTCTGATAAAGTCAACACAAGTGTTTCACTAAGTCTCTTCTTTAACTCCTGAAAACTCTCCTCGCACTTCTCTGTCCATACATATTTCACTACTTTTCTTGTCAAATTTGTTAACGGCGTTGCTATCATTGAAAAGTCCTTCATAAATCTCCAATAATAATCTGATAACCCTAAGAAACTCCTAATTTTCGTCAGCGTCCTTGGTTGTTCCCAATTAATTACCACTTCTACCTTTGCAGGATATACTAAAACTCCCTCCTTGTCAATAACATAACCTAGAAATTGAACTCTCTCTAACCAGAATTCACATTTCGAAAATTTAGCATATAACTACTCCTTCCTTAATATCTCCAACACCAATCTTAAATGTTCGGCGTGCTTCTCTTTCGTTTTGGAATAAACCAATATATCGTCAATGAACACAACTACAAATTTATCCAAATACTGCTTGAATATTCTGTTCATCATGTCCATAAATGTGGTTGACACATTTGTTAATCCAAATGACATTACCAGAAACTTATAATGGCCGTAACGAGTTCTGAATGTCGTCTTGGGTACATCTTCCTTCCTTACTTTTAACTGATGATAATCAGTCCTTAAGTCAATTTTTGAAAGTACTTCGCCCCTTTTAGTTGATCAAACAGATCGTCGATTCTTGGCAACGAGTACTTGTTCTTAATCAGTACTTTATTTAACTCTCTATAGTCCATACAAAGTCTCATCGATCCATCATTCTTCTTTACAAATAGCACAGATGCTCCCCATGGAGAAACACTCGGCTGAATGTACTTCCTATCGAATAATTCTTGTAACTGAACCATTAATTCTCTCATCTCTACTGGAGCCATCCTATATGGTGCATTTGATATCGGTGTTGTCCCCGATACTAAATCAATCACGAATTCAATCTCCCTATTTGGCAGAAGACCCGGCAGTTCATTTGGAAAAACATCCATGAACTCTTTAACTACTAGTATTTGTTCCATCTCAGGATTCACCATGCGTGTATCCACTACATGTGCCAGATATCCTACACATCATTTCTTCAACAGTTTCTTGGCCTGCATCATTGTTAGACAACAAGATTATCTTGACGACTTGCTGCCATAAAATATGACCTTAGACTTATTTGGTGTCTTAAGGTGTATACACTTCTTCTGACAATCAATTACCGCTCCATGGTTAAACAACCAATCCATTCCAAGTATCACATCGAACTCTCCTAACGGTATTGGAATTAAGTTCACACCCAACTTCTGACCCCTGATTTCAGCACAACAATTTCTATGTATATACTCTACAGGAATCACTTCTTTGTTTGCAACTTCTATATTCATAGGGTTTTCTAACTTTTCTCTAGGAAATTCTAACCGTCTAGTGAAATTATCAGACACAAATGAACAGGTAGTACTCGAATCAAACAATATATAAGCATTTATATTATTGATCGGAATAATACCTGACACCACGTCTTTAGATTACACAGCATCTTGTACCGTCATGTTGAAAGTCCGTGTTGTTTGTTTTGCTGTACCGGTCCCCCAATAGCCAAACTGTTGTTATTGCTTTTGTAGCCATTTTTTCCATCATTCTTCTTATTAGGACAATCCTTTATCATATGATTAGAGGCACCGCAGGAATAGCATTTTACTTTCTTTGGGAAAAGACAATTTAGAGAAATGTGCCCCTCCTGTTCGCAGTTGTAGCATGTATTCTTGTCCTTCATGCATTCCCCGGAATGATTCTTCCCACATTTGTTTCATTCCTTCGTCTTTTGAAAATTTCCTAGTTGATTTCCTGAGCTTTTATCATTACTGTTGTCCCACTTACGCTTATTATTGTTGCTGCCACCACTGTTGCTATTCTTATTTCCTCCTTCACTTCTCTTTTTGTTCCTCTCTTAGTTATACCCGGATAACGCCTCGCTTCCTCTTTCAGCTATGATTGACTTCTCTAGCAGAGTTGAGAATGAATCAATCTGTAGCACTGCACCTTGTTGAATACCCATGGTCTTAAAGCATTCTCAAACCTTCTGGCTTTGCGTTCCTCCGTGTCCACCTGATGTGGAGAGAACCTGACCAGCTCATTAAATTTTGCCACGTACTCATGTACCGACATATTCTCCTGCTTCAGTTCTAGAAATTTAACCTCCATTCTACTCTTCATACTCTTTGGGAAGTAGTTCTCATCGAATATTTATTTAAATCTTGCCCATGACACTACACCTTCTCCAGTCCTATTCTGATTAACTTCCCACTAGAAATTGGCTTCCCCCTTCATCATGTAAGTAGCAAAAATAGTCTTTTGCTCCTCCACCACTCTCGCAATAACAAATGCCTTCTCTATCTCCTTTATCCATGATTCTGCCTCGATCAGGTCTGTCATCCCCCTAAACTCCGGTAATCCGACTGCTTCGAAGTCTTTGAAATTGGCCAACTAATTTGACAGCGGTGGCAGATTTCCTATTAATGAATGTCGATTCTGCATTGCCTCTTCTAGCAAATCGACAAAATTTTACATTGGGTTCACGTTGTGTCCTCTCTCGTCATTGTTAACTGACTCTTCTACTCCTTGGTTTCTTAGTGGTTGTCTATGTGGCACCATTGTCTGATTAAAGAAACAAGGAAACTTCGAAGTTATTATTATTTCTAAATCTTATTCTTCCATCTTTTAATATTAAATATTATATGTAAAGATTTAACCAATCAAAAAACATAATCATAAAACATAACTACATTTATATTCATATGCTAAAACAGTAGTGTATAGCATTTTACATCACAAGCATACTGCTATGCCTCTATCCCTGAAAGGATACAAAAGATGGGATCTAATCATAAACATATCTCACAAACTTCCTAGAGTTGGGATTTATAATATACTAACCATCTGTCAAAACAAAAGTTGGGTTATACTACATCTATGTACATACAACATCATAAAATAACCATAGCGAAGGAATGCTCATCCCCCGACGAACCGCATCATCATACTCCTCATCCCCCATGGTCATCACCAAGTTTCTACTGATAGTGTGCATAGACTGACGCTCCTTAGCTGGGTAGTAGTGCACCCTGCTCTGAAATCTGCCAAATGAAGAACGATAGATATAACTGAGCCTATCGATTCTCACCTTCTTTTGGCAGACCTCGTCTTCCAGCTCTAACATCTGCCCATGTGTTGCATCTCTCTGGGTCTCGATCTCTATCATATCCTCTATCGCCTCTAGCCAGTGGACCTTAATGGTGTCTTTCTCTGCCTATACTTGCTAAACCTTCAGCTCAGCCTCTGCTAACCTAGCCTCAATCGGTGCCAACTTAGCCTGCAGCTCAGCAACTTGATCAACCATCTGATGGGTTAGCAACCCAATGTGCTCCACAGAGTCCTCATAACCCTGTACCTGCTCCTCCAGTCCCACTATCTGCTCCTTCAGCTCTGTGTTCTCGCCAGAGAACTGATAAGTTACTACCTTATACTGATCCTCCAAATGCTGGTGGTTTAGATTCTTCTCCTCTAAGTGCTAAACTCTTGCCTCCAATTCCTCATTCCTCGTAGTCAGCCCCTCCTCGATGATGTCACTGGTTGTAATGCCCATGCCATCAACTTCTTTGGTTGTCTCCTCCTCCTCAGACTCTAACTCGGCCCCATCCTCACTGTAGAGCCTCATCACCCCACCTCTGACTGGCTCCTCTCTATCCCCCATCTCTGGATCAGACTCGAAATCCTCAATTGGTGCAGCCACCAGCGGCTGTGCAGTATCTATGTGGATATCAATGAAATCCTCATCAGCTGTGTGACTAGACTATCTAATCTCAGGCATCCTACAATCACACAAACAAAAATGAAATCAGGATCGCAATAAAATATATTCATTGATGAAATGAAAGTATATTTGATTGTGTTACTCCTCGACTAGATGAATTTCCATAATTCATCTCCTATAACTCTAAATGAGTTGAATATTCTAAGGTTATATCCTAAAGTTTCGCAACCTAAGGTTCTATAACCTACAACTCTGATACCAACCTTTAACGACCCCAAATCCGGGTTCCATAACCTCGGGTTTGGTTCTCATTATCCAAAATATAATAACAACTAAATACATAGTATTCATTTAAACTTTGCGGCAAATACAAAAATGTTCCTTATCAAAAGGACTACAATCCCAATGTATTCTAACCTTAATAGAAATAGTACATATCTTAAGGGATTACAAAAGATTTATAACTGTAATTACATATTAAACACTTAATTAACATGCAATATTCTAATCTAAGCTCTGGCCTTTCCCTTGACCTTGTCCTTCATAGGGTATTCGGGCTTAGCTGAAAAATGGTTCATGATATAGCAAGGGTGATCAACTAGCTTGCTTAGCAAGTTTAAGAATAGTAAATACGGGATTTGATATATTATGAGTGAATGATAATAACTTCAAAGTTTTCAACAATATATAACAATTGTGAAAGAACAAGAATCAAATTTCAATGAACAGAAATAAATGAGTCTTTAATGCTGAGTGGCCTTGAAGGACCATGAACTAAAACGTAGGGTAAATCAGATATATATCTAACCCTTTTAGTGTTTTGGCACTTGAGGGAATCAGCCTCTTGTACCCGCTGTATATGCATAACATTCAGACATCTTGCACAAAGTTCGGTTTTCTAAAATATAATCCCCTTAACTAGGGTTGTTCGTTCTCAGATTTACTATAAGAATACGCACCACTTAATGGTTTGGATAAGCTTTTAAAGGTATTCAAGTTATTGAGTTTATACATACAGTGTCTAGCCGAACAATTAGCTTAGACATTCTCAAATAGTTCATGAATCAAAGAACTATAAAGCTTCAAATGCACTATGTGCGAATTCATAAACATTATGAATGTGGATTCACTTTCAATAATTAAACCACTTAAACTCTTATAAGAATAATTACAAGTTCAGGTATATAAAACATTGCTAAATATATACTTGAATAAGATTAGGGAACTTGCCTGGATTGTTGATTACGGTGAACCAATACAATCTAATAACCTTTGAAAAAAACTAACAATTAATCAAGTTGATCTTTCAATTAGTATTATATCTAGGTTCATATAATAACCCTTGTATATCTAACTCTTAATCACATAATTTAATAATTAAGGGTATGTCAAACATTTAAGAAATATTATCATTATTTGATAATATTTTTATCAAATGAAACCTATATTAATCATTAATATAGTTTAAAACTTCTATTTAATATTATTAACCATTTAATAATATTTTATTAACTTTACAATATTATTAATTATTTAATAGTATTTTATTCATTACATAATATTATTAATCATTTAATAATATTTTATTCATTTGAAACTTGTCAAATATTAATATTATATAAACTTATATTTTTTGACCCATTTTATTTTTAAAAGATCCGACCCGACCCATTTTATTTGGCTCGACCTGACCCGATTAATAAACAAATAATTTTTCAACAGCTTGGACCACCGCTACGGTGGTAGATCAAATTTTTAAATTTTAGGATGTTTCACCGTTGCGGTGGTGAGACCCACCGCTGCGGTGGTGAGACCTACCACTGCGGCAGTAGTTCAAATTTTCAATTTTCAGAGTGTTTCACCGTTGCGGCATAGCTCTGATTTTCAAAACCCTAATTTTCCAAATTTGATTTTTTGGGTTCAATCTTTTATAAAATGAGATATACATGTCCAAAATACATCAAATCAGTTTTGTTATCTTTCTAACTTCTTGTTTTTCAACATTTTATGATTCGGTCTCGTTTTTGAAAATATTTTTCACATAATATTCGAGATCGATCACCCTAGGGTTTCAAAACGACATTGTTTGCATTAAAAATCATAATTTGCTCATTTTTCCATATTTTTTAGAGATTCAAGTTGGATTATCTTTATAACTCATAAATGTAACTTTCTAGCCATCAAAATTAAATAACCAACTTATACATTTCAAACTACATTTATTTATAGCACATAGTTAGTTAGGGTTTTACCGGTAAACCTTTATATGTATATTTCTACAACTTATTTTCATACCAAGCATACAAATGCACATATTAAATATATTAAATCATGAATCTTCATATATATCCAAGATCTAGTATTATAAAACATCAAAATAGGTTTTGAAACGTTAAAAACATATTTTGACCATAGAAATGAAAAGATGAAAGTATAGAATACTTTTAAACATTTTTGACTTGAATGATTTTCTTCTCTTTGAAATAAAAATTGCTAGAGACTCCACCTTGGCTACTAGATATACACTTCTAGTGTAATATCCCTCAAGACTCTCCAACAATGCTCTTACTTCTCTCTAAAATTGCTAGTAAGTGAACAAATGACCAACATTGCACAAGTGTGGGTGATTTCTATTTATAGAGCTCAAGTGGTTCATTTACTTAAGCTACTAATCAACTAATAACATTAATTAAACGTACTTAAGATGCTAATTCATGCTTACTATTTGATGGATTGACTAGTTGATTGACTAGGTGATTGACCTCCATCAAGCTATCTTGCAAGTTATTAGTTGAGTAATTTGAAGCAACCTTAGAGCAACAAGCCACCCATTTTAATGTTTTTCCCAAGCAAAGCATTAGACTAATTTAATTCTAACATAGTCCAATACATTAATTATGTTCATGGACTACTAGGTTTATTTTATTGAACTTAGTTTAATAAAATCATTAGGACTTAACATATAATCTAATTAGATTTGTATTAATTAATTCTACCACTTGCTACATTCTTAGATTAATAAATATACCCATATATATATAAATTTATTCAATCAAGTAATTGTATAATCAATTCGTACAAAAAATTTAATTCATTGATAATTATTTAATAATCATCATTACAATGTGCTTAAAACTCATGGTTATTACAACCACATCTCAATAAGGCTACTCAGCAACTTTGCCTTTGCCTTTATCTTTTTCCAAGTCGTTGCCTTCTTCAGACTTAACTGTAATGTTTAAGGGAAACAAAGGTAAGCAAAGAGTTTGCTCAGCAAGTATAAAAATAATAAAACTAAGCATTCATGTGTAAGGATTCATATATCAAGGTACGTGACAATAATTAATAGCTCAGGAATTAAGTAAATGAATTATGAACAATGTAAGTGGAAAAAGTTTTCATATCTGATCATTTTTAAATTTAAAAAGTCACTATGGACCAAAGGATTTTAAAATAGATTCGATGATTCCAAGTTAATGAATAATCAAACTGAGTGGTCACTATGGACCATGAGCACATGCGAGGATTAACAGTATTTTACAGATAATACATAATATAAATGAAGTACAATAAGTGATCAGTCTAAAGTACCCCATGTTATACATAACATTCAGACATGTTGATCACGCGCGTGTCGGTTCCCCGAAGTAAAATAATTGTTCTTCTCAGTATAAGAGTCTACAGCAAGTCAATTGGTTTGTATAGCTTTTTCAAAGAAATATGATTGATTAACAATTATTCTTATCATTGGTCTAGCCGATACAAATGACATAGACGTACTTCTCAACACCATTAGAAATAATTAATACATTTAATGTTCGCAAATAGGGTTTAAATAACTATTTAAGAGTATAACCATGATTTAAATCAATTGCATAATTAATAATTCAACATTCATGAATATAGATAAAATATAAATTATTTCATCGATTAATTCTACTTGTACTAGAAATAAAAGTACATGTTAAAGTACTTGTTTGGATCGTCGACTCTATCTGACTGTAATTCTTTATCATTTGAACAACATATGTTTAATATATTCGTCTAACGGTTAATTCATATTAACCTTCACATAATAATCTAGTAGATTTGACTTACAAGTTCTATATAAATAAGACTCTTAAATCCTTACACATATAATTTCAAAATAAAATTATTTATTTATACATTATTGTCTCTCACTTTCCTTATTTAATTTATTCAATAATTATTACAAATAAAATAACACTTAATATTATTCTATTTGTTTCATTATCCTTTATCATCTCTTGTGATTCACAACAAAATGTTCTCACTTTATTTGTTTGACTTATTATTATATCATTTGTTCACACTTTATTAATCCACAAATAAAATAATTTAAGTTATCATTTTATTTGTTTAATTCCTAATTAAAGTAACATTTACCCTTATTTTAATTTAATTATGCTCCATTAGTACACAATTAAAATAATTCTTAATATTATTTTAATTGTTCATCCTTTAATAATTCACAATTAAAATAATTGTTATCATTTAATTACATATTCTTTATTGATTTACAATTAAAATACTTCTTAATATTATTTTAATTGTTTAACTTTCATTAATTCACAATTAAAATAAACTATAGTATTATTTTAATTGCTTATGTACTATTAATCCACAATTAAAATAGTCCCTTAATATTATTTTAATTGTTTAAAAAAATATTTAATATTAAATAATCTTTATTATTAACTTACAAATAAAATAATTATTAGTTATTATTTTATTTGATTAATGTTATTTTAATTAACTCACAAATAAAATAATTTTAAAGTATTATCTTATTTGTTTAATATTATTTAATCAACTCATAAGTAAAACAATTTTAAATTATTATTTTATTTGTTTAATATTATTTAATTAACTCACAAATAAAATAATTTTAAATTATTAGTTTCATAATTAATTCACAAATAAAATAATTCCAAAATTATTATTTTATTTATTTAATATTAACTTACAAATAATTTTTAATTATTCTATTTATTTATTTATTATTATTATAATTAAAAATAAAACTTTTTTTTCTCGGGTCGGACCGGTCAACCTAACTGGTTTGACCCTGTTTGACTGGCCCAATCAACTGGTCCCTTTGACTGGCGCTGTAGCGCCCCAAATAACACTGGGGGTGGCGCTGCAACACCTTCTAACAGAATCAATTTTTAATTTTTCTACCCTTTTTGATTCAATCATTTATATCTTACTTATTTTACATCCAAATGAACTCAAATAAGTTTTGTTATTTCATAAACTCATAACTCTTCCACATTCCAATTTTTACATTATTTTTAAAAATATTTATTTAACCAAATTTATTAATTTTTCAAGCTAGAGTTCTATTTTGACATCTTTTATAAGAAAATTCACCATAAATCTATTTTAGCTCTATTTTTGTTCGTTCCACTTGGAATATCTTCGTATTTCATAGAGCTACAACATACAATTTTTAGATCATGCAAATGAGTTACACATTTTATTCTATTTTTACCCAAATTACATATTTTTACTATAATATTTAGGGTTTTAAACTTATGTGTATTTTCTTTGGTTCATTTGAACATAAAACATTTATGAACACATATAAATCACATACCCTCCTTCATAACACCATCCTTATGTTTTTGAAATCCACCACAATTCTCACACACAAAATCTCCAACACCCAAACATAAATATATAACTATGAACTAATATTTACTAACTTAACTTATATATTTAAGTTAAATGAATTATACCTCCTTGATACTCTTTTTTTCTAGATGTAAACTTGTAGTAGTGCTCCAGAAAACTTGGAAAAAGTTTGTACAATTCTCTAATTTAAGGCATGAATCATGAGCCTCCTTGATGGTGGCCTATGTAGCTTCATTTTAAAAATAAAATTAGCATTCTAGCTTCATGATGGGTTATATATAGTATATTATAAAATATTTTAGAAAATGGATCATTTGGATCATATAATTAGACTATGTCTTGGACTTTCACTTGGGCTACACTAATTTAATTATGGACTCACCTTAGACTACAATATCACTTCTACTAGCTTTGTAAATATATAAAAGATTGGGCCAATCAATTCCCTCATTATTCGCACATATAGTGGGCTAATTAATATTAATTGTCCACTGAACTCATTCTTATAATACATAAATTTTATAAACCTTTATTATAACTTAATTTATAATTCACTTCCTTATCACATTACATTTATAATTTTCATCTTTCATGAATAAATTAAATATTTAATTAACCCATCATCTCAATTATGGCACACAAGGCTTAATACATAGGCTTAAATTAATTATCAATTCATTTCTTACTTGTCACATAATTAATTCAATTTACTTGAATTATTAATTCCATAACACATATAAGCACACAATTAATTTCAAATAATTCCTTATTTCCATTAATATATATTTTATGGATATTATATTCTCCCCCCCTGTAAAGATTTCGTTCTCGGAATCCGTACAAGGTTACATAAACAAATGGGGGTAATCCCTTATCATTTTATCTTCTAATTACCACGTAGCCTTCTCGGTATTGTGGTTTTGTCATACTACCTTTACAGAAGATATAACTTTATTCCTTAATATTTGTTCTTTTCTATCCATAGTTTGTACAAGGATTTCCTTTCTATCCTCCTCAAGTGTGCTTAGAAAGTACAAAACAGCCTTGGGATGAACTATCATAGATATAAAGGGTATTAGTCCCTCCATTTGTATAAAAGATCCTTATGGAGGACAACTCTAAGCCCATTATTGAACATCAACGTCGACTGAATCCTATTATGAAGGAGGCAGTCAAGAAAGAGGTCATTAAATGGCTTGATGTAAGTATCATTTACCCAATTTTTGATAAAAAAAAATAGCATTTCCCTTAACTGTTCATTGATCAAATGCTCGATAGACTAGTTGGGCATGAGTATTATTGTCTTCTAGATGGATACTCGGGATATAATCAAATCGTAGTAGCGCTCGAAGATCAAAAGAAAATAATCTTCATATGTCTATACAGAACCTTTTCATTTCGGAGGATGTTGTTCTGGCGATGCAATGCCCCGATTACCTTTCAGAGGTGCATGATGGCCATCTTTTCTGATATGGTGGAGAAAACACTTGAGGTTTTCATGGATGACTTTTCTGTGTTCAATAATGCATTTGATTCATGTCTGGAGAACTTGATCCAGGTGCCAAAAAGATGCATGGAAAATAATCTAGTACTGAACTGAGAGAAATGTTATTTTATGGTGTAAGAGGGGATTATCTTGGTACATCGAGTCTCTTCCAAAGGCATAGAGGTGACTAAAGCAAAGATTGAAACAATTGAAAAGCTTCCACCACCATTATCTGTGAGAGGAGTTCAAAGTTTTCTTGGCCATGCGAGCTTCTATAGGCGGTTTATAAAGAATTTCGCAAAAATACCAAGCCTCTTTACAGCCTTCTAGAAAAAGATGTGCTATTTAAATTTGATAAGGCATGCCTCGAAGCATTTGATATGCTTAAGAAGAAGCTTATTACTTCTCCCATTGTAGTTGCTCCTGATTAGGAACTACCGTTCGAACTAAGGTATGATACCAGTGACTATGCAATTGGTGCAATTTTGGGCCAAGGTAAAAAGAAAATTTTCTATACAATATACTATGCTAGCAAGACGTTGACAGATGCCCAGCTTAACTACACTACCACTGAGAAAGAGCTACTGGAAATTATATATGCCTTTAACAAATTCTGCTCTTATCTCATCAAAACGAAGGTAATCATTTTTATAGATCACTCGGTCATAAAATATCTAATCTCCAAGAAAGATGCCAAGCCATGGTTGATCAGATGGATCCTTCTGCTCTAAGAATTTAATTTAGAGATCCGTGACAAAAAGGGGACAAAAAACCAAGTTGCAGATCATCTCTCTAGGCTAGAGAACTCTGAGCAACAAGGAAGCAATAGCATTGGGATCAACGAGTTCTTTCCCGATGAGAAACTATTCACAATACAGAGTGAAGTACCTTGTATGCCGATTTTTCCAACTACATTATGAGTAATGTACTTCCCCCTGACTTAAGCTATCAACAAGGGAAAAAGTTCTTGAATGATGTGAGATACTATTTATGGGATGAGCCCTTCGTATTTAAGTAGTGTGCGGATTAGATTTTGAGAAAGTATCTGCTATGGGAAGAAATGGAAGATGTGTTTCATTATTGTCATTCATCAAATTATGGAGGTCATTTTGATGGAGAAAGAAAGGAACAAAGGTGCTTTAATCTAATTTTTATTGGCCAACTCTACTTAAAGACGCTCATTTCTTTGTGTCACGGTTCGACAATTTCCAAAGAGTTAGAAATATTTCTAGAAGACATGAAATTCCACTTAACAGTATGCTAAAAGTTGAAATTTTTTATGTTTGTGGAATTGCCTTCATGAGCCCGTTCCCGTCATCTTATAATTGTGACGACCCTAAATCTGGATTCCATAACCTTGGGTTTGGTTCTCACTATACAATACATTACTAGGAATTAAATACATACATTGCATTTAAACTGTGCGGAATAATACATATTGGTTCCTTACAAAAAGGTTACAATACCAGGGTCTATTAACCATAACATCAATAGTTCCTATCATAAGGAATTACCAAAGATTTACCAACAGTAAATACATATTTAAACTGCTAATTAACATGCATAATTTAACTTAAGCTCTGGATTTCCCTTTTTCCTTGTCCTTCTTGGAGCATTTGGGTCTAGCTAAAAATGGTTCATGATATAGCAAGGATGAGCAACTAGTTTGCTCAGCAAGTTAAGAACAATCATAAATATTTAATATATCATGACTGAATGGGAAATAACATCAATGGTTTTAATAATGGATAAAACAATTGTGAACTGAACAAGACTCAAATTTCATTGAACAAGAATATTTGAATCTTAAATGCTGAGTGGTCACCAAGGAACCTAAATTAACGAGGGTATAATAGAGTTTCCTCTGACCCTTTGAGTTGTTTGGTTTTCAAGGGGATCAACCTATTCAACCCGTTGTATATGCATTACATTTAGTCTTCTAGCGCCAAAGTCGGTTTCCCGACATAAAATCCCCTAATGTAGGGTTGTCCAATTCTCAGACTTAAGATAAGAAATCCGCACCCAACAATGGTTTGGATAAGCTTTTAAAAGTATTCAAGTTATTGAATTTATAAACGCAATGTCTAGCTGAACTATTAACTTTAGACATTTTTAATACAGTTCATGAATCGAGAACTATTAAGCTTCAAATGCACTAGGTGGGATTTTATAAACAATATGGATGTGGGATAATTTTAAATAATTAAACCACCTTAAGCTCTGACAATAAATACAAGTATAGAAACTTGTTCAACAGTAATTGAGTAAGGTTAGAGAACTTGTCTCGTTTGTGACGTACTACTGACCAAGTCAACTAATTCCCATTGAATAGACCTAACAATTTAATCATGTTGATCTTTAGATTAGTACCATATACACATAAGTATGACGACCTTTATAACTCTTGCGAACCACATAATTTAGTAATTATGGGTATTTAAACTCTTAGGAAATATTATCACTACTTGGTAATATTTCACCCACAAAAAACCTATATTAACTATTTAATATAGTTCATACTATCTAATATTATTAATAATTTAATAATATTTTGTTAGCTTGCAGTATTATTCATCATTTAATAATAGCTTATAAATCATCTAAGATTAATTAATATTATTAATCATTTAATAATATTTTATTCATTATCTAATAATACTAACTATTTAATAATATTTTATTAAGTATCTAATATTATTAATCTTTTAATAATATTTCACCCATTATCTAATATTATTAACTATTTAATAATATTTTATTAATTATCTAATATTATTAATCATTTAATAATATTTTATTAAGTATCTAATATTATTAATCATTTAATAATATTTTATTCATTTTCTAATATTATTAATTATGTAATAATAGTTTATTAAACTTCTAATATTATTAATCATTTTAATAATATTTTATTACTTTATTAATATTATTAATCATTTAATAATATTTTATTTATTAACTAATATTATTAATTATTTTAATAATATTTTATTTATTAGCTAATATTGTTAATCATTCTAATAATATTTTATTTATTTATTATTACTAACTCTTTAATAATATTTTATTCAC
Organism: Hedera helix; assembly: GCA_947179155.2. Classification (NCBI taxonomy): domain Eukaryota; kingdom Viridiplantae; phylum Streptophyta; class Magnoliopsida; order Apiales; family Araliaceae; genus Hedera; species Hedera helix. Next base: position 12,643,944 of record OX359273.1, on the reverse strand, counting down.
TTTATAATATTATTATACATTTAATAATATTTTAGTGATTTTCTACTATTATTATTTATTTAAAAATATTTTATTAACTTCCTTATATTATTAATTCAATACATATACACTTACACTTTTAATTATAAAATTAATTATATATTTCTTTAAAAATATATTTACTAAGTCCAAAAATACTAAAATAATTTTTGGAACATTTTTCATTTTCTAACCCGAATGGACTCGACCCGTCCCGGACTGGTCCGACCCGACCCGGTTTGGTTTATATTTTTTTTTTTGGTAACAGTGCACTGCGCCGCAGTGCAGTGATTAACACTGCACATGGCGCCCCGGCGCTGTACTGTAGAAATAATTTCCAATTATTTGATTTCTTGACAATTTTGACTACTTTGATTCAAATATTGATTAAATGAAATCTACACATCCAAATATCACCAAATCAGTGTTGATGTGTTCCTAACTTCTTGTTTTACAATATTACATGGTTCGATCGTCTTTTTGAAAACGTTTTACGCGAAAATTACGGATCGAACCACCTAGGGTTTAAAAATGACATCTTTTGCGATAAAAACTATAACTTTTTCGCTATTTAATATTTTTGAAAGCTTCAAGTTGGGTTTTCTTTAAAATTCATAAATCTAACTTTCTAGCCATAAAAATCCAATTTTGAACTTGTATATTTCAAAATACAACATTAAAGCTAACATGCATCGTTAGGGTTTTACCGATAACATGTGTTATGAACATTTCTACTACTTTTACGCATTTCTCACATACCAAATCATGATATAAACACATTGAACTATAAATATACATATATTACATATTTAAGTACTTCTAGACTAGAAAAATGAGTTTTGATCGGTTAAAAATAGATTTTAACCGTTCAAAATCATTCTAGACTACAAAAATAAAATTTAAGAAGAGATAGAGGACTTTTAAACCTTGAGATCTTCGATGCTCTTCTCTTTCTCCTACCAAAGTATGTTGTGTAGCTAGTGGACATTCACCAAGCACAACCTCTAGCTTTTTCTCTCAACTTACAATAGTTTCTCTCTTTAGCTAACAAATGCTCTCTTTTCTCTTTTGAAATGTCTAGCCAATGAACTAATAAACTTGAACCAAGTGTGGAGTGCTCTATATATAGCACTCTACTAACACATCTTTAACTCACTAATTCACCAATGTTGGTTAAATTAAGTGCTAATTACCATTACTATTTTATGGATGAACATGGTGATTGACAAGTTGAGTGACATGAGTTGGTGAACCACTTTGATCTAGTGTGTGAAGGAAGCAATTTGCAAAATCAAGCAACCCCTTGTGGGTCCCTCAAGTGGCCGGCCAACATGGCCATTTTTTTCCATGTTTTTTATTTATTTTTCTAGCTTTAATATGCTACATCTCTCTCTCTCTCTCTCTCTCTCTCTCTCTCTCTCTCGCTCTATATATATATATATATATATATATATATATATATATATATACATGTGCTCAATTGTTGACCAATTTTGACTTCCTATTGGGCTCCATATTGGACTCTAAGATTAAATATATTGGGCTCATCCATTGAATTGGTTTGTGCTCAATTTAAATAGCATATTGGATTTACATTAATTATTCTAGGTTACATTTAATTAAATCAAGCATTGGGCTTGTTTAATTAATTACATGGACTAATAATTAAATTAATTACATGGGCTACTAGGTTAATATCTTTGACCTAGTTTAACAACTCATTTGGATTAAAAATATAATATAATTAGATTTGCTTTAATTAATTATACACCTTGCTTTAATTCTTTAAATAAATATACACATACATAAGTACATTTATTTAATTATCTAAGGTACAGTTATTTAGTACAAAAATTTTAAATTCATTGCTAATTATTTATTAATTATAATTACAATGACTAATGAAATTCGTGGTCATTACAATAATAATCTCTATACAGTATTCGATGTGGACTATGTATCAAATAGGTTGAAGCTCTTGCATTACCCACTAATGATTCCAAGGTGGTGCATAATTTCCTCCGAAAAAATATAGTTTTACACTTTGGTACACCGAAAGCAATTATCAACGATGGAAGGTCACACTTCTGCAGCAAATACTTTGTTGCCCTTCTTGCTAAATATGGGTTCTCCCATAAGATTGCTACAGCTTACCATTCACAAACCAGTGGTCAAGCTGAAATTTCAAATCGAAAAGTAAAGCATATCTTGGAAAAGACAGTGAATCCTAACCGAAAGGATTGGTCAAGAAAGTTGGATGATGCATTGTGGGCCTACAGAACAGCGTATAAGACACCAATTGGGATGCCACTATACCGCTTGGTTTATGGTAAGGCTTATCACCTACCGGTTGAATTGGAACATAATGCATATTGGCCTATCAAAAAGCTCAACTTTGATTTCCATGCAGCCGGTGAGAGATAGTTTCTTCAAATGAATGAGATGGATGAATTTCATCTCCAATCTTATGAAAACGCTAAACTCTATAAGGAGAAGACTAAGAGATGGCATTATAAGAAGATCATGGAACATACATTCGAGGCTAGCCAAAACGTGATTCCTTACAATTCCCGGTTAAAAAAATCGAAAAAGCTAAAGTCAAGATGGTCAGGACCTTTTACTGTCATAAGGTATTCCCGCATGGAGTGGTGAAACTTAAATATGCTACCTTAAAGCAAACATTCAAGGTGAATGGGCAACGACTTAAGCATTATTGGGAGGCAAAATTTTAAGCCAAAAGACCTCCATCACCCTAGCCACCCGAAATGAAACAGGGAGTAGTCAAGCTGAAGACTATAAATCAAGCGTTGATTGGAAGGCAGCCCAAAAAAATTAGCTTTATTGTTATTTTAATTATTTTGAACTTTTAATTCTTAAGTTTAAGTAGTTTTATAAATTATAATATAATTATTATAGTTTTTGGAATAATTTTCTTTTAATTAATGCATTATGATGAGAAATGGTCATTACTTTTAGGTATAAGGTAAAAAAACGCAATAAAGATGAGCATAATGCAGCAAAAGCAGGTCAACAAGCAGCAGACATCAGCATCGCAGCGCTGAGGAATAGCACTACAGCGTTAAAACATTATGTCTAGTTTTTTTTTATGTAGCGCAACTACCATGTTGTGCACCGCCACTGCACTAGTCCTAGATCTAGAAATTAAAAGTCAATCAAGCGGGATTTTATTTAGCCAAAACTCATTCCAAATCCTAACCTAACTCTCCAAATCCTCCTCAAACAATCCCTAACCTCTGGCACCAAAAAGGCAGCAAGGGTGATTTCTAGAGCGGCCTATGCCTATGATAAAAGGCATTTTGTAAACAAGGAGGCGATGGATCGCTATGATGAGGTAATGGATGAAAAGAGTATAATTTCGAAATGGGGACTTTGCCCAAGGGTGACAGACGACCAATTACTCAACATGGTCACAGGGTGACATTGGGGAAACCTTACCCATCAACCTGAACCTGTAGTGATATCGATTGTTAAAGAATTTTACGTAAATGCTAATGAGACAGTTAACGAGGTGAGGGTCAGAGGCAAGGTGATATCGTTTGACACGACAGTGATAAATGAGTATTACAACCTTTTGGACATGCAAGAGGATGATGAGTATACTACCTATAAGAAAAATGATCTAAACTTGGATGAGGTAATTAGAGGCATCTGTAGGCCAGATGCTACGTGGACCATCAAAGACTGAGAACCAAGGCATTTTCAGCACAGCCATATGAGCAAATATGGCAAAGCTTAGTATTATTTCATCTGTGTCAAGCTTATGCCTACGACACATGTCAGCGAGGTGCTCTGGCAATGAGCCATCCTTCTCTATTGTTTGGTCAACGGTAAGAACATCAATATGGGTCAAGTAATTCTGAACTCCATCAAGCATGCAATAAAAAGAAGTTCCACAAGTGGGCTACCATATCCATCTCTTATTTATGGTTCATGCAAGGAAGTCGATGTGTTGTGGATTGATAGTGAACCTCTTCAACAACCTAAAATTCTGATAGATTCCCGCCTAATTAGCCATTACAATGAGTGGGACGGTGCTCTTACTAATCCTCGGGGTGTCAAGTTTGTCTTGGAAGCTCAATCTCTCGACACGGAGGAACTCTTTGCGGCTACTCCTAGCCATTTTTGGAGTTATTGGTTGTTGAAGTGTGCCTATTACAAAGACAATCCAAGCGCCAGACCCTACAAATTAGATATGTGTTTTATGGTTATCGACCATTTCTCTTGAGTATCTAATACACATACCTCATCGTATATATCTGGATCATCATCCACTATGATGCGTACCTTATCATCATCCACTATGATGAATCCATACCTTTAAGGTATCTTCGGTACTAAACCAGATTTATGACTTGGTTGTGGTACAATAGGTTTATCTACTTGTATAGATTCCTTCACTTTATCTGTAGTGTTTTGTGGTTCTTGAACTTCTTCAAGATCTATTTTGCTCCCACTAACCCTTTAAGGAAAAACTTCTTTTTCTTATAAGGCAACGTGTTTCAACAAAAACATTTTAGTTAGTTGGATTATAGAAGTGATATCCTAAACTTTCTTTAGGATATCCCACAAGTTTACAGTTATCAGATCTTGTCCCTAGCTTATCATGTCAAACCTTTTGACATAAGCTGAACAATTCAAATCTTAACATGCTTAAGACTTAGTTTCCTTTCTATCCCATAACTGTCACACCCCTAAATCTAGGCCCACACAGCCCAAACTTGAGTTGTCAAAAGACTACAACAAAAATTATTACAAAGTAGAGCAACATTCAACATTACAGCGTATAATAATACATAACTAAGTCTTCACTATTATTATCACACTATTTTACAACACGTGAAGACTATGGTAGCTATCCCTCGTACTCTCACTCCATTCTCCGGCTAGACCCAGCTACATTCTCATCTCCTGTTGAAAAACAATGGAACAAAAGAAAGGGTGAGCTCAAATAGCCCAGTAAGAAATTTCATAACTAAGATAATAACGAATAATTTATCATTAGCCTTCAACAGTTGAGTTCTTGATAGAATACAATAAACTACAAGGTTTATATCAAAAACTGTAGTTAAATTCTTGAACAATGTTCAGATCAATAATAGCAGCGGAATGAGCAATCTGTTAGAAGAATAATGCATACTATAATGTCCACTCGCTTCTCTTTTTAAGAAAAACATCAACAACTTTTATCGTCTGAAATACCATTAGTCAAGATAATACAAATTCACAGTTCCTGGTCATAATCATGCAGATCAACAGTTCATCTTTGCACTACGGGTCAAAGATATTCAGTATAACACCAACGGTCATGATTATACCAGATTCAACCTTTGGTCATAATCATACCAAACAACAGTTCATCTATGCACTACGGGCCAAAGAGAACTTTCACCACGTGCCATAAAAGACACCGAACAGATGTATCGCCTTTAACCTAATATATCGCCTTTAACCTATCATCTGTTCAACAATTATATCACATCTGTGCCGCCGGCCACAGATATTCACATCAGCTTGATTCATGATGATTAATACAAATAACAGTGATACAAATGATGAACAGAAGAACAGGATAAACAATAAGTATCAGAAGTTTACTTTGTGCAGATTCAAACAATGTCCAAATTGTCAACATGATGTGGAGTGAAATTTAAAAATAATATTCAAAATCCACAGTTCAAAATAACGGTTACAGCTCGATAGAAAGGTTCAGAAAATAGGAAGGTTCAGTTGAAATAATAAAGTTCAACTATTATGGAACATATAATATTTTCAGGAATTATATAAGCAATAGTTCCATAATAAGTTTTGATTTAGGAGTATGAAAGAAAATAATATTCCTTACCGTAGCAGATTTGATTAACAAAAGGTGAAGGTAATTAATATCCCTTACCATAGTAAGTTTGAATAATGGAAGATGAAAAAGATGGTATCCTTTATGAGTATAAAGGAAAATGATATATCTTACGAATATGAAAGAAAATGATATTACAAACGAATATAGAATAAAAGTGTCATGTGAGAATTCGTGTAAAAAAAATATTTCCACACGAGACAAATAAAAAGGGTTATTCACCAATAGGCGGTAATCCGCGCCGTAAGGTTATTCCCATCAATTTGAATACGAAGAGTTATTCACCAAACAGGCGGTAATCCGCGCCGTAAGGTTATTCCCACAATTTAATACATGAAAATAAATGGCACAAGAAAGAAACGATATTATTTTCGAGAATCAAAGAATGATAATCCCTTCCAGTAAGAAAGAAAATAATATCCATTTATGGTGATGAAAAGAATGATACCCCTTACCTTAACACATGACTGGATATTGATTTAAATGAGGTTGATCAACCTATATATTTATAATAAAATTAGTAATTACCACATATAAATTTCAAAGTGTATAATAACTCGTATAATATGAACTATCAAAATTATATATATATAACATAATTTTTGTAGTATAATATAACTACTTTAACATAGTTTTTAAAATAATATTCCAAAATAAATCTTCCAAAGAAAGCTTTTAAAAATGAATCTTCTCAAATAAGAGTCTTTTAAGGGAAGATTTGTGAATACCGTGAAAAATAAAAATTTATGAATTACTACTCTTTAATAAAAGACTTACTTGAAAAATTCTTGCACTCCTTTTGGCTTTCAAACACTCAAAATAACCTTACAATTCTCAGAGAAAACTCATAAAATTCTTATAAAAAAATTTTATGTTTTAGGTGTGATTTTTCTATTCAGCTGAGCAAGCTATTTATAGGAGAAATAAGGATACTATGCGTGTGGTAGGTGAACAACAGGCGTGATGCACGCCTGCCTGCCTTTTTTTTTTCTTTTCAAAGCAGTCGGCTGCCAGCACCAAATTCACATTTTAATTTTCATGTGGGGCCCAAATGGGTCCCACATGTTACTATTCACGTTACTATTTACGTTACTATTTCAAATAGTAAAATTAATTAATTTTATTTATTTATTTATTATTATTATTTTTTTATTTATTTATTTATTCTTCCTGTGGGTCCAACATATAAAATAAAATAATGCTACAACAATAATTCAACAATAATGTAATAAACACGTTATAGATTATTATTAATTTAATAATATAAATTACATTATATTTGCTACTGTGACAATTATTAGGTTCAATAATTTTAAAAACAGTGCAGCAACAATTATTGACTCAATGATATAAAATATAGTGTAATGATAATTATTGAATCAATAATGCAAAATACTGTGTAATAACAATTATTGAATTGATAACATAAAATATTATGCAGTGACAATTATTGATGAAATGATGCGCAACAGTTACGGTGTCAATTATCAGACCAATAATATGAGACATTGTGCAATACCGTGTGCTACAGAAAAATACCATAAATTACCGTATGCTACTATTCTTTTATCACCATTATTTTAACAGTTAACACCGTTGACTATTTTTATTTTAAAATGTTACTTTTGTCGTTTTCTATATCCGACAAATATTCCGTTGTGGGGTCCACCAATAATTAGTTTTTTTGGCGCCGTCGTACGGCCCGAATATTCACTGACAAAACGAATATTCCCCGACAAAACGAATATTGTCCGACAAAATAAAATTTGCACATAACATCCTTAACTCTCAATTTCGTCAGTTTAATCACTTACTGTTTCATGAAAAAAAATATATGAAGAAAAATTAAATTTTATATTTCATAAAATTCGGGGTCTTACAACCTCCCCTCTTTATGAAATTTCGTCCCCGAAATTGACGTACCTGGCATTTCGAAGAGGTAAGGATACTTAGATTTCATCTCAGATTCTAGTTCCCAGGTCATTTCCTCAATATCTTGGTTCCTCCATAAAACCTTAACTTGAGGTATAACCTTTGAGCGTAGAATCTGCTCCTTCTTATCTAGGATCTTAACAGGTACCTCATCGTACGTTAAATCATCTTCTATAACGTCCGGTTCTAACTCAATGACGTGGTTTGGGTCCTTCACGTATTTACGCAACATAGATATGTGAAAAATGTTATGCATGCGAGACATACTTGGTGGTAGGGCTAGTCTGTAGGCTACGGTTCCTACTCGATCGAGGATTTCAAATGGACCAATAAATCGAGGGTTGAGCTTTCCTCTCTTTCCGAATCTCGTAACCCCTTTCCATGGAGAAACACGTAAGAATACATGATCTCCGACGTTGAAACTTTCGTCTCTCCGATGAAGATTAGTATAACTCTTTTGTCGTTGTTGTGCGGTCTGTATTCGTTGTCGGATCATTTAGATCTTTTCTGTTGTCAAGCGTACCAACTCGGGTCCCAACAGTTTTGCTTCTCCTACCTCATTTCAACATACTGGAGAGCAACACTTGTGTCCATATAATACCTCGAATTAAGCCATACCTATACTTGCTTGGTAACTGTTGTTGTAGGAAAATTCCACCAATGGCAAGTACTTATCCCAACTTCCTTTGAAATCTAGTACGCAAAGTCTTAAAAGATCTTCGAGGGTCTGGATCGTCCTTTCCGATTGTCCGTCCATCTGAGGATGGTATGCAGAACTGAATCGTAGCTCAGTGCCCATAGCTTTTTGTAGACTGATCCAAAAGCGTGAAGTGAATCTAGGATCTCGATCAGAAACTATGGAAACTAGCATGCCATGCAATCTCACAATCTCATTTATGTACACACCGGCAAGACGTTCAAGTGAAAAGTTTTCTCGTATAGGCAAGAAATGAGCAGATTTGGTCAATCTATCTACGATCACACAAATTGCATCTAAGCCTTGAGAAACTTTGGGAAGACCCGTTACGAAGTCCATATTGATGTGTTCCCACTTCCATTCGGGAACTTCAAGTGATTGTAATGGACCTTTAGGTACTTGATGTTTTGCTTTGACACGTTGACAAGTTAGGCACCTTGAGATAAACTCTGCAATCTCTCTTTTCATATTGTTCCACCAAAATGTATGTCGAAGATCTCGATACATCTTGGTACCTCCTGGGTGGATTGCAAACGGCGTGTTGTGTGCCTCCATCATGATTTTATGCTTTAATTCAGGATCATTAGGAACACAGAGTCGAGAGTTGACTCGAAGTATTCCTTTCTCATCGATTCTTGCTTCGGGAATGGCACCTTCTTGTACTTTCTTCATCATGTTCATCAGTTCCAGATGGTAGCTTGCGCAGCTTTAATTTTATCGATTAAAGCCGGTTCTACTCGCACGTGAGCAATCTTCGAGTGGGTCCCTGGTGTCTTTAGCTCTATCTCCATCTTTTGTAAGTCATACAAAATACACTTTTGTGTTGTCAGCAGTGCACTTGTACTCGCATAAGATCTTCTTCTCAAAGCGTCAGTTACAACGTTCGCCTTTCCCGGGTGATACTGGATTGTGTGGTCATAATCCTTCAACAGCTCAAGTCAACGTTGTTGTCGCATGTTGAGTTCCTTCTGGGTGAAGAAATACTTGAGACTTTTATGATCCGTATAGATATCCACTTTTTCTCCGTACAAGTAGTGTCTCCAGATCTTCAACGCGAAAACGACTGCTGCCAACTCTAGATCATGAGTAGGATAATTTTTCTCATAATCTTTGAGTTGTCGAGAGGCATAAGCTATAACCTTTCCATGTTGCATAAGGACACAGCCTAGACCTTTTCTTGAAGCATCGCTGTAGATAACAAATTCTCCTGATCCTGATGGTATGGTCAGAACAGGAACTGAAATAAGTCTCTTCTTGAGTTCTTGAAAACTTTTCTCGCATTCCTCGTTCCATACGAATTTTGTACTTTTCCGAGTCAGCTGAGTTAATGGAGTGGCGATTCGAGAAAATCCTTCTACGAAACTCCGATAATAACCAGCTAAGCCCAGAAAACTTCGGACTTCAATTATTGACCGAGGTTGCTCCCAATTTAATATCGCTTTGATCTTTGTAGGATCAACTGATATTCCCTTACTGGAAACCACATGCCCAAGGAACGTGACTTCCTCAAGCCAAAATTCACACTTCTTCAGCTTGGCATACAACTTGTTCTCACGTAGCTTTTGGAGTATCAATCTCAGGTGTTGTTCATGATCCCCACGACTCTTGGAGTATATGAGGATGTCATCAATAAAGACAACCACAAAATGATCCAAATATTCTTTAAATATTCGGTTCATCATGTCCATGAAAGTTGCAGGAGCATTGGTTAGTCCAAAAGGCATGACCAAGAACTCATAATGCCCAAAATGAGTTCTGAAAGCAGTCTTTGGAATGTCCTCAGCTTTAACCTTTAACTGATGATATCCAGAACGGAGATCAATCTTTGAGAAATGTTGAGCACCTTGTAATTGATCAAACATGTCATCAATCCGAGGTAACGGGTATCTGTTTTTCATGGTGACATGGTTCAATTCTCGGTAGTTAATACACAATCTCATACTCCCGTCTTTCTTCTTCACAAATAGAACAGGAGCACCCCAAGGTGATGCACTCGGACGAATGAAACCGGTATCCAACAATTCCTGTAATTAGACTTTTAACTCCTGAAGTTCAATGGGAGCCATTCGGTATAGGGCTTTGGAAATGGGCTTGGTACCGGGCTCAAGATCAATACAAAATTCAATTTCATGGTTTGGGGGTAAACCAGGAAGTTCTTCAGGAAAACGTCAGGAAACTCATTAACAATGGGAATATCATTCAAGTTTGACGTATTTTTGTTCAAATCAGTGACATGAGCTAAAAAGACTTGACATCCGTTTTTCAATAAACGAATGGCTTTATGGCTAGAAATAACAGTTATAGATTTCAATGGTTTAGTTGCTTGAATTTGCATGACAGGTTGATTAGGAATATGAAAACTAATAATCTTATGAAAACAATCAATTTTAGCATGATGGGTAGTCAACCAATCAATTCCTAGAATCACATCAAATTCATGGATCTCCAAAGAAATAAGGTCAACAGGTAATGTGAGGTTGTTGATTTGAACTAGGCAAGATTTATAGACAGTAGATGTAATGGTCATTTCTCCTAATGGGGTTTCAATTGATAAGTCAAAGTCCAAATTTTCAGGAGTTAAGTTTAAACGCTGAGCACATGCAGGTGAGATAAAAGAATGGGTAGAGCCAGTATCTAACAAAGCGTAGACTTCACGAGAATTTATGAATAGATTACCGGTTATCACCTCGTTCGAGTTTCGTGCCATTTGGGATGTCACAACAAAAGCTCTCACTTGAACTACAGATTTTCCCTTATCCGCGCTAGCTTTTGGTATCATCATTGCAGCTGGACTGGATTTTGTGGCAGGACAAAACCGCGCAAGATGACCCTCTTTCCCACTACTGTAGCACTTTTTGGACTGTTGTGTACAGTTTGGGTTGATGTGACCTTACTGACCACACCTATAGCATCTCACTGGTGGTCGATCTTCTCCCCTTAAAACTGGGGTCGGTGTTGGTGCTAGTACTGGTGTTGGTGCCCTTCCATAATTATTATGGAATCTCTTTCTTTTGAAATTGTTCCCACTGGATTCTCCTCTTCTGTTATTTGATGTGGAATTACCTCCAAAATGTTGGTTACCTCCTCGATGGTTCTCGTTCCTGTGGTTGTTGTCATTTCTTTCTCTATGCTGATCATTAACTCTTAGCTGCAATGTTTCATCTGTTTGTTCCACCCTTTGAGCCCTATCCACAACATCTGAATACAAAATGAATTTATGAGAGCTAAGTTGTTGACGAATTTTGAATCTCAAACCTCTTAGGAACATCCGACTCATTCGTGCTTCGTCATCCACTAGATGGGTGGCAAAACGAGATAACTCGGCAAACTTAGCTTCATATTGGGAGACTGTCATGTTTCCCTGCTCCAGCTTAATGAATTTCACCTCTTTCATATGGCGGATGCTTTCTGGGAAATACTTCTCGTTAAACAGTTCTTCGAATTCTGTCCAAGACATTTCGAGTGCTGAAGGTTGGATACGTTTTACCGCTTCCCACCAATGGTCCGCCTCACCTCGTAACATAAAAGTGACAAATGGCACCTTCTGATCATCAGTGCATTGTAAGACATCAAGTATTTTTGTCGTCTGCTTCAGCCATGCCTCCGCTTTGAGTGGGTCAGGCTTCCCGTGGAATTCAGGTGGTCCCAATTCTTTAAATTGCTTGACAGTGACCATCCTCAAATTTCCAACGTTTCTACCGTTATTATTGACTGGATTTCCTCTTGCTTGATTCTGTATGAACTGCATGAAATTCCTAAAGAATCCATCGTTCATCATGTTATCAGGAACATTATTTTCTGAGTTGGCAGGAGGATTGTTTGGGGCCTCTTGATTCTCGGCTACATTCGCTTCAGGTATTCCATAGTTAACCTCTTCATTTCCAGATGCCATACTAAACTGTGGTCACAAAATAATTGTTAGTTCAAACAAACTGACTCATCACTTCATGTCCCTATATTCAAATTAACTCATTAGATAACAAAATCTAATTTAGGTAGGACACACTAGTGACTGATTCTATTCGTCTCTCCCCTCCTAATTCTAACCCCAGATCTCCATTAAAGACTATATCCCTAAGCTCTGATGCCAACTGTGACACCCCCAAATCTAGGCCCACACAGCCCAAACTTGAGTTGTCAAAAGACCACAACAAAAATTATTACAAAGTAGAGCAACGTTCAACATTACAGCGTATAATAATACATAACTAAGTCTTCACTATTATTGTCACACTATTTTACAACACGTGAAGACTATGGTAGCTATCCTTCGGACTCTCACTCCATTCCCCGGCTAGACCCAGTTACATTCTCATCTCCTGTTGAAAAACAATGGAACAAAAGAAAGGGTGAGCTCAAATAGCCCAGTAAGAAATATCATGACTAAGATAATGACAAATAATTTATCATTAGCCTTCAACAGTTGAGTTCTTGATAGAATACAATAGACTACAAGGTTTATATCAAAAGCTGTAGTTAAATTCTTGAACAATGTTTAGATCAATAATAGCAGCGGAATGAGCAATCTGTTAGAAGAATAACGCATACTATAATATCCACTCGCTTCTATTTTTAAGAAAAACATCAACAACTTTTATTGTCTGAAATACCATTAGTCATGATAATACAAATTCACAGTTCCTGGTCATAATCATGCAGATCAACAGTTCATCTTTCCACTACGGGCCAAAGATATTCAGTATAACACCAACGGTCATGATTATACCAGATTCAGCCTTTGGTCATAATCATACCAAACAACAGTTCATCTATGCACTACGGGCCAAAGAGAACTTTCACCACGTGTCATAAAAGACACCGAACAGATGTATCTCCTTTAACCTAATATATCGCCTTTAACCTATCATCTGTTCAACAATTATATCACATCTGTGCCCCCGGCCACAGATATTCACAACAGCTTGATTCTTGATGATTAATACAAATAACAGTGATACAAATGATGAACAGAAGAACAGGATAAACAATAAGTATCAGAAGTTTACTTTGTGCATATTCAAACAATGTCCAAATTGTCAACATGATGTGGAGTGAAATTTAAAAATAATATTCAAAATTCACAGTTCAGAATAACGGTTACAGGACGATAGAAAGGTTCAGAAAATAGGAAGGTTCAGTTGAAATAATGAAGTTCAACTATTATGGAACATATAATATTTTCAGGAATTATAGAAGCAATAGTTCCATAATAAGTTTTGATTTAGGAGTATGAAAGAAAATAATATTCCTTACCGTAGCAGGTTTGATTAACAAAAGGTGAAGGAAATTAATATCCCTTACCATAGTAAGTTTGAATAATGGAAGATGAAAAAGATGGTATCCTTTATGAGTATAAAGGAAAATGATATCTCTTACGAATATGAAAGAAAATGATATTACAAACGAATATGGAATAAAAGTGTCATGTGATAATTCGTGTAGACAAATTATTTCCACACGAGACAAATAAAAAGGGTTATTCTCCAATAGGCGGTAATCCGCGCCGTAAGGTTATTCCCATCAATTTGAATACGAAGAGTTATTCACCAAACAGGCGGTAATCCGCGCCGTAAGGTTATTCTCAGAGATTAATAAGGAATGAATAGAAAAGGTTATTCACCAACAGGCTGTAATCCGCGCCGTAAGGTTATTCCCACAATTTAATACATGAAAATAAATGGCACAAGAAAGAAACGATATTATTTTTGAGAATCAAAGAATGATAATCCCTTCCAGTAAGAAAGAAAATAATATCCATTAATGGTGATGAAAAGAATGATACCCCTTACCTTAACACGTGACTGGATATTGATTTAAATGAGGTTGATCAACCTATATATTTATAATAAAATTAGTAATTACCACATATAAATTTCAAAGTGTATGATAACTCGTATAATATGAACTATCAAAATTATATATATATATATATATATAACATAATTTTTGTAGTATAATATAACTACTTTAACATAGTTTTTAAAATAATATTCCAAAATAAATCTTCCAAAGAAAGCTTTTAAAAATGAATCTTCTCAAAGAAGAGTCTTCCAAGGGAAGATTTGTGAATACCGTGAAAAATAAGAAGTTATGAAATTACTACTCTTTAATAAAAGACTTACCTGAAAAATTCTTGCACTCCTTTTGGCTTTCAAACACTCAAAATAACCTTATAATTCTCAGAGAAAACTCATAAAATTCTTATAGAAAAATTTTATGTTTTAGGTGTGATTTTTCTATTCAGCTGAGCAAGCTATTTATAGGAGAAATAAGGGTACTATGCGTGTGGTAGGTGAACAACAGGCGTGATGCACGCCTGCCTACCTTTTTTTTTTCTTTTCAAAGCAGTCGGCTGCTAGCACCAAATTCACATTTTAATTTTCATGTGGGGCCCATATGGGTCCCACATGTTACTATTCACGTTACTATTTACGTTACTATTTCAAATAGTAAAATTAATTAATTTTTATTTATTTATTTATTTATTTTTATTTTATTTTATTTTTATTTTATTTATTTATTTATTCTTCCTGTGGGTCCAACATATAAAATAAAATAATGCTACAACAATAATTCAACAATAATGTAATAAACACGTTACAGATTATTATTAATTTAATAATATAAATTACAGTATATTTACTACTGTGACAATTATTAGGTTCAATAATTTTAAAAACAGTGCAGCAACAATTATTGACTCAATGATATAAAATACAGAGTAATGATAATTATTGAATCAATAATGCAAAATACTGTGTAATAACAATTATTGAATTGATAACATAAAATATTATGGAGTGACAATTATTGATGAAATGATGCGCAACAGTTACGGTGTCAATTATCAGACCAATAATATGAGACACTGTGCAATACCGTGTGCTTTAAAAAAATACCATAAATTACCGTATCCTACTATTCTTTTATCACCGGTATTTTAACAGTTAACACCGTTGACTATTTTTATTTAAAATGTTACTTTTGTCGTTTTCTATATCCGACAAATATTCCGTTGTGGGGTCCACCAATAATTAGTTTTTTCGGCGCCGTCGTATGGCCCAAATATTCCCCGACAAAACGAATATTCCCCGATAAAACGAATATTGTCCGACAAAATAAAATTTGCACATAACATCCTTAACTTTCAATTTCGTCAGTTTAACCACTTACTGTTTCATGAAAAAAAATATATGAAGAAAAATTAAATTTTATATTTCATAAAATTCGGGGTCTTACAATAACTCATATGAAGTCTTAGGGACGGATTAAGAAGGTATCTTGTTTAGTAGATATGCGATCGTTTCTAGAGAATAGCCCTATAAGGATACTGGAAGATCGGTAATACTCATTATGGATCATCACCATGTCCATTCTGTGAGAATACCATTTCACTTAAGATGATCTAGAAACTTACTGCTTAAGTATTCCCTTCTCGATCTAATCGAAGAACTTTAATACTTTTGGCTTTTAGTTTCTATACTTCACTTTTGAATTCTTTGAACGTTTCAAACGATTTGGATTTGTATTTTACCAAATACATATATCGAAATCTAGAATCAGTGAAAGTAATGAATGAATACCCTCCTCTTGCATTTGTTGTCATAGGTCCCACACACGACTGTGTGTACCATCTCTAACAACTCCGTAACTCACTCTTCATGTCCACTAAATGGAGATCTAGTCATATTGTCTATGATACAAGATTCACAAGTTGTATTTGATTCATAATCAAAAGGCTCTAAAAGCCTATCTTTATACAACTTGTTTAGTCTTGTTTCATTAGCATGATCAAGCTAACAGTATTGCATGAAGGTATGATTCATATCATCTCTTTGCTTTTAGTTTGTTCAAATTGAAATATTTTTCATTTAAGTCAAGTATACAAAATCCATTAAGTAATCAACCAGTTCTAAATAAAACATTATCATTATAAATAGAACAACGATTGTTCATTATTATAATGTCAAAAATCCTTTTTTGTCATCACATGGAACTGAAATAATGTTTCTAAGAACTAGAACCTAGTAACAACTTACTAACTCAATAGGTTTGCCCGTAGGCAGTGCTAAACTATAAGTTCTCATTGCTAATGCAGCAACCTTTGCTTCATTCCCCAGCACAGGATTACTTATCCTTTGTTTAGCTTTCTACTTCTGCTTAATCTCTGCAATGACTTGCATATATAAGACCACCAACTGGTATCTAATACCTAAGTAGAAACTTGACTTATAGAAAATTCTATTTTATTATGAACAAATCTATATCTATAGCCGAAGTTTCATTAAACTTCTTCTACTTAACTACTACAACTCTCTTACAGTTGTTCTTCCAGTGTCCCACCTTATTGCAATGAAAGCAAATTCATTTGCCCTCGGGATCACTTTTATTTATGTCCTTTGTTTAGCCTTTCTTTTGCCTTCTACTCTTTCTGACTCCTCAAAAATACCTTTGGCCATCTTCCTCCACTTAGAAGATTATCTACGAGTAAGACTTGGTTTTTCTAGGAAGGAAAGTGACTCTCAACAGTCTTTAACATATTTAAACAAATCAGTTAAACTGACTTCTAGCTTATTAATGTTTGAAGTTCACAACATATTGTGAATTAGAGTCAGTGAGTGACTGCAAGATCGAATCTTGAGTCAACTCTCCATCCTTGACAAAACTTGTTGTCCAAATTGATCAATCTAATTGATCATCTTTAGGAAATATGTCTTTTACTGTAGTGCCATTAACTATTATAGATCGGAAGAGCTCCTTAGATATCTTATATCTAGTTGACCTACTTTGCTCACAATACAACTATTGAATGTGCTGCAATATATTAGGTGCATCCATTTTCTCGTGTTGACGCTGTAACTCGATACTTATGGATGCGAGCATGATGTATTAAGCCACCTTTGCATCATCTTGCCATTTCATAAAATAGCAATCTCTTCTTCAGAGGCTTAGAAATAGACAAATTAAGGACATTTGATAGCTTTTCAACATTGAGAACTTTTCTCAAATTTGTTTAATCAATCTGAACAATTCAGTTCGATTAATTGTTAGCATCTAATATGCTATGCAGTGTTAGTGAATTAAACATAGCAATATTCTTTAAGTGAATTAATAACAACATTAATATGCATTTGTTTTATTAATTACCAAAATAAATTAGGTCTTTATTTAAAATGGTGTCTCCCACTACTTTCATCAAACTATATTACCCTCCGTATATAGTTCGGCAAATCTAGTTAAAGATTTGCTAGTGAGAATAAGGATCTTATTTCAAATGTATATAGCCTTGTGTGACACAACAAACGATATATAAATAAATAGGTAGACAACTCTTTGTCAATTACATCAACATGTAACTCCTTTTATTTTGCCTCTTAGATTATTATGATCATGTGTGACACATCCAAATCAAAATTATCCAAGTTAAGTCCAACCTAGCATTTTCTTATATTAGAAGACAAAAAGATCGTCCTTGTGTGACACAACAAAACCGTAATGTTCAATTCTTTTTATAAACATCAAATGTGATAAAACAATATCTCAAAAAATTAATATAAGCCTTGTGTGACACAACAAACTTATAATGATTATTTGATACTCTATCGTTTTACCATGCTAGAAGGCGACATTCGATATTTTTAATAAATATCTTTGAACGTTACAACTTAATATTATGAGTAGTAGAATAAATAAATTAAAATCATTCTAATTTTATTTAATTGAATTAAACTCCTTTAATTCATGAATTAAACATTTTAATTCATTTTATAAATAATATTTATTCTATATCATGAGGGGTTTGTTAATATTAATTGTCTCATCTTGTTTAGAGCGCATGCACATATATATATATATAAAATACGCGTCATATTAATTAACATGCGAAGCATGTTTGATAATATATAATATATATAAATAAGCATGCACATATAGAATACTATATTCTACTTGGATTGATTATGGACTTTTATTCTAGTTTGGTTCACTAGAGCCACCTAGTGAACCAAAAAGGTCAAACCTAAGGTGCAAGAATAAATTAAATTAAATTAAATTAAATGTAACTATTACATTTAAATTTGGGCTCCATTATAAATGGGTCTTCACGCGCTCCTTGCTTCTTTGCTCCAATTCTTCAAAATAATTCTAACTAATCTTATTACAAATTATTTACAATAAATAGAAACATTGATCAACAGTCAAGAGGAAGTACATAGGATGGAGATAGAATTATACATGAGAAAAATTAGAAAGACGAGGTACGCAGACCCCATTTATTAAAACTCATTCATTCATGCATTTAATTAAAATTAAATCCAATCATATTGGTCAATAGTTCATAATCAATCTCATTTATTATCATATATATCAATATATATATTAATAAATAATATTCATCTCATAAATTAAATAAATCATTCCATATATGTATTGGTATCATTTAATGGGCAATTAAAGTTGCATGAAATATAATTTCATATTTAAAATAAATCTTTTATTTTAATTATAAAATTATTTAAAAATAAACTATTTATTTTATCATTTTAAAATTACCCAAAATAAACTCTTTTATTTTGAAATTTTAAAATCTGTACAAAATTACCAAACTGTTTGGCTAATTAATATATATTATAAATATATCAAATATATTAATAATATATATATATATATATATATATATATATATATGTATATACACGGTTAGTATATATATACATAATCCAAAAGTGCTGCAATTAAATATATATATATATATATATAATCCGAAATACATTGCAGCAAAAGGAATGTGAATATTGCTTTATTGCTTTATCATATTAATCAAAACCGTGGGCTATATCAGAACCGTGGGGCTGCTTTGTTTGCTTTATTTGGTAAAGTAACTCTTATTTCGGTACAAGCTAATATATATCATATATATAATTTGCTTGCTTTTCGGTACAGTATAAAACATTGTTGGGTTATATATCAAGAACACCAAAAATTGCTCTAACTTTTCCAAATCAAAAACAGTGGTTGCCTTTATTGAATGCTTTACCGAAACTGCATGGCTTTAATTTTTCCACCAATTGCTTTAACGAATTACTTCACAAAGTCCGAAAGCTATAAATACATATATGCTTAACAATCCGGAAAAAAAACTGTTTCGGTCATCTAATATAATATAATATATATAACTGAAACATGTCAGCCTCTTCTTTGGTAATCATATAAACATATACGGAACATTCAATTTCGGTATTAATAAAAAAATAATTTTATACAATAAAATTATACTCAATAAATTGTTCTAAACGCATACCCATACATATATGAAATTAAAACAATTAATAATTCGCATAAGTTTGGCTCTGATGCCACTGTTGGTTTGAAAAAATTATGGCATACATATAATCAAATTATATAAGCGCAACAGAAGCAAGAAAATCAGATTTTAAATTTTTTTTGTACAAACCAATAACCCGGATATTTCTTATGCGACTATTATTAATTGAGGAATGATAAAAGAATTTATACCTTTGTAGAACCAAGTTTACACGGGTACAAGTTCATCTCCCTTTAATCCTTTCACGTTTTTCTTTAAATTCACTGATTAGATTCTACGGATCAATGTTAGCTCCCCAAGTGTGAAGTCTCTAGAGGTGATCCACCAAGAGATCTATGAATTAAAGAAGTGGATTATGATTTCTCCAAACCATGGGTGGCTAGCCCTAATTCTCTCTCTCTCTCTCTCTCTCTCTAACTCCTTAGATGTAGAGAATTATGGAGTACTCTCTCTAATCTAATCAAAGAGTGTGTAACCTTGATCTATGATAAGACTACTCTTATTTATAGATATAGTCAACCCTCCTAAACTATTTAGGATTAGGGTTTTAATTTAATTTCCAATTTAATTAGGAACTAAATTAATTAATTACAATTCCTAAACCATTTAGGAACTTAATTATTTAATAATGAGAGTACTTCTTATTAATTAATTACTAAACCATTTAGTAACTTAATTAACTATTATAATTATAATTCATAAACTATTTAGGAACTTAATTATTTAATAATAATATTACTACTTATTAATTAATTATTAAACCATTTAGTAGCTTAATTAATTATTATAATTATAATTCTTAAACTATTTAGGAACTTAATTATTTAATAATAATATTACTATTTATTAATTAATTCCTAAACCATTTAGGAACTAAATAATAATAATAATAATAATAATAATAATAATAATAATAATAATAATAATAATAATAATAATAATAATAATAATAATAATAATAATAATAATAATAATAATAATAATAATAATAAGACTCCTCTTATTAATTTATAATTAGTATTTCTAAAATACTAAATTATAAATATTAAGCTATTTAATTTATTCTATCACCATAGTATAAATTAGATATACTTAATTTATTATTACAATTATGTCATCCACTTCTAAAATAAAATATTACTCTTTTGCGGTGTGACCCTTTAGGTTCTCCATATTAAACCGGTTATATAATAAATAAATTAGAACAATTCTAATTCATTTATTACGAATTAACTCTTTAATTCAGAATAAATAATTATTCCACAATAAGGGTAAGCCCCCTTAGCGATTAGTCGACTTTCCAAATAATATAGATTTCAACATTTAATCGTAAAAGAACTTTTCAGCAAATAGTTACCGTACAATTCAATCCTTGTACCATACAATATCCCAATCAAATATAAGACACGGAATTTCTGTCAAGTCTTATTTATTTGATCATATGCATTTCAATTCACAAATACACAACTCTAGTTAATGTAAATTAGAAACTCCTTTCTAATTTCATTCAACCCTGGTCAGGGATTTATGAGTTGTCACTTATTGAATCGCATAGGACATTCTCTCCCTTTACTGGAAGTGGTAGATCATTTGTTGATCATTCATCTATCTTCATGTGTACCTTATTATACCCAAGCATATCCTTTGATATACCAATAGGTCTTAAGGAATATGTCAAAGTATAATTTAGTACACATAAGATACTATGATGATCTCAAGTCCAATGATCACTTGTACGACTATCACATAAGGAATTCTTATTGACAAACAAGTAAAACTCCATTAGGTGTTCCCTGAGCTAGTCACGTTCAGTGAACTTATTCTCTAATAAGCACCTACATACTTGATTTAGTGTCTCTACACAAATGATTATGAGATCAATCATCCTTTTCATAAGAGCAAGCATAGTATGTACCAATCTATCCGGATCTACCAATCCCCTTTTTAGTGATCCAACGATTAGGAACAATTTTAGTTTTGAGCTATCTTGAATTTAGATCTCATTAGCATGATCCTCATCATGGTTCTAAAAGCATTGCTCAAAAACTATGGGTTTATCCATTTGATTAATTCAAGTAATTAATCATGAATAAAGAAATGCCTTGATACTTTTATTAATAAATGAACAAGATTACAAAGTATATGCTTATCACATCAAATGTGATTGGCTTGAGGGCATACTACTTTCATGGGTAACTCTGAAAAGCCTAAGAAAATTAGATATTGCATAGTCAAGATTGTTAATTGAGGTGAGACAAAGCGTAAAACGCACTAGCCGGTTGATAAAAATGAATTTAGTTTTTCGTGTTAAAGTCCCTGGAACCACTTTACTTATTTGTTTGCCTTATTTGGTTGAGATTGATGTGAAAGGTGAGTTTTTAGATTTAAAAGTAAAATCATTCGCATGGCATTTAATGGTACAAGTTCACCTAAATTCTAACTAATTTTAAACAGTGGGACATACACACACACATCGAAAAAGTCATAAGTAGTCATAAGCTTAGTGAAAATGTTAAAATTTTAAACTTTGCTATGTTTTGAGATTGATCTTGAATTGTTTCTTATAAACTTTAAGGCCATTATTCCAAGTCATAACTAGTTTATTGCTTAGTGTTGGGTCTTTAGCATTAATTTTATAGCCTGTGTCTTAATGCGTTGCTTGAGGACAAACAAAGATTTAAGTTTGGAGGTATTAGATTAATCGATTTTATACCTACGAATTGGTACTTATGGCTTGATAAATTGTGAGTTCTTGGGTGTTATTTGTGGTTATTTAAATGGTTTTAGTAGTCTTTAATGTTTTATTTCTATTTTGCAGGAAAATAGGTCAGAAAGGGCAAAATGGTAATTTTACTACAGTGCTAGCATTGTTATGTAGTGCCGCGGCTTTAGCCCGTGCTGCTGGAATTGCGAGAAACCTACTTGCCTTTATATTTTGATTTGGTCGCTTAGAAGATAGCTAGAGAAGAGGTGGCCAAGATTAGTTTTAGAGCTCAAGAACAAGATACTCTTCTATGATTGGCAAGCAACATTTGGAAGAGAGTAACTAGAGATTGAAACTTGTTTCATTGGAGTTTTCCTTCTTGAATCCTTTCTTTCTTTATTGTAAACCAATAAATATGAATATTTTGTTAATGATTTTTATTTCATTAACTATGAACTAACTCATATTTTAATATTACAATGGAACCCATTATTTAGTTTTAATTAACTTTCTCTCCTTTTAAGTACTATGAATCACTTATAGATGGATCATCATGTTTTATTCTTCATGTATTGATTGCTTAGCTAGTGATTATTGTGGTGATCTTTATGAAACTGGAAAGTGGAATAAAGTGTAGACCTAAACATGATAGTGCATGTTATGTGTGACACCCCCAAATTCAGGTACCAATACCTCGAATTTGGTGCTCACGATCAAATACATACATCACCTCTTAAACAACATATATTACTAAATGCGGAATAAATAAACATAAGTTGTTCATTACAAAAGGCTTACTACGGTCCCAATGTCTCAACCTTAATAAAATTTCATCATGATGATCCTATTAATATAAACAGGGTTCCATGATTTACAAAACAGGAATATAAATATTTAAACTATTCTTAAAGCTTGTCCTTGCCTTTGTCCTTCTTGGAGTGCTCAGGCCTAACTGCAATTAGTTCATGATATATATAGCAAGAGTGAGCAACTAATATGCTCAGCAAATTTAAAATAATACAGACATATCATGAATAACTGCGAATAAAGTGAAAGCTCAACAATTTATAGAAGTTAATGAAATGACTGATAAGATAATCAAAATCCAAACGAAGGAATGAAAGATGATTATTTACTGCTGAGTGGTCCAACCGACCCTGAACGTTTCCAAGGAAACAACCTTCCGATTACCCTTTTATAAATCAGACTGTACTCGAGGGGATCAGCCTCTTGTACAACATGTATATGCATAACATTAAACTCTGACCATGTCGAACTATGACACTTATAATTCCCCATTTAGGGTTTGTTCTCTCAGTACAAGACTTCCACACCACTCAACTGGTTTGGAATAGCTTTTAAAAATATTTACTTTATATGTCCAGCCGAAACAAATGGCGTAGACCCATTTGTTGAACAGTTCATGAAATAAAGAACTTTAAATAATTTACTTGTTCAATGATAGAACATATTTTTCAAATGCATCAATGTGCGAATATCAATACTGGCATTTACATGGAATAATTAACGATAAATTAACCCATTTGACATGCTCAAAAATAATAGTTCGAGTTTGAGTTAGGAAACTTGCCTCAGTTGTTGACTACAACTCACACAACTTAAATTACAGCCTTTGATATACCTAGTATTAAATAGGTTTATCTTTCAATTAGTTTAGCACATAGAGATTCATATATTACTATCATACATACTGCTACTAAAGCACATAATCCTCTATTTAACAACACGTAGCTTTCACGACAATATTATCACACTTGGATAACATTTTAGTTACCTAATAATATTATTAATATAATATTATTAATATCAAGTTCATTTACAAATGTTATTAATAACTCAATAACATCTTAATTGAATACCTACTATTATTATTAATCATTTAATAATAATTTAGCGAGTTACTGTTATTATTAATTATTTAATAATAATTTAATTACTTAACATTATTATTAATCGTTTAATAATAATTTAATGAGTTACTATTATTATTAATCATTTATTAATAATTTAATGAGGTACTATTATTATTAATCATTTAATAACAATTTAATTACATACTATTATTATTACTCATTTAAATAATAATTTAATCATTTACTATTATTATTAATCATTTAATAATAATTTAATAATTTAATATTATTATTAGTCTTTAATAATAATTTAATCTTTTATTATTATTATTAATCATTTAATAATAACTTAATCATTTACAATTATTTTAACTAATATTATTATTTAATAATATTTTAAATTACTTAGTAATATTAACAACTTAAACAATTTAAAGGTAAATTGTTTAATTATTTTATTAATTTCTTTACTCCTTTCCTTTATTTATTATTTAGTCATTTAAATAATAAATAACTAATTTAATTCCTTTTTATTTAATTTATTTATTATTTAATACTAGTTAAATAACAAATAATTACCTTTATGTATTATTTAATAAAATTAACTCATACATCCTTAATTATGCTATTATCTTTATTTCTCTTAAATCAAGTGTATTTATCAAAAATACCCACTTGACTTATTATTTTTATATCTCTTGGATATCTGTAGTATATTATAATTTATACATAAAATAATTTTATTTTAATTTTTCAACCTTATTTACTATTTTTAAATGGTCCGTTTCTGTCCAAAATGACATCATTAATTAAAACTTTAATTTTCATCATAAAATTCTGAAATTTATACAGTATCTTCCTGCTATCAGAGAACACTTCTAGTAAAAATTTCATAATTTTCTGAGTTATACTTTTCAATATATTTCCGTATTATGCTTTTAAAACTTGGAAAATCGTTGGGTCATAACTCCCTCATACGACGTCGGATGGAGCTCATTTTTGGACAGTGGCTGCTATATACCATATAATATCATCTGTAAAATGGACGGAATTTTTAGAGCAAGAAAAGTTGCCAAAACAGCCCTCACAAGATCCTGGCAGTAGGCTTTTTCAGTTTTTTCCGGCAGGAACTGTTTTGCTAGGAAAATCACCATAAATAGCTCGTTTAATATTTTTCAGTCGTACCACTTGGAAAATCTTCCTATCTTATAGTACTATCACCCAAAGTTGACGGATCATGAATACGACTTACGGAACGTGAACAGTAAATCCGGCAACCCGCTGCTCAGTTTAGGGTTTTTCCGGCGAAAATCGCTTTCATGTTTTGTTAAACTTTTCCACATAAATGAATACCAAAACTCATGTTAAACCCATTAAACTCTAGATATATTAGTCTAGCATGGTTTTAAGCATCAAGATCTTTAAAAATAGTTTTCTACCATCAAAACACATTTTTGACCAATAAAATCACTTAAAACATACATAGAACATATATTAAAATGGAAAGCTAGGTTTGAAAAACTTTTAAACCTCTTGGTAGCTCTTTTTCTTCTTGCTAGGAATGGGATGAGACTTGGATGATCTATCTTGGTATGGTTGATGATCTTGCTTCTTGCTTGATCTTGATTTTTCTAGGGTTTCTCTTCCTTTTTCTTACTTTCTCTCTATTTTGCTCTCAACTTTTCTTTTCTCTCTAACTCTTTTGCTCTCTAGCAACTTGGTAGATGAAAAATAAGATGATGGATGATAGGAGAGAGTGAGTGTATTAGTTGTTATTAGATGATAGAAATACTTACATTTGGTGTAAGTATACACCCATCACCCATCCATCAACTAATAGGCCTACTAGCCTTGGTTCTTCCCAAGACATTGAGCTCCTAAATGACTTGATAAATGAGCCCCAAATCAGCCACTAAAGCTGTCAAAAATCTGAGCAAAAAATTCAATAATTGCTTCATTTTTTCCTTTTCTTTTAATGCCCAATTCAAGTGCTTAAATATATATATCAATACATATATATATAATTGCCAATACATACATGTTGGGCTAAGTCTAGGGCTAGAATTTAATTCATTCATTAGACTTTTACTAACAATCACTTTGGGCCTCAATTAATTAATGATTGGGCCTACGATTATTTCCAATATTAATTTAGGTTGGGCTTTATATTAAATTCCAATTTGGGCTACTAATTGTAACATTGATTACTACTACCAACACTTGGGTTAGTACTAAATTGGTTGGGCTACCCATTAAATCTACTTGGGCCTCCAATAATTAAATCAATGGGCTAGGCAATTTACTTGATTGGTCTATCAATTAAATCACACGATGCTTAATTAAATGCAACATTAACATGACATAGTTAAATAAAAATTTAATTCACTTCATTGATAAATATTTTTTTAAATATATTTATAATGCGACGTAATATTCTCGGTCATTACATTCTCCCCCCCCCCCCCCTATAAGAATTCCATCCCCGGAATTACAATCATAAGGTTACTAAAAAAGATTAGGATAATTTCTCCTCATCTTTTCTTCCAGTTCCCACATAGCTTCCTCAACCGCGTGGTTTCTCCATAGAATCTTGACCGAATATATAACCTTATTCCTTAGCGTCTGCTCCTTCCTATCTAATATCTGGACAGGAATTTGCTCATACGATAAATCTTTCTCGACTTGGATTGGTTCGTAAGATATCACATGCTTGTAGTCAGGTTTATACGGCCGCAACACTGAAACATGAAACACGTTGTGAATGTGTTCCAGTTCAGGAGGTAAAGCTACCTCATACGCCACTTCCCCCACTCGCTTTAGAACTTCAAATGGTCCGATAAATCTAGGGCTCAATTTTCCCTTCTTTCCGAACCTGATTTTCCCTTTCCATGGAGATACCTTCAGAAAAACAAAATTTCCAACCTCGAAGTCTCTATTCTGACGATGTAAATCCGCATACTTCTTTTGCCGATCCTGAGCCGCAACTAGACGAGCTCTTATCACCCTGATCACATCTACGCTTTGTTGTACCAGTTCGGGTCCCAACAGTCTCCGTTCACCAACTTCATCCCAGCATAGGGGTGTTCTACACTTTCTCCCATATAGTTCTTCATAAGGCGGCATACCAATACTTGCATGATAACTGTTGTTGTATGAAAACTCCACTAATGGTAGCTGATCATCCCAACTGCCTTTAAAGTCCATCACACATGCTCTCAGCATATCCTCCAGCGTCTGAATTGTTCGCTCGCTCTGCCCATCAGTCTGAGGATGATACGCGGTACTCAACCTTAGTTTCGTCCCCATCCTTTCCTGTAGGCTCCTCCAGAAATTTGACGTGAAGCGCGGATCTCTATCAGATACTATAGATACTGGTACTCCATGTCGCAACACAATTTCTTTAACATATAGTTTTGCCAGCTGCCCCAGATTATACCTGATTCTGATTGGTAGAAAATGTGCAGACTTGGTCAAACGATCCACGATCACCCAGATCGCATCGTACCCCTTCTGAGTTGCAGGGAGTCCCACCACAAAATCCATCGTGATATGCTCCCATTTCCACTCCGGAATCTCCAACGGTTGCAACAGACCACCCGGTTTTTGATGTTCCGCTTTAACCCTCTGGCAAGTTAAACATCGGCTGACACACTCTGCCACTTCCCTCTTCATGTTAGGCCACCACAAATGCTGTCGTAGATCTTGATACATCTTGGTACTACCCGGATGTATTGAGTATCTTGTGCTGTGGGCCTCCTGTAGAATTTCTTCTCTCAATTCTGGAATAAACGGTACCCAGACTCTTCCTTCGAATTGAATTAACCCTGTGCCATCCACTGAGTACTTTAATTCCTCACCTTCGGATAACCGCTTCTTAATGTCAATGCATTCCTCATCACCCTCTTGAGCCTCTTTTATCTTGTCCAATAAAGCTGGGCTCGCCTCTATTGCAAACAGTTTCTCGTCTGCTTCCTTAGGATACTTGAGTTCTAACTCCAATCTTTCCATATCCTTGATTAATTCCTCCTGCGTTGTTAACATCAACAACTTCTTGCTACCCTTTCTGCTCAGAGCATCAGCTACAACATTGGCTTTGCCGGGATGGTACAAAATCTCACAATCGTAGTCCTTGATCAATTCCAACCATCGCCTCTGCCTCATATTCAGCTCCCTTTGAGTGAAGATATACTTCAGACTTTTGTGGTCTGTGTATATCTCGCACTTCTCTCCATACAGATAGTGCCTCCAGATCTTCAGAGTAAACACTACTGCTGCCAGTTCTAAATCATGAGTCAGATATCCCTTCTCATAATCCTTTAACTGGCGTGATGCGTACGCGATGACCTTGCCATGCTGCATCAGTACACAACCAAGACCCTTGAGTGACGGATCACTATAAACCACGAATCCCCCTGTATCATCAGGTAATGATAACACAGGTGCTTCACTAAGCCTCTTTTTCAATTCTCTGAAGCTTTCTTCACACTTCTCCGTCCATACAAACTTTACTGTCTTCCTTGTAAGATTGGTCAATGGCGATGCTAGCTTTGAAAAGTCCTTGATGAATCTCCGATAGTATCCCGCTAATCCCAAGAAACTTCTGATATCTGTTGGAGTCTTCGGTTGCTCCTAGTTGATAACTGACTCCACCTTTGCAGGATCCACTGAAACACCCTCCTTGTCGATGACGTGTCCCAAAAATTGTACCCTTTGCAACCAAAACTCGCACTTGGAGAACTTAGCATATAGTTGTTCCCTCCTCAATGTCTCCAGTACTATTCTCAAATGTTCTGTGTATTCTTCCTCTGTCTTTGAATACACCAGTATATCATCGATAAACACAACAACAAACTTATCCAAGTATTGCTTGAATACTCTGTTCATCATGTCCATAAATGCTGCTGGTGCGTTCGTCAGTCCAAAAGACATCACCAGAAACTCAAAGTGACCATATCGAGTCCTGAAGGCTGTCTTTGGTACGTCTCCCGGTCTCACCTTCAGCTGATGATACCCGGTCCTCAAGTCAATTTTCGAAAAGTACTTAGCCCCCTTAAGCTGATCAAATAGATCATCGATCCTGGGCAACGGGTACTTATTCTTAATTGTGACCTTGTTTAACTCCCTATAGTCGACACAAAGCCTCAACGATCCATCTTTCTTTTTCAGAAACAACACTGGCGCTCCCCACGGAGATACACTCGGCTGAATGTACTTCTTCTCTAACAACTCTTTCAACTGTATCATTAATTCCTTCAACTCTACCGGAGCCATCCTATATGGTGCTTTCGATATTGGTGCGGTCCCCGGTGCTAAATCGATTACAAACTCCACCTCTCTGTCCGGGGGTAAACCTGGTAACTCATCCGGGAAAACGTCTGGGAATTCCCTTACCACAGGTATCTGTCCCATTTCTCCCCCTACTCTCTGAGTATCAACTACATGGGCCAGATAGCCTATGCAACCCTTCCTAAGCAACCTCCTTGCTTGCATCATCGTCAGACAACAAGATTGTCCTGGCGATTTACTCCCAAAGAATACAACCTTAGACTTATTCGAAGTTTTCAGGTGTATACTTTTCTTTTGGCAGTCAATCACAGCTCCGTGTTTAAACAGCCAATCCATTCCCAAGATCACGTCAAACTCTCCTAGACGTATCGGAATTAAATAAACACTCAATTTATGTCCCCGTATCTCGGCATAACAATTCTTATATATGAAATCTACAGGGATCACTTCCTTATTTGCTACCTCTACATTCATTGGGTTCTCTAATCTTTCACGAGGAAATTTTAATCGGCTAGCAAATTCATCGGATACGAAAGAACAAGTAGCACCCGAATCAAATAATACATATGCATTAATATTATTGATCGGAATAATACCTGCCACCACTTCCTTTGACTCCATGGCATCCTGGACGGTCATGTTGAAAGTGCGCGCCACCGACCTGTTCTGCTGTGACGGCCCTCCACTAGTTGGCTTGCTTTGATTTCCCTGATTAGCGCTACCGGAATCACTCTTTCTTTTCGGACAGTCCTTCTTTTGATGGTCAGCTGCACCACAATAGAAACAGTCCCCTCTTTTCACCTTTGGGCATTGTGGAGCAAAGTGCCCCGACTGTCCACAGTTGAAGCATACTCCTTTACCACGCATACACTCCCCCGAGTGATTCTTCCCACACTTATTGCACTTGTTGCCTTGCTTAGCCTCGCTTGATGGCTTTCCCGAGCTTTGATTGTCGCTCCATTTCCGTTTGTGAGGATTGCTCCCTCCACTGCTAATCCCTTCTTTGGGTCCTTCGTGGCCTTTCTTCTTGTGATCTTGTTGATACTTGGTTACCGCTTCATTTCCTCCCTCAGCAATTAGGGCTTTCTCCAGCAACGCCGAGAATGTGTTGATTTGTAGCACAGCTACCTTTCCATAAACCCAAGCCTTCAGTCCTTGTTCAAATCTTCGAGCTCTTCTGACTTCCGTGTCTACCTGTTTCGGTGCAAATCTGGCCAGTTCGTTGAATCTTGTAGCATAGTCAGCAACTGTCATGCTCCCTTGTTTCAATTCCAGGAATTTCACTTCCATCCTTGCTTGCATGCTCTCTGGGAAATAGTTCTCGAAGAACAGTTCTTTGAAACGTACCCACGTAATCACTCCTGCTCCGACTCTGTTCTTATTTGCCTTCCACCAGTAATTCGCTTCACCCTTCAGCATGAAGGTGGCGAATGACGTTTGTTGTTCGTCGGCCACCCTTGCGACCTCAAACACTTTTTCCATCTCTTCTACCCAAGTCTGGGCTTCAATGGGGTCAGTAGTCCCGCGAAACTCCGGCGGTCCTATTAATTTAAAATCCTTGAAATTAGCCAAGTGAGCCCCTGGTTGTTCTACTACTGGCGGTATTACTGGTGGTACCACAGGTGGCGGCCTATTCTGCATATACCCTGCAATCATGGCTGCAAACGCCTGCATGGGGTCTGCTGGACCCCTGTCATTATTAACGGATTCCTCTACATGTGGAACTCTGGTTCTCCTTCTAGGTGGCATTGTCTGATAAAAACAAAACCTTATATTATAATTCTGTGTCTTTACATTCCATGCCACATTTTATTTATGCATGCATTTAACAGGTAAAACACAGCTAAATCAAAATCCCAAACAGGTATCAATAACTGCATTTATATTCATATACCACTGTTTTAAATACATCAAGTAACAACCTGTGGCATACTACTATAAATGCTAATACTAACAATGGTTATCCCTTCAAGAACAGAAAGAGGGGATTAACCCAACCTACCCCTATGACAAACAAAAGTCGGGGTCTAATACTATCCCAAGTCTAAACAAAAATAATGGGATTTACAACATACCACTGCCCCTACTATCAACAAAAAGTGGGAACTAAACTGCATCTATTTACAATCATAGTGCTAATGGAAACTATAATCCCCTGAAGATGGCATCCTCATGCTCCTGCCTAGCTATCATGTCTGCTACACGGCGACTGATAGTACGCCTGTGGAGATCCTCCTCCCTAGGATACCTTCGGATCCTATGCCTCATCCTCTGAAAGGCAGTGTCAAACACAAAGTTCAAACGATCAAACATGACTGCACGAGTTTGAACCTCCCTCTCAAGTCCATCCACCATCATGGCAGCTCCATCCAATTCCTCCTCAACACGGATTCTCTCTGCAACCTCTAGGTTAAAGTTGGCCTTCAAGGCCTCATGTTCCACCTGAAGTTCTGCCAGACTCAGCTTCGTCTGATCATGTTCCTCCTTCAGTTCAGCTACCTCCCCGGACAACTGATAAGCTACACCCTTATATTGATCTTCCATCTCCTGATGGATCTGATTCTGCTCCTCAAGATGATGGATTCTACCCTCGAGTTCGTCATTCCTAGTGGTCAGTTCTTCTATGATGTCATTAGCAGTTGTGCCCATACCATCTTGATACTCAGTTGGCTCCTCAGGTGAAGTATTATCATAATACTGCACTTCTTCATCTGATTCCTCATCGACACTCTGTTGTTCCTCTGAGTCATCCTCACCACGTGGCCTCATCACCCCACCCCTAACTGGTTCCTCCATATCAGCCACTTGATCCTCCTCGGGATCCTCCTCAGGGTCAGACTCGACTAATGGTGATGCCGGTGCAATTGGTGCATAGCCCACCAACTGCTCTGTATCCACCGGTATATCGATGAATATCTCCTCATCTCGTGTTCCACTCGACTCCCCTATAGCCATCCTACAACACATCATGAAAAACAACCATTAGTACAACCATAAAATATAATCATTGAAGAAATGAAATTATATTTCATTGGGTACTACTTGACTCGATGAATTCCCCAATTCATCAAATACCACATACGATAAATCTCCCCGATTTATCTCCTAAAACACTCAATACGAGTTTAACACTAAGGTTATAACCTAGGTTTCACAATTCTAACGTTTATAACCTACGGCTCTGATACCAACCTGTGACACCCCCAAATTCAGGTACCAATACCTCGAATTTGGTGCTCACGATCAAATACATACATCACCTCTTAAACAACATATATTACTAAATGCGGAATAAATAAACATAAGTTGTTCATTACAAAAGGCTTACTACGGTCCCAAGGTCTCAACCTTAATAAAATTTCATCATGATGATCCTATTAATATAAACAGGGTTCCATGATTTACAAAACAGGAATATAAATATTTAAACTATTCTTAAAGCTTGCCCTTGCCTTTGTCCTTCTTGGAGTGCTCAGGCCTAACTGCAATTAGTTCATGATATATATAGCAAGAGTGAGCAACTAATATGCTCAGCAAATTTAAAATAATACAGACATATCATGAATAACTGCGAATAAAGTGAAAGCTCAACAATTTATAGAAGTTAATGAAATGACTGATAAGATAATCAAAATCCAAACGAAGGAATGAAAGATGATTATTTACTGCTGAGTGGTCCAACCGACCCTGAACGTTTCCAAGGAAACAACCTTCCGATTACCCTTTTATAAATCAGACTGTACTCGAGGGGATCAGCCTCTTGTACAACATGTATATGCATAACATTAAACTCTGACCATGTCGAACTATGACACTTATAATTCCCCATTTAGGGTTTGTTCTCTCAGTACAAGACTTCCACACCACTCAACTGGTTTGGAATAGCTTTTAAAAATATTTACTTTATATGTCCAGCCGAAACAAATGGCGTAGACCCATTTGTTGAACAGTTCATGAAATAAAGAACTTTAAATAATTTACTTGTTCAATGATAGAACATATTTTTCAAATGCATCAATGTGCGAATATCAATACTGGCATTTACATGGAATAATTAACGATAAATTAACCCATTTGACATGCTCAAAAATAATAGTTCGAGTTTGAGTTAGGAAACTTGCCTCAGTTGTTGACTACAGTTCACACAACTTAAATTACAGCCTTTGATATACCTAGTATTAAATAGGTTTATCTTTCAATTAGTTTAGCACATAGAGATTCATATATTACTATCATACATACTGCTACTAAAGCACATAATCCTCTATTTAACAACACGTAGCTTTCACGACAATATTATCACACTTGGATAACATTTTAGTTACCTAATAATATTATTAATATAATATTATTAATATCAAGTTCATTTACAAATGTTATTAATAACTCAATAACATCTTAATTGAATACCTACTATTATTATTAATCATTTAATAATAATTTAGCGAGTTACTGTTATTATTAATTATTTAATAATAATTTAATTACTTAACATTATTATTAATCGTTTAATAATAATTTAATGAGTTACTATTATTATTAATCATTTATTAATAATTTAATGAGGTACTATTATTACTAATCATTTAATAACAATTTAATTACATACTATTATTATTACTCATTTAAATAATAATTTAATCATTTACTATTATTATTAATCATTTAATAATAATTTAATAATTTAATACTATTATTATTCTTTAATAATAATTTAATCTTTTATTATTATTATTAATCATTTAATAATAACTTAATCATTTACAATTATTTTAACTAATATTATTATTTAATAATATTTTAAATTACTTAGTAATATTAACAACTTAAACAATTTAAAGGTAAATTGTTTAATTATTTTATTAATTTCTTTACTCCTTTCCTTTATTTATTATTTAGTCATTTAAATAATAAATAACTAATTTAATTCCTTTTTATTTAATTTATTTATTATTTAATACTAGTTAAATAACAAATAATTACCTTTATGTATTATTTAATAAAATTAACTCATACATCCTTAATTATGCTATTATCTTTATTTCTCTTAAATCAAGTGTATTTATCAAAAATACCCACTTGACTTCTTATTTTTATATCTCTTGGATATCTGTAGTATATTTTAATTTATACATAAAATAATTTTCTTTTAATTTTTCAACCTTATTTACTATTTTTAAATGGTCCGTTTCTGTCCAAAATGGCATCATTAATTAAAACTTTAATTTTCATCATAAAATTCTGAAATTTATACAGTATCTTCCTGCTATCAGAGAACACTTCTAGTAAAAATTTCATAATTTTCTGAGTTATACTTTTCAATATATTTCCGTATTATGCTTTTAAAACTTGGAAAATCGTTGGGTCATAACTCCCTCATACGACGTCGGATGGAGCTCATTTTTGGACAGTGGCTGCTATATACCATATAATATCATCTGTAAAATGGACGGAATTTTTAGAGCAAGAAAAGTTGCCAAAACAGCCCTCACAAGATCCTGGCAGTAGGCTTTTTCAGTTTTTTCCGGCAGGAACTGTTTTGCTAGGAAAATCACCATAAATAGCTCGTTTAATATTTTTCAGTCGTACCACTTGGAAAATCTTCCTATCTTATAGTACTATCACCCAAAGTTGACGGATCATGAATACGACTTACGGAACGTGAACAGTAAATCCGGCAACCCGCTGCTCAGTTTAGGGTTTTTCCGGCGAAAATCGCTTTCATGTTTTGTTAAACTTTTCCACATAAATGAATACCAAAACTCATGTTAAACCCATTAAACTCTAGATATATTAGTCTAGCATGGTTTTAAGCATCAAGATCTTTAAAAATAGTTTTCTACCATCAAAACACATTTTTGATCAATAAAATCACTTAAAACATACATAGAACATATATTAAAATGGAAAGCTAGGTTTGAAAAACTTTTAAACCTCTTGGTAGCTCTTTTTCTTCTTGCTAGGAATGGGATGAGACTTGAATGATCTATCTTGGTATGGTTGATGATCTTGCTTCTTGCTTGATCTTGATTTTTCTAGGGTTTCTCTTCCTTTTTCTTACTTTCTCTCTATTTTGCTCTCAACTTTTCTTTTCTCTCTAACTCTCTTGCTCTCTAGCAACTTGGTAGATGAAAAATAAGATGATGGATGATAGGAGAGAGTGAGTGTATTAGTTGTTATTAGATGATAGAAATACTTACATTTGGTGTAAGTATACACCCATCACCCATCCATCAACTAATAGGCCTACTAGCCTTGGTTCTTCCCAAGACATTGAGCTCCTAAATGACTTGATAAATGAGCCCCA
This sequence comes from Hedera helix, assembly GCA_947179155.2. Taxonomy (NCBI): domain Eukaryota; kingdom Viridiplantae; phylum Streptophyta; class Magnoliopsida; order Apiales; family Araliaceae; genus Hedera; species Hedera helix. The sequence goes on along the minus strand of OX359273.1, from coordinate 12,607,931 downwards.
AATCAGCCACTAAAGCTGTCAAAAATCTGAGCAAAAAATTCAATAATTGCTTCATTTTTTCCTTTTCTTTTAATGCCCAATTCAAGTGCTTAAATATATATATCAATACATATATATATAATTGCCAATACATACATGTTGGGCTAAGTCTAGGGCTAGAATTTAATTCATTCATTAGACTTTTACTAACAATCACCTTGGGCCTCAATTAATTAATGATTGGGCCTACGATTATTTCCAACATTAATTTAGGTTGGGCTTTATATTAAATTCTAATTTGGGCTACTAATTGTAACATTGATTACTACTACCAACACTTGGGTTAGTACTAAATTGGTTGGGCTACCCATTAAATCTACTTGGGCCTCCAATAATTAAATCAATGGGCTAGGCAATTTACTTGATTGGTCTATCAATTAAATCACACGATGCTTAATTAAATGCAACATTAACACGACATAGTTAAATAAAAATTTAATTCACTTCATTGATAAATATTTTTTTAAATATATTTATAATGCGACGTAATATTCTCGGTCATTACATTATGGCTATTCATCGTAAGATTGAATACATAATTTGTTCATAGGATAGAAATATACATGTGTGCCATGTGTAACCTTTGTGGGAACTTAATCTTAATAACTCTTTGTCTAATCCATTTCACATAGAACAATAATGATTTGTTAAGTAAATGGATATTCAGTAGACCATCAGAAGAGGTTAATGAATACTTAGATATCTCGGTTGGCCATTCATGTGATTCATTAGTTAAAAGGAAGTTTAGGAGATTTTAATGACACATTGTGGAAAATTTCCAATCTTAACTTGTCTCATATTGATATTAATGGTTACTCATTATTTATATAGTTAATTTGATTTCCTTCATATTCACTACCTTTAATCATTGTTTAAATAAGGTTAAATTGATATAATTTTAGTACTTGGAAGGTGTTAATATTAGCTCCTCATGTGATCAACATTCTACTTAACATTATATTACTTATGGGTCGTGTATTCTTGCACGAAATTATAAATTGCTAAATCAAGAAACATAGAGGATTCCTGTTGGTCCCTACTTGGATTTCTTACTCCCGCCAAAGTAACGAATTTCAAGATCACTGGTAGGGGTGAACAATAAACCAAAAATAATCGAATAACTAACCGAGCCGTATCAAACCAAAAAATATATAATTAATGAACCGAAAGTAAATAAAAAAAACAAACTGAAGATATAGTGATCAGTTTCGGTTTAAATGCTAAAATCACTGAAACCGACCGAACCAAAATATTAAATTATTTTTTCAATGTTAAGTACCTTGAAAAATACCCGTTAATAAATGTTTAATTATGATTGGAACACTTGAAAGAAAATTTGAACTCCTACTCCATATTATGATGAAATGAACCTTGTATGTTTTTTTTCTCACTCTATGAATTGAAATTGGATAGTCAATGAAATACCATTTTGCAGCATTGGCTTATGTTTGTACATTTAAAGAACAATTTGACATATGAATGAAAAGGATCATGTCCTTATTGTTAAAAATAATTTTAAATCAAATATTTTAACATTATAAAGGTATATACTAACTCTATTCTTTATGTTTAAGTTTTATAACCAACTAAATCGATAAATCGATCGATTAAATCGATAACTAAATAAACCAATAACTGATTATGGAGTAAAAATTTGGGCAATTTTAGTTTTTAATTTTTTATAGCCGACTTAAATAGTTTGGTTCTTTTTTTACGGACTAAATTGACCGTTATGCACTCCCTAATCACCGGTAATTTACAACTCAATATACTAGCCCTCTTTCTAGCACTAATGTTGATGCGTGATTTTGTTCACTCGATAAAATTACCAAACAACGAGCAACCTGCACTAGAAACAACCGTTAGCTACCCCCAAATTAGGCGACAACTTGGGCCGTCCAAGGATGCTCCGGTATGAAAATAAGTATAGACCAAAAATCGTAACAATGGATAAATTATTATTGTTGAAAAATAATAGGTATATGAGAAGGAAAAATTGTATCATCTGTATCTTTATGCTTGTAACCTTATTGAAACTTTTTTCTTCAATCGCTTAAGTCCCTGTAACTGATTATGATAGAAAATTCGTTGACAGAATAAAATTATAATTATGATGTTGACCGGTCAATCTCTATTTCCACAAGATCCGCGATCACAATATAATTTAGAATCCTATGTCAATGTGGACTTTAACCTTCCTAATTTATTCAAGCCGCCCCAAAAAGGGAATACTTGAAGGGGCAGGGCCCACTATAGTGCATAAGATATAATCCAAACAATACTTCAAATAAAGAATATCTTTCACGGCCAAGTCAAATATTAGGCCCAATAAATTATATCCTGACATAAATATATATATATATATATATATATATATATATATATATATATATATATATATATATATAATACAACTCATTCATGTGGGAATAGAACAACCACCATTTCTAATTACATATATAAATAAAATATAGCAAATTGCATGAAATACCTAAAAACAAAAAACAAAACTTTTATTCAACAAAGGGTAATTAAATAAATTAAACAAACGATATTTATTTATTTATTTATTTATTTTTAGGTATTTTCAAGGAATTTTTAAGAGTTCAATACCATATTGGTTAAAAAAATAATTAATATTTTGCCCTTTTTTTAATTACTTTTTATAGTAAATTAATTCGATTTTTCAAATATCCGTCCAAACTCTGCATATTTATTTGATTTGTAAACACATAAATTCTGCATATTTTGTCAGTTTTTTAATACATGATAAGGTTAATAAAAGTCATATTTTTTTTTAGTTTAAATGCAATAAAAATAGCATATTGGTTAAATTGAAAAAAAAAATATAGAGTTCATCGGTTTTTTTGGTCATTAAGTCTAAAAATAATTACACATCAATAGTCACCTCAATAAAAGCTAACCATGATTTAGACTCTAGTGCATTTTTTGGTATTCTAAAAGAATTTTCAAGAGTACAATGTTTAATATGTTAAAAAAATTACATGTTGGTTAAATTAATAACACTTGTAAAGTTGATTAATTTTTTTGGTCATTAAGTCTTTTAAAAAAATAGGTGTATTGAGTTAAATATATTTATAAAAATAGTAAATTATCCGATTAATACTTTTTTTAAGAAATTAGAATCGCATAAATTTCAAAATTTATAGGAAATTGATATTTTTACAAGAAAATTTGATATTTCTACAAGATCTCAATCACATGAGGTGAGTCTCACTTATTATTCATGTGAAGAGAAATATTGTGAAAATATCAATTTTTCTTGGAATAAAATGCAAAAATGACCCTTGTACTATAGGGGTATTTGGATATTGTGCCCCATTTTTTTAATCAATGCAAAACGAACATTTTACTATTTGAAAATTTGAATCGTGAGCTCTATTGTGACATATCGTGTTGACTTGTACACATGGCACGTTGACATGCCAATTTAACACATTTGGGCTAAAAATATATTTTCTCTCAAGATTTGAACCTAAAACCTCGTCCTCCCAAAACATTTGATTACCAACTAAGTTAAGAATATTAATGTTATCTCTTAGATAATTATTACTAACAGTAATAGTATTAATACAACTTAGTAGTTATTAGTAATATTATTAATAAATTGTTAGTAATTACTTATTTGTAATTATATTTAACATGATTTTGCTTCTAAGCTAAATACAAAATAGATTATCTTAATAATATCGATATACTTACAATATTATTGTAATTAGTATACATTAATGTTAAAGAAAAAATAAGATAATTTTGACAAGAGAAAGAGAGAAATTCAATTTTTCTTTCTCTCTGTCTAGTTTCTCCTGTATGAACTGGTGGGAAGAGTCAAGACCTGAATAAGAATCATCTTAGGTTTTCTATTAATTGTTTATTTATTTGTTATTCTATTAATTCTACTTCTCCAACTTCACTGGAGTTACTTATGGCAAAACATGAAATCTAAAAAATCATTTAGATATATTGAATAAATAAAATACTTATTATTTTTACAAAATATGTGGTCAAAAGATTAAATTATTTATTTATTATTACTATTGTATTATTGTTATTATCATAAATTATTCTTATTAGCATACATTACTCTAATTATTATTATTTTAAAAAATAAATAATAAAATAAAATAAGGTTTTATTTTAACATTAATGTAGACTATAACAATAATGCTATTAGAATATTAATGTTACTAATACCATTAATATATATTAATATTTAATAAATAATTTTATTAAGATAATATATTATAAGTATTTATCTAATTAAACAACATCATGTTAAAAAAAATTACTAATAAATAATTACTAACAGCTTATTAATAATAGTACTAATAAGTTTTATTAATATTATTACTAATAATAATAATTTTTAACTTAGCTAGTAATCAAATGTTTTGTTAATCTTAAGAGTACGGGATTTTAGGTTCAAATACAACATAGCATAATAGAGTTCATAACACAAAAGTCACTTTTACATTTTACTAATTTTTTACTATTAAGTAGATATTAACCGTTTGAACCTTTGGAAAAGAGCGTTGAATGCGTTCCATATGACGGAGCCTTCTCGAAAATTCTACGAACTCTCTAGAGTCTGGAAGGTTCACGAGGCTTATAGAGTCATTTTAAAAATTATTTTTATAACACGTCATCGCAAAAGTCCCGAAGACCCCATAATCTATACATAGTCTATGTACCTGCCTCTGTATGTATGTTATGATCATGGATATTGAGCGAATTGATCTTGAAAATATAGATTGTGATTTCATTGATTTGGTACAGGATGAGATGAGTGGTGCGGAAGATGAGCAGGGCAGCAGTGGTGTGGAAGTGGTGGAGGAGGAGGAGGAGGAGGAGGAGGAGAGGAGTGATGATATGGAAGAGGATGAGATGAGTGTTGAATATACAGTTTTTGGGTTCAAGAAATTTATGGAGATCGAGCTATCATGGAAGAGCCCCCAGCAATTGCGCTTTAAATTATGGGTGTTTTGGAGTCCTCAGCAACCTCACTTTCTCTCTTCATCTTCCTCCTACTCGGGTAAGTACAGATCTCTCCCTCTTTAAGTTTCTATGTTACTCCCCCTTTTCCCTGAAAAAAATATAAGAGAAATTACAAGAATGTTCTATAAGTTGCCATCCAATTTCAGTTGGCTATGGCAAAAATCTTATGAATTTATAGTAAAATAACTTAATGGAATACCTAATTACATATATTATACACACACTAAGGCTAGTCTTGAAAATAATTACGTATATTTGTAATCGGGATGAGAGTATATATCCATACTCCACCCCAACCTGATAGAGTTTAGAAAATCAACCCCAATCTTATAGGATTTATAGAGCGAGCGTATGAAAATCAACAACTAAATCAGCATGAAAAAGATTTTCTCTACATCAACGGCAAAGCGCCACGTGTCCTAAAATTTATAAGAATTCACTTCAGTTATATGGGTCACTTCGGAGTACGTCAATACCTGAGAATACTTTCGTAATTATAAAAAGATACGGACTTAACATGAACAGTAAGTATTTTATATTTAGATAGTATTATGGTGTCAAAATTAAATATAAATAAATATTTATATTTATGTACGAAAAATAGATATCTGATAATTAATAAATATAATAATGGAACACATCATTACAAGCAATATATTAATATTTCTTAAAAAATATTGATTTGTAAAAAATAAATAAATGTTTATTTATTTTAAACGAAAATTATTTTTCACCCAAATATCAACAGTGTTTTTCAAACTCAGCTTTCGATGGAAATTACTTTCTTGATGTGACAGCGGATCTCACCACTTGCATTACCTCAAATTAATGCATATGTTTAATTTAAAAAAATTGTAAAAAATAGTTTCTTGATCTAGAAATATTGAAAAGATTATATGTCATTGAAAACTTGATTCTTAACATTATATCCAAAAATTACAATTTTTGGAGGTCTGAAGCATTGGTTTGGAAAAATCAGAAAAAATAAAAAATCCCTTAAAAAATAATTTTAACATAGAAAATCGAAAATTATGAGGTGTGTTTGTAATCAAAAAATTATTAAAAATTAGATTCATGATTAAGAGGGTTGATACTTATAAATCCACCCTTTAAGTGATGGGGGTAATAAATTTGATTTTTTTGCAATTACTGTGTACACCTAAGGGTCGTGCCTACTATATAACATTACAAGGGGACTAATTTCATAAATGATATTTTTCATATGAATTTTATAATTAAATCATATGGTTAATGATTGTGTTATATTATACTAGTATAATAATAACAATAATTAACTAATAATAATATTTTAATAGTATCATTATCATTTTTAAAACTAATTCCATCTAAAATTGTATTATTTAACTAATAATAAAATTTATTGAATTAAATATAATAAATTTGAAAATTCTATAGTAATAATTCATTTATTTGTATAATTAAAATTATAGAATATTGATCTTTTTTAACTTGAAAATTTATAAATTTACTTATAAAAATACAATTATTTTGCATAGAACATAAAAACTGCAAAAATCTAGTAAGTGTATTTGTAACCGAGAGACCATACGGCTTTTTGTTGGACTATTTCTTTCCTTATATCAATATATGTATCTCCTATTATAGACTTGTATATTTATCCCATGTAGGTTCATATTTTGAAAACAAAGCCGTTAAACAGAGGATCATGTCTGCCCTTTGCAGTACTTGTTGGGTTTCTGGTTTTCGTAAGAAGCGAAGCCTGTTAATTCAGTTTTGGGCTGCAACCAATACTGATGGGGGTAGGTGTGTCCTTACAACTCGGGACCAACCTTTCGCTCTTTTGAAGCTTGACAGAGGATTTTCATCATATAGGAAGCACTCACTCACATATACAATTAAAGTAGATGATGAAGAACATACCCACCAGCTACTCGGTCTTTTTGGCCGCGTGTATCGGAATAAATTGCCTGAATCAACTCCAAATGTCGCCTATTACTCTACCAATGAGTACCCACAAAGAGATATCGCTTTGAGGTGTGGTGTACTGTGTTTATTGGCCTTACCCGTGTTTGAACATTCTCGCCGCAACTTGCTTGGTGTTCTTGAGCTTGTTTCGAATGATGAATATATTCTCAGGCAATACTCCTATGGAGCACTGGAAAAGGTTTGTGCCCCCACTACACCCCATGGGTGAAATATTATTCTTGCATTTTCCTTATTAATGAGAAATTACCTTAGCTTAATTTTTCATTTTACTTTGTTTGTTGTTGGAAAACTTTACAGTCTTACATTATTCAGTTCTGTACAAATTAATTTCCCTGTTACATTCTTTTTGTGTTTGGGTAGAAAAGAAAATAAGGGAAGACAATGTTAAAATCACTAACACCCTGTCTGTGAGTTTCTCAAAAGTGGGAAGAAAACTTTTTGGCAAAAGATGATTTATTTGCCCTTGTTTTTTTTTTCTCCTAGCTAAACTCTGAGACACACCCTTCATTTATTTCTTTTTCTTTTTAAAAAATTCCAAAACATCCCTTCATTTTGTTTTCTCTTCTTTTCTTTTCATTTCTCTTCTCTCAAAATCAAAATTCCCAGAAACACTGCATGAGGAGAACTTGAAGAATTAAATCTTAATGTTTGTTATTTTAAGGATAGAATGGGAATAATGAAAAGTTTTTACAGAGGTAAGGTAGCTTACCCAAATCTTCCCATTTTTGGTAGAAAAGTTCCGAGTAGAAAGTTGGGGGGTTACTTCCACCCGTTTCCCTCACTCTCTCCTTGAGAAAAACTCACAAATATGACATTTGGAAGAAAGACTTAAATATCCTCCAGGTTCCTTTCTTTTCTGCTCTTTTTAAAACTCATAAACACAGTATTAATTTCATCGTTCTAAACATCTTTGACAGATATGATCATGTACAATCATTTTTCAGTACTAATGTCAAAGTAATAAAAATAGGAAAATAGAGGGAGGGTCGGGATAGAGGTTGTTTTGTTTTGTATCAACTTGTAGAATTTTGTAATCTCTGGCATATCTTTTTTATTAATTTATTGGTGCTAGTTTTCCATCTCTGTACTAATAAATGTCATTTTCACCCTTTCCCCTGCACAGATAACACAGTTAAAATTTACATTTAGACGTAACTTTTTGGACGAGAATGTAAGTTTCTGAACTTGATTATTTTTTTAAAAGTACATATGTTAAATATTGCATTCTGCAAAATACCTTTACTTGATGATACTTTGGAATTTAGATCCTACAAAATGCATCAAAGGAAATCAATGAAGTGTTGCAAGTGGTATGTCAATCACACCAACTACCTCTTGCTCAATCCTGGGTGATTGGGAGTGGCAGTCTAAGTTGCTCCAAAGATGTGTTAGTCGTTTCCAATAGTGCAATTTCTAAAAAATTTGAATTGGAATTGGCGTGGTTGAAGTTGAAAGAAGCGTGTGAGCAATCTTGCTTGAGAAAAGATCAAGGCCTTGTTGGCAAGGCACTTTTATTGCGCAAACCATGCTTCTGCAGGGATATAACGCGATTCAGCATGACTGATTACCCCTTGGCACACTATGCAACTGACTGTGGGGCAATTGGCAGTTTTACAATTTGTATGCATAGCTTTATCTCAGGAAATAAGGATTATGTGCTGGAGTTCTTTTTTCCCTCTCGGGAAATGGATAACAAAGATCCCCGGACTTTGTTGAGTGCTCTATTGACAACATTGAACGAACATTTCAGAACTTTTAACGTTGCTTCATGGGAAAAATTGGGGGAAGAATTGTGTGTTGAGGTTATTAAATCTTCTATTAATAATGAACCAGAGGCTTTTAAAATATGCCAACCCAATAGATCTTTACCTGAACCTAATGCGTCAGAAAATGAAGAGGAAATGGAGGCACCAGATCCTTTAGATCAGCAATTGATGGTGGAAAATGCTTTGCAACATGATGGGCATGTTTTGGGTGCAGAAGGAAAAGGTGACACGACCAAATCTTCATTAGAGAAAGCGTATGTAAAAGAATCATCAGAAAGAGAACACAGGAAAACTGGAAATGATATCAGTTATGGGGTTCTAAAAGAGAATTTTGGAAGACCACTTGAAGATGTTGCAAAAACCCTGAATGGTAAGTTTTTGTGATTTGTGTTATTGATCGTTAATTTTTAACCTGGTTTATTCTTCATGTCTGGAAATTCTAAAATTGGTTTGTTCTCTATATATAATAAAATTGGTTTGTTCTCCATATATAATATATCAGGAAAAGGCTTCTACTATTGACCTTAGATAACTTAAATAACGCTGCTTAAAATATGAAATGATTTTAATCTTTAATTAACAATCCAATCATACAAATGCAAAGAACATGCAAAAATATGATAACATGTAAAATTTTATATAACTTGTGATATGCAGTCACTTGTAATAAAAGAATAACCAATCATCAAATTTGAGTTGTCAAAAATATATTTATTTTCTTAACTATTATAGTAATGGTACTCAACAATCCTAAATTATATAAAAATTTATACGTTTTTAATATTGTTGCATGCTCTCTACATCCGTAAGGGTGGTTTGGGAAGTGAAAATCAAATTTATTTTAGATTTGTATTCACCTTACATAAATTTCTAAGGTTGACCTGGAGAACCTTTTACCAAATAAATATTGGGTGTTGATGATTGTGCTGTTTTATTTTAAACATATGGAAATAAATTTGGTCTATAAGGATCTGTTTGACAACGACAACTGTAATGAAGTTATCTTTTTTATTTTGTATTCTCTCTTCTGCAGTTAGTCGGTCTACATTTAAGCGTCTATGCAGGAAGCATGATATCTCTAGGTGGCCATCGCACAAGAGAAATAAGGTTTGCAGTCCATCCTCTAGCGATAAAATGCCTCGTATGCAAGCCACAAATGATGTTGCTCATACAGTACCACATATTACAATAGTTCAAGATAAGATGCCTCGTATGCAAGCAACAAATGATGTTGCTCCTACAGTACCACATGTTATGCCAGTGCAAGATATGAATACCGTGACCGTGAAGGCAACATATAATGATGTCAACATAAAGTTTCAACTCTCCTTCTCCTCAGGAATGGCAGAGTTGGAAGAGAATGTCACTAAGAGGCTGCATTTAGAAAGAAGAAATTTTAGTATCAAGTATAAAGATGAGGAGGATGATAGCTGGGTTTTAGTTGCATGTGATGAAGATCTGCAGGATTGTATGAATAATGCTAGGTTGAAGAATATTGCAATTAGAATGTTGATTGATCTACCAATCACACATCTAGCTTCTGCATTTAGAGAGAAGAAATTTTAGAATGTTGATTGATCTACCAATTACACATCTAGCTTCTGCATTTAGAAAGAAGAAATTTTAGTATCAAGTATAAAGATGATGAGGATGATAGATGGGTTTTAGGTGCATGTGATGAAGATCTGCAGGATTGTATGAATAATGCGATATCTTCAGCCTAATGTATGTGTTTCTACATGTTCTTATCTTCCACAGACTAGTTTGTACTGCATCCCCCCATCCTTTATTAATGCATCATTTTAGTTCATGAAAGATGAATATATTGATTACCTATTTTTGTTTTCTCTTTTGTTACTAAAAGAAAAGTTAACAGGAAACACAGTAAGTGAAAGGAAATTCACGAAGTAAAACTCGTTTCTATCCCTCTGTCAGCCATTGATTATAGGTGTCAACGTCGGGATTTTTTATTTTTTTAAAATATTTGGGTTGATTCGGGGAAAAATTGAGTTATGTTGATGGGTTTTGAAAATTTGATTTTAAAGTAGGTTAATTAGACAGAGTTGTTAATTGATATAGATTTAAATGAATATACTAACTTATTTGAAATTTTAATAAATAAGATGGTTTATATGTAACTTAGTAAAATTGACCCGTAAATACCACTCTTCGACATTTATAAAACAAGGTTATCGCTTTCTTAATATTTTATCTAAAGTTTAAATAAGTTGTCTTAAAAAAAGTGTAAAAAAGTGTGCTTAATGTTTTGTGTCTAAGCCCATCATGTCGTAGAGAAAAAATCTAGCTTATTCTCCATGAGTCGGTTTGAGTCGTCAAAATTAAAGAAATCTAGGGTATAGTTTCCTAGGCCGTCTAAGTCGTAGTGAATGCAAAATTTAGGATATTGTCTCCTAGAATTATTATGATAAAAGAAAATCTAAGATATCATCTTCTAGAGTCAACATACAAAGAAAGTCTAAGGTATCGTCTCGTAGACTCTCTAAGTCATGATAAAAAGAAAATCTAGAGTTTCGTCTACTAGAGTCATGATAAAAAGAAATATAGGATTTCGTCTTCTAGAATTATCTAAATCATTGCGAGTGCATTATTTTAAAAATAATATGTGCCTTTATTCTCATAGACGAGAGATTTTTATTTGAAAGTCCTTTGAAATTTCAGATTTTTTGTGAATGTCATTTGAAAATTTATTTTTTGAATATTTTATCGAAATGATATCTTGAGTTTTGAGAAATCATCCTTTTAGGAGTTGTTTTCTCAAAATGATCATATATGTAGAGATTTATTAGAAATTAATGTTTAGGACGTTAGTTTTATTGAAATGTTCTTTTTAATTTAGTAAACATATGATTATATAATAAGATAGTGATGAAAAATTATGATTTTAATAAGAAAAATAATTTTTGGAATCTTTTTATCAAATAGAAAATAAGACTCAAACTATTTCCAAATTTAGCCTAAATTTTGTGTAAAATATATGTTTGGTTTTTATTTGAAAATCGCTTTTCATACGACAAAATAAAATCAAACATCAAAATAGGGTAGAAGCTACCCATGGGCATGCAAGTCATCTAAAATAACTCTAGATACTTCAAAAATAATAATAACTCTCTATAAAGGAGCCTTAAATCTAATTTTTGGGTAAGAGCACCAAATCTCAAAATTACAATAATTTTCTAAGTCCACCATGAAAATATTTTTCAATTCTCACTAAATATAAAGTTTAAGAGTCTTGAATTCATTTATAGACTCACATTATTCCTATTCAAGCCCAATAAAATATTGAGATCTACAAAAGGGATATAGAGTTTAGGAAATGTGTCTTATAAACCCTAGATCCATAAATCTAACAACATATCAACAAAATCACAAATCTAACACTAATTACATAATGAGAAACTATTTACAATTGTAAGATATTAATTACATCATGAACATCTAACTACACCAATGAGATCTAACAAAGGAATTTAGGATCTAGGAATTGAGACCCATAAATCCTAAACTCCATAGATCCATCAAAATAACACAAATAAACCCAAAATCACAATAATATAACTACATATTAAATAAAACACAGAATTTTCTAGGCTAGTTAGGAGAAATTTCTATTTATAAAAAACTTTCTCCAACAACCCATAATCCAACTAGGGTTCAAACACTACTAGTAATAAATTTAGGATGCTTAGAGAGCCTAAAACGAGGAAATAAACATCAACTAACCAAACCCAAGCAATTTAAATTTAAATAAGCACACTTAGAAAGGGGTTGAATAAGTGTGGGAAACTATGTCAAACTTTTGCAGCTTAATAAAACTTTCTGTTAGGAATGCAGTATGCTGTATTAGTAATTCAACTAGCTATATTATGAATTCAGTTTACTAGATCACATAATCATAAACTGTTTTAAGACTGATGATGACAAAACAAGAAAAAAACCTACATTGATAGATAGTACCAGATCAAATTTTAAGATTTCTACGGCAAAAGCATAAGCATATGGAAGTACAAAGTAAAGAAGATTGAAGTGATGAGAGATTGAGAGACGAAACTGTATAAGAGTGAAGAGCTGTGCACCTTTGAGAAAACATTGAGAAGAAAAGGGCCTTTACTTCTCCGGAAAATTACTTGCCGAATTGAAATCAGTAAGTTGTTTTACTAAATATTTAGGGCTATTTTCCTTCGACTGTAAAGCAATTTAAATTGACCGTGTTTTTCAAATAGCACCAAACAAACGGAGCCTAAGAATGAAGAAAATGTAGTAAAACCAGTCTACGCATAGAAGTGAACAAACATGTAAAAACTGAGAAACAAATTCACTGGGCAAAGTACCACTTGGATTCAAGGAGAATATTTTGGACCAACAGACATCTTGATTGGTGTCTTCTTCGATCTCGAAATATCCATACATGTTTTCAGACAATTGTCACCTGCAATTAAAACCCATTCACCTTCATCATCTTGATACTTGATACTAAAATTTCTCATTTTCAAGTGTAGCCTTGAGTCGGATTCTTTTCCAACTCTGCCATTCCTGATGAAGAAGAGAGTTCAAACCTTATAATAACGTCTTTATATTTTGCCTTCACAGCCACCGGATACACATCTCGACTTGTACGAGCTACAGTAGATGTGGATTGCATATGAGGCATGTTCGAACATGAAAGTTCTCTCCTACTAGGTTCCTCACCTATTCTTCGGCGCTTAGATGACGAGCTGTCAACCGTCTCTCTCTTGTGAGATTGCCACCTACGTATACCAAGTTTTCTACATAGACGCTTAAATGTAGACCGACTAACTACAAAAGAAAAGATTTGAAATAAGAAAACACAGTTGTAACAACCCAATATTTCGAGAACAATCCAATTTCTAGACATGATGAATAAAGCAAAGTTGAATATAGAAGAACAAGAACAGAGGCTAGGCTAAAAACTTACCATTAAAGATCTCTGCTATATCTTCGAGCGGTCTTCCAAAATGTTGTTTGAGAACCTCATAACTGATACCGTTTCTGATGTTTCATTTATGCACGTTGTGCCACCTATTTCTGCGCCAAAAACCTTCACATCTTGATGTATAACATCTTTCACCACCAATTGTTGATCTGAAGTATCTGTCGGCATTATTTCCCTTTCATTTTCTAAGGCTTCAGGCTGAGATAGAGATCTCTTGGGTTGACATATTCTAAAAGACTCATCTTCATTATCGTTTTATAAACTTCAACATGCAACTCTTCTCCCAATTCTTCTGATGCAACCTTAAAACTTTGAAAATTCTCCTTCATTGTCGCCAATAGGGAGTCCAACAAAATCTGTGGATCTTCAGGTTCTTCATTATCACAAAGGGGCAGAAAGAAATCTAGTACATAATCCTCATCACCAGTGTTAATGCTACTACACAAGCATATTGTAAAACATTGAGTTAAGTTTAAGCCCCACGCATGATTCAAGAAGGGATATTCATTTAAGCTGAGTTGTGTAATATCTCTGCAGAAGTACGGCTTATGGGATAGAAGTGTCCTGCCTGCAAGCACCTGGACCTTTCTAAAGACAAATTTATTATCAAACATGGAGAAAATACAATCAAAAGATTCCTCACGAGTTAGAACCAAGACATCTCTCGTGCCACAACAAACCACAGCACGACAAAAACTCCACGGTACCCAGCACTGAACAAGAGGAAGCGAATACATATCACACCACTTCCAACACTTGATTGATTTCATTTAGCGCAGGTTCTAATCCTTCAAGGACCTTCTTACCATGGTCAAGTAAATATAAATTTGACATGTAATCAAACACGAGTTTAATAGAATCCAAAATTGAGCATTTGACACTGAAACTTACATTCATTTCTTCCTTGGCAATCCATGGTGGAATCTTCAGATCAACTATCTACGAGAAAAAGGGGGATCTGCGATTAGAAAGTAGTGCCATTAAAATAAACATAGTGTTGGGATGGATACATAGTAAATAGATAACGGCTTTTTTCTTCTTGAAATGTTTAGTTCAAACCAGATTTCCAGAAAAGCATGTAGCTGTCTATGATGGGAAATTATTGCCACCAATAACACATTTTGTGCAGATTTTACTTTCAATGAGAGCAAAATTTGAAGAATTTATATACTTTAATGATATAAAAGTTTTAAAATATTTATAAACATTAGAAAAAAAAAAGAATTCTAATGTCGGTAAGAGTATAAAATTAGTTTGCAAATTATATCCAAAAGGCACTCTCAAAGCTATATACTCAATTTTCCATGAAGAAAATTAAGCCAAAACTAATTTCTTTTACTGATATTTTTTCCATTCACCAAGAAGAGACCAATGAAGAAGATAGTAATTTAGTAGTACAAACCTTAGTAATTACATCATAAGCTGCATACAATTCATAATCAATGAATGCACCCGTGCTAATGATCTCAAGAACACCAACACAGCACCAACCAGAAGAATCAAACACGGGTATAGCTATAGATCCTGATACGCCATGACGTAAAGCATCATTCCTCCGTGGATGCCCTTTTTCAGTGTAAAAGGACACGCCAGGAGTTGATTCTGGCCATTTATACCAGAACACGCGGCCAATAATACCAAGTTGGTCTTTTTCTACTTTGCCATTTTCCTCCACAAGAAATTCATAACTCAGTGAGTGCTTCCAATATGCACAGAGTCCTCTGTGAAGTTTGTTAAGAGCAAAAGGTTGGCCCGAAGTTTTAAGGATGCACCTGCCCCCTATGTTATGGGTGCCCAAAACTGAATTAAATATTCTTCGCCTATGTAAACCGAAGACTTATCGTTGCTAAGAGCAAATGCAATCTTTTGTATAACCTCAGTATGTTTCCCAAGGATTTCAGGAATAAAACCAGTAAAACCTATTATAATACTTTAATATTTAGTATTATAATATTGATGAAGAGATCAATTAAAAGAATATGCACATCATAGTTTTTATTGAGTTACAGATGGAGACTTACTCGAGGATGATAAACTTCAAGTTGGTATGTGGGGGTAATCATCTTCGGTTAAGAATACCCAGTTACATAATTTCTTGGGCCCACAAGACGGTTTAGTCTGCATATATTTCTTGAAACTAGAAATAGTGTAATAGTCATCACTAGAATGATCATCACTATCATCATTTTGTACCACAGGGGTTTGGCATATTTTAAAAGAATCAGATTCATCATGTATAGAAGACTTGACAACTTGGACAGATAATTCTTTTCCCAATTCTTCCCCCGAAGCAACTTTAAAAGTATTGAAATGATCCTTCAATGTCGCCAATAGACCATTCAACAAAGTCACAGGATCTTTACTACCCATTTCCAGAGAGGGCAGAAAGAACTCCAGCACATAATCCCTATTTCCTGTGATAAAGTTATGCAAACATATTGTAAAACTGCCGACTGGTCCACAGTTACGTGCATAGTGTACCAAGGGGTAGTCAGTCATGCTAAATTGTGTTATATCCTTACAGAAGCACAGTTTGTGGGATAGCAGTGCCTTGCCAACAATGCCTTGATCTTTCTTCAACCACAACTCCCAATACAGATTAGCGATTTTTTTCCACTTGTATTTACCAGCAACTGCATACTTGGCCACAGCCATGCAATCTCTGTTTTCCTGGATTTCATTGTAGGCAGGTGTACTGCTGTAGTTCTCAAGCACCCAGGACTGAACAAGTGGTAGTTGGTGTGCATCACATACCTTTTTCAACACTCTTTCTATTTCCTCTAATACATGTTTTATGATCTAATTTCCAAGGTATTGTCAAGTAAACTGTTTTGTAGAACCCTGTATAATACTCCATCTGTCCCACAAAAGAATCACATTTAAAAAATTTACAAAAATATTAAGGATATATTTTTGTTTCATTTTACCCCTTTAATAATAGTTGTAAATTTTATACTGGTATCAATAAAAAAAATCGACTCTTTTTGTGGTCAAAATAATTTTCTTTTGTAAATGGTACTCTTTATTATTTTGATTTTTTTTTGAAATAGAGGGAGCAATATATTTACTTTTAAGGAAACTAATATGTTATTGAAACTTACATTCGGGTTCGGGTACAGACATTTTGAATGTGTAATCTGCAACGGAAAGGAGAAACATTTAGAAACATAGATGCAAAATTAGTGACACTAAATTCAATACCATATGTTAATGATTAAAATGTTATGATATCACAAGTGAGTTGAAGTCTCAAATCGAATAAATTAGAAAAAAGTGAAGGACTAATATATATGAATGGGCCCAAAACCTACTAGCTTAAGCTTTTAGGTCAAGTTGGGTTCCAAATATGTATGTTAGTGCATTGTGTCCGTGCACGCAATGCGTGGGTTACCCGGCTCTCTCCTATCAATTGGTATCAGAGCTATGGAAGATTGATCCTGGACTTGTTAACTTCTTCAAATGATACGCGATGGTGGTTCGAAAATTAAAAATCCCGAAAAACTTTTTCAAAAAGACACGCGATGGTGCTGATTTTTTGATGAAAGGTTGGTGCTTCCCTTAAGGTTCTCTCCATGGTATTGATGTTGAATTCTCAATGGGTTTAGACGAGAATTGGTTTTGATAGTGGTTAGCCGATAATTGGTGATCTGCGGTGATTGAAGAGAAAATGTTCAATAATTGATGAAAGTTGACTCTATGGAGAAAAAGGAGCTAGAATAGTTGGCCAACAATTGTTGTTAATTATGATATCACAAGTGAGTTGGAGTCCTACATCAGATAAATAATATAAAAAAACGAAGAATTAATATATATGAATGGGACCAGGATCTAATAGCTTAATTTTTTAGGTCGAGTTGAGTTCCAAATATATATGTCAGTGCCCTGTGTACGCACACGCAATGCGCGGGCTTCCCAATTCTCCCCCATCATGAAAGTCTGAAATGCAAAACTAACCCCTAATTTGTATATTTGTTCGAACTCGTTTTTTAAACCTTTCTTTTTTAATAGAAATATTCACCCTCAAACTTATATTTGTACTAAAAAGAGGATCATGTATTTGTTAGTTTGGAGGAATTGGATGGGTAGGGAAAGTATAAAAGGGGAAAGGGAGGGGATTATAATTTTTTCTTGTCATGTTTGTGAGTTTTAAAAAGCAAAAGAAATGATGGGATTTTAATTATGAGAGTTTAGAAGTACGAAAGGTAAGGGAAATGATTTTTATTTTTAAACTACACTATTACTATATTACCATTGCATATAAATGTAATAAACGATATGATTTAACAATGTTTAGCTATTGAATTTATTTTGCTTAGTCTTTTTTATGCTTTACTACACACACACACACACACACACACACACACACACACACACATATATATATATATATATATATATATATGGGTATGATCCATAACAAGTATGTGCTATAACTTATTTTGGGCAAATAGATCCTATACCGTCCATTTCAATCTAGAACGGCCTAGATTTAACAATTATTTTCGTCACCCGTTACTATTAGTAGTACATGAAAAAATTGCCAACATGCCCTTATTTTAACTATGCAATACTAATAGATTGAACCATCCACTAGTATTACTAGCGGAAGGTGATCAGATACCATAAACTGACATGCCCATATTCATATTAGAGTTCTAGCGGCAAGGATTCATTAAGCAAGCAAGTTTAATCTTGCATATTCAATAAAGTATATAATAAATTAACCCTAAACCTCAGTTACTAAACCCGAGTTACTAAACCTCAAACCCTATGTAATAAACCCTAAGCCTTAAATACTAAACCCCAAACCTTAAATAATAAACCATAAACCATACTAATTTTGATTTTGCCTTACTGATGCTAATCCGCTACTATTAGTAGTGAATGGATTAAAAATTGCTACGAATTCGTTGACGAATTTTGACTTGGGTGTATTTGTGTAACAGGGTCTTCCGCTACTATTAGCAGTGGATGAAGTATTCCCATTTTTAATTATATACATATATGATGTACTTTACAATAGTAAATTATTCAGGTTTATAAACCCCAAAAAATACAAAATGAAAATAATCATAAGCAAGTCCCAGCTGGTTATGCTTAATATGGAGGTTCGGATTGACACTACGAAGCTACAGGCCAATCTTCAAATTTTCCTCGAGGTGCTCTGATTCAAGATTTGACTTCAACCATATGGTTAGACAAAAATTAAAATACAATAAACAAAAGAGCAACACCAGTTTTATTATTTCTGTAAATTTTATCATATACTATATTATATTTTCATACATAAAAGTTTATCTCTTAGGAAAAGAAAATTGAACACAATTTATGTTTAGGTCGTACTTTCAAAACCTATAATATAATTGGGAGTTATAATAGTTAAGGACAAGATTGTCATATTATTTATTCTGTAAGGCTATTTTAGTTAATATAAAATATATAACTTTCGTATCCCTTCCCATCCCTCCAAATCCTCTCACTTTTGGGGGAGAGAAAGTTTTGAGCCAAAAATAAAATCAACTTTACCTCCAAATCCCTTCCCTGCCTAAAAAAACTCACAAACATGAGATTTGGAGGGATTTTAACTATTTTCCCTACCCTTCCCACCCCTTTTTCCTATAAAAAAAACTTACAAACATGAAGCAATACCATTAAAAAGATTTAGGGAAGTTAGACTTTTTGGACAAAATATACATCATGTGAATTCCATGTGTTCAAACTATGGTCAATTTATCATTAACTACATTATTATTGAGAAAATAGTTCTCCTATCTTAATTTATAGTGTTAATTATTCTATTTGAATTACTTGGTCAGAATAATTATTTTATTTGAATACATACATGATAAATCAGTGATTATGTGTAAAACCAAAATAGATGTTCAAATTAAATTAACATTTTAATTTTGTAAAATGGTAAGAAAAGAAAAAAAAAGGGAAAACATATAATTAACTGAAATATTATTGAGGCTAAAAAGATATAAAAAAGTTTTAAAAAAGAAAAACAAAACAAAATCATAATCATAATTAAATAATTATGATATTATAATTAAATAATTAAGTAACTAGTTTAAATAATTAATCTGATTAATTAACTTAAAATAAAATGATTAACACGGTTAACACAAAAAAGCAATATTTTCCATATTACTATAGCTAATGACTAATTTGATTTTAGTTTGTACATGTGAAACTTAAAATGGTCTGAATTAGCAAGTACTTTGCCATGAATTAGTATTGAGAAATGAATCTAAATGATCATATCCAAGCAGAAATATATTCCAAATCTTTTGTAATACCACATCGTGATAAACCTTAGTAATATCTGCAGTACGGCTGACGAGCTCAAGAACACCAAGCAAGTCACAGACCGAATGTTCAAACACGGGTAAAGCCAAAGAACTCCATATTCCACAAATTAAAGCAAAATCCCTTTGTGGGTAATCGGTGGTAGAGTAATAGGACACGTTTGGAGTTGATTCGGGTCATTTATTCTGAAACACCCGCCCAGGAAGACCAAGTAGCTGCAGGTTCTCTTCATCAGCATCTACTACAAATGTATAGGTAAGTGAGAGCTTCCTATATTCCAAACTTCCTCTATCAAGTTTTGTAAGAGCAAAAGGTTGATCTCGAGTTGTAAGGATACACCCACCCCATCAGTTTTGGTTGCCCCCAAAACTGAATTAGGAGGTAACTTCTCCCAAGCACAGTAAAATTGCAAAGGTCGGCCATGATCCTCCGTAACGTAAGGCTACTCTCAGTAATTGAACCTTTATATACAATACAATACAAATTCAATGTATTCATATAATAATCCAATTAGACTATGAGATAGATAGATGGATGGATACTTACCGTAGGGAGAGGAGGATGAAAATGAAGAGTGAGAGTGTAATATCCATTAAATAATTATAATATTAAAATATTTTATTTGAATTTTATTTTATGTTTGAATCAAATTTATATGGACTAATAATAAATAATGAGTAACATTTATTTGGTCAAGGTGGACTTTTAAGTAATTGGGTCTAATTTATATTTGAATATAATTTATATGTGTGTAATTTGAATTTTATTAGAATTAGGATAGTTGTTAAAATAAATAAATAAATAATAAAACATAATCCTATCTCATTCCTATCACATTCCATAATACGAAACCGTGGAAGCAAGAGTCAGTTTTGAGCTCTCATCAGTAGTGGCGAAGGAGAAGAAAAAGTAAACGGGATAACTATTTCAGCCAAATAAAATCTTTAAGTTATTTGTAAATATCTTATATATGTATATCAAATGCCTAAAACTGATTGCAAACAAAAAGTTACCCAGATCAAGGCAGAATCTGTAATAGGTGTTGTTGTATGAATTTTATATTAATATATTTCATGTTTTATAGTAATTGATATTTTGAACTCATGCATCTATGTTATAATAATCATATAAATAGATACATAATGTTGTGCAAATCAAATTAGGATGAACAAACATGGAACTTAAAGTAATATATTTTGTAATTATCAATTAGTTATTTTTTTCTAGTAAAAGAATCCTATATGAAAATTATATTTTTTTTTTCCGAATTGATAAAGCTTGTAGCTAATGTGTAAATACATATGTTTAATGTAACACCCCGAACCCGCTACAGGCCCGTAGTGTCACATGCCGCAAGCACAAAGCTCGCAAGGCAACAATATCAATAGCGCAACCCAAACACAAACAAAAAACTCAACAATAATGAAACTAACTTGAAACCGAACAGTCTTTAATTATCAAAATTACACTAAGATTCAATAACTAAATACCGAAAACATAACTTTGGAAACACAGCTCCAATAACAAAAGTCTTATCATAATTCTAAAATATTTATAAACTTCTTAAACTAAAATATCTTTCGATCATCCACAAAAGTATCCACAGTGCTCGGCTCTTAAAAATGGACCCTGTAAAAGTTAATGTAAGGGTGAGCGGTGAAGCCCAGCAAGTAACAATCTTCACTATTTAGGTGGATCAAGTACTATTTGCAAAACACTTTTTCGAAATACCTTTTGTTCAATAACAGTAATAAATATACCTTTTTGAAATAACATTTTCTTGTTCAATAACAATAGTCAATATTTACTTTCAAAATCAAAATCAATAATTACAAAATACAATTCAAAGACAAATTTCGATAAGCTCAATATATTCGATCAACGATTTCGATAAGTTCAATATATTCGATGTATCTTTTAATCCACAGAACGACTAAGGTTACAGCAGCCCTGTAACACGGCCCTTATGTTCGATAATGTCAATGATACGCCCCCTACTAAGGTATCTTATCATGCACGCGCCCTGAAGAGCGCCCCCCGAAGGGTATCTAATGGTGTGCGCCTTAGTAGGTCCTAAATTGTTCCGGAACTAGCGTAAACACTAACGGTTTCAATACATAGTCGGACTGAGGTTTCTAAAAGCAATTTCTCAATATTTTCGATATTCCAAACTATACTTATTTCACAGTTCAAAATCATATAATCTCATTTTCTAAATCAAAATTCTATTTTAATACTTGATCCGGGTTTTTAACAAAATATAAGTGTAACATTTTCATTCAAATGGAAGCCTTAAATAAAGAATAACAATACATTTAGGCATCCGAATAATTTCTAAAACATACATAATTATAAACGATAATTTTAAAATACTAAATAGCTCGGAAAGTCACTTACACTATACAGTTTGAAAATACTAAACAGTTCGGAGAGTTACTTACAATATATAATTTTGGAAATACTAAATAGCTCAAAAAGTCACTTACACTATACAGTTCGAAAATACTAAACAGTTCAGAGAGTCACTTACAATATATAATTTTGGAAATACTAAATAGCTCAAAAAGTCACTTACCTCGATATCGCTGAACACAAAATTAATAGCTGAACAGATCCTAAATATAAATTCAGGACAATTAAACGTTATTAGAATAATTCTATTATGCAACATTCTCCTTATTCATTTTAAAATAGCTATAAGTATATCTTAAAATATTCTTTCAATCTTTAATTATTTTCCAAACAAATTAAACCATTATTCCAAAACTTTAAAGTTACTAAAATAATAATCTAAAACAATACTTAAAGTCAATAATATTAATCCAAAACTATTAGCTATTAATCTAAATACAAAACAATAATTAAAATCAATAATACTAATCCAAAACTATTTACTATTAATCTAAATGCAAAACAATAATTAAAATCAATAATACTAATCCAAAACTATTTACTATTAATTAAATACAAAACAATAATTAAAACTACAAAAATACTAATTACTAACAAAATATACTAAATACTAACTAACAAACTAAATACAATACTTAAAACAATAATAACAATACAAAAATTTAAATATGAACATACCCGAAAATACGAGTACCGAAGATTGTCTACGCCCTCGACACCAAAATTTTTAACTAAGGAGGTCTTTTATAAAAAACCCCTCTCACAACAAAGCCTTTCTCAAAATGAAGGTCTTAATTGTTGGTGGCTTAAAACCAAAGGGGTAGAGTTATATTTATAGCTAAAGGAAGGGAAATATTTTAGGAGAGTGGGTGATGTGGGACTTTTCATAAAAAGTAACCGGGTATTACATTACCTCCCCCTTAAAAAAATTTGATCCTCCAAATTTCCAAATCATAAGCGTATATCTAAAAATAACATGTTCAAATAACAAAATAGTTACATACCTTAATACTGGTTGCCTGAAAGTTGAAACACCCGTCCTCGAGTTAGCCTTGGACTTGCTATGGTTACTTCCTCCTTCCTTGCATCTCCTTTAGGTGGAGGGTTCTTGGGACATTGCGAAATTTTATGACCTAACTCTCCACAATGAAAGCACGCACCCGTATTCCAATGACATTCTTTGTTTGGGTGGTTCCTACCACATCTCCCACATTTTAATTTGTCCTCTTGGTTTCTTTGATTCTCTCGAAATCTAACAGTTTGGGTATTTATCTTTTTCGTTGGTCCCCCATAGATCGACTCTCCCCCGAATGACTCATCTCTCTTTCGATTGCCGTTCTTTCCATTCTCAATTTCTATTAGGCCCTTCTCAATTACCAACGCCTTATGAAGCATCGCATCATATGTGGGTAACTCAAAACACGCAACGCCATGCCTTATGTCGACACGTAACCCGTCCTCTAACCTACGGGCTTTTGTCACCTCATCTGGTGTTAAGGTCAGTGCATATTTAGCGAGCTTCGCAAACTCGGCTTCATATTCAGCAACCGTCTTGTTCCCTTGTTCTAGCCTAATGAATTCCCTCTCCTTTTGTGCCCGAATTGTTCTAGGAAAGTACTTGTTGGTAAATGCCTCTTTGAACATGGTCCAAGTGTAGGGTACGGGATTTCCCTCGTGCTTCCTTTTCTCCATAAGCCACCAATCATAAGCCCCACCCTGTAGTTGGTAAACTGCCAACGTCACTTTATTAGTTTCGGTGTTTCCTAACAAGTCAAAAGCCTTCTCCATTTCTTGAATCCACTTATCAACGATAGCAGGGTCTGTAGTCCCTTCAAAGATAGGCGAGTTCAATCGCTTGAATTCTGCTACTATACCACGTTGCTCAGACTGTTGATTTTGTACAAATTGGGCTAAGATATTAACTAGTTGAGCCATACCATTAACTCCACTATCATTGTTAGTAGAGTTACTTCTTCTAGGTGGCATTTTCTACACAATAAAGCAATCCTCACTAAACAACACTATACAAAACTAGTATCAAAACATATATCAAAATAAAATTTAAAATATCCAAGTTTATTCAATAGTAAACAAAATACTAATTCATGAAAATTTATGTTCAAAATGCAAACTAACAACTAATTAGATAATACAAATATTTTTCACTTTATTCTATCTCTCACTCCAAATTCTTAAGTTTACTCAAGACTATACCTACAGTTAACTCCCAAAATCACTCCCCGGGGAATGTGTAGGTTTTTCAACCTAACACACTACGAGGGGCCACCGCTCTGATACCATCTCTGTAACACCCCGAACCCGCTACAGGCCCGTAGTGTCACATGCCGCAAGCACAAAGCTCGCAAGGCAACAATATCAATAGCGCAACCCAAACACAAACAAAAAACTCAACAATAATGAAACTAACTTGAAACCGAACAGTCTTTAATTATCAAAATTACACTAAGATTCAATAACTAAATACCGAAAACATAACTTTGGAAACACAGCTCCAATAACAAAAGTCTTATCATAATTCTAAAATATTCATAAACTTCTTAAACTAAAATATCTTTCGATCATCCACAAAAGTATCCACAGTGCTCGGCTCTTAAAAATGGACCCTGTAAAAGTTAATGTAAGGGTGAGCGGTGAAGCCCAGCAAGTAACAATCTTCACTATTTAGGTGGATCAAGTACTATTTGCAAAACACTTTTTCGAAATACCTTTTGTTCAATAACAGTAATAAATATACCTTTTTGAAATAACATTTTCTTGTTCAATAACAATAGTCAATATTTACTTTCAAAATCAAAATCAATAATTACAAAATACAATTCAAAGACAAATTTCGATAAGCTCAATATATTCGATCAACGATTTCGATAAGTTCAATATATTTGATGTATCTTTTAATCCACAGAACGACTAAAGTTACAGCAGCCCTGTAACACGGCCCTTATGTTCGATAATGTCAATGATACGCCCCCTACTAAGGTATCTTATCATGCACGCGCCCTGAAGAGCGCCCCCCGAAGGGTATCTAATGGTGTGCGCCTTAGTAGGTCCTAAATTGTTCCGGAACTAGCGTAAACACTAACGGTTTCAATACATAGTCGGACTGAGGTTTCTAAAAGCAATTTCTCAATATTTTCGATATTCCAAACTATACTTATTTCACAGTTCAAAATCATATAATCTCATTTTCTAAATCAAAATTCTATTTTAATACTTGATCCGGGTTTTTAACAAAATATAAGTGTAACATTTTCATTCAAATGGAAGCCTTAAATAAAGAATAACAATACATTTAGGCATCCGAATAATTTCTAAAACATACATAATTATAAACGATAATTTTAAAATACTAAATAGCTCGGAAAGTCACTTACACTATACAGTTCGAAAATACTAAACAGTTCGGAGAGTTACTTACAATATATAATTTTGGAAATACTAAATAGCTCAAAAAGTCACTTACACTATACAGTTCGAAAATACTAAACAGTTCAGAGAGTCACTTACAATATATAATTTGGGAAATACTAAATAGCTCAAAAAGTCACTTACCTCGATATCGCTGAACACAAAATTAATAGCTGAACAGATCCTAAATATAAATTCAGGATAATTAAACGTTATTAGAATAATTCTATTATGCAACATTCTCCTTATTCATTTTAAAATAGCTATAAGTATATCTTAAAATATTCTTTCAATCTTTAATTATTTTCCAAACAATTAAACCATTATTCCAAAACTTTAAAGTTACTAAAATAATAATCTAAAACAATACTTAAAGTCAATAATATTAATCCAAAACTATTAGCTATTAATCTAAATACAAAACAATAATTAAAATCAATAATACTAATCCAAAACTATTTACTATTAATCTAAATGCAAAACAATAATTAAAATCAATAATACTAATCCAAAACTATTTACTATTAATTAAATACAAAACAATAATTAAAACTACAAAAATACTAATTACTAACAAAATATACTAAATACTAACTAACAAACTAAATACAATACTTAAAACAATAATAACAATACAAAAATTTAAATATGAACATACCCGAAAATACGAGTACCGAAGATTGTCTACGCGCTCGACACCAAAAATTTTAACTAAGGAGGTCTTTTATAAAAACCCCTCTCACAACAAAGCCTTTCTCAAAATGAAGGTCTTAATTGTTGGTGGCTTAAAACCAAAGGGGTAGAGTTATATTTATAGCTAAAGGAAGGGAAATATTTTAGGAGAGTGGGTGATGTGGGACTTTTCATAAAAAGTAACCGGGTATTACATTTAACTTTGGTAAAATTTTGCTTAGCATGGAATGATAGATTGCGAGGTGGTATAATAATTATATTAGTGTTGTAGATTGTGAAATTTGTATATAGTCATTTAGAATGAATGTGCTAGCCATGAATGTGTGTTGTATGAGCTTTAAGAAATATAAAAGTTTAACATAATATAATAATAAGAGTTTATAAAATTATAATTAACAATTTAACTCTTAATTTATTTATTTATTATTATTTTATTTAAATAGTTCGGATGAATGGGAAATTAACAAGTCATATTTGGAATATAATTTGGGTATTATATTATTTATTTCAGGTACGGATTTCGTACTCTTTCAGCGATATTCTTGTTAAATATAATTAGTTCATTTTGTTTCTCGTTTCGAATTTCATTATTGTTTCACATAATTGTTCCTTGTAAAATTAATATGGCAGGTTCATGTTGGCGTTACATAGAACTCATTTTTTTTGTATTCTTGGAATTAGTATATCATGTTTAGTGATTATTTTTGATTCTGTAGAACGTACATATTAATTTATTTAAGAGATTTGGTATTGATTCGTTTCAGTTTAACATGTACACTTGGAACCCTTTTGTTGGTATTGTGTCGCATTTGTTGTGACATGATATCTTAATTTTGTTAGATTATATCGTAGGGTATACCTGAGCTATAACTACCTGTGCGAGTACCACAGACATGTCTCTTGGCACCGAGGCATGACACCTTTTATGGCGGTGTGATCAATCCACGATGTCTCCATTTTGTGTTTTGGTGGGCAATGGCCAAATTTTGTGTTTTGTTGTGGGAGGCATATGGGTCGACCCTAGTTTATGTTCTATTCTGTTCTGCGGACTGGTGATGTTTGTGTTAAACACACTTTCCGATTTTTCATGTATTTGGACTCGCGATCCAATGTGTGATTTACCTGTGCGGCATTATTTTCCCTGTGTGACATTATTTTGTTTGCGTGACATTATTTTGACTTGTCTTTGTGTCAAGGTATATTTCTGTTATGTTTGAGCTCGGTATGAAATAACACCCATCCTTTTTTATCCAGCCTATTATTTCGTTGTGTTAGTTATGTTCGTTTCAGTTCAATGAATGGCATTAATTGTTTCAATTCATTATTTTGAACTCTATATCCGTACTGGGCATTTGGCTCATGCTGTGTTTTTCTTCCGACAGGTAATAAGGGCAAGTGTGATGAGAGCATCCCTTTATACAGTGGCTTAGATATATTTTCTATTAGGTTGTGCTACATTATTTCGTTTGGAGTTGTAAAAACTATTCTAGATTGTGGTTTGAACTAGTTTGGTATTTGTAATGCCCCCAAAATCCCCACACTCGCTATGCGGCAGACCTTGTGCGTTAATTTCATACATCTATCGACTTAACCAATGATCCCATAATCATATTGCTTGAATTAGTCTTATTTTAGACTATACATTAAAAATTTCTCTTAACTTTGTCCCTAGATCTTAACTTGATCTCGGTCTCATTATTTATACAAGTATCAATTTGTATTTCATTCGTATAAATGGATAACACCATATATAACGGTCCCATTTTAACCTTAAGATTTAAATATTCTATAACTTTACATGTTCCAATATCCACGACATTAAATCATTAGGACGACTCTTGGGAACAGAGAATCTCGCGGTGAATGTTTGTATCTTCACCCATAATAAATGTTTGCATCTTTATCCGTGACAAATGGTTGTATCTTTGTCCGGTGCAAAATTCTTTTTCCGTGCAGAACATTACCCAACTAGTTAAGACCCACATTTGAAACATATTTGTTTATAGTGATATCTATTCATATTAATAATCCTAGTTATCTGACATTTAGAATAGTAATAACGAGTTATACCTGGGTCCGAGGAACCTTAACGATGGATTTGACCAGTCAACATCGCTTAGTCCTGTCTCGGATGTACAACACTCACAAGTTATTTACCGATTCTTATTCAGATAAATAGATCATTATCAATACTATGTTAAGTCTTAAGATTTCTAAGTTATATCAAAATAAAGACATAATAACATTCAAATGATAATAATTTATATCATTCATTTAATATTCGGTTACATGTTTATTTGTTCGTATTACAACAGTCATTATGACTTATACAAATATAAGTAATAAACATGAAAACCTAATCTACGCTTCATCTTTACGTTCATGATCTTCTTAACGTTCATCTTTAATCTGCAAATAAGGTTTTATTCGCAAGAATGAGCACGACGGTTCAGCAAGTTTAACATACAACACATACACAGTTTATGCTTTCATATAAACTTTAACATGCATTGACTGAACATAATTCTCCATTTAATATCACATATAACTCACATTCTAACAATTTATATCACACTGACACACAAAGTGTATAAATCATGTTCATAAATCGTAAACATAATGCATAACAGTTAGAAGGCTTGTAAACATCAGTTAAACACTTCACGTATCATCTATTATATAACAATTAACACATAAGGGTTTAGAACTTGCTTTGAAACTGTTTTAGGGTTTACCAGAAAATCGTTAAACGCCTACAAAAAGGGTTACGCGTCCCCGAATATTAGTTTATCAAAATTTTCTTTTGAATAAGTCTTAGAATAAATTAATTAGACTATTTTCATTGGTGGAATCATTTCGTTAAGTGGCAAACTCAAAATCCTAATTTTAAGTGTTTCCACCCGAATGGTCCCTTAATTTTTCAGCTTTGACGTCATTTTCGGTAACTGCCACAACTTTTTCATACATAAATATTTTTGAGAGATTCTTGAGTCTAAATTTCTTAGAATTTCATGATCTACAACTTTCATTTAGGTTTCTAAGGCAGATTCAGACTTTAAAATTTTGGAATTTTGGCAGAAAGGTCTGTTAGCATACTAGACTTATCTTTCTTTAATCTGATTGGTAAAACATGATACCTCAAGCATTAATTTGCTAAGATAACATGTTCTGACCCTCAATATCACTTCATAACATAAAAATAATAAAATCATAAACCTACTTATGTACGATTTATGACTTTTTCTCAAGAACACGAAGAACGAATCGAAGAACACGAAGAACATGAAGAACTAAGTTTCATCGTTCTTGGTTTAACTTGTTAAAACATGGTGCCACAAGCATGAATTTACTAGGCCATCATGTTTCACAACTTTATAACACTAAAGTACAAAATCATAAACCTATTTATGTAGGAAATTATGACTTTTGCTCAAGAACACACGAAGAACATGAAGAACAAAAAATCGTACATGATAACGACTTATATTCTTGAGCTTTTGAATTTTATACTTGAAATAATTTGAGTATTATAACTGCTTACATATGTGATTATAACACTTTATATTTGACAAAATTTGGTCATTATAACGGCTTGTAAATTGAATTATACAAATTTATAAAAATGCTCAAGAACATAAGAAGAACGGATAAACCGTACATAGTAACGACGTATGTTCATTGAACTTTAAACTACGAATTAAAATTCGACATTATAACTACTACAAAATGTAGAAAGGCTCAAGAACACACGAAGAACACGGAGAACGACAATCGTACATAGTTACGACTCGCATTCTTGAGCTTTTGAAAAATTAAAGACGGAAGAAAAATTGAACATAATAATTACTAGAGATTATGCATTTGGTGCTTGCAAGCTTTAACTATTTCTTTGCAATTTCTAAGGTAGTAACTCACTAGAACTCTCTCTCAATATATGTATAGCTTTGATACTTGAATTTTTGCTTTGAAAAATGATGAGAAAAATGAAGAGGTTAGCTTCCTATTTATAGAAAAACCAAGTTTCATTAATCGCATTTTTACCTCGGCTTATTACACTTTGCACCCTAGCGCTTGCATCATCGCTTACATCACCCTTCTTTTGATTGGTCGATTCATTTTCACTTGAATTTAGTTCCAAACAAATCGTGCTAGTTCTTTTTCAGTTAGTGTAACTGTGCTAGTTTTCCCTAGTTTGATTACACTAACTTAGTTACACATAACCTAGTTTGATTTCAACTAATTAATTAAATAGTATAATACATTAGTATTTATACGTATTTCTTTCGTATAATACATTGTATAATATTCGTATTCTACTGGTATTATACATCGTATTATTCTCGTATAATCTTTCATATAATACATTGTATAATATTCGTATTTTACTGGTATTATATATCGTATTATACATTATAGTATTTTTTTTATTATTCTTCGTATTCCAACTAAATGATTAACTTCCACTAATTTAAAATTTTAATATTACTGAGTTTTGTTCCGTATAAACACTATTCTGTGAAGTGGAAAGTCCAAAAGACTTGGCACATTTTTTGGTGAATAGTATTTTTGGCGATATTTCTCAGAAAATGGTTAAATGACCAAAAAGTCAAAAATAATATTTTGTTTTTGTCTTTTCCCTATTTCGTCTTATTCCTGACACGTTTTTTGAGAAAAACTTTTATTGCTTATTACGCATCGGTATTGCATACAAACACTGTATCCATCAACGGTTTGATCAAAAATGGAAAGCGTTTCCGTATGAACAGCGTTTTACGTTTTATTTTTGGGAAAAATATTAGTGGATCCCTAGTATCTATTCCCCGTATAAATGTTATATCATGAAATGTAAAAAGTCAAAACGTCGAAAAGAACATTAAAAAAAAGATGACAAACATTTTCTCGTAAATCGTGACATTTTCGTCTTTTTCCCCTAAAAATTTTATTGGTTCCCTAACATCTAAGCCTCATATTATCACTATGTTGTGAAATGTAAGAAGTTCTATAGATGAAAGAAACAGTCAAACGAATGAAAAACGTCATCTCGTGAATAGTGCTTTTACACGTTTTTCGAGAAAACTTTTATTGACTGTTATTTGTTTTCAAATCGTGGGAAGGTTGAATCTTAAAACGGAATGTCAATTTGACCTACACGTTTCTCTCGAGAGCCTGGATTATTTTCTAGGGTTTAGGGTTTAGGTTTTAACTTTTTTCTCAATTTAGGTTTTTGCCTTAAATTGACTTCTGATTTTTAATAAGTGTTAAGGGTTAACCACTCAAACCAAAACACAAAATTCTACACATAGATAATTCACATAACTCATTTAAAAGCTTAATTCAAGCTTTACTAATCACATAACACAAATTAGGTTAAACATTTTTAACCTCTTAGGTGTATACGATCATAGTTTCAAGTCGTATATATTCTTTTAGATAGCTCAAGGTATGCTTGAGCAATCCTTCTTTAAGTTTTGAATTGACAACCTTGCTTAGATCTTGTTAGATCACTGTTGAAATGTTTAGGACATTACAATATTTATTGTGATTAGACTTATGGCATTTATCAGTTATTAGAGTTTTTCATTTTGGTAAAGTAGAGCTTTTGATTTATTTTATAGTTTTGTTATATTTTGTGAGTAACCTCTCTTTCTAATTCGGGAAAGGAGTGTTACAAAGTGTGAGTTTGAGATTGAGATTGCTCATGACTCCAGAAAACCCATGGATTTTTGTTAGAATCAGGTCTCTTCCATAACAATTTTGTATCCATTGATTCCAAAAACTCAAAAATTGTACATTCATAATCATATTTAATTTGATAATTATAAGCAAAATCCATTAGAGAAGACAGAGATTGAAGACCACCGTTCCCTTTTGTGCGCAAAAAAGAAGAAGTGGTAATATACGTATTTATTTTGCAAAATGGGCATAGTCAAAGACGAACAACCGAGGCGAAGGTATTCGTCAAATTTAAACTAAATCCCCAATTAACTAACGGAATGGACACAGGTGTGAACTAAACGCGTATATTTTGAAGGATAAAATTGTCTATTCATATTTCAATACCCATTTCTTGGTACAACTCTCTCTTATGGCTGATCTCTGCTTGCAAGCCTTTTCACCTTACTGTTTCACATTCTTGCAAATCAATCACTACCGCAACAACCCAACTCATCATCGTCCTCCGACAACCCCACTCATGGCCATGCTCTGACAGCCTCACTCATGGACATTATCTATTCTAAGTCTCTTCACCCAAAACATTCAAAACCATTTATCTCTTTCTTCAACGGCCCCCTCCTCTCCTCTTTATCTTCCTCTTCTTTTCGCCTTTTACCAACCTTTCACTATCAGAACCACTGCCACCATGCTACCACTATTTCCACCATGATCATCTACTAACACTCGAATTTTTAGGATTGATAAAAAAATCAAAAAATTAAAAATGTTTGGTGAATTATACAGTGATCTTCCTCCACCATCCTCCACGAACGAAGAAAGACCCACCAATTCCACATTCAATGTTAGGTCCAACATCGCTAAAATGGCTCCCCCAACCCTCCCCAAAACCTTAGTTGTTTTTTCCACGTCCTAAACAATTCTCATTAAATCACAATCCAAACTCAAATCCTTAATTTCTTCTCACCCCAAACCAATCCCCTCCCTTACAATTGTGGTGGCGCCAGTGGTGGTTGTCTCTGCCAATAAAAACCAGCCCTTATCAGCGTTACATCGTCTTTTATGGAAGAGTAGAAATCCAAAACACAGTCGCTTTAAGTATTTTGCACTTTTATCTTTTTTATGCCATGTGTCAAATTATTAGTGGGTCTATTTATTGGCATCTCATAATTTATTAGGCTTGGGTTATAAAAGTAGTATCAATGTAAGAAGGGAAGATAATCTCAATGAATTTCTTTTAGTTAAATTTCCTTTCTTGCAATTCCTTCCTTTCCTTTTAGCTGGTAGTGTTTAATCATATTTTTCAATGTCAGTTCATCAATATGTTGATTATTATCCTTATGCGACTGGTTATATGGCTGCTCCAAACCTATTTCCTTATGGGTATACGTCCATGGCTGAGTTCTAAGCTCCATTCAGTCTTAATGGTTCAGTAGTCAGGAGCTCAGATTCTGATAAAGTGGTATCAGAGCGACTGTTCCTCGGTGACTTCCGACCATGAGAGAGGGAGTATGATCCATTGATGGTAAATTTTACATCCTACTATTCAATTCAGCACTCTTACATCCAAGATGTTAATTATATGTCCTCCTATGTACTACCAACTTTTGCTCCCATAGCTACACCACCGTTCGCAACCAATTACCACCCTTCCGCCGACAATTACTCTCCTTATTCCTACACATACATTCAGTACCCTCAAACTCCTAATCTAATTCCCTCCCTATCCCCCACCGTTCCTTCATTCTCTCTGAACCCTTATTTGCAGCTCTCTTACAATCCTCCCCCAATTCCATTTCAACCTTCCTCTTTTCCTCAATTCGACCTTATATTAGTGCGTCTGTTCTTCAACCTTATATTAGCACGCAGGTCATTCTGTCTCACCCGAAGCAATCGGGATCAACCTCGTCTGGTTGGGCTCGGGTGGACAGGCTCTCTATCATGTCGTGAAGTCTGCCTCCTTTCTCCTTGTTGGTTTTAGTTGGGTCTGATCTCCACATGGGATCCTCTGAATCAACCGCTCAACTGTGACGTGGGAGGATCGTTAACTCTTCTCCTCTGGTGTTGAATTTGTGGAGTCGTCCCCCCCGCCCTTTAATTCTGACAGTTGCTTGTGAAGCTCTTGTTGCAGAAGTTGTAAGGCCTTCATAGTGTCTTCTGTCTCTTAAATTTTCCTCTTCCTGATCGTCTCTCTTTCATCGTGGCTGGTATGACCCTTGCCATGACCGCTCTTGAGTAAGCCAAAGTCCCCTTCATCGGAAGTAGAGAACAGCTTGCGTTTTGTCGGGACTGGTTGTGTAGCTGTCGAACCTATCCTCTTTCCAGAAGGTCCTAATCTATCCATCACCGAACCTCTCATGCATCGAGAAGAAGGTTCCGCCGAGGAACCAGCCTTCTCCCTTAATGGCTCACCAAGGTTCACCATAACTGCTAACACGTTCTGCCACAAATCCACTCAACCAAGAACCAATCAAACAACCTCTCACCTTATGATTTTCCTTCAAATAGAAACCCAATCCCTCCTTCAAGCGCCAATGTTAATGCCAAACTTTATAAGCCTGTTGAAAATTACCAAAAGCACGAACACCTATGCTTAAGACAAACCGTTAAACACTTCCAGAACAAGAGACAACTTGGGGCCGTCCGGGAATGCTCCGGTGTGAGAGTAAATACAATCCAAAAGCGTTATCAATGGAAAACCAAGTTATGCTAGAATAACAAGATTCTGTGAATAAGAAAGTATGTACCATATTTGTGAGCTAGTTGGCTGCTTATATCCATGTCATGATCCCCGAAATCCAAGAAAGAATAGGATGTCCACTTCCAAATTCACTTATGAATCCATTTAATGCATTGTGGAATCCTTTTAATAACAAGCATCCTACTTCCGCCAAACAAGGAAATAGAATCCAAGAGGTATGATGTGACATCCCTAAATCTGGGCCTACACAGCCCAAACTTGAGTTGTCAAAAGACTACAACAAAATTATTACAAGTAGTGCAACGTACAATAATACAGTGTATAATAATACACAACTAAGTCTTTTACGACTATTGTCACACTATTTCACAACACGTGAAGACTACGATAGCTATCCCTCGTACTCTCACTCCATCCACCGGCTAGACCCAGCTACGTTCTCATCTCCTGTTGAAAAACAATGGAACAAAAAGAAAGGGTGAGCTCAAATAGCCCTAGTAAAGAATATCATGACTAAGATAATGACGAGTAAATTATCGTTAGTCTTCAACAGTTGAGTTCTTGATAGAATACAATAGACTACAAGGTTTATATCAAAAACTGTATTTTAATTCTTGAACAATGTTCAGATTAATAATAGCAGCGGAATGAACAATCTATTAGAAGAATAATGCAGACTATAGTGTCCACTTGCTTCTCTTTTTAGGAAAAACATCATCAACTTTTATCATCTGAAATACCATTAGTCAAGATAATACAAATTCACAGTTCCTGGTCATAATCATGCAGATCAACAGTTCATATTTGCACTATGGGCTAAAGACATTCAATATAACACCATGGTCATGATTATACCAGATTTAGCCTTTGGTCATAATCATACCAAACAACAGTTCATCTTTGCACTACGGGCCAAAGATATTCAATATAACACCAACGGTCATGATTATACCAGATTCAGCCTTTGGTCATAATCATACCAAACAACAGTTCATCTTTGCACTACGGGCCAAAGAGAACATTAACCACGTGCTATAAAAGACACCGAACAGATGTATCGCCTTTAACCTATTATATCGCCTTTAACCTATCATCTGTTCAACAATTATATCGCATCTGTGCCCCTGGCCACAGATATTCACAACAACTTGATTTTGAATGATTAGAATGATATAAATGATGAACAGAAGAAACAAGATAAACAATAAGTATCAGAAGTTTACTTTGTGCAGATTTAAATAGTGTCCAAATTGTCAACATGATGTGGAGTGAAATTCAAAAATGATATTCAAGATCCACAGTTCAGAATAACGGTTACAGTTCAATAGAAAGGTTCACATAAATAGGAAGGTTCAATTGAAATGATGAAGTGCAACTATTATGGAATATATAATATTTTCAGGAATTATAGAAGCAATAGTTCCATAATAAGTTTCGATTTAGGTGTATGAAAGAAAATAATATCCCTTACCGTAGCAAGTTTGATTAACAAAAGGTGAAGAAAATTAATATCCCTTACCATAGCAAGTTTGAATAATGGAAGATGAAAAAGATGGTATCCCTTATGAGTATAAAGGAAAATAATATCACTTACAAATATGAAAGAAAATGATATTACAAACGAATATGGAATAAAAGTGTCTTGTGATAATTCGTGTAAACGAATTATTTCCACAAGAGACAAATAAGAAATGAATACAAAGAGTAATTCACCAAACATGCGGTAATCCGCGTAGTCAGGTTATTCTCAGAGATTAATAAGGAATGAATACGAAAGGTTATTTACCAACAGGCGGTAATCCGCGCCGTAAGGTTATTCCCACAAATTAATACATGGAAATAAATGGCACATCTTATGAGTAAGAAAGAAACGATATTATTTTCGAGAATCAAAGAATGATAATCCCTTACCGTAGTAAGTTTAAATAATAAAATATGAAAGAAGATGATATTCCTTACCTTAACACGTGACTGGATATTGATTTAAATGAGGTTGATTAACTTGAACAGTACCCGTACACTTATAAATCTTCACAAATACTCAAGATGACTTGAGCACACTTAGAGAGAACTTACACAAAGAAGTATTTAGAGAGTGAAAGAAAGAACAAGTAAGAAAATTTATGAAAAATCCTTAAGTTAAGACCTCTATTTATAGCCAAAAATCTTATCATAACCAAGATTTCCTAATTTAATCCAAACCGTTCATTTCAAGATAATGTTTAATCCATACAATTCATTTCATCTTTTAAGATTTTCTTAATCTAAACCATTCATTTAAAGATCATCTTTTAATCTACACCATCCATTTCAAATTCTATATTATCTTTAATCTATATCATTCATTTTATATCACCTAATTTTATATTATAAACAAATAACTTTATCAATTCAATTATTCAGCAATAATTCACACATATTCATTATTATGACTAGTTGTTATAAATACAGTGTAGTTGGCTATCTGAGTTAGATATCAAATTAATTAATAATAAAATACAACAGTTTTAATTAACATCATAATAGAGATAACAATAATGCAGAAAGTTTATAAAAGAAAGAATACATTACTGTGTAATGACAATTATTGATTCAATAATGTGAATTACTGTGCATATGCTACTGTGACAATTATCTGTTTAATATTATGAATTATTGTGCATGTGACAACAAAGTCAAATATTGTACGATAACCACTTTATCAGTTTAATAATACAAAATATTGTCCAATGCCGTGTGCTACTGAGCAATACCGTGTTCTACTGTGCAATACCGTATGTTACTTATAATACCGTATATTACTATTCTTTTACCACCGGATATTTTAACAATTAAAAGTGATAGTACCATTGACCATTTAAAAATTATTTATGTTATTTTCTATATCCGACAATTATTCGTTATGGGGTCCACCAATGATTGGTTCGTACGGCGCCGTCGTACGAATATTCCCCGACCAAACGAATATTGTCCGACATAATATAATTTACACATAACATCCTTAACTTTTAACTTTATCAATTTAACCACTTACTGTTTCATGAAAAATATATATGAAGAAAAATTAAATTTTATATTTCATAAAATTTGGGGTCTTACATATGAGGACATTGTCAACCCCAAGCCGCCTTCAATATGAATGTGATTGGATCGACCACCCTATGACCCAATCTAAGTATCGAATAGATCTAACCCAAAAATAATATGGACTGATCCAAATATAAACTCAAATAATTATATCTCAGCAATATATGTATTTTATTGATTACTTACAAAGATACACTCTATTTCAAATAATTATTATATAGCAATTTAAATAACTTTAGTAAAGTATAAAACCACTTCCATTTTTTTTATTACTTTAATCGGACACATGATTCCTTCCATGAAAGAATTGGATACATGGCTTTGCCCTCAATTGAAGCTGAAATTACTTATCTATAGTAAAATTCCTTATTTAATGATTTGATATATCTATATATACTCATAGATGTACCACCCATCACACGTATATTAAGAACTTACTTGAATTAAAAGAAGTGACTCGCTTCTATGTTGCCCACGGCGTAGCCTTCTCCCTTTGTTTATCAGACGAAGAAAGAGTAGACTAAAATATATAGGGTTTGTGTTTTAGTTATTTATTATTAATATAGATATTATTCATTTTCCTAATTTTAATAAAATTTATTACCCACATATAAATTAAACTCAATTAGTTTTAAGGTTTAATTTTATCAAATTAATTTATCCGTCACTTATTAATACGTATTAGTTCACATAAATTAAATGACTAGTTTGACCTAAATAATATATATTTTTATTTATTTAGTTATTATTATTATTATTTTACTGGGTATTACAAGTGTGGCAATATAAATAATTGATACCTTTGGCTTTTGATTCAACGATTTTCTAAAAGTGAGCTAGGAGAGGAACGATTGGAACGATTGCTTTTTTAGAAAAAAAAAACTTCTAACCGAGATTACATAGGAATTGAATTTAGAAGGAAGTAAGATTTTTTTTATTATGGAAACACTAAATGGGTGGGGGGGAAATTATAGTAGTTTCCGATTTTTAATTTTTTTTTTTGAATTGTATCTTTTTATTTATTATATAAAAATAACATTAAAATTGCCACATAGAACAATCTTCTTGGGATATAAAATGAGACATAATTTGGGACAGGTGATCTAAACTCGTATTTTTGTTGAATAAATATAAGTGCACAATATCTAAACATAACATTAGAACACTACATCTATCTTAATCATTAAAAAATGAGACATGATATTAAAATTTGTGTCATACCTCACTTTTTAATAGTTAAGATAGATATAATATTTGATTTTATATTTAAATATTATATATTAAATTTGTCAATTTATGTGATAAATGTCTTGCTCAAATATCAATTTCTCTTATAAAAATATTAATTTCCTTAATTATCTCATACTCTCTTCCCAAATCACCATATTAGAGCAGTGACAGTTGACCAACTCAATGTCAAATGATTAAGAATTTAATTCAAAAATATTAATATCCATGCAACATCACGAATCCAAATCTCAAATATTTCATGTATTATAAAAAAAATTAATTAATTTATTTTAGTATAATTAATTTAGTAGGACCATAAATTTCAATTCCCACAAAGACTCCATTACTCCATTCATTTCATAATAATAAACAGTTTTTTAGAAAGAAAAAAGGTATTTCAATTTACTTGCCGTTTATATTTTTATATAAGAGAAAATTATGTATTTATCTATCTTATTATTAGATTCTCTCCATTTTTTTTCTATTAAGTTTTTTTCCTAGAGAAATAATGATGAAATTTATACAAATTTTAATTATTAAGTGATAATATCAAATAATTTTCTTAATTCATATGCATAAAACTCCAACAATTATTAATACTTGACGAAAAAAATATTATAAAATTGAGGTAGTAGTAGAAAAATTATACCATGCTCTTGAGGCATGGTGAATAGCATGCCCCTCTTCTTACATGAGAATAAAAACCACGCGTGTTAAAATCCGTGTTCAACGTATGATCCCCACCTTCATGTGAAAAATAGAACATACTGTTCATCTGTGCTCCAGAAATACGGAATAATTTCTCGCAGTAGTAGCAGCAATACTACAAGTCTCAATGTCCTCCCCCCCTACACTACAAGTCATGGCATTGAAAAGTCTCAAGTCTCAACGTCCTCCCCCCTACACTACAAGTCAAGGAAGAGGACACCACCCAACCTCTGTCCTTTAAGTGACTTCCAAGAGTGGTTAGTTCTCTCTCCTCCATTTTCTTCACACAAAAAATCTAAAACACATTTTTCCTCCGCCTCACATGGAAAGAAACCGAGACGGTATCATATTAATTTTCTCTTTCGTCCTCGTCCTCGGCCTCGTCTCATTCGCGCTGTGCATTGCCGCTGAATTCAAGAGATCCGAGGTAATTAATTTTCATTCAATTTTATCTTTTTCAATTATTTTTGTTGTTGAATTGTTAATAGTTGTTTATTTATTTTATTTAATTATACTTCGTAGAAGAAGGATATTAGATTGGATGGGAAGCTGTGTTATTTGCCAGGAAGTCGTGCGTTTGGGCTTGGAATTACTGCTTTGATTTGTTTATTTATTGCCCAGATGATCGGAAATTTGATAATTTGCACACAATTTTGTGTTGGAAGAGAGAGAGGCTGCAGGAGCTGTAAGCCCAAAAATTCTGCCATGGCCACTGTTTTCCTCTCTGTTTCATGGTATGTGAATTTTATTTTATTATTAGTTTTTAATTTCTTCCCACTAATCTCTTGCTTGTACAATCTGCTGCTAAGTCTTTGAAAACAAATAAAATGATACATGAATTGGGTATAGCTAGCACTATCAAATTTCATCATTAAAGTAATCCTTGTCCCAAATTACTTATTGCTCTTTTTGATATTTTAAGGCCTTCAAGTCTTCAAAAAACTTTGAATAATGGTATAAAATGGGATCATGATTTCAGCAGTTCATTTGGGCAATTTATAAAAATATTTGCATTTCATATGACCTTTATTATATACCAATCTTACTTGAGACGCAATTTAAACACTCTAAAGTAGTGTTTCCCCCCCCCCCCCCCCCCCCCCCCCCCCCCCCCCCCCCACCCCGGTAATTTCTTGTGTTAGTTAATTATAATTTAGGGATGAGGAAGAATTAAAGACATAAAATAGAAACTGGACGATGTCAAGAAATATTTCTTTTATCACAAATTGTTACCCAATTTCACCAAATTAAAGGTCACCGCCCTCTATTCCTCTCCGTTTGTAATATAGAAGTATTATAAAATTTTAATTTTTATTATATAAAATGTAATTTATTTTTATAAACTGATGAAATGAATTTCCCATTTTACACGGTCAGGAATGAAGGATCTATAAAAATGTGCGTCAGGTTTCAATAGTATCCTTCCTTGATGGACCCCACATAATTGAAGACTTTGAAAATTCTATTTTCTATTTAATTTCTTAATTTAGAGAAATTTTCAAAAATTCCTTTCCTCCCAAATTAGTTGGCCTATTATAAGCTGTTTTTGTAA
The DNA here is from genome assembly GCA_947179155.2 of Hedera helix. Lineage (NCBI taxonomy): Eukaryota > Viridiplantae > Streptophyta > Magnoliopsida > Apiales > Araliaceae > Hedera > Hedera helix. The sequence goes on along the minus strand of OX359273.1, from coordinate 12,566,379 downwards.
AGTGGTATACAGATTGTCAAGGTGTAGGAATACTTTTCCTTGGGACAAGTACCAAACAGTCAGATACCAATCCTAATAATTAACTAAGAAGTATTTAATTAAATTAAAAATTCGACAAACTTCGAGATAGTTAAACCTTCAACACGGACAGCTAGATAAGCTTCAGTTTATTAGCCAGTTCCAAGATTCAACAACTTAGAAATGACACATTTTTTAAGTAAAAAAATGACACACGAGGCCTATTTTTTTTATTTTATTTTGTGAAATGGAAGGATCGGAGTATAAAGCTTAGTCATGAATTGAACAATTTTGCAGGATCAGCTTCGTAATCGCTGTCGTTTTAATAGTCGCGGGCACGAGCATGAGCCGAACGCAACCCTTTGGAGAAGGATGGTTGGATGGAGAGTGCTACATTGTGAAAGATGGCGTATACGTTGGTTCAGGAATTCTAGTCCTTTTTACAGTAGGTTCAACACTCCTTTCAGCCTTCACGACCCTTAGGAACACCAAAGTTGACCTAGGCCAAAAGATTCATGCACAAGTTGAATGAAATGATTCATAGCCAAACAATTTACAATCCGTCAAACAATTTGACGGATTACTAGATTTAACCAACTTTGGTTATTATTTTTTTAATGCTATATATAGGGTCATCAGCTTATATAGTATTTACAGCAATAGACGAATAATATTTTTAATTTTATTTGTAATTTCAAACACACTAAATGCTTTATAAATTGATAGACAAACAAGTACAGAGAGAGAGAGAGATGCCAGGCGAAACTGGTGAAGGGGAGATACAACTGGACAGTGTATCCATCAGTTGGACCTAAAAGAGACGTCAGGATTTGGAATAATATAAAGCATACACACAGAAACAGATAAAATATGCTCCTAATGCCCACTAGAATGGTCCACAGAGAGAAGTTTCCTTTGTATAGATTTTATTCTTTTTCCCAGTTGGTGATAAAGTGAGAGATGCTGATAGCTAGAAGATGTGCCTTCTGATGGCATTCACAATCTTACATTCATGTAATTTCAACTACTTTCTACATTTAATATACATGGGATGATGATTCCTATGAATACTCCCCTTGTCCCAAAACAAAAGTCCAGTTGTCAATTTTTCCCGATGGAATCTCATTATATTTAAGTCTTTTTTTTTATTGAGAAGTCATTAATTATATTTAAGCTGGTTGTAATAACATTGATTATATTGAACTCAAACTTCTATTTAACACTTTTGCATACTCTAGTTTATCCTTATCTTGCACTTTGAACCTTCACTTTATAAATAAACACTTTGTATTCTATATTTTCAGCACACTAACATATAACACTCTAACAATTTTTTTTATTAATTGGACTGACAGAATGAAACTGTTTTGACTCATATGCTATATTTTCAGGAGTAAACTAGTCTCATCAGCAAAATTTTTATTATTGAAAAAATAACATGCAAGTCAAAACAAGCTAATTCCATCAACTCAGTTCACTATTTTTTGGCTAGCGAGTGTTACGTGTCAATGAGCTGAAAATGTGAGATAAAAAGTGTCAATTTATAAAATATAAGATGCAAAGTGCAAAATGAGGGTTGCAAATTGCATTTCACTTTTATATCAATGGCTGTGGTTGAAACTTGAAACTTGAAACAATAACAAATACCCACTTGGTCTAGGTTATTTAAGTACATTTATTTAAGTACATAATACTGCTTCCATTAAAAACCCGAGTTTCATTTAACTATGAACTTTTTCCGAGGCATAATAAAGTTTTACCATTTAGATATAATTAGATATTGTCTATATATGACAAATTTCATATGCTTAAAAAGAAAAAGGCCAAATTAATTAGAATATACTGCTATACATACCTATGTATGGAGGAAATAGTTACAAGTCTGAGGTCGAAAACTAGAGGAGTAAAATAAGTCAATTGAAACAAAATTTGAAGTACATTATATTTTACATTTTTCTAGTTCCGTCTTAAGAATATTATTTTTAAGTGTACTGTTTAAATACATTTATCTTCATTTTAAAAATACTATTTTATATATATATATATATATATATATATATATATATATATATATATATATATATTAGTTTTAACTATATAAAAAAAAATTCAGAATTTTATTTAGTTCTCTTTGTTCTAAAAATATACCTTTATATACACTAATGCATAACATGTGTATATATATTACTTAGATGTATGTAGGTAATGTATTATTAATAATCCCTCCACCCATTTAACCACAATATATTTTACTCCATCTATTTCAAAATATAAGATTATTATTGATTTCTTAAAATTAACTTAAGTCATTTTTAAACAATAATAAATATTATAAATTATCTAAAGGGTATTACTCATTATAAAATTGATCGTTTCATAGTTTTTATTGAACTATTTTAATTTTGAGTTTAAAAATATTTCAAATTAACTTACAAAAGTCAATAATCTATATAATAAAACAGAACTCATTTTGAATCTAAAAGCACAAAGACGGTTCAAATTCTTCCAACTTAATCTAATGGCTCATATTTCATCTCACAAATTTTTTTTCCGCCTAAATCAAATTCACCCCTACACTATAATAATAATAATAATAATAATAATAATAATAATAATAATAATAATAATAATAATAATAATAATTAATAATAAATAATAATAGTAACAACAACAACAACAACAACAACAACAACAATAAATAATAATAATTGTAATAGCCCCGAAACCTCATTATTTGCTAATGACGATCTCGTGAGTTAATACATATAGTTTACCTTTAAAACTATTCATTTAACGATAATATGGCCCATAAATCTATTTATTTAACTTACATTTATTAAACTTTTATCTGTAATATCTCGGATATTTATAAAGTTCAAAAATTGGAATCGAACACGATTAAAAGTTAAGGTTCAAAACTTAGATTGGTGGAAAGGATAATATAAAAGAGTAATTAGACATTTAACCAAATTTATGCATTAGGAATTAAGTGTGAGTGAAAATGAACTATGAGAATTTAAAACCTAAGAATTGGTTAATATATATATATATATATATATATATATATATATATATATATATATATATATATATATATATATATATATATATTGTGGTATCTGAAGAGCTAGGTATTTATACGATGTGAAAATATAAAATCACGAATAAGGAATAAAATACAAGGAATGAACTTTTCATAAATAGAAAGTTTCCATAAAAGGAAAGTCTAGAGAAAATGAGAGATGAACATTTTTCCTAGAATATTTTGTAATGACTATGATGTCCTAATAATCACCTAGAAACCATTTTATCCTTGATTGGTGATGAGCAATGACAAGTTTTCCCTTGGGGTGAGATTGGATTTTTAATTGGCCCAAACCTTAATTCATTAAATATTTATGACTAAATTATTATAAATTTATTAGTTGGCCCAATGTAATTTTAATTAGAGGCCCAACGTGGGTTGTAGAAAAGCTCAATATTGATTTTATTGACTAGTTCAATGAAATAGTGTAGCAAGCCCAATGAAAATGTAGAGGAGCTGTGACGCCCCCAAATTCGGGTTTCAAATACCCGGATTCGGTCATCACGATCCAATACAAACATTCACCTCTAAACAACATACAATAACTAAATGCGGAATAATAAACATATGCTGTTCATTCAAAAGGTGTTACTAGTTCCAAGATACGATAACCTTACACAAAAGTACACAAATACCCTTAATAAAATACTTAGGGTTTATATTATATAACAGTTAATTTAATTAACTACATGGCTGCATCTCGAAGTCTATTACTTCATCTTTCCTTTACCCTTGTTCTTTCCCGAAGTCTCGGGTTGCACTGCAATAAGGTTTCATGATATAGCAAGAGTGAGCAACTAGTTTGCTCAACAAGTTTAAATAACAAAAAAGAACAATATATCATGAATGAAAGGGAATAGCTGAACAATTCAATAATGTGAATAATATAAGCAGGAATAATAATTTGCTTTTAAAATTAGGATAGTCAAATAGACTATGAACTATAAATATCCACTGGAGTCAATAGCAGGTTGACCCAATGGTTACTACCAGAAATATGTACCCGAGGGGATCAGCCTCAGTACAATATGTGTATGCATAACATTTAATTTCCGTATTTTGTACCTAATATTAGATACAGGGTACTCCCCTATAATAAAGGAGTGTTCATGATAGTCTAAGAATCCGCATCTTCAATGATTTGGATAACTTTTAAAATCTTTAACATAAATATCTAGCCGAACAATGGCTTAGACCTACTTTGAACAGTTCTTTAAACGGTAGAACAATAATTAAGTACAAGTCAATGACTGTACAATCTCAAGTGCAACAAGTGCGAATAACAATAATATCGATGTGGAATAATTGTAAAGTAATTAAACCACTCAAAGCATGCTTGGAAATAACAGTTCAAGCTTAGATAAATAATTTGCTCAATGAAATGAGTTTAGAGATAAGGAACTTGCCTGTCTGCTCAGCTACAATAAATGTCTAGCTTTAACTAACTGGTTTTGAAAAGACATAACATTAATAAAGTTGGTCTAATAATTAGTACGACGTATTTGCACAACTATACGCTCACTAAGGTACTGATTTATCATATAAGTACTAACACATAATTTACATTAGTCGAAATAATATTATTAACCTTATAGACCCTCAATCAAATTAGGTTAATAATTTAATAAGTTAGAAAATATTTTTCTTAAGCGTTGGACACTTATTAAACCCTTAAACAACTTATTACAATTGTTTAATTAAAGTATAATTAAATTAAATTTATTGTATTAATTCAATCTCTATTTAATTACTATTTAATCTTGGTTAAATAGAAATTAATTAATTAACTCTAGTTATTATTTAAAATAAATAATAACTAATTGTACTTACTTATTATTTAATCATAATTAAATAATAATTATTGATTTAATTTTAACCTTCTTTAATTTAATATTAATCAACTAATAATTAATTAATTAATTAACCTCACTTATTATTTAATTTAACGAAATTAAATAATAGTTTACTAATTTTAATCCTCTTTAATTATTATTTAATGTCAATTAAATAATAATTAATTATTTAATTATTTTTAATTATTATTTAAGGTTAAATAATAATAAATTCATCTTTATTTATTATTTAAATTAAATAATAAATTGTTAATCTAATAACTTAATTTCCATTAATCGTTATTAAATAATAATTGATTACTTAATTATCCTTATTTATTATTTAATAATATTTAAATAATAAATAATTAATTTATAGATTTTTATCTCTCTTTAATTATTATTTAATAATAATTGCTAATTTATTACCTTTATTTATTATTAACATTTTAAATAATAAATAACTAATAAATCTATTTAACTTAACCATGATAATAGCTAACTAGATTAATATTTAAAATATTTAAATATTAAACTTAATGAAAAATATCCTCCCTAATATCATTTTTGTATTTTTATTATTTTTGTTATAATGTTAAATTAGTTTTTAATTATTTAAATTAATTAAAATTAAACCCGAATGACATTTCTGTAAATAAGTTGAAAACTGATCCGAGGGCAAAATAATAATTTCGCCGAGAAAAACACGGAGGGGCAGTTTGGTAATTTCGAGGAAACTGGGCTCTCGCATTGCGCGCGTTATCCGTAAGCAGTCCCAAAACGGTGCCGTTTTGGAGCTCGGGCTGTTGGCCTCCGCGCGTAACGCGCGGAGTAAATTTTTATTCTACCAAACGACGCCGTTTTGTCTCCGCGTTTTCTATGAACAGTGGTCCTCGCATTGCGCGGAAACCTTTAATTTTTTTTTCCTTTGCAGAATGTGAACAGTGTCCGGCAATACCCATTTTAAATAAAAATATACCATCAAGTAAGCTTTAAATCCTCAATAAAAATCCAAAAAAATTACCAATCACTTAATATCAATTTATAACATGAAAATTTAATTTTTCATGATTTAATATCATTCTTTTTTTATAAATTTTTTTACATCACATAAACTACCATAAATCATAACTTTTTGTATATAACTCCATTTTGAGTGATTCAAACTTTGTTTTTCTCATGATTTAATGTTCTATAATATTAGAACATCAAACCTAAGTTTTATAAAAATATTTTTTGATCATAAATTCCAAAACTTGTTTATACACTACTAAACACATATTTTAGCATACAAAATATACCAAAATACAAACCAAGCATATTAAACTCAAGCATGACATAAATATTACTACCACACATTATTAACTATATTAACATATTTATATACACATGTTAGTTTATTTAATTTAAAACAAAAATTAAATTTATAATAACCATTACCTTGATTTAATGGCTATGATCATTTTTCTTCCAAAATAAGTGGTGAATCTTGAAGACATAAACCATGAACTCCTTCTCCTCTCTTAGTATTTTGCTCTCAATATTTTCTCACACTCTCAAATGCTCTCTAGCTCTCTCTTTTGGACTTGGAGAAAATAATGAAATAAGCTCTACCAATTTCAAGTATACGTGCAAAATTATTAGATACACATAATATATCTAATAATTTTGCCCATGCCCCTAGATGACAACTTACACAAGGAATGAGTTAAATGACACATTAGGTGAAAAGAGGAATGATCCAAGTACTTGAAAAATTAAAACAAGCAATCCTTTTATTAAATAAATGAAAAATAAAATAAAATATCAACTTTCTCTCTCCTTCCCAAGCATGGTCGGCTGATGGACTACAATTCTTGTCCCAAAATGAGTGTCACAAACTCACTTTTTAATTAATTAATAGTTATATAATTATTTTTCCAAGTGGGCCAATTATTGGGCTTTATTTAAAATACCAATTGGGCTTCTATTAAATTGTTTGGGCTACTAATTTGTCAAATTTTATTATTCTCCACTTGGGCTACTAATTGACCCATGTTGGGCTAATTTAATAATTTACACATTAATTATTCAATCCATGATTAAATAAATAATTAGATTGAATAAATAATTAAATATTCTAACCCATTAGTATTAAATTACTAAATGGACTAAGAAATATTATTATTAATATTTCACATTATTTACATTAATTAATAATCATATTAATTAATTTATTATATTTAATTAACTCATTATATTCAATTTAATTGAATATTTAATTAATAGGAAACTTATCAATTATTTTGATATTAAAACTTTAGGGTTTGTTCTCTAATTTAAATAACATATTAGTGACCCCCTTTAATTAATTTTAGTAATTAATTACATAATCATTTAATCACATAATTAATTAATCACATAAAAAGATTTAAATAATCTCGTAAAACTAACTCGTCGGAAATTAAATTAATAATTTAATTAATAATGACGTGGAAATTCTAGGACATTACAGGAGCCCAATGGTGGGATTTAATTTCCAAGGTAAATGATCTAATTAAATTGTGTAGACAACTTAAAATAACAAGTCTAATTGGATTATATAATTTATCCGAGGAAGTTGTTGACTTAAATTTAATAAATGAATTCCAATTAATGAATTTATTAAATTAACGGACTACCCTAAGATTTATTTTGGAAGGAACCCTAATTAAATATTTAATTAGTATTGAATATGGCAAGCCCAATTGGATTACGTAAATTAAATTAAATTTGATTATTAAATTATTTCTTAATTATTTAAACAAGTCATTTAATTAAATTAAGTGATGAACTTGTGAACATTTCTATATGTTTGGGTATGTTATTAATTTAGCCCAATGTTTTAATTAATTGGGAGTCTAGTAAATTAATTTAGTAGCCCAACATTTGCAATGGATTAAAGGAGTATAGTTGGCCCAAATGATTAAATTCCAAAACCCAAATTTTGACCCAATTGAGCAAGCTTCTAGAAGGTTTAATTTATCAATTTGTGCAATAAAAATAATTGGAAATTTGGTCAATTTAAGGGGGCATGATCGGTGGAATGGGGGAGGTACTTTGGACTCCAAATATTATTCATTTTGTTTACTTGCATTATGTATGGAACACTCAATGCATTTTGCTAGAATTTGGGAAATGGTTGAGGTCCATTCTATAGATATATGTGATATATGTATAGATTTTTCCCACTATAAATAGAAGACTTGGTTACTTGATGGTATATTTTTAATTAAAATGGGTACTGTTCACGTTCTGCCGGAAGAAAAATTTTTAAGGGTTTCCGCGCAATGCGCGCCTGCCACTGTTCACCGAGAACGCGGAGCCAAACGACGTCGTTTGGCGTCCGTAGAATTTTACTCCGCGCGTTATGCGCGGAAGCCATCTCCGGCCTTTCAAAAATGGCGCCGTTTTGGTCCGAAAATATTGTAACGCGCGCCATGCGCGGTAGTTATTTTTCCGGCGAAATTACATTTATGCCCCTCCGTGTTTTTCTTGGCAGAATTATCATTTTGCCCTCGGATCAGTTTTCAACTTATTTACGAAAATGCCATTCGGGTTAATTTTAATTAATTTAAATATTTGAAAATTAATTTAAAATTATAACAAAAATAATAATAATACAAAAATAATATTGGGGAGGATATTTTTCATTAAGTTTAATATTTAAATATTTTAAATATTAATCTAGTTAGCTAAATCATGGTTAAGTTAAATAAATTTATTATTTATTTATTATTTTAAATGTTAATAATAAATAAAGATGATAAATTAGCAACTATTATTTAATTCCTATTAAATAATACTTAAAGAGAGATAAAATTTATAAATTAATTATTTATTATTTAAATATTATTAAATAATAAATAAGGATAATTAAGTAATTAATTATTATTTAATTAGCATTAAATAACGATTAATGGAAATTAAGTTATTAGAGTAATAATTTATTATTTAATTTAAATAATAAATAAGAATGATTTGATTATTATTTAACCTTAAATAATAATTAAAATTAATTAAATAATTAATTATTATTTAATTGACATTAAATAATAATTAAAGAGGATTAAAATTAGTAAACTATTATTTAATTTCCTTAAATTAAATAATAAGTAAGGTTAATTACTTAGTTAATTATTGGTTGATTAATATTAAAATTAAGTCAATAATTATTTATTATCTAATTATTATTAAATAATAAGTAAGTACAATTAGTTATTATTTATTTTAAATAATAACTAGAGTTAATTAATTAATTTCTATTTAATCAAGATTAAATAGTAATTAAATAGAGATTGAGTTAATAAAATAAGTCAAATTTAATTATGATTTAATTAAACAATTGTAATAAGTTGTTTAAGGGTTTAATAAGTGTTCAACACTTAAGAAAAATATTTTCTAACTTATTAAATTATTAACCTAAAATGATTAAGGGTCTATAAGGTTAATAATATTGTTTTGACTAATGTAAATTATGTGTTAGTACTTATGTGTGGTAAATAAGTTCATTATTAAGCGTATAGTTATGCAAATACGCCGTACTAATTATTAGACCGACTTTATTAATGTTAGGTCTTTCAAAGCAAGTTAGTTAAAGCTAGACAATTATTGTAGCTGAGCAAACAGGCAAGTTCTCTAACCCTACTCATTTATTGTTGAACAAGTTTCTATACTTGTATTTATTGTCAAAGCTTGACGTGGTTTAATTATTTAAAATTATCCCACATCCATATTGTTTATAAAATCGCACTTAGTGCACTTGAAGCTTATTAGTTCTTGATTCATGAACTGTATTAAAAATGTCAAAAGCTAATAGTTCAGCTAGACATTTCGTTTATAAATTCAATACTTGAATACTTTTAAAAGCTTATCCAAACCATTGTTGGGTGCGGATTTCTTATATTAAGTCTGAGAATTGAACAACCCTAAATTAGGGAATTTTGTGTCGGGAAACCGACTTTGGGCGCCAGTGACTAAATGTAATGCATATACAGCGGGTTGAATAGGTTGATCCCCTTGAAAACCAAACCACTCAAAGGGTCAGAGGAAACTCTATTATACCCTCGTTAGTTCAGGGTCCTTAGTGACCACTCAGCATTTTAAGCTTCAAATATTCTGTTTATTAAAATTTGAATCCTGTTTCATTCACAATTGTTATATCTATTGTTGAACCATTGATGACATTTCCCATTCATTCATGATATATTAAATCTATATGATTGTTCTAAACTTGCTGAGCAAACTAGTTGCTCATTCTTGCTATATCATGAACCATTTTTCAGATAGACCTGATTGCTCAAAGAAGGATAAGGGAAAAGGAAAAGTCAGAGATTAAGTTAGCTTATGCATGCTAATTAGATATTTAATGTGTATTTACTGTTGAAGAACCTTTTGTAATTCCTTATGATAGGAACTGTTTTTATGTTAAGGTTAATAGACCCTGGTATTGTAACCTTTTTATAAGGGAACCAATATGTATTATTTCGCGATATTTAAATGCAATGTATGTATTTAATTGTTAGTAAGGTGTTGAATAGTGAGAACCAAACTCGAGGTTATGGAACCCAGATTTGGGGTCGTCACAGGTTGGTATCAGAGCTGTAGGTTAGAAACGTTAGGATTTGCGAAACCTTAGTATTAAACTCATATCGAGTGCGTTAGGGGATGAATCGGGGAGATTCATCATGTTGTGTATTTTTGGAGATGGATTGAGAAAATCCATCGAGCCGAGATGTACATGATAAAATATCATTTCATTTCATCAATGAATATATTTTATTGCTGTACTAACGTGTGTTATTTTTTATGATATAGGATGGCAGAGATCGGACAGTCGAGTCGCACTGCTGAGGAGGACTATATTGATATCCATATGGATACTACACAGCCACTGGTGGCTGCACCCGTAGAGGAGCCAGAGTCGGATCCTGAGGAGGGGGATCGCGTGGAGCCCGTTTGGGGCTGAGTCATGAGGCCTTACAGTGAGGATGAGGCCGAGTTAGAGGAGTCTGAGGAGGAGGAGTCAGCTGATGGCATGGGCACCACTGCCGCTAACATCATAGAGGGACTGACCACTAGAAACGAGGAGCTGGAGGCAAGGGTCCAGCATCTTAAGGAGCAGAATCTAACCCACCAGCACATGGAGGATCAGTATAGGGATGCGGCTTATCAGTTCTCTGGCGAGAACACAGAGCTGAAGGAGAGGATTGTAGGACTGGAGGATCAGGTACAGGAGTACGAGGATTCAGTAGAGCACTTTGCGGTGCTAACTCATCAGCTGGTAGATTAGGACGTAGAGCTGCAGGCTAAGTTAGCAGTAGCTGAGACTAGGTTAGCCGAGGCTGAGCTGAAGGTTCAGCAGGTTCAGGCAGAGAAGGCCGCCATCCGTGCACACTGACAGGAGGCGATAGAGGACCGTATTGAGATGGAGACGCAGCGGGATGCCGCTCATGGTCAGATGATTGAGCTAGAGGAGGAGGTCCGCGAGAAGCGGGTGAGGACAGATAGACTTAGCTACGTCTACCGATCTTCATATGGTAGACTTCAGAGCAGGGTGCACTACTACCCAGCTGAGGAGGGCCAGTCTATATACACCATCAGCAGGAGTGTGGTGATGGCCATCGGGGATGAGGAGTATAACGACACGATCCGTAGGGGGATGCGCATTCAGTAGTAGTAGTTGTTTTCTAATTTCGTATGTAAATAGATGCAATAGAACCCAACTTTTGTTTTATTAGAGGGTTAATATGTCACTAAATCCCAACTCTAGGAAGTTGTAGGATATGTCAGATCCCATCTTTTGTAGCTTCTCTGGGATAGAAGCATTTATAGCAGTATGCTTTCGATGTAAAGTGCTATGCACTACTGTTTTAGCATATGAATATAATGCAGTTGAATTTATGTTATATGCGTGTTGAAATAATTACTTGTATGTTAGCTAAACATTGCCTAAGATACAAAATAATGAAATGAAAAAGATGTAAACAGTATAATAATGTAAATTTTTGTTTATAACAGAAAATGCCGCCACGTAGACAACCACCAAGGAACCAGGGAGTAGAAGAGTCAGTTAACAATGACGAGGGGGGACACAACGTAGACCCTATGCAAAACTTCGTCGACATGCTAGCTGAGGCAATGCAAAACCGCCACCCTGTAGTAGCAAATCCGCCACCACCACCAAATCAGTTGGCAAATTTCAAAGACTTTAAAGCGGTGGGACCGCCAGAGTTTAGGGGAACGTCAAACCCGATAGAAGCCAAGTCATGGATAAAGGAAATAGAGAAAGCGTTCGTTATCGCGAGGGTAGCTGAGGAGCAAAAGACAATCTTTGCTACTTATATGATGAAGGGAGAAGCCAATTTCTAGTGGGAAGCCAATCAGAATAGGGCTGGCGATGGGGTGGTGCCATGGACAAGATTTAAGAAAATATTCGACGAGAATTATTTCCTGAAAAGTATGAAAAGTAGGATGGAAGTAAAGTTTCTGGAACTGAAACAGGAAAATATGTCGGTACCGGAGTACGCGGCAAAATTTAATGAGCTGGCCAGGTTCGCTCCACATCAGTGGATACGGAGGAACGCAAGGCCAGAAGATTCGAGAATGGACTGAGACCTTGGATATTCAACAAGGTAGCAGTACTGCAGATTGACTCGTTTGCCACTTTACTAGAGAAGTCAATCATTGCGGAAGGGGGAAATGATGCGTTAACCAAATTTAATCAAGAGAGGAATAAGAAGAAGAGTGAAGGGGGAAGTAAGAACAGTAACAGTGGGGGCAGTAATAATAACAATAACAACAACAAGCGCAAATGGGACAACAACAGCAATGACAAGAGCTCGGGGAATCAACAAGAAAGTGTTCAGAAAAGGCCAGCATGCAATATATGTGGGAAGAACCACTTCGGGGAGTGCAGGAAATGGAAGAATACATGCTATAACTGCGGTCAGGTGGGACATATTTCTCCAAATTGTCCCCTCCTAAAGAAAGTGAGATGCTTTTCTTGCGGAGCATCTGACCACCTGATAAAGGATTGCCCTAAGAAGAAGAATGACAGGGGTAGCGGCTACAAGGGCAATAACAACAAATTGGCTATCGGGGGACCGGTACCACAGAACAAGCCGACAGCCCGGACATTCAGTATGACGGTGCAAGATGCCGTGGGGTCAAAAGACGTGGCGTCAGGTATTATTCCGATCAATAATATAAATGCATATGTATTGTTTGATTCGGGTGCTACCTGTTCATTTGTGTCTAATGATTTCGCTAAACGGTTAGAATTGCCTAGAGACAAACTAGAAAAGTCAATGAACATAGAAGTTGCTAATAAGGAAGTAATTCCGGTAGAGTACATACATAGAAATTGTTGTGCTGAAATCAGGGGTCAGAAGTTAAATGTGAATCTAATTCCAATACGTCTGGGGAAATTCGATGTAATACTTGGGATGGATTGGTTGTTTAACCACGGGGCGATAATTGATTGTCAGAAGAAGTGCATACACCTTAAGACACCAAATAAGTCTAAGGTCGTATTTTATGGCAGCAAATCGTCAAGACAGTCTTCTTGTCTGACGATGATGCAAGCCAAGAAATTATTGAAGAAAGGTTGTGTAGGGTATTTGGCTCATGTGGTTGACACACAAGTGGTGAGTCCCGGGATGGAACAAATACCAGTAGTTAGAGAATTTATGGATGTTTTTCCAGATGTACTGCCGGGTTTACCGCCGGACAGGGAGATAGAATTTGTGATTGATTTAGTACAGGGGAGAGCACCGATATCGAAAGCACCATATAGGATGGCTCCGGTAGAACTGAAGGAATTAATAGTGCAGTTGCAGGAGTTGTTAGATAATAAGTACATTCAGCCAAGTGTTTCTCCATGGGGAGCACCGGTGCTGTTTGTAAAGAAGAAGGATGGATCGATGAGATTGTGTATGGATTATAGGGAGCTGAATAAAGTAACAATTAAGAACAAGTACCCGTTACCACGAATTGACGATCTTTTCGATCAATTGAAAGGGGCGAAGTACTTTTCAAAGATTGACTTAAGGACTGGTTATCATCAGTTGAAAGTCAGAAAGGAGGATGTACCCAAGACGACATTCAGAACTCGATATGGGCATTAAGAGTTTCTGATGATGTCGTTTGGACTAACGAATGCGCCAGCCGCATTTATGGACATGATGAACAGAATATTCAAGCAATACTTGGATAAATTTGTAGTCGTGTTCATTGACGATATTTTGGTGTATTCCAAAACGGAGGAAGAGCATGCTGAACACCTAAGATTGGTGTTGGAGATTTTACGGAAGGAGCAGTTGTACGGTAAGTTTTCAAAGTGTGAATTCTGGTTGGAAAGAGTTCAATTTTTAGGTCATGTTATTGACAAAGAGGGAGTTTCGGTTGATCCGGCGAAGGTTGAATCGGTAATGAATTGGGAACAACCAAGGACGCCGACAGAAGTAAGAAGTTTCTTAGGGTTAGCGGGTTACTATCGGAGGTTCATTCAAGACTTCTCAAAGATAGCAACACCGTTGACCAACTTAACAAGAAAAATGGTAAAATACGTGTGGATGGAGAAGTGTGAGGAAAGTTTTTAGGAGTTAAAGAAATGACTTAGTGAAGCACCTGTATTGACCTTACCAGACGATACAGGAGGTTTTACGGTCTACAGTGATGCATCGCACAAGGGGCTTGACTGTGTGCTTATGCAAAACGGCAAAGTCGTTGCGTATGCGTCCAGACAATTAAAAGATTATGAGAAGGGATATCCTACCCACGACTTGGAATTGGCAGCGGTAGTATTTGCCTTTAAAATTTGGAGACATTATCTGTACGGAGAAAAATGTGAGATATTCACAGACCATAAGAATCTAAAGTATATCTTCACATAGAAGGAGCTGAATATGAGGCAACGGAGATGGTTGGAATTGATCAAAGATTATGATTGTGAAATTCTATATCATCCCGGCAAGGCCAACGTAGTAGCGGATGCTCTGAGTAGAAAGAGCAGGGAGGATTTGTTCATATTGACGGATCAAGAACAACTGGTTCAAGAGATGGCTCGAATGGAGTTGGAAGTGAGAAGTCCAAACGAGTCAATAGAAGTCGAAGTGAGCCCAACCTTGTTAGATAGGGTGAAAGAGGCTCAAGACAAAGATGAGGAATGTGACAGAATCCGGAAGAGGATGACCGATGGAGAAGAGGTCAAGTTTAAAATTGATAGCATGGGATTGCTGAGATTTGAAAATCGTGTTTGGGTACCACTAGTGCCTGAATTACGAGAGAAAATTTTGCAAGAGGCCCACAGTACGAGATACTCGATACATCCGGGGAGTACGAAGATGTATCAAGATCTACGTCAGCATTTTTTGTGGTCGAATTTAAAAAGGGAGGTTGCAGAATGTGTCAGCCGATGCCTAACTTGTCAAAGGGTAAATGCCGAACATCAGAGACCAAGTGGATTGTTACAGCCGTTAGAAATTCCTGAGTGGAAATGAGAGCATATCACAATGGATTTTGTAGTAGGACTTCCAGCAACACAGAAGGGATATGACGCAATTTGGGTGATTGTGGATCGACTAACAAAGTCAGCGCACTTTTTGCCGATCAGGATTAGGTTCAGTTTGGATCAGTTGGCCAAATTGTACATCAAAGAGATAGTTTCAAGACATGGGGTGCCGGTATCGATTGTGTCAGACAGAGATCCGCGCTTCACGTCAAAATTTTGGAGAAGTCTTCAGGAGAGATTGGGGACACAGTTGAGAATGAGTACATCGTATCATCCGCAGACCGATGGGCAAAGTGAAAGAACAATTCAGACATTGGAAGATATGCCCAGGGCCTGCGTGATGGATTTCAAGGGCAGTTGGGAAATCCATCTACCACTAGTTGAGTTTGCATACAACAACAGTTATCATGCGAGCATAGGCATGCCGCCTTACGAAACTTTATATGGCAGAAAATGCAGAACACCTCTATGCTGGGATGAGGTAGGAGAACGCCGACTGTTGGGGCCAGAATTGGTTCAATAGACGGTAGAAATTATCAAGGTAATAAGAGCTCGGCTAGTAGCAGCTCAAGACCGTCAAAAGAAATACGCCGATTTACATCGACAGAAACGAGACTTCGAAGTGGGGAGTTTTGCGTTCATAAAGGTATCTCCCTGGAAAGGGAAGATCAGATTTGGAAAGAAGGGGAAACTGAGTCCAAGGTTCATAGGACCGTTCGAAATATTGAGGAGAGTGGGTGAAGTAGCATACGAGGTAGCTTTACCTCCTGAATTGGAACATATTCACAATGTGTTTCACGTGTCAGTATTGCGGCCATACAAACCAGACTACAAGCACGTTATCTCCTATGAACCAATTCAAGTCGGGAAGGACTTATCATATGAAGAAGTTCCTGTTCAGATACTCGATAGGAAGGAGCAGAAACTGAGAAATAAGATAATTCATTCTGTCAAAGTACTTTGGAGGAATAACGCCATTGAAGAAGCTACGTGGGAATTAGAGGAGGAAATGAGGGCAAATTACCCGTTTTTATTTGAGTAACCTTATTTTACAATTCCGAGGACAGAATTTTTATAAGTAGGGGAGAATGTAATGTCCTAGAATTTTCACGTCTTTATTAATTAAATTATTAATTTAATTTTCAACGAGTTAGTTTTACGAGATTATTTAAATCTTTTTATGTGATTAATTAATTATGTGATTAAATAATTATGTAATTAATTACTAAAATTAATTAAAGGGGGTCACTAATATGTTATTAAATTAGTGAACAAACCCTAAAGTTTTAATATCAAAATAATTGATAAGTTTCCTATTAATTAAATATTCAATTAAATTGAATATAATGAGTGAATTAAATATAATAAATTAATTAATATGATTATTAATTAATGTAAATAATGTGAAATATTAATAATAATATTTATTAGTCCATTTAGTAATTTAATACTTATGGGTTAAAATATTTAATTATTTATTCAATCTAATTATTTATTTAATCATGGATTGAATAATTAATGTGTAAATTATTAAATTAGCCCAACGTGGCTCAATTAGTAGCCCAAGTGGAGAATAATAAAATTTGACAAATTAGTAGCCCAAACAATTTAATAGAAGCCCAATTGGTATTTTAAATTAAAGCCCAATGATTGGCCCACTTGAAAAATACTTAATAAAACTATTAATTATTTAAAAAGTGAAATGTGACAATGAATTTGGGACATGAAGGAGCTATCAGCCGAGCAACATGGAGAGGAGAGAGAAAAGAATTGATTTTTTTGTTTATTTTTGTTTATTATTTATTTATTTAATTAATGGTTGCTTGTTTTATTTTTTTCAAGTACATGGACCATCCCTCTTTCACAAACTAAGTCATGACTTGTTAACTTGTGTAAGTATCCAATAGCTAGCTTGTAATGGTCAAAATTATTAGATACATTATGTGTATCTATTAATTTTTCAAGTATACTTGAAATTGATAGTTGTTATTTCATTTTTGCTCCAAAACCAAAAGAGAGAGTTGAGAGAAAAAACTTTAGTGAGAGCATAATATTTGAGAGACTAAGGAGGAAGAAGGAGAAGTTAGTTTTGTTCATGTCATTCACAACCTACTTTGGAAGAAAAAGGAAGATAACCATTAAATCAAGGTAATGGTTATTTTAAATGAAGTCTTGTTTTTAAATTAAATAAATCATCATGTTAGTATAAACATGTTAATATAGTTATTAATGTGTAGTTATAATATTTATGTCATGCTTGAGTCAATATACTTGGTTCGTATTTTGGTATATTTTATATGCTAAAATATGTATTTAATAGTGTGTAAACAAGTTTTGGAATTTATGTCCAAAAATATTTTTATAAAACTTAGGTTTGATATTCTAATATTATAGAACATTAAATCATGAGAAAAACAAAATTTGAATCACTTAAAATGGAGTTATACACAAAAAGTTATGAGTTGTGGTAGTTTATGTGATTTAAAAAATTTTATAAAAAAATAATGATATTAAATCATGAAAAATTAATTTTTCATGTTATAAATTGATATTAAGTGATTGATAAATTTTTTGGATTTTTATTGATGATTTAAAGCTTACTTGATGGTATATTTTTAATTAAAATGGGTACTGTTCACGTTCTGCCGGAAGAAAATTTTTTAAGGGTTTCCGCGCAATGCGCGCCTGCCACTGTTCACCAAGGACGCGGAGCCAAACGACGTCGTTTGGCGTCCGTAGAATTTTACTCCGCGCGTTATGCGCGGAAGCCATCTCCGGCCTTTCAAAAACGGCGTCGTTTTGGTCCGAAAATATTGTAACGCGCGCCATGCGTGGTAGTTATTTTTCCGGCGAAATTACATTTATGCCCCTCCGTGTTTTTCTTGGCAGAATTACCATTTTGCCCTCGGATCAGTTTTCAACTTATTTACGAAAATGCCATTCGGGTTAATTTTAATTAATTTAAATATTTAAAAATTAATTTAAAATTATAACAAAAATAATAATAATACAAAAATAATATTGGGGAGGATATTTTTCATTAAGTTTAATATTTAAATATTTTAAATATTAATCTAGTTAGCTAAATCATGGTTAAGTTAAATAAATTTATTATTTATTTATTATTTTAAATGTTAATAATAAATAAAGATGATAAATTAGCAACTATTATTTAATTCCTATTAAATAATACTTAAAGAGAGATAAAATTTATAAATTAATTATTTATTATTTAAATATTATTAAATAATAAATAAGGATAATTAAGTAATTAATTATTATTTAATTAGCATTAAATAACGATTAATGGAAATTAAGTTATTAGAGTAATAATTTATTATTTAATTTAAATAATAAATAAGAATGATTTGATTATTATTTAACCTTAAATAATAATTAAAATTAATTAAATAATTAATTATTATTTAATTGACATTAAATAATAATTAAAGAGGATTAAAATTAGTAAACTATTATTTAATTTCCTTAAATTAAATAATAAGTAAGGTTAATTACTTAGTTAATTATTGGTTGATTAATATTAAAATTAAGTCAATAATTATTTATTATCTAATTATTATTAAATAATAAGTAAGTACAATTAGTTATTATTTATTTTAAATAATAACTAGAGTTAATTAATTAATTTCTATTTAATCAAGATTAAATAGTAATTAAATAGAGATTGAGTTAATAAAATAAATCAAATTTAATTATGATTTAATTAAACAATTGTAATAAGTTGTTTAAGGGTTTAATAAGTGTTCAACACTTAAGAAAAATATTTTCTAACTTATTAAATTATTAACCTAAAATGATTAAGGGTCTATAAGGTTAATAATATTGTTTTGACTAATGTAAATTATGTGTTAGTACTTATGTGTGGTAAATAAGTTCATTATTAAGCGTATAGTTATGCAAATACGCCGTACTAATTATTAGACCGACTTTATTAATGTTAGGTCTTTCAAAGCAAGTTAGTTAAAGCTAGACAATTATTGTAGCTGAGCAAACAGGCAAGTTCTCTAACGCTACTCATTTATTGTTGAACAAGTTTCTATACTTGTATTTATTGTCAAAGCTTGACGTGGTTTAATTATTTAAAATTATCCCACATCCATATTGTTTATAAAATCGCACTTAGTGCACTTGAAGCTTATTAGTTCTTGATTCATGAACTGTATTAAAAATGTCAAAAGCTAATAGTTGAGCTAGACATTTCGTTTATAAATTCAATACTTGAATACTTTTAAAAGCTTATCCAAACCATTGTTGGGTGCGGATTTCTTATATTAAGTCTGAGAATTGAACAACCCTAAATTAGGGAATTTTGTGTCGGGAAACCGACTTTGGGCGCCAGTGACTAAATGTAATGCATATACAGCGGGTTGAATAGGTTGATCCCCTTGAAAACAAACCACTCAAAGGGTCAGAGGAAACTCTATTATACCCTCGTTAGTTCAGGGTCCTTAGTGACCACTCAGCATTTTAAGCTTCAAATATTCTGTTTATTAAAATTTGAATCCTGTTTCATTCACAATTGTTATATCTATTGTTGAACCATTGATGACATTTTCCATTCATTCATGATATATTAAATCTATATGATTGTTTTAAACTTGCTGAGCAAACTAGTAGCTCATTCTTGCTATATCATGAACCATTTTTCAGATAGACCTGATTGCTCAAAGAAGGATAAGGGAAAAGGAAAAGCCAGAGATTAAGTTAGCTTATGCATGCTAATTAGATATTTAATGTGTATTTACTGTTGAAGAACCTTTTGTAATTCCTTATGATAGGAACTGTTTTTATGTTAAGGTTAATAGACCCTGATATTGTAACCTTTTTGTAAGGGAACCAATATATATTATTTCGCAATATTTCAATGCAATGTATGTATTTAATAGTTAGTAAGGTGTTGAATAGTGAGAACCAAACTCGAGGTTATGGAACCCGGATTTGGGGTCGCCACAGAATTAAGATTAGGAAAATAATTGTTTATATAATGATAAATAAATAAGTAAAGTTAATTGAGTTATTTATTTATTTATTTAATATTAAATAAATAATGTGAAGGCATTAAGGATAATAAAGTGACTAAACAATTTGTGTGTGATTATTACCAAGGTTGTAAATTATCATTAAAAGACTTATAATTAAAGATAAGTGGTTAAATATTATTAATGGATTAATAACATTGGTAATTAGATGAATATTATTAGGGGCTTAATAATATTAGTAACCAATCAAGGTGTTGCTCAGTACTTGAATAGCGTTAGTAATTTAGTGATGTATTATTAATATATAATAATAATGATTGGTAATTAAAATATTAGCCGAGGAGGATAATATTGTCTTATAAATTATGAGTTAATAAATAGAAAATTCTGTGTTTGTGTAGTCAATTCTTTTGTGAATGGTATCTGAGTTCCTATGCGCTTTACTAATTGGCAGATAAGCATATTAGGTCTTTTGGAGGCGATAATTTGATTTGTATGAGCGTTAGTGATGGAACAAAGATTTCAGACTGGTAGTGTAAGTTAATGCGCATATCAGGCAAGTTTTTCCGTACTATGTGTTATACTTGCGAACTTGTTTGCTATATGCATAAATTATTAAGTGTGCACTCATTTTTGGTGCTAACTGATTATAAATGTGTCTGTGTACAGTCATATGTTGTTAATAGCTGGTATATAATTAATGCTATGAATTGAATGTGTTATATGAGTTATATAACCTGAAAATATTGACATGCATGGTAAGCATGTGTAAATTGTACAAATGCAAAGGATGATAAGCACGATGCCTATGTAAATGCCAAGCATGGAGCATAAAACATAAATAAAATGTAACATACGTGTTATGTGTTAGATGTTAGACTTGCTGAGCCGTCGTGCTCACTCTTGCTTAAAACCAACATTTTTCAGATAGTGCAAGATATCCGAAGATTTCGTTAAAGATCAAGGATCAGGGATGCGTATCACTTTCACCAAAAATTTAAATGATTGTTGTAGTTATTAGTCTGTATTGGACATGTAAACTGATTGTATGATTAAATAAATGATTAGTGTTTATTGTGAGGGTTTAAATACTCCAATTGACTGTAATAGAATGTCGTATCATGTATGATATTGAGACCTATTAGGAAATTGTAAAGATTTCGATTCTGGAATAAAAAGAGATGTTGTAAAATTGTAAATAAATGGTTATTTAGCAATTATAATATTGTTCATGAATTACAACAATATTATAATTGCTAAATAATCATTTATTTACAATTTTACAACATCTCTTTCTATTCCAGAATCGCAATCTTTATACATTCCTAGTCTGTCTTAATATCATACATGATACGACATTCTATTACAATCAATTTGAGTATTTAATACTCATATAACATACCAACTAAGTCTTATACTACACAATCATTTACCTGTCCAATTCGGACTGATATCTACAACAAATATTTAGATCTTCAGTGAAAGTAATATGCTTTCCTGTTCCTTGATCTTTATCGAGAACTTCAAATAATTTGCACTATCTGAAAATGTTGGTTTAAGCAAGAGTGAGCACGACGACTCAGCAAGTTTAACAGTTACACATAACACATTACATGCTTCACATATACTCTGCAATTTATACTTACATCATGCTTTTCATGCATTTCAGTTTATGTCATACTGCTCATGCCTCACATATAACATCTAGCAATTCATGCTTCATATTTATACATAATCTACATGTAATCATACCTCATGCATATCACAATTATCATCAATATCTTTCTATTAACAATTTAATATCACATCATAGCATGTTAAGGCACATAGGAGCAAGTTCTGGAAAACTTGCCTGGTCGCTTCTACCATTTACGCCTATTTGCGTCATTTGCTCAACCTACAATTTATATAACAAATTGACATAATCATTAGCTACCAGGACTTTTAATTAGTCTTAACTTAAGACCTTAACTTCAAATTATTAACTCTTTAGTTGTCCGATAAACGAACTCTTAAATTCTGGACAAAAACCCTAGCCCAAATACAGTTTGGACATATCAGGCATGCTTAACCAGCTTACGCTTTCATTATACAATCTTCGTACGACCCACTTTTAATAAGTTGTCTAAATTAGTCACAAATGGACTATTTACATTTGTTTTATTCAATTAAACTTTCTTCTTTTACATAACTTAATGATTCGGACATTTAACAATGTACCAAATACCCTAACATATTATCTATCTTTGATAATATACCACTAAGTTCAAATATTATTAACCATTTAATAATATTTTAATCTCTTATTAATATTATTAATCCTTTAATAATATTTTAATCATTTATTAATATTATTAACCATTTAATAATATTTTAATCACTCATTAATATTATTAACCATTTAATAATATTTTAATCACATATTAATATTATTAACCATTTAATAATATTTTACTCACTTATTAATATTATTAACCATTTAATAATATTTTAATCACTTCTTAATATTATTAACCATTTAATAATATTTTAATCACTTATTAATATTATTAACCATTTAATAATATTTTAATCACTTATTAATATTATTAACCATTTAATAATATTTTAATCACACATTAATATTATTAACCATTTAATAATATTTTAATCACTTATTAATATTATTAACCATTTAATAATATTTTAATCACTTACTAATGTCATTAATTATTTAAGAACATTTTCATCATATACAAATGTTATTACACATTTAATAACCTTTTAATCTTATACTAATATTATTCATCATTTAATAATATTTTAATATTCTTCAAATATTACCAATAGTTAACTTTTTAATTGTGTTAACTTTAGTCTTTATTTTATATCTTTAGATACCAATTAATCACTAATAGATTCAATGTAAATTGATTTAGTATTCAAATACATTCATTTTGCATGTATTTCAACTTAAATTTTCATAAAAAACTCAACCCGGACCGACCCGACCCGGACCACTAAAATAGGTCACTGGCAGAATGTTTCACCGCTGCGGCGGTGGTACATAATTTCCGAAACCCTAGTTTAGGGACTGCCCGACCCTCCGACGCTCCGACAGCCATAACTTATTCATTTTAAAACATTTTGGGGTGATTCTTGAGTCCATTCTCATCAGAATTTCCCCCTCTACAATTTCTCTTTAGATCACAAATCCAAATTCTGAACGGAACTAAAAATGGCTCACAAGGACAAAGTGAAAACTAAAATCACAAATCCTTGGTTTTAATTGTTCAAACTTGAATAAAATAAACTCTACACATCCAAATGACACCAACTTAGTGTTGTTGTCTTTATAACTTCTTGTTTTACAATATTTCATGGTTTGATCACATTTTAAAAACGTTTGACACGAAATTTAAAGATCGAACCCATTAGGGTTTTACCGGTAAATCGCAATATGGAATTTTCTTCCATTTATTTGCATACCACACATACCAATACTTGTTTTAAACATAATAAACCATGAATCTACCTATATATCATAGATTTAGACTTCTAGAGCATCAAAATAACTTTTGATCGGTTAAAAATACCTTTTAACCGTTCAAATCATATCTAAACTATAAAAATGAACTAAAGAGGGTTTAGAACACTTTTTAACCTTATGGACTTGTGTGCTCTTCTTCTTCTCCTTCTCAAGTATGTTATGAAGCTATGTGACATCCACCAAGCTCCTTCTCTAGCACTTTCCTTCAACCCATAAGTGTATGCTTACTTTTCTATCCAAGAGCTCTCTCTTTTCTCTTTAGACTTTCTAGACAAATGGCTAACAACCTAACTCATTGGTGATGCATTCTATTTATAGAACCACCTTAATCTCTATCAACTTTCACTAATCAACTAGCATTGGTGAAATTAAGGGTTAATCAAGCTTACTATAGCTTGAATGACCAATTGATAGACCTTTTGAATGACCATTTGATTGGCTAGGGTTGGTGGGGAGTTGTTGAACCAATTTTGTACCCAAAATCAACCAACAAGCAACCTTCACATCCACGTGGGCCCCAAAATTCGGGATTTACTCTATAAATACACTAATTTGGCTTTATTTTTATATCTTATATCATTATATAAGTATCCATATATATATATACCAATATATATACATTGACCACAACTTTAACTACCATTTGGGCTCCACATTGGACTCTAAGATTTAATATATTGGGCTCATCCAATTAATTAGTTTGGGCTCAATTTAATTATCACATTGGGCTAACATTAAATACCCTATGTTACATTTAATTAAAACAAGCATTGAGCTTGATTAATTATAGCTTGAATCAAGGTTTAATTACATACATGGACTACTAGGTTAATTTATTTAACTTAGTTTACTACATCAATTGGACTTATAATATATCCAATTAAACTTACCTTTAATTATCCTACCACATTGGGTTACATAATTAATTCACCCATAGTTAATTCTCAACACTACCTTCCTTCATCTATCAATTAACCAATGTTTGGTTAATTCTCTCTCTTGTCTACCAACTAGGGTTATTCAATTAACCCTACATTAGTTAATTCTCTACACTCAATCAATACTTGAAAAATATTCTCCTAACACATTGACCATCATTTGGCTTTAATGTGTTTGGGCTACATGGATTACTTTGTATTGGGCTCTCTTATTTAATTACTTGGGCTACCCAACACAACTCACATATCATATATAACTTGGACTTGGTAATTAATTTAATCGGACTTCCACACCATTATATACCATACTTTCCAATATTATTTAATTGGACTTATATTAATTACCTCTTGGACTATATCATAACATTTGGGCTTATTATTTAATTACCCACCTTCATGCAAGTATTCCCATATTGAGCTTGTATTAAATCCATTAATGGACTCTATACAACAACTTAATAATTAAGTTAATTACTTAATTAATTTAATTTCTTAATATTGTCATTCTAGACAATCATTCTAGCTTCACAATAACTTTAAACCTTAACTAATATAATTAACTTAATTAATTATATTTTATGTCTTTCCTTCTTACTCCATTTTTAAACTAATTAATTTATTAATTTAATTGAGTACTTAATTTACTTCACACATCATCTTGTTTGACTAACAAACTCAACTCTAGGTATATATATTAATATAATCACCTTCACTTTTCAATTGAATTTATTTTCTTAATAAATTCTCTACAAGCATCGTTAAAATATTTTCACATTTAATTTTCTAACAAATACCTTATGTTAAAAAAAATGTTCACTCATTTTCTACACATCTTACTTTTCAAATTCTAGGTTTTAAACCTTAACCTTTAATAAAATCAATTAAGATATTATTTAAAATCTTGAAAATATCTGGGATATTACAATGATGCTATAAAAAGGATGATACTGTGAAATAATAATAAGTGAACTCGTAAAGCGTTGAATATGATAAGGTATGGATTGAGAAAATTCATATCAAGTTAAGAAGAAGTTAGAGGTTTGTGGGTTTTTAATTGAGAACTCATGTTAGTGGCTGAGTTGTACACTTCTTATATGGGCAGGAGATTGTGTTTGGTTTGACGACCACTTGGCTTCTTCTAGTAATACTCAATTGAAACCTGGTGTCGCGCTATTCGCTATATGTATGTTGAGAAAGTAATTCTTTTCTTATGCATATAACGGATAGGTAGAGGATGTTAAGATAAGTTCGTGTTCTGAGAACCGAAATGTAATGTCGTAGAATTTTCACGTCATTATTAATTAAATAATTAATTTAAATTCTAATGAGTTGGTTTTACGAGATTATTTAAATCTTTTTGTGTGATTAATTAATTACGTAATTAAATGATTATGTGATTAATTCTTAGAATTAATTAAAGGGGGTCACTAATATATTAATTAAATTAGCGAACAAACCCTAAGGTTTAATATCAAAATAATTGATAAGTTACCATTAATTAAATATTCAATTAAATTAAATATAATGAGTGAATTAAATTTTATAAATTAATTAATATGATAATTAATTAATGTAAATAATGTAAAATATTAAGACTATTATTTATTAGTCCATTTAGTAAATTAACACTAATGGGTTAGAGTATTTAATTAATTAATCAATTCAATTATTATTAAATCATGGATTGAATAATTAATGTGTAAATTATTAAATTAGCCCAACATGGATCAATTAGTAACCCAAGTGAAGAATAATAAAACTTGGCAAACTAGTAGTTCAAACAATTTAAATGAAGTCCAAAAGAAATTTAAACAAAGTCCAATACTTGGCCCACTTGGAATTTAATTATATAACTTATTATTTACTAAAAAGTGAACAAGTGACAACTAATTTAGGACACCAAAAGTGGTTGCCGACAAAAAGGTGAGAGAGAGAGAGTGAATTAATTTTTTGTGATTTTATTTTCCATTTATTTTATAAAGGGTTGCTTGTTTAATTTTTATTTTATATAAACACCATGCCTCTTTTCACCTAATGTGTCATTTAACCCATTTCTTGTGTAAGCTTCCATCTAGGGGCATGGTCAATTATAGATATAATTATGTGTAACTATTATTTTTTTCAAGTATACTTGAAATGGTAGACATTGCACTTCATTTATTTTTTCAAGTTCCAAAAGAGAGAGTTTAAGAGAAATAGCTTGTGAGAGTAAATATTTTGAGAGAGCTAGGATTGTTCATGTCTTCAAGTTTCACAACTTATTTTGAAAGAAAAAAGAAGATAACCATTAAAACAAGGTAATGGTTATTTTAAATCTAGCTTTGTTTTTAAATTAAATAAACCATCATGTTAGTATAAACATGTTAATATAGTTAGTAATGTGTATTAGTAATATTTATGCCATGCTTGAGTTTAAAATGCTTGGTTTGTATTTTGGTATATTTTGTATGCTAAAAACATGTGTTTGGTAGTGTGTAAACAAGTCTCAAAATAATGACCAAAAATATTTTTTTTTTATAATATTTAGATTTAATATTCTAATATTATAGAACATTAAATCATGAGAAAAACAAAGTTTGAATCACTCAAAATGGAGTTATACACAAAAAGTTATAATTTATAGTAGTTTATTTGGTAAAATAATTTTGATGAAAAATATGGAATTAAATCATGGAAAATTTAATTTTCATGTTATAAATTAATATTAAGTGTTTGGTAACTTTTTTGAATTTTTATTGAGTAGTTAAAACTTACTTAAAGGTATAACTAAATGACGTCGTTAGGCTCAGAATTTTTTTTTACTTCGCGCGTTATGCGCATAAGTCGTTTCTAGTTCTTCAAAACGGCACCGTTTTGGGTCGTGATTCGGTTATGCCCGCGCAATGCGCAGAAGGAAATTTTTTCTAGTGAAATTACAACTTTGCCCCCCGTTCATTTTTTCGGTTTATTTACAGAATTGCCATTTTGGATAATTTTAATTAATTTAAATAGTTGAAAATTAATTTAAAATTATAACAAAAATAATAATAATAATACAAAAATGATATTTGGGATGATATTTTTCATTAAGTTTAATATTTAAATATTTTCAATATTAATCTAGTTAGCTAAATTTATGGTTATGTTAAATAAATAAAAATTTCATTAATTATTTATTATTTAAAATGTTAATAATAAATAAAGGTGATAAATTAGAAATTATTATTTAATTCCTATTAAATAATAATTAAAGAGAGATAAAATTTTATAAATTAATTATTTATTATTTAAATATTATTAAATAATAAATAAGGATAATTAAGTAATTAATTATTATTTAGCATTAAATAATGATTAATGGAAATAAAGTTACTAGATTAAAAATTTATTATTTAATTTAAATAATGAATAAGGATGAATAAATTGATTATTATTTAACCTTAAATAATAATTAAAATTAATTAAATAATTAATTATTATTTAATTGACATTAAATAATAATTAAAGAGGATTAAAATTAATAAACTATTATTCGATTTATTTAAATTAAATAATAAGTAAGGTTAATTACTTAGTTAATTATTAGTTGATTAATATTAAATTAAAGAAGATTAAAATTAAATCAATAATTATTTATTATTTAATTATTATTAAATAATAAGTAAGTACAATTAGTTATTATTTATTTTAACTAATAACTAAAATTAACTAATTAATTTCTATTTAATCAAGATTAAATAGTAATTAAATAGAGATTGAGTTAATAAAATAATTTGAATTTAATTATACTTTAATTAAACAATTGTAATAAGTTGTTTAAGGGTTTAATAAGTGTCCAATACTTAAGAAAAATATTTTTTAACTTATTAAATTATTAACCTAATTTGATTGAGGGTCTATAAGGTTAATAATATTGTTTTGACTGATGTAAATTATGTGTTAGTACTTATGTGTGGTAGATAAGTTTCTTAGTGAGCGTATAGTTGTGCAAATACGGCGTACTAATTATTACACCAACTTTATTAATGTTAGGTCTTTCAAATCCAGTTAGTTAAAGCTAGACATTAATTATAGCTGAGCAAACATGCAAGTTCCTTATTTTTAAACTCATTTCATTGAGCAAGTTGTTTATTTAAGCTTGAATTATAATTCAAAGCATGCTTTCAGTGGTTTAAATTACTTTACAATTATTCCACATCGATATTATTGTTATTCACACTTAGTGCACTTGATCTTGTACAGTCTTTGACTTGTACCTTATTTAATGTTCTACTGTTTAAAGAACTATTCAAAGTAGGTCTAAGCCATTGTTTGGCTAAACATTTATGTTAAAGATTTTAAAAGCTATCCTAATAATTGAAGATGCAAATTCTTTGACTATTATGAACACCCCTTTATTATAGGGGAGTACCCTGTATCAAATATCAGGTACAAAACACAAAATTAAATGTTATGCATACAAATATTGTACTGAGGCTGATCCCCTCGGGTATATATTTCTGGTACTAACCATTGAGTCAACCTGCTATTGACTCCAGTGGATGTTTATAGTTCATAGTCTATTTGACTATCTTAATTCTAAAAGCAAATTATTATTCCTGCTTATGTTATTCATATTGTTGAATTGTTCAGCTATTCCCTTTCATTCATGATATATTGTTTCTTGTTGTTATTTAAACTTGTTGAGCAAACTAGTTGCTCACCCTTGCTATATCATGAAACCTTATTGCAGTGCAACCCGAGAGTTCTGGAAAGAACAAGGGTAAAGGAAAGATGAAGTGATAGACTTCAGGATGCAGCCTTTTAGTTAACTAAATTACTTGCTATGTAATATAAACACTATGTACTTTATTAAGAGTATTTGTATACTTTTGTGTAAGGTTACCGTATCTTGGGACTAGTAACACCTTTTGAATGAACAACATATGTTTATTATTCCGCATTTAGTTATTGTATGTTATTTAGAGGTGGATGCTTGTATTGGATCGTGATGACCGGATCCAGGTATTTGAGACCCGAATTTGGGGGTGTCACATGACATGTATGGTAAGTTCGTGACTCATAGTCATCTGGTGGAACCCCTCAACGAATGAGCGACTTTGGCTTGACTAGGACAATCTCCTCAAACTATATGATTGTGGTAAGTTCCTGAGCCCAAATACGTGGTAAGTTTGATGAACATTGAGTGTGTGACTCATAGTCATGTGGTGTGGATATGACAATGACTGAATCCTCAACGTATTTTCTGTGAAGGTACGGTATCATGATATCATAAAGTAATTTGCACCATAAAGATGGCGTCAAAATTATTATTGATAGAATCCTCAACGTACTGTGCCAAAGATGCGGTATCATGAAGTCATAAAATGACTTTCACTTTTACTTGAAATGGTTTAAAAAGTTTTAGAGCTCAAGGTTCATGAACAATTTATTATGGTAGTCTAGGCCATTTGATTTGGCTAGACAACTTTTAATCGGAAGTGATAAACTTCATAATTTTATTGCACGTGTATGCTCTTGAAGAGTTTTAAACTTTCGATTGATATCCGAACTATTATCGTAGGTCTATGCCAATTGTTTCGGCTAGACATTTGCATGTTAGATATTTAAAAATTATCCAAACCTGTTGTTGGTACAGATTTTTAGACTGAGAGAACAACCCTGAATGGGGAAAAATTTAAGTATCGACTATTCGATACGCACATGATTAAATGTTATGCATATACATAGTGTATGAAAGACTGATCCCCTCAAGTACAACTGACAGATTTTAAGTGTCGATTATCCGATGCAGTCAGAGCTAAATGTTACGCATATACATGATGTATGAGAGGCTATGTAATGACCGAGAAAATTAAGAACCCAATTATTTATTTATTTAATTATATCCATAATAAAATATGAGGTATGAAGTATGTGTGTATGTGATAAGTTGTATGATGAAAGGTATTAAATTAGTTAATTAAATTAATTAACTAAAGAAGGAAAAAGATTGCAAGAGAAGCTTATGTGATGAAATCACAAAGCTTGAATATTGGCTTTGTATGGCAATTAAGAAGTTTTATAATGAACAAGTTAATTACTTGTATAAATAATGAGAAAGAAAAAGCAAGTAAATTATTAAAGATAACTCCAATGTGGGAATAATTGTTTGGGTATGGTTAACTATATTATAAACCCAATTTGATGATAAGGGTTAGTGAATGAATTAATTTAATCAAGTCCAATGTACTTGTAATAATATGTGTTAGGGTTTTATTAAAACAAACCCAAGAATTTGTAAGTGATAGTTGTAAGACCCCGAATTTTATGAAATATAAAATTTAATTTTTCTTCATATATATTTTTCTGAAACAGTAAGTGGTTAAATCGATAAAGTTAAAAGTTAAGGATGTTATGTGCAAATTTTATTTTGTCGGACAATATTCGCTTTGTCGGAAAATATTCGTTTTGTCGGGGAATATTCGTGTCGTACGACGGCGCCGAAATAACAAATTATTTGTGGACCCCACAACGGAATATTTGTCGGATATAGAAAACGACAGAAGTAACCTTTTTAAATAAAAATAGTCAACGGTGTTAACTGTTAAAATACCGGTGATAAAAGAATAGTAGCATACGGTAATTTATGGTATTTTTCAGTAGCACACGGTATTGAACTGTGTCTCATATTATTGATCTGATAATTGACACCGTAACTGTTACGCATCATGTCATCGATAATTGTCACTGCATAATATTTTATGTTATCAATTCAATAATTGTGGTTACATAGTATTTTGCATTATTGATTCAATAATTGTCATTACACTGTATTTTATATCATTGAGTCAATAATTATTGCTACACTGTTTTTAAAATTATTGAACCTAATAATTGTCACAGTAACAAATACATTGTAATTTATATTATTAAATAATCTGTAACGTGTTTATTACATTATTGTTGTAGCATTATTTTATATGTTGGACCCACAGGAATAAAAAATAAATAAATAAAATATATATAGAAATTAATTAATTTTACTATTTGAAATAGTAACGTGAATAGTAACGTGTGGGCCCCTGTAGGACCCACCTGAGAAAATTTGCAGAAAAATGTGCTGGGAGAAAATTTTTTCAAAAGGGCGTGGGCGGCTGCGCTGCTGAATTTCAGCACTGGCGTGCGCAGCCAGTCACCTACCAACCTGTAAGGGATATTAATTTCCTTCACCTTTTGTTAATCAAACCTGCTACGGTAAGGGATATTATTTTCTTTCATACACCTAAATCGAAACTTATTATGGAACTATTGCTTCTAAAATTCCTGAAAATATTATATGTTCCATAATAGTTGAATTTCATTATTTCAACTGAACCTTCCTATTTTCTGAACATTTCTATTGAACTGTAATCGTTATTCTGAACTGTGGATCTTGAATATCATTTTTAAATTTCACTCCACATCATGTTGGCAATTTGGACATTATTTGAATATGCACAAAGTAAACTTCCGATACTTATTGTTTATCCTGTTCTTCTGATCATCATTTGTATCACTGTTATTTGTATTAATCATCAAGAATCAAGCTGTTGTGAATATCTGTGGCCGGGGGCACAGATGTGATATAATTGTTGAACAGATGATAGGTTAAAGGCGATATACTAGGTTAAAGGCGATACATCTGTTCGGTGTCTTTTATGGCACGTGGTGAATGTTCTCTTTGGCTCGTAGTGCAAAGATGAACTGTTGGTTGGTATGATTATGACCAAAGGCTGAATCTGGTATAATCATGACCGTTGGTGTTATATTGAATGTCTTTAGCCCGTAGTGTAAAGATGAACTGTTAATCTGCATGATTATGACCAGGAACTGTGAAGTTGTATTATCTTGACTAATGGTATTTCAGATGATAAAAGTTGATGATATTTTTACTAAAGAGAGAAGCGAGTGGACATTATAGTCTACATTATTCTTCTAATAGATTGCTCATTCCGTTGCTATTATTGATCTGAACATTGTTCAAGAATTTAACTGCAGTTTTTGATATAAACCTTGTAGTCTATTGTATTCTATCAAGAACTCAACTGTTGAAGGCTAATGATAATTTATTCGTCATTATCTTAGTCATGATATTTCTTACTGGGCTATTTGAGCTCACCCTTTCTTTTGCTCCATTGTTTTTCAACAGGAGATGAAAACGTAACGGGGTCTAGCCGGGGGATGGAGTGAGAGTCCGAGGAATAGCTATCCTAGTCTTCACGTGTTGTAAAATAGTGTGGCAATAATAGTGAAGACTTAGTTGTGTATTATTATACACTGTATTGTTCACTACTACAAAACATTAAAAAGATAACACTTAAACAACAACGTTTTCATAAAAAACGTCGTGGTATTTTTTTTTACAACGTTTTTTAAAAAAATGTTATAGAAACATGTGCAAAAACGTTGTGTATTTATTAGGGACAATAATTTGATTATAATTTATAACGTTTTTTAATGAAAACGTTATCTATTTAAAAAACACGGAGCTTTAAAAAAATGCGCGAAGCTGAAAACTTGAAATTAAAACACGGAGATATATTTCTGATTATTAAATGAATAAATTTCATAACACTTGAAGGAATGCTTCCCCGATCAAACAGAAAGAAACATCACCTCATCCTCCCGAGTGAAGTAGCTTTCTCTCGCCCCGATCGAACTCATCTACCTCACTCATCCTCACAAGTGTAGCAGCTCTCTCCCCTTCTCGCTCAATCTAGCCTCGAAGTCACGACATTGTCAGTCAGTCCCAGATTCCCAAGCCCAAGTCCGCACGGACCAAACCCTAAAGCTATCACAGACTCGAATCGTCTCATCGGCGGCCGTGACCTAAATAGAAGGTATCGCATTGCAGTAATGTTTGTATTTTTTCACCACTTTCGTCTTTTTGTTTTTGTTTTTGATTATGTTTATTAGTGAATCTCAGGTGGAGCAGAAGACCTTCTTCCTTTCACTTGAGGATTTGGAGAATCCCCTGCCCTGAAGCGGAGGAGGCTGAAGACCATCCAAAATCAACATAAAAGGTATATAGATAATAAAGGATGCTACAGATCTCGTACTATTTGGTTTTTGTTTTGAATCTTCAGATGCTTAGTGTGGTGGTATTGAGTTAGATGCCACAGATCTTGCACTATCTATCTTTTTGTTAATGTCATGGAAAAGCAGAATATCTGTTAGAAGTTTCATAAACTTTATGCATAATATTTAGACTAAAAATTAATTACACAATTTATATAATATTGGGTTTATCTTTATGTCTAATTACATGTTTAAGTTTTAATGAGATATTTGAAGTCTGTATTAGCATTTCTTCAGTTCCGAATACCCCATAAAATAGCAAAAGAAGAACAACTCTATAGGATTTTGGCATCCCTGTACCTCCCAAAGCCCCTAAACCTGACTCAAATAGAAATCACCCCATGAGTAGGACGGACACCCAAGCCTCCTCACAATCCCAAAGAGAAACTTTCATAGACTTTGTGCTGAAGCACAATGACGGAAAAAAAACTTATACAACTTTGAACTTTGCCTATACATGACATATATATCAAAGAACAAGGTTTTGTATGGCATTCACCTTTGAAATAAATCATTTTAAGAAGTATTTATTGTGCCTTAAAAAGCGCCGGAAATTGTTGTTATCGAAATTTCTGAAAGTACATGTAATGTAGTTAATTTTAGACAGTGTTGTTATGGAAATTTGTTAAGATGTACTGAATGTAGTGCACCTAATTTATTAGGGAGAGTTCCAATAACAAAATTTTCTTAAAAAATAATGAATAACAAGTTTCCTTAGGCATTCGTTAGCAGGAGCGCAAGTAAAATAAGTATCACTACAACATGGCAGGATACGAAACCCATTTATACACATCATTTACCAAAAAAATAAGCAAAAGATTGACTGGAAAAAGTAAAAGAAGAAATGCTCCAAAAGGAAACTACAACAAAAGGGTCAGAGTCTTCAAAATCAGATACGCACTCTATAGATTCACCTCAACTCCAAATATTTGAACAAAACTCAGAACCCAAATTAAGCTTCCCCAAAGAAATCCATAAAGGCAATTGGCAGACCCTTATAAGATCTCTATTCTATAATACGTCAAAAAGGTGTGTAATCAAGAGTTGGTTAATCATAGTACATATCCCTAATATGATGTATATGTGTGTGTGAACACTGCAGGTGCAGGCTCATAAAGGTATTGTATGGTTCATCACATACGTGCATTAATGAAGCATAATTAAAAGAAAAATCAAATAAAATTACATACCAGAAGAACTTCCAACTCCAAAATCATGTCTGATGACCCAACCTTTACTAGTTCCCAAAACAATTACATCATTTCCAGCAGCCATACATGTAATAACTCCATGTCCCTTTGCTGCATATCTCTCAAGAAGATCAACAGAAAATACTTGCCTTCCAGCCTCCATTTTCTGACTTAAAAGGATTTGATATAAAAGGATTTTTCATGCAAATATTGGCAAAAGTGAGAAACAAAAACCCGAACTGAAATAAAACATCAAATTACCAAATTTTTAGCTTATAAATTACTCCTATATTTTATAGTCACACTGATTCAAAGTGGGATTTTGAACCCACAGATTTCAAAGATATTGAGATTATTTATTTACATAGAGAGCGGCAATTTCCCGAACACATTGTACGATAGCCATATAATCTGAAAATCTATAGCAAAAAAATCCAGCAGATATATTCCAACAAGCTAATTGGAGGGAGGAAAAAAGGCCAACTTTTTAGTTCATCAATTTTGTCCAAACAATAACTGTCTTTTACCTTTTTCCTTATGTTGACGGTCAGATTATATTTCTTTCCCTTCTTTTCTCCTCCTCTCTTTCTATCTATGACTGGATTATGCTGCAACGTGGCTCTGTTGTCTAAATGTAAGAACATAGTTGTTGCAACTTGCATCAGATTTGAACTACTTATATTTGATTCATTTTAATATCATTAAACACTTTTTTTTATCGGTTAGTTAGTTCTAAGATGTCAATCTTATAAATTATTTTTCTTATTTTAATCATTAATATCAACAATTCATTTTTGAATATCATCATAGCAAACAAACATGAACAATACGATAGACTATTAATTTCACAAGACCTAACCTCTTAGATCACTCAAATCCTTTTGTGATTATAATTGGTCGGTGGAGAGACTACGCATTTGCAATATTATCATGATAAAATCATGATTTGACGGTTCCTTGTGACTAAAATTAGAAAAAAGGTCCAACTAGAAATTTATTGGTCTCACTCTTGGCTGGTGTAGCCATCTATCTAATATAGTTAGGCTTTAGTCAAAAATAAAAATACTTTAAGCTTTTAAATAATAAAAATACTAGCAATCAATTGAAGTAGTGCACCGAACCATGACTTTTTACTTTCTTGAGAATAAACACTACTTATATTCTCCCCAAAAAGGTTGCCCACATTGCAGCTTTCTATTGTTATACTCTCCAAAATTTTATAATAATCCACAGTCTTGCGATCGTGGCAGCCTCTTAAAAAAAGTTGAAAAAAATACAACATATATATATATATATATATATATATATATATATATATATATATATATATATTATATTCTGTTTAATTTTTTGAATGGACCAGCTGTAAGAAATTGAAAGGGGCCAATCAAATATGAATCATGTGATAACCTTTATATGTCACATATATATTTAGAAGTATATATAATAGTGTATGATCGATCTGTTTGCTGTGTGGCCAGATTCTTGTGAATATGCTAATGCACTGAACTATTATTATTAATACGAGTATTATACTAGTACTATATTTAATTATCGTATGCTCATTTATTTTATATTGTAATTTAAGGTTGTAGGAAAAAGAATAGGCGAGACAACCGACCAAAAGATTGGGACAGTTGAAACCCACGTATAAAAGTGTTTGATGCCGTAACGGATGGTAATTAGATAACTCCGTTTGAAAAAGTTGGGACTTTTCAACAGTAACACCACTTTATTATTTGAAAATTACGCATAGCTCTGTATAACTGTCGTTGCAGGGCCTGTATAATCTTTGTTTTAATAAATTACCATAATTTTAGATTTAAAATATTAATTCAGAATATAATATAACCAATTTGTTTATTTATATTATAAATAAATATTATAAATTATTTAAAAATATTAAATATTATAAATTATTTAAAAATATTAAATGAGTAAGTCATATTTATTTGCAGGGTTGGGGTGAGATTTAATTAAGATGGATAAGTCGTGGATGTGTGCTGATAGAAGGTCCCGAGAGTATGAACTAGGGGTTGATGAATTCTTGAGGTTTGCGGTAGAGAACGCGAGACATGTGAATCTTATTCATTGCCCTTGCGTAAAATGTGGAAACATTTTAAAATTTGGTGTTGGAATTATAAGGGATCACTTGTATTTGAATGGTGTTGATACTAGTTATCAAACTTGGATATGGCATGGAGAACCTAATATGTCAGATGCAGATGCAAATGAACCTTTTGTAGGCACTAATGAACAAGGCTTTGTCTCTGAAACAGTAGATATGGAAGATAATGGTTTTGGGGATTTCTCAAATGATCCGTGTGAGTTTCTTAATGTGATTGGGGATGGAGATGAGCCGTTGTACCGTGGTTGTAAATTTAGTAAGTTAGCTGCACTTGTTAGACTCTACAATTTGAAAGCGAAACATGGGTTGAGTGATGTTGGTTTCACAGAGCACTTGCTTTTTTTGACTGAACTTCTTCCAGAAGGTAACCAATTACCTTGCTCCTTGTATGAGGCAAAGAAGACTTTACATGCCTTAGGAATGGATTATGAGAAAATACATGCTTGCCCTAACCACTGCATCTTGTATAGAAAGGAATTTGACCAGGAAACTAATTGCCCAAAATGTTGTCTCTCAAGGTGGAAGATGGATAAGAATGAGCATGTAAGAGAAGGGGTGCCTGCGAAGGTGTTGTGGTACTTTCCTCCTATCCCGAGGTTTAAACGTATGTTTAAATCTAGTAGGACATCTGAGAGTTTGACTTGGCATGCTAATAATAAAATGAGCGATGGTCATATGCGTCATCCATCAGATTCACCATCTTGAAAGCTAGTGGATGATAAGTGGCCGGAGTTTGGTAAAGACCCTAGAAGCCTTAGACTTGCTCTTTCAGCTGATGGGATCAATCCTCATGGTTCTCTTAGTAGTAGATACAGTTGTTGGCCTGTTATAATGATTATTTATAATCTTCCGCCTTGGTTATGTATGAAAAGAAAGTTCATGTTGTTGACTTTGTTGATCTCGGGTCCTAAACAAGCCGGTAATGATATAGATGTCTACTTGGAACCATTGATTGATGATTTGAAGTGTTTATGGGAGGGGGTTCCAAGGGTGTATGATGCATTTAGAGGAGAATACTTCATGCTCAAAGCACAATTAATGTGGACTATCAATGACTTTCCTGCCTATGGGAACTTATCTGGATGTGTTGTAAAAGGTTATAAAGCATGTCCTATATGTGGCGAGGATACACCTAGCCATAGGTTGGCACATGGTAACAAAGTTTGTTACATTGGCCACCGAAGATTCTTGCCTCAAGATCATTCATTTCGGAAGCAGCGAGTAACATTTAATGGAGAACAAGAATTTAGACCACCTCCTGTGCCACTAACGGGAGAGGAGGTATTTAGAAAGGTTGATGCTTTGACTCATATTGTTGATGACAAGGATAACAGGCCTTGTTGGAAGAAGAAGTCAATCTTCTTTGAACTAGAGTATTGGAAGTTTCTTCATATTAGACATTGTCTTGATGTTATGCATATTGAAAAAAATGTATGCGAAAGCATCATTGGTACATTATTGGAGATTCCGGGGAAAAACAAAGATGGGGTTGCAGCTCGGTTAGACCTCTTAGAAATGGGGGTTAAAACTTATTTGCGACCAGATTTTGGGGAAAAAAAGACACGTTTGCCTCCAAGTACTTGGAATCTATCGAGGGCAGAGAAAAGAGTTGTATGTAATTCTTTGTATGGCATGAAAGTCCCAGAAGGTTACGCTTCTAATGTTAAAACTCTTGTATCATTGCAAGACCTAAAACTCTATGGGCTTAAATCTCATGACTGTCATGCCTTAATGCAACAATTGCTCCCTGTTGCCTTACGTTCGGTGCTGGAAAAACCGGTGAGGTATGCAATAATCAGATTGTGTTTTTTCTTTAATGAGATATGCGACAAAGTCATCGACATTTCAAAACTAGATAAAATGCAAGCTGATATAGTGGTAACCTTGTGTTTGCTTGAGAAGTATTTTCCACCATCATTCTTTGATATCATGATTCATGTCGTGGTGCATCTTGTTAGAGAAGTTCGATTATGTGGGCCAGTTTACTTTAGATGGATGTATCCATTTGAAAGATTCATGAAAGTATTAAAAGGGTATGTACGTAATCGTAATCGGCCTGAAGGTTGCATGGCTGAATGTTATATTGGTGAAGAAGCTTCAGAGTTTTGCGAGGAATATTTATCTGATGTTAGCACTATTGGGATCCCATCGAGGCGAAATATGGGTCGTACACAACCCTTATCTGGTGCTACCGTAGAATCTATGGAGCGTGACATGTTAGACCAAGCACATCGTTGTGTATTAGACAACACGGATGAAGTTGAACCATATATCAGGTAATTTAAACGTTTCTCTATATAAGATATCAGAATTCTGTCTTATAATTCAACCACTAAAATCTGATTGTATTCTATTTCATGTAGTGAACATATGATACATCTGACAAATACTTATCCGAGATTCAAAAAAAGAAAAAAGTGGCTACAAGATAAGCACAATCGCACATTCATTGGTTGGTTTCGCAAAAGGGTAAAATTAGGTTTATCTTTGTAAATGTTTACTGGTTGCTCTTGCTTGTTTCTTGATTTATATTATTTTGGATTCAGGTTGCACATGAACTTACACAAACATCCAGTGACATAACGGAGACTTTGCGGTGGCTTTCGGATGGACCGTGTATGGAAGTGCTAAAGTATAAAAGCTACATTGTTAATGGGCTGCACTTTAACACCAAGTCACGTGATGATGTGCGAGCTGTTCAAAATAGTGGAGTGCACCTAGTGGCAAAGACAATGCAGCTTTCTAGTGCAAAGGATAAAAATCCTGTTGTGGGAGACATGAGTTTCTATGGGGTCATTCAGGAAATATGGGAGCTAGATTATCATAAGTTTAGAGTACCTATGTTTAAGTGCGATTGGGTTGAGAATAATAATGGCATTAAAGTAGATGAACTTGGATTTACTTTGGCCAATCTTGGTAGGATAGGTTTTAAAAATGATCAATTTGTTATGGCTAACCTAGTCAAACAAGTCTTTTATGTTGAAGATCCTGTAGATTCTAGGTGGTCAGTTGTGTTATCAACCCCAAATAGGGATTACAATGATTGCGTCAATGACGATGAGCTAGGGGACATTGTAATTGACCACGAACCCTTTACAAGGGGTATGCCACCTGTTGAGACATTTGATGATGTATTGAACGAAGACAACTCACAATACATGAGAGCTGACTGTGAGGATATTTGGATTGATAAGGAATAAGAACTCAATGTACTTAATTGAACTCAATGTACTGAATTATTTTCCAGCAGAATGAACAATTATTTTCCAGTACAATGTTTATTTTCCAGCACAATGTTTATTGACTTTATGTAAGCAGTAGATTGTAAATGGTCCATTAGTTGTATTTTCCAGCAGAAACTTATTTATTTTCCAGGAATATGTTTATATTCTGAATGCATTTTTTAACTAATTAAGCATAATGTTTATTTTCCTGCAGAATCTGCCTCCATGATTACTAAGCGGTTTTCATCCCCTGAAAAGAGGAAAGCTGTTTCATCCCCTGAAAAGAGGAAAGTCGTTTCATCCCCTGAAAAGAGGAAAGCCGTTTCATCCCCTTCAAAGAAGAAAGTCGTTTCATCCCCTTCAAAGAGGAAAGCTGTTTCATCATCTTCAAAGAAGAAAGCTATCTCAAAAGATGCAAATAACCAACTTGCCACGGCTCCTCAAAATCAGCCATCTGATTCAGAGGCTCACAACAATCACAGTGGTTCAGAAAATCAAATTCCAAAAGCTGATATTGAGACAAGCTCTAGTACCGCAAAAAGAAAACGAGGTATTAATACAATGAAGCGAATAGTGAAGCGAAAAGTACATGGCGTGAGAAAGGTTGTGGAGTATAACAAAAGGGGGCAAGCTCGTGGGAAGACAGCAAAGGAAATGCAATCTTACATTGGGGTATTAGCACGCACAAAGGTCCGAATTGACATTAAAAATTGGAAAGCTGTGGAGCTAGATACAAAAAAGAAGATTTGGGAAGCTATAGAGGTATGTGTCATGATTAAATTCCCCACATAAATTGTTATTTTCCTTCATTATCACATGCATTGATATTTGTGAGTGATCTGTTTGTACGTAGATGGCGTTTGTGATAGCTCCTCAAAGCAGGAAAATGGTTTTAAGATCAGCAGCATGTAAATGGCGAGAGTTCAAGTCTAGACTGACCAATACCTACGTTTATCCTTTCGAGAATGAAGAAGAAGTCTTATGTAACCCCCCTGAAGAATATCCTTTTATTGAACCTGATGCTTGGAGAGCCTTTGTAGCCCATAGGTTTACAAAAGAGTTTAGGGTACATTTTTCTCCATTTTTATTGGAAATAAATCGTTGCTTTTCAAAGAACGTAATAACCTTTCCCTTCATACTTTGCAGGAATTACATAAGAAACAACAATCAATACGTGCACAATATCAGTATAATCATCGCTTGTCACGCAAAGGATATGCTGGATTGGAGGATGAACTGGTTAGTAAATTTTTTATAATTGACTTAATTATTTGTCCATATTAAGTGAGCTTGATAGATTATTGTTTCTTTAAATGAAATAGTTGGAAAAAATGGCTGAAGATGACATAGATCGAGCAACATTGTGGAGGAAAGGCCGTGAAGATAAGTATGGGAATATTCCAGATGAGAAGACAGCTGAGAAAGCAAAGGAAATAGTAAGAAAATGAATTGATGTTCTGAAATTTTTCTGTGTGGCACACCTGTTTTTTTTATTGTTACTGTGATTATTTGTTAATGCATTAGGATGAAGTGAAGAAAAAAGTGAGTGAAGGTTCGTTGACTGTAATCGGCAGCCATGATATTCTCACAATTGCATTGGGGACTTCAGAGCGTGCTGGACGAGTTAGAGGTGTGGGAGGCTATGTGACTCCAAGTTCCTACTTTAACCAACCAAGACGCCAAAGAGAGTATTTGGGCGAGAACATTAAAGAAACTGTCCACAAACTTCTTGAAGAAGAGCGAGATAAGGGCCAAGCTATTGCAGCAAAACTTGTAGCGGAAGAGCGAGATTTTTGGGTGCAGAAGATTATGCAAATAGAGGCAAAACTTGATGGAAAGTGTACTCCCCCCACCCTTAACGGTGCACATGTTTCAGACAAAGCAAGTTGTTCTGCTGTTAAAAACTCCGACAATCCAATTCATGAGGAGGCTGAACAGAATGTTGAGAACAAGGACAATGATAACAAAAAGATGTCACCATTAAAGGTATATGTCATGCATGGAATTTTGATTGGAGTTTTACACATTATTGATTTCATTAATATATTTTCTTTTGTTTGTATCTAGAAACATGGAAAATGCTTAAAGTTCGATAGGGCAAGTGATGAATCGCATAACGTGCACCCCATGCCAAGCGCATTAAAGGTGTTGTGTGGATATGCAAAAAATGTTCTCCAGTTGAAGGGAGAAACCATAAAAATTGTGATGGAGGAGGAAGTTTTTGGGTTTGCTCGTATAACCCATATTTTGATTGAAGACATTCTACAAGTTGGTGCCATGTCAGAAATATCAGGCACTTGCATAGTGATGTACATGAGGTATAATTAAATAAATCCTATATGGTACTGTGAACGAAAACTTATTTAACAATGCTCAATTATTAGGTACTTATATGATGTGTTGAAGAAGACAAATATGTTAAGGATGATTACTTTTGTTGACCCTGCTCGAGTTGGTGCTAAAGGTTGTGGAAGTTTTTCTCAAAAAACACGTTACATAGCATCTCAGTTTTCAAAAGCACATCCTGGCACAGTTTTCCTGATACCCTACAACTCCGGGTTAGTACTTATTATATTTAGTTCGATCTGGAATTAATGGTAAAGTTCTTTACTATTTTGCAGTACTCACTACAAATATGTTTGGGGCTGATTTTTGTATAGATGTCATTGGGTGTTGACCATTGTCAATCTGGACAGTAACAATGTGTACTTCATGGATTCCCTCAAGTACCGTAGAATCGATGAGGAGTGGAAACAAGTTGTGAACACGTATGTTATTCCAAATTACTTTATTTTTAATGTAGTTCAATTGGAAAGTTTTACAATAAAATCCCTTCTATTAAATCGTCTTTCTGGTTTTATGTGCATGATGTTATATGCGTCACCCTCTTGCTCATGAAGTGCCATTAAAGCTCACAATGGGCAAAGCAATAAACAAATACGAAAATCACCACAATGGAGAATCTTGGTGGTATGTTAGATTATACGTATAAATATATATTTAATTAGCATAAGATGTTTATTTATGGACATTTGTTATTTTTGTTGATTTATCATGACCTAATTACTAATTGTGTTTAGGGAACTCCTGTACAACCATCACACAAGGAGTGCGGGTATTTTGTGATGCGCTTTATGAAGGAGATAGTCGAGGATGGTAGTTTGGACTTTGTAGCCAAGGTTAGTTATTTTGTCTAACTATGCTTGCAGCTTGCTTGTCTATGCTAATTTAAAGAAATTCTTTTCTAAGTTTGTTCTGCATGTACTGGACAAATGATGTTATAGATATGAATGAATTGAAATGAATTGAAACTTATCTTTCTCTCTCTATCTTTCTTTCCCTCTCTATCTCTAGTTCTCTCAGTGTTTCCCTCTCTCACGAATTCAGCAGCTTGCTGAATTCTGCTTCTCCTCCCTCATTTCTGTTTTCTGTTACTGTTTCTTCTAAATTTCTGGCCAAGCAGTTCTTTGGTTCCTGACATTGCACTTGCAGTTTGCAGCGATCACATATCTATCAATAGTTGCACTTGATATCAAAGAGTACTACTTATTTCAAAGACTCAGAGAGGATAAATACAAACACATTAGTTATAACTTGTATGCTAGTAAAGAGATAACATAAGCGATTGTGACCCAAATATAAGCTGCCAATTTTCACAGAAAAGTGAATACTACAATATCACATCTGGTAAGCTTTAAGGAAACTAATTGTGACCCTTGTATGTGAACGATGACCATGCTGCTGCACTTATGCAACTGACAGCCGGATATTAAACTCAGCCGGTACACTATCTAGCAGATCTTCCTCTTTTTCGCTTTTTACTTTTTTCCTTCAGTAATATAATCCTCTCTCTGCTAATGTCCTTAGTTTTTGTGTTTTGCGTTCTCCTCAAATCCATCGTCCTTTAGCTTCATTGTTGCAACACATCTGGCCTTGTAAACCTGCCAATCGAGGATGGCAACAGTACATAAAGTAGGAAAACAGCCTCGACAAGTTTAGCCAACTACCACCAAAACAGACTCCACGGTGATGGATTTCCAACACAACAATACACCCAACACCACTCAACAAATATGAATTAAACACGTCCAAATGATAGCAATAGGTAGGATGTTTACATATTGACAATGAATAGACTTGCACCTCTTCCACCCCAACTTTACATGCTAATATAATGCCTAAAAGAAAATCTAAAAATTTGGGTTTATGGTGGTGCTAATATAATACAATTTTATTTATATTCTTTATCACACATGAATTATCCCAGTCGGCCTGCTTGGCATGTAAATCATTTAAGCTCCAAACAACCTGTAAGTTAAACTGTAAATTTTTCAG
The DNA here is from genome assembly GCA_947179155.2 of Hedera helix. Lineage (NCBI taxonomy): Eukaryota > Viridiplantae > Streptophyta > Magnoliopsida > Apiales > Araliaceae > Hedera > Hedera helix. Next base: position 12,521,491 of record OX359273.1, on the reverse strand, counting down.
GGACAATTTTCTTAAGCAAAACCAGAACAATCAGAAAATTACTACTATTAAAGTATACTGTTTCTTACTTCTGAAAGCGGGATTGTGTGCGTTTTGCTACCGCTTGTGGTTTGATATTTTCCTTTGCCACTTCTTGTTTTTGAGCTACAATACTTGCTAGAGCTACCTGCTCTGTTGGATATCTGTTCCTTTTACTGTTTTGTCTTCTTTAGTTGTTCAGACCATGATGATGGCTGAGTTTGGCTTGGAGATGCAGTTTAGTTGTTCTGTTTTGCAGTTTTGGGTTGATTGTGGGTTTATTTGTGGGTCTGCTAGCTGTGTTTTGCTAACATTCTAATTTGTACTAAACTTGGCCAATTAGTCTACGTACAGTGGGAGACTAACTTTTTGTTATTTTATTTCAGTGGGATAAGGCAAATAGATTAACGTACACACAAGAACAAATTGACGAAGTACGGGGTGAGTGGGCAGCTTATGTGAGCAGCTACATGTAAGCCTCGAGTTAACAGTGGATGTACATGTTTAGATTAATGTATTTTGGGAGTTAACGGTGGGTGTACTGGTTAATTTAGATGAATGTATTTTGGGAGAAGGCTTGTTTGCACATGATTAGGTAGTAGTGCACCACAGTTAGTTTGGTATATTTTGTGGATAGTTGGTATATTTTGTGGATGTTACTATTTGAAACTGTAAACGTATGGTATTATTGGATATATTTTGAAACCGAGAATGGTTGATACATTTTGGTTTTAAATGAGAATTTAGAGTTTTTGTTAGCTATATATCATTGCATTAATGAGAAACTGTGTATGTATTTTCAAATATGGTTGAACTACAACTGTTTTTCAGTTAAACTATAACTTTCTGAAAATGTTGTTTAATGGTACCAAATAGATGACACTTTATAAAACTTGTATAAATTTGTTTAAATGTTGTACGATGTAACAAACTACAACATTTTAAACCAGATATGTGCTAAATAGAAGACACCTTTAAAACATTGTATAAACGAGCCTAAACGTTGTGTAATGTATTAACAAAGATATAGTACAATATTTTTACGTTACACTACAACATTTTAAACACGTTGTCTAAATGTACTACAATAGATGACATCTTCTAAACGTTGTATAATTTAGTCTAAAGGTTGTGTGATGTATCAAACTACAACATTTTATACCAGAAAATGTTGTGGAATGATACCATCTACAACGTTTTCAACCATCATAGTATTTATTCTGTAACAATGTACAACGTTTTTTAGTAAAAAAACGTTGTATTATTGTCCAACTACAACGTTTTAAAAACGTTGTATAAAATAGGCCAAATAGATGACACCCTTAACCTCGACGTTTCTGGGAGAAAATTACAACGTTTTTTAACTGTTATCTATTTACTATTTTGTAGTAGTGGTTGTACGTTGTGCTTTGTTGTAATAATTTTGTTATAGTCTTTTGACGACTCAAGTTTGGGCTGTATGGGCCTAGATTTGGGGGCGTCACAGTTGGCATCAGAGCTTAGGGATATGGTCTTTAATTGAGATCTAGGGTTAGAACTAGGAGGGGAGAGACGAATAGAATCAGTCACTAGTGCGTCCTACCTAAATTAGATTTTTATCTAATGAATTGATTTGAATATAGGGACATGAAGTGATGAGTCAGTTTGTTTGAACTAACAATTATTTTGTGACCACAGTTAAGTATAACATCTGGAAATCAAGAGGTTAACTATGGAATACCCGAAGCAAATGTAGCCGAGAATCAGGAGGCCCCAAACAATCCTCCTGCCAACTCAGGAAATAATGTTCCTGATAACATGATGAACGATGGATTCTTTAGGAATTTCATACAGTTCATACAGAATCAAGCAAGAGGAAATCCAGTCAATAATAACGGTAGAAACGCTGGTAATTTGAGGATGGTCACTGTCAAGCAATTTAAAGAATTTGGACCACCTGAATTCCACGGGAAGCCTGACCCACTCAAAGCGGAGGCATGGCTAAAGCAGACGACAAAAATACTTGATGTTTTACAATGCGCTGATGATCAGAAGGTGCCATTTGCCACTTTTATGTTACGAGGTGAGGCGGATCATTGGTGGGAAGCGGTAAAACGTATCCAACCTTCACCATTCGAAATTTCTTGGACAGAATTCGAAGAACTGTTTAACGAGAAGTATTTCCCAGAAAGCATCCGCCATATGAAAGAGGTGGAATTCATTAAGCTGGAGCAGGGAAACATGACAGTCTCCCAATATGAAGCTAAGTTCGCCGAGTTATCTCGTTTTGCCACCCATCTAGTGGATGACGAAGCACGAATGAGTCGGATCTTCCTAAGAGGTTTGAGACTCAAAATTCGTCAACAACTTAGCTCTCATAAATTCAGTTTGTATTCAGATGTTGTGGATAGGGCTCAAAGGGTGGAGCAGACAGATGAAACATTGCAGCCAAGAGTTAATGATCAGCATAGAGAAAGGAATGACAACAACCACAGGAACGAGAACCATCGATGAGGTAACCAACACTTCGGTGGTAATTCCACATTAAATAACAGAAGAGGAGAATCCAGTGGGAACAATTTCAAAAGAAAGAGATTCCATAATAACTATGGAAGGGCACCAGCACCAGTACCAGCACCAGCACCGACCCCAGTTTCAAGGGGAGAAGATCGACCACCAGTGAGATGCTATAGGTGTGGTCAGGAAGGTCACATCAGCCCAAACTGTACACAGCAGTCCAAAAAATGCTACAGTTATGGGAAAGAGGGTCATCTTGTGCGGTTTTGTCCTGCCACAAAATCGAGTCCAGCTGCAATGATGATACCAAAAGCTAGCGCGGATAAGGGAAAATCTGTAGTTCAAGGGAGAGCTTTTGTTGTGACATTCCAAATGACACGAAACTCGAACGAGGTGATAATCGGTAAGCTATTCATAAATTCTCGTGAAGTCTACGCTTTTTTAGATACTGGCTCTACCCATTCTTTTATCTCACCTGCATGTGCTCAGCGTTTAAACTTAACTCCTGAAAATTTGGACTTTGACTTATCAGTTGAAACCCCATTAGGAGAAATGACCATTACATCTACTATCTATAAATCTTGCCTAGTTCAAATCAACAACCTCACATTACCTGTTGACCTTATTTCTTTGGATATGCATGAATTTGATGTGATTTTAGGAATTGATTGGTTGACTACCCATCATGCTAAAATTGATTGTTTTCATAAGATTATTTGTTTTCATATTCCTAATCAACCTGTCATGCAAATTCAAGCAACTAAACCATTGAAATCTATAACTGTTATTTCTAGCCATAAAGCCATTCGTTTATTGAAAAACGGATGTCAAGCCTTTTTAGCTCATGTCACTGATTTGAACAAAAATACGTCAAACTTGAATGATATTCCCATTGTTAATGAGTTTCCTGACGTTTTTCCTGAAGAACTTCCTGGCTTACCCCCAAACCGTGAAATTGAATTTTGTATTGATCTTGAACCCGGTACCAAGCCCATTTCCAAAACTCCATACCGAATGGCTCCCATTGAACTTCAAGAGTTAAAAGTCCAACTACAGGAATTGTTGGATACCGGTTTCATTCGTCCGAGTGCATCACCTTGGGGTGCTCCTGTTCTATTTGTGAAGAAGAAAGACGGGAGTATGAGATTGTGCATTGACTACCGAGAATTGAACCATGTGACCATCAAAAATAGGTACCCGTTGCCTCGGATCGATGACATGTTTGATCAATTACAAGGTACTCAACATTTCTCAAAGATTGATCTCCGTTCTGGATATCATCAGTTAAAGGTTAAAGCTGATGACATTCCAAAGATTGCTTTCAGAACTCGTTATGGGCATTATGAGTTTTTAGTCATGCCTTTTGGACTAACCAATGCTCCTGCAGTTTTCATGGACATGATGAACCGAATATTCAAGGAATATTTGGATCATTTTGTGGTTGTCTTTATTGATGACATCCTCATATACTCCAAGAGTCGCGAGGATCATGAACAATACCTGAGATTGATACTCCAAAAACTCTGTGAGAATAAATTATATGCCAAGTTGAAGAAATGTGAGTTCTGGCTTGAGGAGGTCACGTTTCTTGGGCATGTGATTTCTACTCAAGGAATATCAGTCGATCCTGCGAAGATTGAAACGGTACTTAATTAGGAACAACCCAAGACAGTAACCGAAGTCCGAAATTTTCTGGGCCTAGCCGGTTATTATCGGAGATTCGTAGAAGGATTTTCTCGAATCGCCACTCCATTAACTCAGCTTACTCGGAAAAGCACAAAATTCATATGGAGCGAGGACTGCGAGAAAAGTTTCCAAGAACTCAAGAGGAGACTGGTTTCAGCTCCTGTTCTGACCATTCCATCAGGATCAGGAGAATTCGTCATATATAGCGATGCTTCAGGCAAAGGTCTAGGCTGTGTCCTTATGCAACATGGAAAGGTTTTAGCCTATACATCTTGATAACTCAAAGATTATGAGAAAAATTATCCTACTCATGATCTAGAGTTGGCAGCAGTCGTTTTCGCATTGAAGATCTGGAGACACTACTTGTACGGAGAAAAGGTGAATATCTATACGGATCATAAAAGTCTCAAGTATTTCTTCATCCAGAAGGAACTCAACATGCGACAACGACGTTGGCTTGAGTTGTTGAAGGATTATGACCACACAATCCAGTATCACCCGGGAAAGGCGAACATTGTAGCTGACACTTTGAGCAGAAGATCTTATGCGAGTACAAGTGCACTGCTGACAACACAAAAGTGTATTTTGTACGACTTGCAAAAGATGGAGATAGAGCTAAAGACACCAGGAACCCACTCGAAGATTGCTCACGTACGAGTAGAACCAGCTTTAATCGATAAAATTAAAGCTGCTCAAGCTACCGATTCGGAACTGATAAACATGATAAAGAAAGTACAAGAAGGTGCCATTCCCGAAGCAAGAATCGACGAGAAAGGAATACTTCGAGTCAACTCTCGACTCTGTGTTTCTAACGATCCTGAATTAAAGTATAAAATCATGATGGAGGCACACAACATGCCGTTTGCAATCCACCCAGGAGGTACCAAGATGTTTCGAGATCTTCGACATACATTTTGGTGGAACCTGCTCATTTCTTGCCTATACGAGAAAACTTTTCACTTGAACGTCTTGCCGGTATGTACATAAATGAGATCGTGAGATTGCATTGCATGCCAATTTCCATAGTTTCTGATCGAGATCCTAGATTCACTTCACGCTTTTGGATCAGTCTACAAAAAGCTATGGGCACTGAGCTACGATTCAGTTCTGCATACCATCCTCAAACGGACGGACAATCGGAAAGGACGATTCAGACCCTCGAAGATCTTTTGAGACTTTGTGTAAGACCCCGAATTTTATGAAATACAAAATTTAATTTTTCTTCATATATATTTTTTTTGAAACAGTAAGTGGTTAAATTAACAAAATTAAAAGTTAAGGATGTTATGTGCAAATTTTATTTTGTCGGACAATATTCGCTTTGTCGGGGAATATTCGTTTGGTCGGGAAATATTCGTGCCGTACGACGGCGCCGAAATAATAAATTATTGGTGGACCCCACAACGGAATATTTGTCGGATATAGAAAACGACAGAAGTAACCTTTTTAAATAAAAATAGTCAACGGAACTGTTAAAATACCGGTGATAAAAGAATAGTAGCATACGGTAGTTTATGGTATTTTCTGTAGCACACGGTACTCTACAGTAACACACGGTATTGCATAGTGTCTCATATTATTGGTCTGATAATTGACACCGTAACTGTTACGCATCATTTCATCGATAATTGTCACTGCATAATATTTTATATTATCAATTCAATAATTGTTGTTACACAGTATTTTGCATTATTGATTTAATAATTGTCATTACACTGTATTTTATATCATTGAGTCAATAATTGTTGTTGCACTGTTTTTAAAATTATTGAACCTAATAATTGTCACAGTAACATATGCACAGTAATTCACATTATTGAATCAATAATTGTCATTACACAGTAACGTATGCTTTATTTTACATTATTGTTATCTCTATTATGATATTATTTAAACAGTTGTATTTCATTAATTTATTGACTTGATATCTAAGAGCTAACTATACTGTATTTATAACAATTAGTCATAATAATTGAATTGATAAAGTTATTTGTTTATAATATAAAGTTAGGTGATTATTAGGTGATATGAAATGAATGGTGTAGATTAAAGTGTGAATTATTGTTGAATAATTGAATTGATTTGTTTATAATATAAAGTTAGGTGATTATTAGGTGATATGAAATGAATGGTGTAGATTAAAGTGTGAATTATTGTTGAATAATTAAATTGATTTGTTTATAATATAAAGTTAGGTGATTATTAGGTGATATGAAATGAATGGTGTAGATTAAAGATAATATAATATTTGAAATGGATGGTGTAGATTAAAAGATGATCTTTAAATGAATGGTTTAGATTAAATGAATGATAAGATTTTTGGCTATAAATAGAAGCCTTAACTTAAGGATTTTTCATAAACTTCCTTACTTGTTCTTTCTTTCTCTCTCTAAATACTTCTTGTGAAAGTTCTCTCTAAGTGTGCTTAAGTCATCTTGAGTATTTGTGAAGATCTATAAGTATACGTGTACTGTTCAAGTTAATCAACCTCATTTAAATCAATATCCAGTCACGTGTTGAGGTAAGGGATACCATCTTTTTCATCTTCCATTATTCAAACGTACTATGGTAAGGGATTATCATTATTTGATTCTCGAAAATAATATTGTTTCTTTCTTACTCATAAGATGTGCCATTTATTTCCATGTATTAAATTGTGGGAATAACCTTACGGAGCGGATTGCCGCCTGTTGGTGAATAACCTTTCGTATTCATTCATTATTAATCTCTGAGAATAACCTTACGGAGCGGATTGCCGCCTGTTTGGTGAATAACTCTTTATACTCAAATTCTATTAAATTGTGGGAATAACCTTACGGAGCGGATTGCCGCCTGTTGGTGAATAACCTTTCGTATTCATTCATTATTAATCTCTGAGAATAACCTTACGGAGCGGATTGCCGCCTGTTTGGTGAATAACTCTTTGTACTCAAATTCTATTAAATTGTGGGAATAACCTTACGGAGCGGATTGCCGCCTGTTGGTGAATAACCCTTTGTATTAATTTCTTTCACCTTTTGTTAATCAAACCTGCTACGGTAAGGGATATTATTTTCTTTCATACTCCTAAATCGAAATTTATTATGGAACTATTGCTTCTATAATTCCTGAAAATATTATATGTTCCATAATAGTTGAACTTCATTATTTCAACTGAACCTTCCTATTTACGTGAACCTTTCTATTGAATTGTAACCGTTATTCTGAACTGTGGATCTTGAATTTCACTCCACATCATGTTGACAATTTGGACATTATTTGAATCTGTACAAAGTAAACTTCCGATACTTATTGTTATCCTATTTCTTCTGTTCATCATTTATATCATTCTAATCATCCAAAAATCAAGCTGTTGTGAATATCTGTGGCCGGGGGCACAGATGTGATATATTTGTTGAACAGATGATAGGTTAAAGGCGATATAATAGGTTAAAGGCGATACATCTGTTCGGTGTCTTTTATGGCACGTGGTGAATGTTCTCTTTGGCCCGTAGTGCAAAGATGAACTGTTGTTTGGTATGATTATGACCAAAGGCTGAATCTGGTATAATCATGACCGTTGGTGCTATATTGAATATCTTTGGCCCGTAGTACAAAGATGAACTGTTGATGTGCATGATTATGATCAGGAACTGTGAATTTGTATTATCTTGACTAATGATATTTCAGATGATAAAAGTTGATGACGTTTTTCCTAAAAAGAGAACCGAGTGGACATTATAGTCTGCATTATTCTTCTAATAGATTACTCATTCCGCTGCTATTATTGATCTGAACGTTGTTTAAGAATTTAACTGCAGTTTTTGATATAAACCTTGTAGTCTATTGTATTCTATCAAGAACTCAACTGTTGAAGACTAATGATAATTTATTCGTCATTATCTTAGTCATGATATTCTTTACTGGGCTATTTGAGCTCACCCTTTCTTTTGTTCCATTGTTTTTCAACAGGAGATGAAAACATAACAGGGTCTAGCCGGGGAATGGAGTGAGGGTCTGAGGAATAGTTATCATAGTCTTCACGTTTTGTAAAATAGTGTGGCAATAATAGTGAAGACTTAGTTGTGTATTATTATACACTGTATTGTTGTACGTTGTGCTTTGTTGTAATAATTTTGTTGTAGTATTTTGACGACTCAAGTTTGGGCTGTGTGGGCCCAGATTTGGGGGCGTCACAGTTGGCATCAGAGCTTAGGGATATGGTCTTTAATGGAGATCTGGGGTAGAACTAGGAGGGGAGAGACGAATAGAATCAGTCACTAGTGTGTCCTACCTAAAATAGATTTTATTATCTAATGAGTCGATTTGAATGTAGGAACATGAAGTGATGAGTCAGTTTATTTGAACTAACATTTATTTTGTGACCACAGTTAAGTATGACATCTGAAAATCAAGAGGTTAACTATGGAATACCCGAAGCAAATGTAGCTGAGAATCAAGAGGCCCCAAACAATCCTCCTGCCAACTCAGGAAATAATGTTCCTGATAACATGATGAACGATGGATTCTTTAGGAATTTCATGCAGTTCATACAGAATCAAGGAAGAGGAAATCCAGTCAATAATAACGGTAGAAACGCTGGCAATTTGAGGATAGTCACTGTTAAGCAATTTAAAGAATTAGGACCACCTGAATTCCACGGGAAGCCTGACCCACTCAAAGCGGAGGCATGGCTGAAGCAGACGACAAAAATACTTGATGTCTTACAATGCGCTGATGATCAGAAGGTGCCATTTGCCACTTTTATGTTACGAGGTGAGGCGGACCATTGGTGGGAAGCGGTAAAACGTATCCAACCTTCAGCACTCGAAATGTCTTGGACAGAATTCGAAGAACTGTTTAACGAGAAGTACTTCCCAGAAAGCATCCGCCATATGAATGAAGTGGAATTCATTAAGCTGGAGCAGGGAAACATGACAGTTTCTCAATATGAAGCTAAGTTTGCTGAACTGTCTCGTTTTGCGACTCATCTAGTAGATGACGAAGCACGAATGAGTCGAATGTTCCTGAGAGGTTTGAGACTCAAAATTCGTCAACAACTTAGTTCTCATAAATTCAGTTTGTATTCAGATGTTGTAGATAGGGCTCAAAGGGTGGAGCAAACAGATGAAACATTGCAGCCAAGAGTTAATGATCAGCATAGAGAAATGAGTGACAACAACCACAGGAACGAGAACCATCGAGGAGGTAACCAACACTTCGGTGGTAATTCCACACCAAATAACAGAAGAGGAGAATCTAGTGGGAACAATTTCAAAAGAAAGAGATTCCATAATAATTATGGAAGGGCACCAGCACCAGTACCAACACCAGCACCGACCCCAATTTCAAGGGGAGAAGATCGACCACCAGTGAGATGCTATAGGTGTGGTCAGGAAGGTCACATCAGCCCAAACTGTACACTGCAGTCCAAAAAGTGCTACAGTTGTGGGAAAGAGGGTCATCTTGCGCGGTTTTGTCCTGCCACAAAATCAAGTCCAGCTGCAATGATGATACCAAAAGCTAGCGCGGATAAAGGAAAATCTGTAGTTCAAGGGAGAGCTTTTGTTGTGACATCCCAAATGGCACGAAACTCGAACGAGGTGATAACCGGTAAGCTATTCATAAATTCTCGTGAAGTCTACGCTTTGTTAGATACTGGCTCTACCCATTCTTTTATCTCACCTGCATGTGCTCAGCGTTTAAACTTAACTCCTGAAAATTTGGACTTTGACTTATCAGTTGAAACCCCATTAGGAGAAATGACCATTACATCTACTGTCTATAAATCTTGCCTAGTTCAAATCAACAACCTCACATTACCTGTTGACCTTATTTCTTTGGAGATGCATGAATTTGATGTGATTTTAGGAATTGATTGGTTGACTACCCATCATGCTAAAATTGATTGTTTTCATAAGATTATTAGTTTTCATATTCCTAATCAACCTGTCATGCAAATTCAAGCAACTAAACCATTGAAATCTATAACTGTTATTTCTAGCCATAAAGCCATTCGTTTATTGAAAAACGGATGTCAAGCCTTTTTAGCTCATGTCACTGATTTGAACAAAAATACGTCAAACTTGAATGATATTCCCATTGTTAATGAGTTTCCTGACGTTTTTCCTGAAGAACTTTCTGGCTTACCCCCAAACCGTGAAATTGATTTTTATATTGATCTTGAACCCGGTACCAAGCCCATTTCCAAAGCTCCCTACCGAATGGCTCCCATTGAACTTCAAGAGTTAAAAGTCCAACTACAGGAATTGTTGGATACCGGTTTCATTCGTCCGAGTGCATCACCTTGGGGTGCTCCTGTTCTATTTGTGAAGAAGAAAGACGGGAGTATGAGATTGTGCATTGACTATCGAGAATTGAACCATGTCACCATCAAGAACAGGTACCCGTTACCTCGGATTGATGACATGTTTGATCAATTGCAAGGCGCTCAACATTTCTCAAAGATTGATCTCCGTTCTGGATATCATCAGTTAAAGGTTAAAGCTGAGGACATTCCAAAGACTGCTTTCAGAACTCGTTATGGGCATTATGAGTTCTTAGTCATGCCTTTTGGACTAACTAATGCTCCTGCAGCTTTCATGGACATGATGAACCGGATATTCAAGGAACATTTGGATCATTTTGTGGTTGTCTTTATTGATGACATCCTCATATACTCCAAGAGTCGCGAGGATCATGAACAACACCTGAGATTGATATTACAAAAGCTCCGTGAAAACAAATTATATGCCAAGTTGAAGAAATGTGAGTTCTGGCTTGAGGAGGTCGCGTTTCTTGGGCATGTGATTTCTAGTCAAGGAATATCAGTCGATCCTGCGAAGATTGAAACGGTACTAAATTGGGAACAACCCAAAACAGTAACCGAAGTCCGAAGTTTTCTGGGTCTAGCTGGTTATTATCGGAGATTCGTAGAAGGATTTTCTCGAATCGCCACTCCATTAACGCAGCTTACTCGGAAAAGCACAAAATTCATATGGAGCGAGGAATGCGAGAAAAGTTTCCAAGAACTCAAGAAGAGACTGGTTTCAGCTCCTGTTCTGACCATACCATCAGGATCAGGAGAATTTGTTATCTACAGCGATGCTTCTGGCAAAGGTCTAGGCTGTGTCCTTATGCAACATGGAAAGGTTATAGCCTACGCCTCTCGACAACTCAAAGATTATGAGAAAAATTATCCTACTCATGATCTAGAGTTGGCAGCAGTCGTTTTCGCGTTGAAGATCTGGAGACACTACTTGTACGGAGAAAAAGTGGATATCTATACGGATCATAAAAGTCTCAAGTATTTCTTCACCCAGAAGGAACTCAACATGCGACAACGACGTTGGCTTGAGCTGTTAAAGGATTATGACCACACAATCCAGTATCACCCGGGAAAGGCGAACGTTGTAGCTGACGCTTTGAGCAGAAAATCTTATGCAAGTACAAGTGCACTGCTGACAACACAAAAGTGTATTTTGTACGACTTGCAAAAGATGGAGATAGAGCTAAAGACACCAGGGACCCACTCGAAGATTGCTCACGTGCGAGTAGAACCAACTTTAATCGATAAAATTAAAGCTGCTCAAGCTACCGATCCGGAACTGATAAACATGATAAAGAAAGTACAAGAAGGTGCCATTCCCGAAGCAAGAATCGACGAGAAAGGAATACTTCGAGTCAACTCTCGACTCTGTGTTCCTAACGATCCTGAATTAAAGCATAAAATCATGATGGAGGCACACAACACGCCGTTTGCAATCCACCCAGGAGGTACCAAGATGTATCGAGATCTTCGACATACATTTTGGTGGAACAATATGAAAAGAGAGATTGCGGAGTTTATCTCAAGGTGCCTAACTTGTCAACGTGTCAAGGCAGAGCATCAAGTTCCTAAAGGTCCATTACAATCACTTGAAGTTCCCGAATGGAAGTGGGAACACATCAATATGGACTTCGTGACGGGTCTTCCAAAAGTTTCTCAAGGCTTAGATGCAATTTGGGTGATCGTAGATAGATTGACCAAATCTGCTCATTTCTTGCCTATACGAGAAAACTTTTCACTTGAACGTCTTGCCGGTATGTACATAAATGAGATCGTGAGATTGCATGGCATGCCAGTTTCCATAGTTTCTGATCGAGATCCTAGATTCACTTCACGCTTTTGGATCAGTCTACAAAAAGCTATGGGCACTGAACTACGTTTTAGTTCTGCATACCATCCTCAAACGGACGGACAATCGGAAAGGACGATCCAGACCCTCGAAGATCTTTTGAGACTTTGTGTATTAGACTTCAAAGGAAGTTGGGATAAGTACTTGTCGTTGGTGGAATTTTCTTACAACAACAGTTACCAAGCAAGCATAGGCATGGCTCCATTCGAGGCATTGTATGGAAGGAAGTGTCGCTCTCCAATATGTTGGAATGAGGTAGGAGAAGCAAAATTGTTGGGACCCGAGTTGGTACGCTTGACGACCGAAAAGATCCAAATGATCCGACAACGAATACAGACCGCACAAGAACGACAAAAGAGTTATGCTGATCTTCATCGGAGAGACGAAAGTTTCAACGTCGGAGATCATGTATTCTTACGTGTTTCTCCATGGAAAGGGGTTACGAGATTCGGAAAGAGAGGAAAGCTCAACCCTCGATTTATTGGCCCATTTGAAATCCTCGATCGAATAGGAACCGTAGCCTACAGACTAGCCCTACCACCAAGTATGTCTCGCATCCATAACGTTTTTCACATATCTATGTTACGTAAATATGTGAAGGACCCAAACCACGTCATTGAGTTAGAACCAGACGTTATAGCAGAGGATTTAACATACGAGGAGGTACCTGTTAAGATCTTGGATAAGAAGGAGCAGATCCTACGCTCAAAGGTTATACCTCAAGTTAAGGTTTTATGGAGGAACCAAGATACTGAGGAAATGACCTGGGAGCTAGAATCTGAGATGAAATCTAAGTATCCTTACCTCTTCGATATGTCAGGTACGTCAATTTCGGGGACGAAATTTCATAAGGAGGGGAGGTTGTAAGACCCCGAATTTTATGAAATACAAAATTTAATTTTTCTTCATATATATTTTTTTTGAAACAGTAAGTGGTTAAATTAACAAAATTGAAAGTTCAGGATGTTATGTGCAAATTTTATTTTGTCGGACAATATTCGCTTTGTCGGGGAATATTCGTTTGGTCGGGAAATATTCGTGCCGTACGACGGCGCCGAAATAATAAATTATTGGTGGACCCCACAACGGAATATTTGTCGGATATAGAAAACGACAGAAGTAACCTTTTTAAATAAAAATAGTCAACGGAACTGTTAAAATACCGGTGATAAAAGAATAGTAGCATACGGTAGTTTATGGTATTTTCTGTAGCACACGGTACTCTACAGTAACACACGGTATTGCATAGTGTCTCATATTATTGGTCTGATAATTGACACCGTAACTGTTACGCATCATTTCATCGATAATTGTCACTGCATAATATTTTATATTATCAATTCAATAATTGTTGTTACACAGTATTTTGCATTATTGATTTAATAATTGTCATTACACTGTATTTTATATCATTGAGTCAATAATTGTTGTTGCACTGTTTTTAAAATTATTGAACCTAATAATTGTCACAGTAACATATGCACAGTAATTCACATTATTGAATCAATAATTGTCATTACACAGTAACGTATGCTTTATTTTACATTATTGTTATCTCTATTATGATATTATTTAAACAGTTGTATTTCATTAATTTATTGACTTGATATCTAAGAGCTAACTATACTGTATTTATAACAATTAGTCATAATAATTGAATTGATAAAGTTATTTGTTTATAATATAAAGTTAGGTGATTATTAGGTGATATGAAATGAATGGTGTAGATTAAAGTGTGAATTATTGTTGAATAATTGAATTGATTTGTTTATAATATAAAGTTAGGTGATTATTAGGTGATATGAAATGAATGGTGTAGATTAAAGTGTGAATTATTGTTGAATAATTAAATTGATTTGTTTATAATATAAAGTTAGGTGATTATTAGGTGATATGAAATGAATGGTGTAGATTAAAGATAATATAATATTTGAAATGGATGGTGTAGATTAAAAGATGATCTTTAAATGAATGGTTTAGATTAAATGAATGATAAGATTTTTGGCTATAAATAGAAGCCTTAACTTAAGAATTTTTCATAAACTTCCTTACTTGTTCTTTCTTTCTCTCTCTAAATACTTCTTGTGAAAGTTCTCTCTAAGTGTGCTTAAGTCATCTTGAGTATTTGTGAAGATCTATAAGTATACGTGTACTGTTCAAGTTAATCAACCTCATTTAAATCAATATCCAGTCACGTGTTGAGGTAAGGGATACCATCTTTTTCATCTTCCATTATTCAAACGTACTATGGTAAGGGATTATCATTATTTGATTCTCGAAAATAATATTGTTTCTTTCTTACTCATAAGATGTGCCATTTATTTACATGTATTAAATTGTGGGAATAACCTTACGGAGTGGATTGCCGCCTGTTGGTGAATAACCTTTCGTATTCATTCATTATTAATCTCTGAGAATAACCTTACGGAGCGGATTGCCGCCTGTTTGGTGAATAACTCTTTATACTCAAATTCTATTAAATTGTGGGAATAACCTTACGGAGCGGATTGCCGCCTGTTGGTGAATAACCTTTCGTATTCATTCATTATTAATCTCTGAGAATAACCTTACGGAGCGGATTGCCGCCTGTTTGGTGAATAACTCTTTGTACTCAAATTCTATTAAATTGTGGGAATAACCTTACGGAGCGGATTGCCGCCTGTTGGTGAATAACCCTTTGTATTAATTTCTTTCACCTTTTGTTAATCAAACCTGCTACGGTAAGGGATATTATTTTCTTTCATACTCCTAAATCGAAATTTATTATGGAACTATTGCTTCTATAATTCCTGAAAATATTATATGTTCCATAATAGTTGAACTTCATTATTTCAACTGAACCTTCCTATTTACGTGAACCTTTCTATTGAATTGTAACCGTTATTCTGAACTGTGGATCTTGAATTTCACTCCACATCATGTTGACAATTTGGACATTATTTGAATCTGTACAAAGTAAACTTCCGATACTTATTGTTATCCTATTTTTTCTGTTCATCATTTATATCATTCTAATCATCCAAAAATCAAGCTGTTGTGAATATCTGTGGCCGGGGGCACAGATGTGATATATTTGTTGAACAGATGATAGGTTAAAGGCGATATAATAGGTTAAAGGCGATACATCTGTTCGGTGTCTTTTATGGCACGTGGTGAATGTTCTCTTTGGCCCGTAGTGCAAAGATGAACTGTTGTTTGGTATGATTATGACCAAAGGCTGAATCTGGTATAATCATGACCGTTGGTGCTATATTGAATATCTTTGGCCCGTAGTACAAAGATGAACTGTTGATGTGCATGATTATGATCAGGAACTGTGAATTTGTATTATCTTGACTAATGATATTTCAGATGATAAAAGTTGATGACGTTTTTCCTAAAAAGAGAACCGAGTGGACATTATAGTCTGCATTATTCTTCTAATAGATTACTCATTCCGCTGCTATTATTGATCTGAACGTTGTTTAAGAATTTAACTGCAGTTTTTGATATAAACCTTGTAGTCTATTGTATTCTATCAAGAACTCAACTGTTGAAGACTAATGATAATTTATTCGTCATTATCTTAGTCATGATATTCTTTACTGGGCTATTTGAGCTCACCCTTTCTTTTGTTCCATTGTTTTTCAACAGGAGATGAAAACATAACAGGGTCTAGCCGGGGAATGGAGTGAGGGTCTGAGGAATAGTTATCATAGTCTTCACGTTTTGTAAAATAGTGTGGCAATAATAGTGAAGACTTAGTTGTGTATTATTATACACTGTATTGTTGTACGTTGTGCTTTGTTGTAATAATTTTGTTGTAGTATTTTGACGACTCAAGTTTGGGCTGTGTGGGCCCAGATTTGGGGGCGTCACACTTTGCGTACTAGATTTCAAAGGAAGTTGGGATAAGTACTTACCATTGGTTGAATTTTCCTACAACAACAGTTACTAAGCAAGTATAGGTATGGCTCCATTCGAGGCTTTATATGGACGCAAGTGTCGCTCTCCAGTATGCTGGAATGAGGTAGGAGAAGCAAAATTGTTGGGACCCGAGTTGGTACGCTTGACAACAGAAAAGATCCAAATAATCCGACAACGAATACAGACCGCACAAGAACGACAAAAGAGTTATGCTGATCTTCATCGGAGAGACGAAAGTTTCAACGTCGGAGATCATGTATTCTTACGTGTTTCTCCATGGAAAGGGGTTACGAGATTCGGAAAGAGAGGAAAGCTCAACCCTCGATTTATTGGCCCATTTGAAATCCTTGATCGAGTAGAAACTGTAGCCTACAAACTAGCCCTACCGCCAAGTATGTCTCGCATCCATAACGTTTTTCACATATCTATGTTACGTAAATATGTGAAGGACCCAAACCACGTCATTGAGTTAGAACCAGACGTTATAGAAGAAGATTTAACGTACGAGGAGGTACCTGTTAAGATCCTTGATAAAAAGGAGCAGATTCTACGCTCAAATGTTATACCTCAAGTTAAGGTTTTATGGAGGAACCAAGATATTGAGGAAATGACCTGGGAGCTAGAATCCTAGATGAAATCTAAATATCCTTACCTCTTCGAAATGCCAGGTACGTCAATTTCGGGGACGAAATTTCATAAGGAGGGGAGGTTGTAAGACCCCGAATTTTATGAAATATAAAATTTAATTTTTCTTCATATATATTTTTCTGAAACAGTAAGTGGTTAAATCGATAAAGTTAAAAGTTAAGGATGTTATGTGCAAATTTTATTTTGTCGGACAATATTCGCTTTGTCGGAAAATATTCGTTTTGTCGGGGAATATTCGTGTCGTATGACGGCGCCGAAATAACAAATTATTTGTGGACCCCACAACGGAATATTTGTCGGATATAGAAAACGACAGAAGTAACCTTTTTAAATAAAAATAGTCAACAGTGTTAACTGTTAAAATACCGGTGATAAAAGAATAGTAGCATACGGTAATTTATGGTATTTTTCAGTAGCACACGGTATTGCACTGTGTCTCATATTATTGGTCTGATAATTGACACCGTAACTGTTACGCATCATGTCATCGATAATTGTCACTGCATAATATTTTATGTTATCAATTCAATAATTGTGGTTACACAGTATTTTGCATTATTGATTTAATAATTGTCATTACACTGTATTTTATATCATTGAGTCAATAATTATTGCTACACTGTTTTTAAAATTATTGAACCTAATAATTGTCATAGTAGCAAATACATTATAATTTATATTATTAAATAATCTGTAACGTGTTTATTACATTATTGTTGTAGCATTATTTTATATGTTGGACCCACAGGAATAAAAAATAAATAAATAAAATATATATAGAAATTAATTAATTTTACTATTTGAAATAGTAACGTGAATAGTAACGTGTGGGCCCCTGTAGGACCCACCTGAGAAAATTTGCACAAAAATGTGCTGGGAGAAAATTTTTTCAAAAGGGCGTGGGCGGCTGCGCTGCTGAATTTCAGCACTGGCGTGCGCAACCAATCACCTACCAACCCGCATAGTAACTTATTTTCTCCTATAAATAGCTTGCTCAGCTGAATAGAAAAATCACACCTAAAACATAAAAATTTTCTATAAGAATTTTATGAGTTTTCTATGAGAATTGTAGGGTTATTTTGAGTGTTTGAAAGCCAAAAGGAGTGCAGGAATTTTTCAAGTAAGTCTTTTATTAAAGAGTTGTAATTTTATAAATTCCTATTTTTCACGGTATTCACAAATCTTCCCTTAGAAGACTCTTCTTTGAGAAGATTCATTTTTAAAAGCTTTCTTTGGAAGATTTATTTTGGAATATTATTTTAAAAACTATTTTAAAGTAGTTATATTATACTACAAAAATTATGTTAAATATATATAATTTTGATAATTCATATTATACGAATTATCATACACTTTGAAATTTATATGTGGTAATTATTAATTATATTAAAAATATATAGGTTGATCAACCTCATTTAAATCAATATCCAGTCACGTGTTAAGGTAAGGGGTATCACTCTTTTCATCATCATAAATGGATATTATTTTCTTTCTTACTTGAAGGGATTATCATTCTTTGATTCTCGAAAATAATATCGTTTCTTTCTTGTGTCATTTATTTCCATGTATTAAATTGTGGGAATAACCTTACAGTGCGGATTACCGCCTGTTGGTGAATAACCTTTTGTATTCATTCCTTATTAATCTTTGAGAATAACCTTACGGTGCGGATTACCGCCTGTTTGGTATAACTCTTCGTATTCAAATTGATGGGAATAACCTTACGGCGCGGATTACCGTCTGTTTGGTGAATAACTCTTCGTATTCAAATTGATGGGAATAACCATACGGCGCGGATTACCGCCTGTTGGTGAATAACCCTTTTTATTTGTCTCGTGTGGAAATAATTTGTCTACACGAATTATCGCATGACACTTTTATTCCATATTCGTAAGTGATATCATTTTCCTTTATACTTATAAGGGATACCATCTTTTTCATCTTCCATTATTCAAAATTACTATGGTAAGGGATATTAATTTCCTTCACATTTTGTTAATCAAACCTGCTACGGTAAGGGATATTATTTTCTTTCATACACCTAAATCGAAACTTATTATGGAACTATTGCTTCTATAATTCCTGAAAATATTATATGTTCCATAATAGTTGAATTTCATTATTTCAACTGCACCTTCCTATTTTCTGAACATTTCTATTGAACTGTAATCGTTATTCTGAACTGTGGATCTTGAATATCATTTTTAAATTTCACTCCAAATCATGTTGGCAATTTGGACATTATTTGAATCTGCACAAAGTAAACTTCCGATACTTATTGTTTATCCTGTTCTTCTGATCATCATTTGTATCACTGTTATTTGTATTAATCATCAAGAATCAAGCTGTTGTGAATATCTGTGGCCGGGGGCACAGATGTGATATAATTGTTGAACAGATGATAGGTTAAAGGCGATATACTAGGTTAAAGGCGATATATCTGTTCGGTGTCTTTTATGGCACGTGGTGAATGTTCTCTTTGACTCGTAGTGCAAAGATGAATTGTTGGTTGGTATGATTATGACCAAAGGCTGAATCTGGTATAATCATGACCGTTGGTGTTATATTGAATGTCTTTAGCCCGTAGTGCAAAGATGAACTGTTAATCTGCATGATTATGACCAGGAACTGTGAAGTTGTATTATCTTGACTAATGGTATTTCAGATGATAAAAGTTGATGATATTTTTACTAAAGAGAGAAGCGAGTGGACATTATAGTCTACATTATTCTTCTAATAGATTGCTCATTCCGCTGCTATTATTGATCTGAACATTGTTCAAGAATTTAACTGCAGTTTTTGATATAAACTTTGTAGTCTATTGTATTCTATCAAGAACTCAACTGTTGAAGGCTAATGATAATTTATTCGTCATTATCTTAGTCATGATATTTCTTACTGGGCTATTTGAGCTCACCCTTTCTTTTGTTCCATTGTTTTTCAACAGGAGATGAAAACGTAACGGGGTCTAGCCGGGGGATGGAGTGAGAGTCCGAGGAATAGCTATCCTAGTCTTCACGTGTTGTAAAATAGTGTAGCAATAATAGTGAAGACTTAGTTGTGTATTATTATACACTGTATTGTTGTACGTTGTGTTTTGTTGTAATAATTTTGTTATAGTCTTTTGACGACTCAAGTTTGGGTTGTATGGGCCTAGATTTGGGGGCGTCACAATAATGTTATGTAAGCTAATTTAATTAAGGAGTCCAATGGACTTATAAATAACAAATCTAATTGGATTATATTTTAAATTCAAATGAGTTGTTAAACTAGGTCAATTAAGTTTACCTAGTAGCTTATGTAATTAATTTAATTACTAGTCCATGTAATTTATTAAATAAGCCCAATGCTTATTTTAATTAAAAGTAGCATAGTTATGTAAATGCTAGCACAATGTGTGATATAAATTGAGCCCAATATAATTTAATTTTAAGATCCAAGGTGGAGCCCAATAAGTTTGTATAGGTGAATATGTATACATGTATTGGTGTATATATATATGGATACTTATATAATTATATAAGACTTAAAAATAAAGTCAAATTGGAGAAATAAATGGTCAATCCCGAATTTTGGGGCCCACATGGATATAAAGCTAGCTTGTTGGATGATTTTGGAGTGTAAATTGGTGCAAGCAACCCCCAACCACCCTAGTCAATCAAAGGGTCAATCCAAAAGTCTATCAAGTGGTCATTCCATGCACAGTAAGCAAGATTAGAGCCTTAATTGACCAAGTGTTGGTTGATTAAGAACTTAATTGGGAGAGTCCTAGACTTCTATAAATAAGAAGGAACAAAGACTTGTTTAGGTTGTTTGTTCATTTGCTAAGTTATAGAGAGATAAGTTCTAGAGAGAAGCTAGAGCTTTTGTGAGATAATACTTAAGAGTTGCTAGTGTGCTACTCATTTTGGGGAAGAGAAGAAGAAGAGGAGTTCTAGCTTAGCAAGAAGAAGAGCTTCATTAAAGGTTCAAAAGTGTTTTATCTCTTCCTAAGTTCATTTTTGTGGTTTAAATATGTTTTGTATGGTCAAAATATATTTTTAACCGATCAAAACTCGTTTTGACGATCTAAAAACTCGTTTTGACGATCTAGAAGTATTTAACTATGTAATATATGTATATTCAAAGTTCTATGTGTTTATATCATGTTTTGGTATGTGTGAAAGACGTAAAATTAGAATAAATGTTTATATGGATATTTACCGGTAAAACCTTAGGTAGCTATGTGCTATTTAATGTTGTAGTTTGAAATATACAAGTTGGAAAATTAATTTCTATGGCTAAAAAGTTAGATCTATGAGTTTTAAAGAAAAACCCAACTTGAAGTTTTCAAAAATATTGAATAACAAAGAAGTTATAGCTTTTACCGCAAAAGATGTCCTTTTTAAACCCTGATGGTTCGATCAGTAAATTTCGTGTAAAACATTTTCAAAAAGACGATCGAACCATGGAATATTGTAAAACAAGAGGTTAGGAACACCACAACACTAAGTTGGTGTTATTTGGATGTGTAGAGTTTATTTTATTCAAGTTTGAACCATTAAAACCATGGATTTGTGAAGTTAGTTTTCACTTTGACCTTGTGAGCGATTTTAAGGTTAGATCCGTTTGGAATTTGGATTTGTGATCTGAATAGAAGTTGTAGAAGGGGAAAGTCTGATGAGAATGGACTCAAGAATCACCCTAAAATGTTTTAAAATGAAGAAGTTATGGCTGTCGGAGCGTTGGAGGGTCGAACAACCCATTTTTAGGGTTTTGCTTCTGTTTTGGACGCCCCGGCGCCCAGTTGAGCGCCCCGGCTTTCAAAACAGAATGTGTAAGTTTTTTGGGTCGGGTCAGTTCGGTCCGGGTCGGGTCGAGTCGGTCCAGGTCGAGTTTTTAATGAAAATTTAAGTTGAAATAAGTGTAAAATGAATGGGTTAGAATACTAAACCAATATATGAAGTTTATTAGTAACTAATTGGTAGCTAAATATGTAACATAAAGACTAATATTAACACAATTAAAAAGTTAACTATTGGTATTGTTTAAAGATTTTTATTAAAATATTATTAAATGATTAATAATATTAGTATATGATTAAAAAGTTATTAAATGATGAATAACATTAACAATTGGTTAAAATATTATTAAATGGTTAATAATATTAGTAAGAGATTAAAATATTATTAAATGGTTAATAATATTAATAAGTGATTAAAATATTATTAAATGGTGAATAATATTAATAAGAGATTAAAATATTATCAAATGGTGAATAATATTTGTAAATAATTAAAATATTATTAAATGATGAATAATATTAATAAGTGATCATTAAATGGTTAATAATATTAATAAGGATTAAAATATTATTAAATGGTTAATAATATTAGTATATGAATAAAATATTATTAAATAGTTAATAATATTAGATTATAAGTAAAATATTATTAAATGGTTAATAATATTAATGAATGATTAAAATATTATTAAATGGTTAATAATATTAGTAAGTTAAAAGAATATTATTAAATGATTAATAATATTAGTAAGTTAGTAGAATATTATTAAATGATTAATAATATTATTTAAGGATTAAAATATTATTAAATGGTTAATAATATTAGTATGAGAATATAATATTATTAAATGGTTAATATTATTAATGAGAGAAGAAAATAGTATTAAATGATACTATTTTGAGTGTAAAATATTATTAAATGGATAATAATATTTATAAGTTATTGGAGATATTATTTGATAAATAATATTATTTGAAGAGTAAGACATTATTAATAATGTTAACATATGATTGAAATATTATTAAATAATTAATAATATTAACTAAGGATAAGGATATTATTAAAGGATTAATAATATTATTGAGAGGATAAAATATTATTAAATGGTTAATAATATTTATAAACGATTAAGATATTATTTGATAATTAATATCATTGGGGATGGTGTAAAACATCATTTAATTATTAATAATATTAATAAGTGGTTGAGATAATAAAGAGATTAAGAGGATTATTATATGGTTAATAATATTGAGGAGCTAAGTGATTTATTTTTGAAATAATAAATGGTTAAAATATTATTATACGATTAATAATATTATATTTAATATTTATATATTATCAAAGGAGATAATATTATAAAGCAATGAAGTGATGATTATGTGAGTTAAAATATTATCAAGGGATTAATAATATTATTAAGAGTTTTAAGGTTATGATTAAGTGATAGATGATTTAAGACATATATGTTAAGGTTATTAATGTTAAATAAACCTATATGTGTTATGCTAATTGGAGGATCAATGTTATTGAATTTTAGGTCACCCAAATGAAGTATTTTTAAGTTGAATAGCAGTAGTCAGCGGAACAGGCAAGTTCTTCTTAACCCTAACTTGTATTTATTGTTGTAAGTTTCCTTGAACTTTATGTACATTGAGCTATTCAAATTATTGTTGAGCAAATTCTACACTCGTAGTTATTTGACAAAACTTAAAGTGGATTAATTATCTAAAATTATTCCACCTCATTATTGGTTATTGTATTCGCACATAGTGCCTTTGCAAATGTTATAGTTCAGTAATTTACGAATTGTTTAAGAATGTCTAAGCTAATTGTTTCGGCTAGACAAATGCATGTTTAAATTCATCTAATTGAATATTATGAAAGCTTATCCAAACCATTGGCTGGTGTGGATTCTTACAATAAGACTGAGAAAGAACAACCCTAGTTAAAGGGGATTTTTATTTGTCGGGAAACCGAATGCGCGCAAGAAATCTAAATGTTATGCATATACATAGGACATGAGAGGACTGATCCCCTCGAGTGTCCCGTTATTTTTAACAAGGTGTCAGACACTGTATGTCTGTTCTACCTTAGTAGCAGTTCATGGTCCTTTGAGACCGCTCAGCAGTAAAGAGTCAATTCATTCTTTTATTGAACATTGATTCTTGTTATTTCACAATTGTTACCTATTGTTGAAACTTTCGAAGATAAATCTTTTTCATTCATGATATATCATTTTTTGTTTATTTAAACTTGTTGGGCAAAGTAGTTACTCACCCTTGCTATATCATGAACTATTTTCAGTTAAGCCGAGTGATCTAAGGAATACCACGACAAAGGAAAGATGAACGTGTAGATGTTATTAAGTTCGTACTATATGTGTAAACCTTTTGTAGTATAAGGTAATGATGATGTATTAAGGTTAGTGGAACCTGGGATTGAAGATACGTTTTGTAATGAAATTATGTATGTTTCCGCGAGTTATTGAAGTTCAGTTTATGAATGTTTGTCAAGTGATGAATAGTGAGCACCGAACCCGAGGTTCAAGGAACCCGGATTTGGGGGCGTCACAGGCTAATTCCCTCAACTACAAATCCGGTGGATTGTAATCTAAAAGGGTCAGTTGAATGATTGATTCCTTGGCATTTGTGAGGATCCGAATTTCAGGATTCCTTTAATAATATTGAATAAGAATTAATTGATAAAAAAATATCAAGGTTGTTTAAGTTAATTATTATTTTAAGTAATTTAAAGTGTTTGAAGGAATTTAATTAGTAAATTAAATTTGTATAGAGATGGTGATGAATTATGTGAATTTAAAATAATTGAAAAGTAAATAAATTGTGTAAATACAATTTATGAAGAATAAAAGAAATTTCAGGTAAATGTACAATAAATTGTACAATTTAATTATTGTGGAAGTACAGAAATTATGATTCTAAAGGAGGTTATGTGATAATGTAAATGCATGAATTAAATATGTATATATTTATATATATATATATTTGTATATATATGTGTGTTATGTTTAATTGATAAAATTATAAATGTTATTAATTATGAAAAATAAAAGGATTAATAATTAAATTAATCCAATTTTAAATGGAAAATTTATGAGGGAATTGTAATAATATAATTATGGATTTTAGATTTTATTAAGAATGGTGGAGAAAGTTTAGAATTTTTAAAGAGGAGATGTAATTATATAAATTATATAATAATAATTATATAATTTATATAAGGAAATTAAAGTGAAATATGAGAAAAATAATAATTATATAGATTATATAAGAATAATTATGTAATTTATATAAGGTAATTATATGGAATAAAGTTAGAGCAAATTAAGAAATTATTTCAAAGGGGAATATAATTATATAAATTATATAATATTAAATTATATAATTTATATATATAAAGAAGTTAATGTGAGTATTAAAGAAATTGAATAATAAATAAGAAAAAGGAATGTTTTAAGTTAATAAAAATTATGGTTATGTATAATGGAATTATTATGACTTTTATGAAAGATAATATTTCGGAAACGTGAACATGTTAATGTAACATGTTGTCCAAGTAACGAAGTGAAAAAATTATGAAAAATAATTTGTATATGTCCTATGAATTATTTTATGATTTTTGGAAGTATAAATTACCTCATATAATTACATGCATGTCATTATGCGTGTACAAAATTTGTCAAGAAAGATACCCAAAAAGGGTATGAAAATTATTCATAAATCATATTATGATTTTTGGTAAATTAAAATAAATATTTTATATTTATTATATAAAATATTTATTACACGTAATGTATTTAATTAATTAATTTGCATGCAAAATTTGGAAATTATCCGAATTAGGAACTTTCGGGAGAGGCTTGAGTCGGTGAATGAATTTTGCCAAAGTTGGTTTTTGGTATAAATAACAAACAAAAGAAATAAAAGGAAAGAAAACAAAAACAAATAACAAAATACTCTCCTCCTTCTCTATTTTCATTACCAACCGAGCACCACCACCTCCTATTGGAAGCCGCCGTACACCACCACCATGAGGAAGAGAAAATGGGTGCCAACAAGAGAAAAAGAAGCTTTGGAAGGTATAAAAGAATTTTAATTGTTTTATTTTTGGTATTTTAGATGGTAAAATAATTTTATGGAAAAATAGTAAATAATTAGTATAATTATTCTAAATAATTTTTAGATGTATACCTATGAATTTCATGATTTTTGGTGTACTTTTGTGGGAAAATTATGAGCAAAAATGGTGTATTATGTGTTAAGTTGGTCTACTGTTGCCGGAAAAGAGGAAGAAGAAAAGAAAAGGCTGCCGCGCATGGCGCGGCAGCCATTTTTTTTCCGGGCGCGGCTTAAAACGGCGTCGTTTTGGAGCAGTCGGGCGGTTCCGCGCAATGCGCGGATGAAGATTTCGGAAGCAGGGGCCAAACGACGTCGTTTTTGGGCGTCGGCAGAAACAGTCGCCGCGCGTTGCGCGGACGACCGACGACACGCTGGAAATTACCAGCGTGCCCCTGCTCTTTTCGGTTAATACCGACCGTGTCCCTTGGCCCTGTAAAATTACAGCCGTGCCCTTCAGCTTTTCCAGAAATACCCAACGTGTCCCCAAGGCCGCGGAAGTTACAGAATTGCCCCTGGACTTTCCGGAAAATTCCGGATTTGTCCCTAACGTTGCCGAAATGACGGAAATGCCCCTGGGCTTTTCGGGAAATACCGAATGAGTCCCTATGGGTGCGGAAATTACCAAAATGCCCCCAGAATTAGTTTTAATTGAAATAAATGTTTAAAAATTGTTTAAAAATTCTAGAAAATTATAGAAAAATACTAAAAATATAGAAATGATGTTTGGGCATTAAATTTAATATTTTTGTAAAAATATTAAATATTGAGGATTAATATTTAAATATTTTAAATATTAATTAAATGGGTTTATAGGTTAGAAAATGTTTAAATAAAATTTTTGGACAACCAGATATGTTAAATTTTATCCGATGAGCGGGGTTGTCCGTATAAAAGGTATTAGATATTAAGTTAAACGAATATTTTAAAGAACGGGGTTAATATAATTGGCCATATAAATTAATAATTGGCCTAGAGATGATATTAATTAATTAAATTAATATCACAAGGAGTTAAATAATTATTATTTGATTATTTTATGATCATAGGTTGATCGAGTTGAGAGTTTAAGCTATCAATTTAATAATTGGACGCCAGACAAGTTCTTCAGTCCCTTTTATGTTAAATGTTGGAACGTTATGTTATGAAATTCTTGTTTTAACTGCATACAAATTATGTGTTATGTGATACGTGATTAATATGACCACAATGTGTATTCTGTGCAACGATATGAATATATATGAGATATATTGCTATAGTAAAAGCACAAGCACATGATGTATGACACACACCAAGCATGATAAGGTATGTGCTACGTGAAGTATAGCTGTTGAACTTGCTGAGCCATTGTGCTCATTACTTGCTTAATAAACCTTTTGCAGGAAAGAAATGAAATTCAAGAATATTGGATTAAATTAAAGAAGAATTGTCTAGAAGGTGGGAAAATGTATTGTTTTAATTTCCATTCAACATGGATGCATGTGTTAAGTTTATCATGATATTTCGTATGTACGTACATGTCGAATCCAGACAGAATATGTAAAGTTAAATTTTGAATGGTAATGGTACTAGATAGATATTACGATAGAGACTATTCAATGGTTAATTATGAATTATGAAACAAAGGAATAATTATGGATTTATAATCAACATTAAATTTGAAATGTTGAGAAATATGATACTGGTAAGAGAAAGAAAAAGTAAAGGTTGCGATCCATGGGACTAGGATATATGAGATATATTGCTATAGTAAAAGCACAAGCACATGATGTATGACACACACCAAGCATGATAAGGTATGTGCTACGTGAAGTATAGCTGTTGAACTTGCTGAGCCATTGTGCTCATTACTTGCTTAATAAACCTTTTGCAGGAAAGAAATGAAATTCAAGAATATTGGATTAAATTAAAGAAGAATTGTCTAGAAGGTGGGAAAATGTATTGTTTTAATTTCCATTCAACATGGATGCATGTGTTAAGTTTATCATGATATTTCGTATGTACGTACATGTCGAATCCAGACAGAATATGTAAAGTTAAATTTTGAATGGTAATGGTACTAGATAGATATTACGATAGAGACTATTCAATGGTTAATTATGAATTATGAAACAAAGGAATAATTATGGATTTATAATCAACATTAAATTTGAAATGTTGAGAAATATTATACTGGTAAGAGAAAGAAAAAGTAAAGGTTGCGATCCATGGGACTAGGATCGAAATGTAAGGATTTTAAATATCCAAATATCTTAATACAACGATTGAATCAAGAAAAAGAAAAATTTATACCGAAATTTTGGTAATTGATGATTTTAAAATCAGATAATGGATCAATTAAGGGTTTAAATAAGGTAATTAAAGATTTTTAACGGATCGAAATTTGGACGTAAGAAAGATAATGTTTCATAAATATGAAAATTAAGATAATAAAGTGGGTCGAATTTCGGGGTCGTTACAGTTGGTATCAGAGCTAGAGGTTATAAACCTTAGGTAAATGATACCTTAGGCTATAACCTAAGTAAGGAAGAGTAAAGATAGTTGTGTGTTCTGAAAACTCAAGCGTATAGTAAGCTCGTGACTCATGATTGTATGGTGGAGCCCCTTTAGCGAATGGGCGACTATGGCCTGACTAGGACAAGCTCCTCAACCATATGATTATGGTAAGTTCCTGAGTCCAAATACGTGATAAGTTTGATGAACATGGGGGGATTAGAATGGAGAGATATAAGTTGAGAAAGTTGTTCTCAGATGTTGGCTAAAGCAAAGAAAATATGAAACTTATAAGAATATAAGAAAGAGATGAATATGTTAAGAAAGATTTGAATGAAACGAATTAAGAAAATTTATAAGTTCAATTAAGAAATATATCTGAAAGAATATTTGAAATGATTCAAAGATGAATTTCAAAGATAATCAGGGGACACCTGATTTAAGCAATAAAGATGACAAGGTAATCCAAAACGTATAGGAAGAGATCATAATAATATGATCAAGAACAGTGAGAGGATCATACTACGATACGATCATGAGATAAGGGAAACGAGTAAGGAATGGATTGTAAAGCAAGGTCATGATGGGATCTAATGAGACTGTAAAAGAACAAAGAAACATGTTAATGGTCCAAAAAGTATAGCTTGATGCTATAAAGAGATATGGTACTATGTAATAGTACAAGAAAAATTCCGAGAATGATGAGACATGAATAACAGAAAGGTTATGATAAGGGGGTAGAAAACTTGGGTACGAAATTTCATTTGAGGATTCATGTGGTGACTGAGTTGCACAATCCTTTGTATGGGCGGGGGATTTGTGTTTACTTAGTTACTATGTGATAATCATTGAAATGTTAGAGTCGCGTTAAGAGTTTTTGATAGATAGATAATATTAAGTTTGTAACGACCCCGAAATTCGGCCCATTTTCTCACCATTAAAGTCGTATTTATCATACTTTATTACCTTAATTCTCAGATTTATTAAACATTATTTACCTTACGTCCGAATTCCGGTCCGTTAATAATTCTTTACACACCTTCTTTAATCCCTTGATTGATCTTATAAATCATCAATTACCAAAATTTATGGTATAAAAATTTTCACTTTTCTCATTCTCAATTCAATCGTTGTATTAAAACGTTTGGATATTTAAAATCCCTACATTTGGATCCTAGTCCCTGGATCGCAACCTTTACTTTTTCTTTTCTTTCTATTACAAATATCGTGAAGCTCAACATTTAAAGTTTAATATTGTATATATTCAATATTCCTTGTTTCATGATTCATAATTAAATCATTTAATAATCTCTATCGTAACATCTATCTTGAACTATCACAGTTCATAATTTAACTTTACTTATCCTGTCTGGATTCAACATACATGTACATACGAAACATCATCATAAACTTAATACATGTATTCACATTGAATTATTTCATTGAAAATATAGCAATAACATTTACAACCTTTTACAGTAATTCGTCTCGACATCATCTGATATTTTTGGAAATCTATTTCTTTCCTGCAAAAATATTTATTAAGCAAGTAATGAGCACGACGGCTCAGCAAGTTCAACAGTTATGCTTCACGTAACACATACCTTATCATGCTTGGTGTGTGTCATACATCACGTGTTGTGATTCTACTTGAGCAATATATCCCATACATATTCATTTCTTTGCACAAATCACACATTATTGTCATATTAATCACGTATCACATAGCACATAATTTGTGTGCATTTAAAACAATAATTACATATCATAACATTCAACATTTAACATTTAAGAGACTGAAGAACTTGCCTGTCGTCCAGTTAATTAATAAATACCCTTCTATCGTGCTTCTCGTATGACCTATGATCATAAAATAATCAAATAATAATTATTTATTCTTTCATGATATTAACTTAATTAATTAATATCATCTATAACGTAATTAACTCTACCCGACCCTTAAATTTTAGGGTATTGGGTTAATTATTAATTAATATGGTTAATTATATTAACCTCGTCCTTTAAATATTAACATAACTTAATATTTAATGCCTTCACTACGGACAACCCGGCTCATAGGATAACATTTTAGCATTTCTGGTTGTCCGCATTTTCATTTAAACCATTTTCTAAACTTTAACCTTATTAGATTAATATTTAAACATTTAAATATTAATCCCCAATATTTAATATTTTTACAAAAATATTAAGTTTAATGCCCAAACATCATTTCTATATTTTTAGTATTTTTCTAGAATTTTTAAACAATTTTTAAACATTTATTTTATTAAAAACAATGTTCTGGGGGCATTTCGGTAATTTCCGCGCCCAAAGGGACATAACCGACATTTTCTGGAAAGCCCAGGGGCATTTCCGTCATTTTGGCCATGTTAGGGACAAATCCGGAATTTTCCGGAAAGTCCAGGGCCAAATCTGTAATTTCCGTGCGCCAAGGGCATACTCGGCATTACCGGAAAAGAGCAGGGGCATCACGGTCATTTCCGCCAAATTCGTCGGCCGCGCGTAACGCGCGGCGCCCCACAGTGGACGTCAAACGACGTCGTTTCGGACCTTCCTTCAGAATTCTCGACCGCGCAAGGCGCGGCCTGCCCTTACAGCGTCAAAACGCCGTCGTTTTAAAGCGCGCCTGGCAAAAAAAAATGGCTGCCGCGCCATGCGCGGCAGCCTTTTTCTTCTTCCTCATTTCCTTCAGCAAAACAGTGCGCCAACTTACCAATTTAATCCAAAAATCATTCATTTTCTTCACAATTTCCACCACATAATTATTCTATAAATCACATAATCAACATATCTTTACCCAAAAATTATTTGGAATATTTATTCTAATTAATTTCTATTTTCTTCCACAAATTATTTAACACAAAATATTAAAAGATAATTAAAAAAATAGTTTTTATACCTTCCTTGAAGCCTTCTCTCACTTGGATGACACCAACTTATTCTCTTTTTTTTTTTTTTTTTTTTTGGCAGCCATGGAGTTTTCCGGCGGTCATGGTGGTGCTCACGGTGAGAATAGCAAGAGAATGAAATGTTTTTTTTTCTTCTTTTGTTTTCTTTTCCTTTGCTTGCTTTATTTCTTTGTTTTCTCTTTATATAGTCAAGCACCAACAAGCCATCCGGAATTAAAAAAAATTTTCCACCGACTTATTCTTCCAACACTTGTCTCTCGAACTTTCCTCCAAAAAAATCAGGCATGCAAAAATAATTTTTCTAATACATTTCATAATTATTTCGTGTAATAAATATTTTATATAATAAATATAAAATATTTATTTTAATTCACTAAAAATCATAATATGATTTATCCTTAATTTTAATACCTCTTTCGTGTACTTTTCTTGACAAATTTTGTACACGCATAATGACATGCATGTAATTATTTGAGGTAATTAATACCTCCATAAATCATAAAATAATTCATAGGACATATAAAAATTATCTTTCATAATTTTTCACTTCGTTTCTTGCACAACATGTTACATTAACATGTTCCCGTTTCCGAAATATTATTCTTCATCAACGTCATAATAATTTCATTATGCATAAACATAATTTTTAATGAATTTAAAACATTCATTTTTTTCTCGTTTAATTTCATTTCTTTAATATTCACATTACTTTCCTTATATATAAATTATATAATTTAATATTATATAATTTATATATTTACATTCTCCTTTCTTAAATTAATTTCTTAATTTCCTTCAACCTTACTCCATTTAATCACTTTATATAAATTATATAATTATTCTTATATAATTTATATAATTATTATTTTCTTCGTACCTTATTTTAATTTTCTTATATAAATTATATAATTTCTTATTATATAATTTATATAATTACATTTCTTCTCAATTAATTTCTAAACTTTCTCCATTATTCTTGATAAATTCTAACATTCATAATCACAATTTCACTAATTTCCTCATTACCTTTTCATTTAACTTTGGATTAATTTAATTATTAATCCATTAATTCTCATAATTAATGAAATCTATAATTTCAATTAAACATTCACATATATATACAAATGTATATAAATATATACATATATAATTCATGCATTTCACATTATCACATAACCTCATTTAAATAACAATTTCTGCTCCTCCATAATAATTTTATTGTACAATATATTGTACCTTGCATATAATTTCTCTTATTCTTCATAAATTGTTTCTAAACAATTTATTTACTTTTTCAATTATTCTAAAATTAACATAATTCCTCATCATCTCTGCACAGATTTAATTTATCAATTAAATCTCTTCATATACTTTAAATCACATAAAATAATAATTTATTTAACAACCTTGATAATTTTATCAATTAAATTCTCATTTAATATTATTAAAAGAATTCTGAAAATTCGGATCCTCACATTCTTCCCCCCTTAACAGGATTCCGTCCTCGGAATCATAATAGCCGTAATATTCATACGGATCTTATTTATAGCACTTTGCTATACCTTTACATTGAGAAATCACAACTAAAATTCATAATAATCATATTTTTCTAAAAATTCATTAATAACATTTTAATTTATTTCTTGATATACATATCAAGATAATTTCTCATTCTCTGAAAAATTTCATTACTTTAATCGCACGTAATCTTACTCTATTCACTTATTTCATTCTTATATCACACATCATTCATATTCTGCATATTCATCCTTCTCTTCTCCATTCATATTCACGAATATTCTTTTCATTCCATAATCATTCCTTAATACTTTTATCGTTCAACACTAGGTTTTAAATACTAACCTTTACTTGATTCTTCATAATCCTTATTTGGAATTATTCTAAAATTCCTGGGGTATCACATTCACCCCTCCTTCATAAAATTTCGTCCTCGAAATTTGTATGTATTAATATCTCATTCATTTGCAACTTACACATTTTCTTAGCATTCATTTCACATATCCTTATTTCCTTCATTTCTCATAGTCATTGCACATTGCAAACTTTCTATTCCATCACATTTCACAATTGCTTTACTTCACAATTATTACTTTCATTAATGCTCACAATTTAAAGAATACTACCCCATCCTACCATCCAATCTTCATAAGAGTAGAGGAATTCAAAATTTTACTTTGAAAACTTTCATGCTTTGCTGAATGAACACTTATCCCGGTTAACAGTATTTCACTCCCAGAGTACCTCATACTGCAACCCACTAAAATAATAAACTTTCAGAATAATCTGAACATGATCCCGGTTTACAGTACTTCGCTCCCCGAGTACCTCATACTGCAAACCCTGACAGTGGAT
Source organism: Hedera helix (assembly GCA_947179155.2). Classification (NCBI taxonomy): domain Eukaryota; kingdom Viridiplantae; phylum Streptophyta; class Magnoliopsida; order Apiales; family Araliaceae; genus Hedera; species Hedera helix. The sequence continues at coordinate 12,487,862 of OX359273.1, read as the reverse complement.
CAGTCTGTCATTAAATGATGGATGTTTCACCATACTTTGTCTTTCTATGCCAGGTGATCATTTAATCAACCTGCAACATTCTTAATCTTTTTGTTCATCTCAGCCTTAGAATTTATTCGAAAGAAATTAACTTTTGTATAACTTTCAAAGAATATGAAGTCAATACATTTCAAAATTTGTCTAGCTGAATCAATAGCTTAGACTTATATTCCTTCAACGCTTGTCTAGCTAGATCAATTAGCATAGACTTACTTTTAACACTTTATAATCCGCAGAAATTTTAAAAACATTCATCATGTCAAAACTTCTCAAAACGTCTTGCCGAGTCAAATGGCAATGACTTATAGCTCTGACATACTTTCATAAATCAAAATCATTTATGACTTCATGTTACCGCGTCATCTTGACAGTACGTTGAGGATTCCGTCGTTAATAATTCCTACACCATAAACCATACTTTATGGTGTTGAATCATCTTATAACGAAATAGTACCGCACCATCTCAATAACACGTTGAGCATTCCGTCATTCATCACATCTACACCGGGCTAAACGGTGCATGGATGATTACTTTTAAAATACATTTTGATGTAAAATATTTTTGTCTAGCCGAAACAAGTAGCATAGACACTTTTCAGATCGCTTAAAAATTCATTTCTATTTTTCAAAGCACACTCGTGCCAAATCAACTTGAGGCCAAACATTCCGAAGTCTAGCAAAGCTAGAAGAGTGGGAATATCCTAAATTCCCTAACATTCACATTCTGCTTCTTCACTTAATTCTAATATTTATTGCTAGGACTATTAACATTTCTATCTACTCCAACTTTTCTATACCCCCGTATAGTTCATCAAACTTGCCACACATTATGAGTCCAGGAACTTACCACAAGAATATGAGTTTTAAAGCTTGTCCTAGCAATATGTAGTCTAAGAACAAGTCAAAGACTATCCATATGCTGAGGGGCTCAAAACATACCATACGATTATGAGTCATGGACTTACCATATGCATGAGTTTTTAAGAACTCGTGCCTAAACTTAATATTATCTATCTATCAAAATTGCTAGCGCGACTTTAACATTTCAATGATTATCACATAGTAAGTGAGTAAACACAAATCCCCCGCCCATACAAAGGATTGTGCAATTCAGTCACCACATGAGTCCTCAATTGAAATTTCGTACCCAAACTTTCTGCCCCCTTATCATTACATTTCTGTCATTCATATTTCATCATTCTCTGAGTTCTTTTTGTACTAATTCATAGTACCATATCTCTTTATAGCATCAAGCTATACTTTTTCGACCATTAATAGGTCTTTCTGTCATTTCACATTTCATTCATATCTTATCATTCTATAAATTCTTCTTGTACTATTTCATAGTACTCTTTCTCTTTATAGCATCAAGCTATACATTTTTGACCCCTATCAGGTCTCTCTGTTCTTTCCCATTCTCACTTGATCCCATCAAGACCTTGCTTTACAAGCTATTTCTTATTCGCTTTCCTTATCTCGTGATCGTATCGTAGTACGATCCTCTTACCATTCCTGATCATATTATTATGATCTCTTTCTATGCTTTTTAGATTGCATTTCATCTTTATTACTTAAATCAGGTGTCCCCTGATTTCCTTTAAGATTCATCTTTGAATCATCTCAAATATTCTTTCAGATACATTCTTATGAATTTTCTCAATTCGTTATCTTCATTCAAATCTTTCTTAACATCTTTATCTCTTCTTTATAATCTCATATCTTTCATATTTTTCTTCACTTTAATCAATAACTGAGAACTATCTTTCTCAACTTATATCTTTCCATTCTAATCCCCCATGTTCATCAAACGTGTCACGTATTTGGGCTCAGGAACTTACCATAATCATATGGTTGAGGAGCTTATCCTAGTCAGGCCACAGTCGCCCTTTCGCTAAAGGGGCTCCACCATACAACCATGAGTCACGAGCTTACTATACGCTTGGGTTTTCAGAACACACAACTATCTTTACTCTTCCTTACTTAGGTTATAGCCTAAGGTACCATTTACCTAAGGTTTATAACCACTAGCTCTGATACCAACTGTAACGACCCCGAAATTCGGCCCATTTTCTCACCATTAAAGTCGTATTTATCATACTTTATTACCTTAATTCTCAGATTTATTAAACATTATTTACCTTACGTCCGAATTCCGGTCCGTTAATAATTCTTTACACACCTTCTTTAATCCCTTGATTGATCTTATAAATCATCAATTACCAAAATTTATGGTATAAAAATTTTCACTTTTCTCATTCTCAATTCAATCGTTGTATTAAAACGTTTGGATATTTAAAATCCCTACATTTGGATCCTAGTCCCTGGATCGCAACCTTTACTTTTTCTTTTCTTTCTATTACAAATATCGTGAAGCTCAACATTTAAAGTTTAATATTGTATATATTCAATATTCCTTGTTTCATGATTCATAATTAAATCATTTAATAATCTCTATCGTAACATCTATCTTGAACTATCACAGTTCATAATTTAACTTTACTTATCCTGTCTGGATTCAACATACATGTACATACGAAACATCATCATAAACTTAATACATGTATTCACATTGAATTATTTCATTGAAAATATAGCAATAACATTTACAACCTTTTACAGTAATTCGTCTCGACATCATCTGATATTTTTGGAAATCTATTTCTTTCCTGCAAAAATATTTATTAAGCAAGTAATGAGCACGACGGCTCAGCAAGTTCAACAGTTATGCTTCACGTAACACATACCTTATCATGCTTGGTGTGTGTCATACATCACGTGTTGTGATTCTACTTGAGCAATATATCCCATACATATTCATTTCTTTGCACAAATCACACATTATTGTCATATTAATCACGTATCACATAGCACATAATTTGTGTGCATTTAAAACAATAATTACATATCATAACATTCAACATTTAACATTTAAGAGACTGAAGAACTTGCCTGTCGTCCAGTTAATTAATAAATACCCTTCTATCGTGCTTCTCGTATGACCTATGATCATAAAATAATCAAATAATAATTATTTATTCTTTCATGATATTAACTTAATTAATTAATATCATCTATAACGTAATTAACTCTACCCGACCCTTAAATTTTAGGGTATTGGGTTAATTATTAATTAATATGGTTAATTATATTAACCTCGTCCTTTAAATATTAACATAACTTAATATTTAATGCCTTCACTACGGACAACCCGGCTCATAGGATAACATTTTAGCATTTCTGGTTGTCCGCATTTTCATTTAAACCATTTTCTAAACTTTAACCTTATTAGATTAATATTTAAACATTTAAATATTAATCCCCAATATTTAATATTTTTACAAAAATATTAAGTTTAATGCCCAAACATCATTTCTATATTTTTAGTATTTTTCTAGAATTTTTAAACAATTTTTAAACATTTATTTTATTAAAAACAATGTTCTGGGGGCATTTCGGTAATTTCCGCGCCCAAAGGGACATAACCGACATTTTCTGGAAAGCCCAGGGGCATTTCCGTCATTTTGGCCATGTTAGGGACAAATCCGGAATTTTCCGGAAAGTCCAGGGCCAAATCTGTAATTTCCGTGCGCCAAGGGCATACTCGGCATTACCGGAAAAGAGCAGGGGCATCACGGTCATTTCCGCCAAATTCGTCGGCCGCGCGTAACGCGCGGCGCCCCACAGTGGACGTCAAACGACGTCGTTTCGGACCTTCCTTCAGAATTCTCGACCGCGCAAGGCGCGGCCTGCCCTTACAGCGTCAAAACGCCGTCGTTTTAAAGCGCGCCTGGCAAAAAAAAATGGCTGCCGCGCCATGCGCGGCAGCCTTTTTCTTCTTCCTCATTTCCTTCAGCAAAACAGTGCGCCAACTTACCAATTTAATCCAAAAATCATTCATTTTCTTCACAATTTCCACCACATAATTATTCTATAAATCACATAATCAACATATCTTTACCCAAAAATTATTTGGAATATTTATTCTAATTAATTTCTATTTTCTTCCACAAATTATTTAACACAAAATATTAAAAGATAATTAAAAAAATAGTTTTTATACCTTCCTTGAAGCCTTCTCTCACTTGGATGACACCAACTTATTCTCTTTTTTTTTTTTTTTTTTTTTTTGGCAGCCATGGAGTTTTCCGGCGGTCATGGTGGTGCTCACGGTGAGAATAGCAAGAGAATGAAATGTTTTTTTTTCTTCTTTTGTTTTCTTTTCCTTTGCTTGCTTTATTTCTTTGTTTTCTCTTTATATAGTCAAGCACCAACAAGCCATCCGGAATTAAAAAAAAATTTCCACCGACTTATTCTTCCAACACTTGTCTCTCGAACTTTCCTCCAAAAAAATCAGGCATGCAAAAATAATTTTTCTAATACATTTCATAATTATTTCGTGTAATAAATATTTTATATAATAAATATAAAATATTTATTTTAATTCACTAAAAATCATAATATGATTTATCCTTAATTTTAATACCTCTTTCGTGTACTTTTCTTGACAAATTTTGTACACGCATAATGACATGCATGTAATTATTTGAGGTAATTAATACCTCCATAAATCATAAAATAATTCATAGGACATATAAAAATTATCTTTCATAATTTTTCACTTCGTTTCTTGCACAACATGTTACATTAACATGTTCCCGTTTCCGAAATATTATTCTTCATCAACGTCATAATAATTTCATTATGCATAAACATAATTTTTAATGAATTTAAAACATTCATTTTTTTCTCGTTTAATTTCATTTCTTTAATATTCACATTACTTTCCTTATATATAAATTATATAATTTAATATTATATAATTTATATATTTACATTCTCCTTTCTTAAATTAATTTCTTAATTTCCTTCAACCTTACTCCATTTAATCACTTTATATAAATTATATAATTATTCTTATATAATTTATATAATTATTATTTTCTTCGTACCTTATTTTAATTTTCTTATATAAATTATATAATTTCTTATTATATAATTTATATAATTACATTTCTTCTCAATTAATTTCTAAACTTTCTCCATTATTCTTGATAAATTCTAACATTCATAATCACAATTTCACTAATTTCCTCATTACCTTTTCATTTAACTTTGGATTAATTTAATTATTAATCCATTAATTCTCATAATTAATGAAATCTATAATTTCAATTAAACATTCACATATATATACAAATGTATATAAATATATACATATATAATTCATGCATTTCACATTATCACATAACCTCATTTAAATAACAATTTCTGCTCCTCCATAATAATTTTATTGTACAATATATTGTACCTTGCATATAATTTCTCTTATTCTTCATAAATTGTTTCTAAACAATTTATTTACTTTTTCAATTATTCTAAAATTAACATAATTCCTCATCATCTCTGCACAGATTTAATTTATCAATTAAATCTCTTCATATACTTTAAATCACATAAAATAATAATTTATTTAACAACCTTGATAATTTTATCAATTAAATTCTCATTTAATATTATTAAAAGAATTCTGAAAATTCGGATCCTCACAAAGTTTAGGCACGAGTTCTTAAAACTCATGCATATGGTAAGTCCATGACTCATAATTGTATGGTATGTTTGAGCCCCTCAGCATATGGATAGTCTTTGATTTGTTCTCAGACTACATATTGCTAGGACAAGCTTCTAAACTCATATTCTTGTGGTAAGTTCCTGGACTCAAAATGTGTGGTAAGTTTGATGAACTATACGGGGGTATAGAAATATTGGAGTAGTTAGAAAATTTTTGTATAATGGTAATAATAGTTCTAGCAATAAATTTATTAATTAAGTAAAGAAACTGAAAGTGAATGTTAGGGAATTTAGGATATTCCCATTCTTCTAGCTTTGCTAGATTTCAAAAATTTTGGCCTCAAGTTGATTTGGCACGTATGTGCTTTGAGTAATATAATGAAATTTTTAAGCGATTTAAAAAAGTGTCTATGCTACTTGTCTCGGCTAGACAAAAATGTTTTTACATCAAAATGTATTTCAAAAGAATCATCCACGCACCTTTTAGCCCGGTGCAGATGTGATGAATGACGGAATGCTCAACGTGTTGTTGAGACGGTGCGGTACTATTTCGTTATAAGATAATTCAACACCATAAAGTATGGTTTATGGTGTAGGAATTATTCACGACGGAATTCTCAACGGACTGTCTAAATGATGCGGTAACATGAAGTCATAAATGATTTTAATTTATAAAAGTAGTTCAAAGCTATAAGTCAATGCCATTTGACTCGGCTGGACGTTTTGAAAAGTTTTGACATGATAAATGTTTTAAAAATTTCTGCGAGTTATAAATTGTTAAAAGTAAGTCTATGCTAATTGATCTAGCTAGACAAGCGTTGAAGGAATATAGGTCTGAGCTATTGATTCAGCTAGACAAATTTTTACATATATTTATTCGTATTCTTTGAAGTTATACTAAATCAAATTTCTTTCGAATGAATTCTAAGGCTGAGATGAACAAAAAGATTAAGAATATTGCAGGTTGGTCAAATGGTCACCTGGCATAAAAAGACATAGTATGGTGAAACATCCATCACTTTAATGACAGATTGATCCACTGTCAGGGTTTGCAGTATGAAGTACTCGGGGAGCGAAGTACTGTAAACCGGGATAAAGGTTCATTCAGCATATCATGAAAGTTTTTCCAAAATAAAATTTTTTTGAATTCTTCTACTCTTAAGAAGATTGGATGGTAGGATGGGGTAGTATTTTAAATTGTGAATGATAATGAAAGCAATAATTGTGAAGTAAAGAAAGTATGAAATATGGTGGATTAGAAAATTGCAGTGTGCAATGACTATGAGGAAGAAAGGAAATAAAGATATGTGGAATAAATGTAAAGAAATTGTGAAGTACGAGTACATAGAAATTTCGAGGACGAAATTTTATGAAGGAGGGGTGAATGTGACACCCAGGATTTTTGAAATAATTTACAAATAAGAATTATGATGAATTAAGTAAAGGTTAGCATTTAAAACCTAGTGTTAAATAATAGAAGGTATTAAGAAATGAATTATGAAATGTGAAGAAGATTTATATGAATTAAGAAGAAGACAATGAAGGTGCAAAGTATGAAATAAGTAGAGTAAGTAAGGTTACGTATGATTAAAGAAATGACATTTTTCTGAGAATGAAAAACAATCTTGATAAGTATATCAAGAAATGAATTAAGGTATTATTAATAAAATTTTAGAGAATTGTGAAATGCAATATTACAAAGGAATTATGAATTGAAATAAGAATGGAATATTCTGACAGTTATGACAATTATGGTACTATTCCTGTAAGCTACGGATATTAAAGAAGTAAAATATGATTATTATGGAATTAATTGTTATTCATCAAGATAAAGGTATTATAAGATGCTATAAATAAAATACGTATAAATATTACGGTAATTATGATTCCGAGGACGGAATCCTGTTAAGGGGGGAAGAATGTGAGGATCCGAATTTCAGGATTCCTTTAATAATATTGAATAAGAATTAATTGATAAAAAAATATCAAGGTTGTTTAAGTTAATTATTATTTTAAGTAATTTAAAGTGTTTGAAGGAATTTAATTAGTAAATTAAATTTGTATAGAGATGGTGATGAATTATGTGAATTTACAAATTTAAGAGGTATAAAACTCTAAAAATCTAGTTTATACCTTCTATGTGTTTTAAAATGTTATTTAAATGGTAACTGTGACACCCCCAAATCTGGGCCCACACAGCCCAAACTTGAGTTGTCAAAAGACTACAACAAAATTATTACAAGTAGTGCAACGTACAACACTACAGTGTATAATAATACACAACTAAGTCTTTCACGATTATTGTCACATTATTTTATAACACGTGAAGACTATGATAGCTCTCCCTTGGACTCTCACTCCATTCCCTGGCTAGACCCAGCTATGTTCTCATCTCCTGTTGAAAAACAATGGAACAAAAGAAAGGGTGAGCTCAAATAGCTCAGTAAAGAATATCATGACTAAGATAATGATGAGTAAATTATCGTTAGCCTTCAACAGTTGAGTTCTTGATAGAACACAATAGACTACAAGGTTTATATCAAAAACTGCAGTTAAATTCTTGAACAACGTTCAGATCAATAATAGCAGCGAAATGAGCAATTTATTAGAAGAATATTGCAGACTATAATGTCCACTCGCTTCTCTTTTTAGGAAAAACATCATCAACTTTTATCATATGAAATACCATTAGTCAAGATAATACAAATTAACAGTTCCTGGTCATAATCATGCAGATCAACAGTTCATCTTTGCACTACGAGCCAAAGACATTCAATTTAACACCAACGGTCATGATTATACCAAATTCAGCCTTTGGTCATAATCATACCAAACAACAGTTCGTCTTTGCACTACAGGCCAAAGATATTCAATATAACACCAACAGTCATGATTATACCAGATTCAGCCTTTGGTCATAATCATACCAAACAACAATTCATCTTTGCACTACGGACCAAAGATATTCAATATAACACCAACGGTCATGATTATACCAGATTCAACATTTGGTCATAATCATACCAAACAACAGTTCATCTTTGCACTACGGGCCAAAGAGAACATTCACCACATGCCATAAAAGACACCGAACAGATGTATCACCTTTAACCTATTATATCGCCTTTAACCTATCATCTGTTCAACAATTATATCGCATTTGTGCCCCCGACCACAGATATTCACAACAACTTAATTTTGGATGATTAGAATGATATAAATGATGAACAGAAGAAACAGGGTAAACAATAAGTATTAGAAGTTTACTTTGCATAGATTCAAATAATGTCCAAATTGTCAACATGATGTGGAGTGAAATTCAAAAATGTATTCAAGATCCACAGTTCAGAATAACAGTTACATTTCAATAGAAAGGTTCACGTAAATAGGAATGTTCAAATAAAATGACGAAGTGCAACTATTATGGAACATATAATATTTTCAGGAATTATAGAAGCAATAGTTCCATAATAGGTTTCGATTTAGGTGTATGAAAGAAAATAATATCCCTTACCGTAGCAGGTTTAATTAAAAAAAGGTGAAGGAAATTAATATCCCTTACCATAGTAAGTTTGAATAATGGAAGATAAAAAGATGATATCCCTTATGAGAATAAAGGAAAATAATATCACTTACGAAAATGAAAGAAAAATGATATTACAAACGAATATGGAATAAAAGTGTCGTGTGATAATTCGTGTAGACAAATTATTTCCACAAGAGACAAATAAGAAATAAATACAATGGGTTATTCACCAACAGACGGTAGTCCGCGCAGTAAGGTTATTCCCATAATTTAATAAAATTTGAATACGAAGAGTTATTCACCAAACAGGCGGTAATCCGCGCCGTAAGGTTATTCTCAGAGATTAATAAGGAATGAATACGAAAGGTTATTCACCAACATGCGGTAATCCACGCTGTAAGGTTATTCCCACAATTTAATACATGGAAATAAATAACACATCTTATGAGTAAGAGAGAAACGACATTATTTTCAAGAATCAAATAATGATAATCCCTTACCGTAGTAAGTTTGAATAGTGGAAGATAAAAAAGATGGTATCCCTTACCGTAATAAGTTTGAATAATAGAATATGAAAGAAGATGATATTTCTTACATTAACACGTGACTGAATATTAATTTAAATGAGGTTGATTAACTTGAACAGTACTCGTACATTTATAGATCTTCACAAATACTCAAGATGACTTAAGCACACTTGGAGATAACTTAAATAAAGAAGTATTTAGAGAGTGAAAGAATGAACAAGTAAGGAAGTTTATGAAAAATCCTTAAGTTAAGGCCTCTATTTATAGCCAAAAATCTTATCATAACCAAGATTTCCTAATTTAATCCAAACCGTTCATTTCAAGATAATGTTTAATCCTTACCACTCATTTCATCTTTTAAGATTTCTTTAATTTAAATCATTCATTTAAAGATCATCGTTAATCTACACCATCCATTTCAAATTTTATATTATCTTTAATCTATACCATTTATTTTATCTTTTAAGATTTTCTTAATCTAAACCATTCATTTAAAAATCATCTTTTAATATACACCATCCATTTCAAATTCTATATTATCTTTAATCTATTCCATTCATTTTATATCCCTAACTTTATATTATAAACAAATAACTTTATCAATTCAATTATTCAACAATAATTCACACTTATTCATTATTATGACTAATTGTTATAAATATAGTGTAATTGGCTATCTGAGTTAAATATTAAGTTAATTAATAATGAAATACAGCAGTTTAATTAAAATCATAATAGAGATAACAATAATATAGAAAGTATATAAAAGAAAGAATATATTACTGTGTAATGACAATTATTGATTCAATAATGTGTATTATTGTGCATATGCTACTGTGACAATTATCAGTTTAATATTATGAATTTTGTGCATGTGACAATAAAGTCAAATATTATACGATAACCACTTTATCAGTTTAATAATACGAAATACTGTGCAATACTGTGTGCTATTATGCAATGCCGTATGCTACTGTGCAAAATCGTATGTTACTATTCTTTTACCACTGGGTATTTTAACAATTAAAAGTGATAGTACCATTGACCATTTAAAAATTGTTTATGTCATTTTCTATATCCGACAATTATTCGTTGTGGGGTCCACCAATGATTGGCGCCGTCGTACGAATATTCACCGACAGAACGAATATTCCCCGACCAAATGAATATTGTCCGACATAATATAATTTACACACAACATCCTTAACTCTTAACGTTATCAATTTAACCACTTACTGTTTCAGGAAAAATATATATAAAGAAAAATTAAATTTTGTATTTCATAAAATTCGGGGTCTTACAACCTCCCATCCTTATGAAATTTCGTCCCCGAAATTGACGTACCTGGTATTTCGAAGAGATAAGGATACTTATATTTCATCTCAAATTCTAGCTCCCAGGTGATTTTCTTAGTATCTTGGTTCTTTCATAAAAGCTTGACTTGAGGTATTACATTTGAGCGTAGGATTTGTTCCTTCTAATTTAGGATCTTAACAGGTACCTCCTCGTACATTAAATCCTTTGCTATAACGTCTGGTTCTAACTTAATGACGTGGTTTGGGTCCTTCATATATTTACGTAACATAGATATGTGAAAAACGTTATGGATGCGAGACATACTTGGTGGTAGGGCTAGTCTGTAGGCTGCGGTTCCTACTCGATCGAGGATTTCAAATGGATCAATAAATCGAGGGTTGAGCTTTCCTCTCTTTCCGAATCTCGTAACTCCTTTCCATGGAGAAACATGTAAGAATACATGATCTCTAACGTTGAATCTCTCATCTCTCCGATGAAGATCAACATAACTCTTTTGTCGTTCTTGTGCGGTCTGTATTCATTGTCGGATCATTTGGATTTTTTCTGTTGTTAAGCTTACCAACTCGGGTCCCAACAATTTTGCTTCTCCTACCTCATTCCAACATACTAGAGAGCGACACTTGCGTCCATATAAAGCCTCGAATGGAGCCATACCTATACTTGCTTGGTAACTGTTATTGTAGGAAAATTCAACTAATGACAAGTATTTATCCCAACTTCCTTTGAAGTCTAGTATGCAAAGTCTCAAAAAATCTTCGAGGGTCTGGATCGTCTTTTTTGATTGTCCGTCCGTTTGAGGATGGTACGCAGAACTAAAAGGTAGTTTAGTGCTCATAGCTTTTTGTAGACTAATCCAAAAGCGTGAAGTGAATCTAGGATCTCGATCAGAAATTATGGAAACTGGCATGCCATGCAATCTCACAATCTCATTTATGTACATACCGGCAAGACGTTTAAGTGAAAAGTTTTCTCGTATAGGCAAGAAATGAGCGGCTTTGGTCAATCTATCTACGGTGACCCAAATTGCATCTAAGCCTTGAGAAACTATGGGAAGACCCGTCACGAAATCCATATTGATGTGTTCCCACTTCCATTCGGGAACCTCAAGTGGTTGTAATGGACCCTTAGGTACTTGATGCTCTTCCTTGACACATTGACAAGTTAGGCACCTTGAGATAAACTCTGCAATCTCCCTTTTCATATTGTTCCACCAAAATGTATGTCGAAGATCTCGATACATCTTGGTACCTCCTGGGTGGATTGCAAACGGCGTGTTGTGTGCCTCCGTCATGATTTTATGCTTCAATTCAGGATCGTTAGGAACACAGAGTCGAGAGTTAACTCTAAGTATTCCTTTCTCGTCGATTCTTGCCTCAGGAATAGAACATTCTTGTACTTTCTTTATCATATTCATCAATTCCGGTTTAGTAGCTTGAGCAATTTTAATTTTATCGATTAAAGTTGGTTATACTTGTACGTGCACAATCTTTAAGTGGGTCATTGGTATTTTTAGCTCTATCTCCATCTTTTGCAAGTCGTACAAAATACGCTTTGTGTTGTCAGCAGTGCACTTGTACTCGCATAAGATCTTCTGCTCAAAGCGTCAGCTACAACGTTCGCCTTCCCCGGGTGATACTGGATCGTGTGGTCATAATCCTTCAACAGCTCAAGCCAACATCGTTGTCGCATGTTGAGTTCCTTCTGGGTGAAGAAATACTTGAGACTTTTATGATCCGTATAGATATCCATTTTATCTCCGTACAAGTAGTGTCTCCAGATATTTAACGCGAAAACGACCACTGCCAACTCTAGATCATGAGTAGGGTAATTTTTCTCATAATCTTTGAGTTGTCGAGAGGCATAGGCTATAACCTTTCCATGTTGCATAAGGACACAACCTAGACCTTTGCCTGAAGCATTGCTATACATAACGAATTCTCTAGATCCTGATGGTATGGTCAGAACAGGAGCTGAAATAAGTCTCATCTTGATCTATAGGAAACGTTTCTCACATTCCTCGCACGATATAAGTTTTGTACTAGAACGAATGATACCGATATCTAATAATTAAATTTTTAACTCTTGGCGTTCTATGGGAGCCATTCGATATGGGGCTTTGACAATGGGCTTGGTACCGGGTTCAAGATCAATAAAAAATTTAATTTCACGGTTTGGGGGTAAGCCAGGAAGTTCCTCAGGCAAAACGTCAGGAAACTCATTAACAATGGGAATATCATTCAAGTTTGACGTGTTTTTGTTCAAATCAGTGATATGAGCGAAAAAGGCTTGACATCCGTTTTTCAATAAACGAATGACTTTATGGCTAGAAATAACAGTTACATATTTCAATGGTTTAGTTGCTTGAATTTGTATGATAGGTTGATTAGGAATATAAAAATTAATAATCTTATGAAAACAATCAATTTTAGCATGATGGGTAGTTAATCAATCAATTTCTAAAATCACATTAAATGCATGCATCTCCAAAGAAATAAGGTCAACAGGTAATGCGAGGTTGTTGATTTGAACTAGACAAGATTTATAGACAGTAGATGTAATGGTCATTTCTCCTAATGGGGTTTCAACTGATAAGTCAAAGTCCAAATTTTACAGGAGTTAAGTTTAAACGTTGAGCACATGCAGGTGAGATAAAAGAATGGGTAGAGCTAGTATCTAACAGAGCGTAGACTTCACGAGAATTTATGAATAGCTTACCGGTTATCACCTCATTCCGTTTCTTGACTGTTATCGTCAAATCGAATCCCGAGTACTTCGTTCGGATCTTCACGTATTTCAACTATGGGAATACCACTAAATAATTCTCTACCAAATTGTTTCTTGGATTCCTCAACTTCATCAGTAGTAACGTACCAATGATTTCTATAAGAATAATATTTTCGATAGACTGCAGTTTCCACGATAGTGACTAACTTAACCCGAATTCCTCTAAATTGTAACGCCCAAAAATATAGAAACATCATTTTTAAATAATCTTGAAAATCATAGCTAGAACACCATAAATCCCAAAGACTTATATGAAACGTCCATATATTCTGATCCTTTGTTATCGAGCATAACCAGGTGATATGATTCTTCCAATTAGTGAGTAGATTAAAGGTAATAATTTCTGCAAGTTCATTACATCCTTTAATTGCTTCTAAGAAAGGATTTGGAACGACTATAATATTGCTTTCACCTTCATCCTTTCTTAATAGAACACGAATAAATTTTGCCTTAGGCAAAAGATTCAACTCTGAGGTTGTAGGAAGATTATTCGTCGCCTTTTAATTCGCAGCTACATTTGTTTCGGGCACTGCATTGTTAACTTCCTGATTTTCATATGCCATATTTAACTGTGGTCACAAAATAATTGTTAGTTTAAACAAACTGACTCATCATTTCTTGTTCCTACATTTAAATCGATTCGTTAATATAACAAAATCTAATTTAGGTAGGACACACTAGTGACTGATTCTATTCGTCTCTCCCCTCCTAGTTTTAACCCCAGATCTCCATTAAAGACCATATCCTTAAGCTCTGATGCCAACTGTGACACCCCCAAATTTGGGCCCACACAGCCCAAACTTGAGTTGTCAAAAGACTACAACAAAATTATTACAAGTAGTGCAACGTACAACAATACAGTGTATAATAATACACAACTAAGTCTTTCACGATTATTGTCACATTATTTTACAACACGTGAAGACTACGATAGCTCTCCCTCGGACTCTCACTCCATTCCCTGGCTAGACCCAGCTATGTTCTCATCTCCTGTTGAAAAACAATGGAACAAAAGAAAGGGTGAGCTCAAATAGCTCAGTAAAGAATATCATGACTAAGATAATGACGAGTAAATTATCGTTAGCCTTCAACAGTTGAGTTCTTGATAGAACACAATAGACTACAAGGTTTATATCAAAAACTGCAGTTAAATTCTTGAACAACGTTCAGATCAATAATAGCAGCGAAATGAGCAATCTATTAGAAGAATATTGCAGACTATAATGTCCACTCGCTTCTCTTTTTAGGAAAAACATCATCAACTTTTATCATATGAAATACCATTAGTCAAGATAATACAAATTAACAGTTCCTGGTCATAATCATGCAGATCAACAGTTCATCTTTGCACTACGAGCCAAAGACATTCAATTTAACACCAACGGTCATGATTATACCAAATTCAGCCTTTGGTCATAATCATACCAAACAATAGCTCATCTTTGCACTACGGGCCAAAGATATTCAATATAACACCAACGGTCACGATTATACCAGATTCAGCATTTGGTCATAATCATACCAAACAACAGTTTATCTTTGCACTACGAGCCAAAGATATTCAGTATAACGCCAACGATCATGATTATACCAGATTCAGCCTTTGGTCATAATTGTGACACCCAAGATTTTTGGAGTAATTCCAAATAAGGATTATGATGAATCAAGTAAAGGTTAGTATTTAAAACCTAGTGTTGAATGATAGATGTATTAATGAATGATTTATGGAATGTGAAGAAGATTTATGAATATGAATTAAGAAAAGAAGGTTGAATGTGCAAAGTATAAATGATGTGCGATAGAAGGTATGAAATAAGTGGATTGAGAAAGGGTAAATGTAATTAAAGAAAAGAAATTTTCAGAGAATGAGAAAGTATCTTGATAAGTGTATCAAGAAATGAGTTAAAGTTTTATGAATAAATTTTTAAGAGAATTATGAAATATAATGTTGAGTTAAGAATTGAAAATTCTAAAAATTATGATTTTTATTGGAATTATCCATGTAAGTTAACGATTTAAAGAAGTAAAATATGATTATTATGGATATAGTTGTGATTTATCAAGATAAAGGTATAACAAGGTGTTATAAATGAAATACGTATAATTATTACGGCAATTATGATTCCGAGGATGGAATCCTATTAAGGGGGGAAGAATGTGAGGATCCAAATTTTCAGGATTTCCTTAATAATATTAAATGAGAATTTAATTGATAAAATTATCAAGGTTGTTAAATTAATTATTATTTTATGTGATTTAAGATATGTGATGTGATTTAATTGATAAATTAAATTTGTACAGAGATGGTGATGATTTGTGTTGGTTTAGAAAAATTGAAAAGTAAATAAATTGTTTAAAAACAATTTATGAAGGATAAGAAAAATGTCAGATAAAGGTACAATAAATTGTACAATTAAATTGTTAGGAAAATGCAAAAATTATGATTTAATTGAGGTTATGTGATAATGTGAGATGTAGAAATTTGATATGTATATATATACATTTGTGTGTATATATATATATATATATATATATATGCATGGTTAATTGATAATTTTAAATTCCATTAATTATGGAAATAAAGGGATTAATAATTAAATTCATCCAATTTAAAATAAAAAGGTAATGAGGGAGTTAGTAAAAATGTGATTATTGATTTTAGTTTTAATCAAGAATTATGGAGGAAGCTTAGAAATTAATTGAGAAGAAAGATAATTATATAAATTATATAATAATAAATTATATAATTTATATAAGGAAATTAAGGTAAGGTATGAAGAAAACAATAATTATATAAATTATATAAGAATAATTATATAATTTATATAAGAGGATTAAATTGAAAAAGGATGGAAGAAAAATGTTATAATTGTGCTTTGTGAAAAATGAAAATAAGGTAATTATATAATAATAAATTATATAATTTATATAAGAAAAGTTAATGTAAATTGTAAAGAAATGAGAAAATGAATGTTTTAAGTTAATAAAAAAATATGGTTATGTATAATGGAATTATTATGACTTTTATGAAGAATAATATTTTAGAAACGGGAACATGTTAGTGTAACATGTTGTCCAAGTAACGAAGTAAAAAATTATGAGAAATAATTTTTATATGTTAGATTAATTATTTTATGAATTTTGGAGGTATAAATTATCTCATATAATTACATGCATGTTATTATGCGTGTACAAAATTTATCATGTAAAGTACCCGAAAGAGGTATTAATATTATTTATAAATCATGTTATGATTTTTGGTGAATTAAAATAAATATTTTATATACATTATATAAAATATTTATTACACGTAATAATTATGTAATGTATTAAAATAATTAAGTTGCATGCTAACTTATCCGAAAATTAAGTCGGTGGTGGCGTTGGAAAGTTAAGTCGATGGACTTTTTGTTTGATTCAAAATGTTTTATTCCTTTAAGTTATAAAAGGAAAGGAAAAAGGAGCAAAAAGGGAAGAATAGAAAAAAATAAAAAAAGCAAAACCAACTCTCCCTTTTATCTCTCGCATCCGACAACACCACCACCTGCCACCAAGCAACCACCATGATTACCACCAAGAGGGAGAAGAAGAGAATTTTGGTGCCAATAAGGGGGATCACCAAGCTACAAGGAAGGTATAATCATTTTTGGTGAATTATTTTAACACTTTGATGCAGTTGGTATCAGAGCTAGAGTTTATAAACCTTAGGTAAATGATACCTTAGGCTATAACCTAAAGTAAGAAAGAGTACAGTTAGTTGAGTGTTCTGAAAACTCAAGCGTATGGTAAACTCGTGACTCATGATTATATGGTGGAGCCCCTCAACGAATGGCGACTATGGCCTGACTAGGACAAACTCCTCAAGCCATATGATTATGGTAAGTTCCTGAGCCCAAATATGTGACAAGTTTGATGAACATGGGGGAATTAAAATAGAAAGATATAAGTTAAGAGATACAGTTCTCTAATATGGGTTAAAGTGAAGGGATAGAAGATTATAAGAAAGAGATAAAGATGTTAAGAAAGATTTGAACATAGGTAAGGAATTGAGAAAATTCATAAGTTTAATTAAAAATATATCTAAAGGAATAATTAAAATGATTCAAAGATGAATCTCAAAGAAAATCAGGGGACACCTAATTCAAGCAATAAAGATGACAAGGTAATCTAAAAAGTACAGAAAGAGATCATAATAACATGATCAAGAACGGTAAAGAGGACCATACTACGATACGATCACAAGATAAGGAAAGCGAATAAGGAATAGATTGTAAAGCAAGATCATGATGGGATCAAATGAGATTGTGAAATAATAGAGAGACCTGTTAATGGTCGAAAAAGGGAATAGTTTGATGCTATAAAGAGATATGGTACTATGAAATAGTACAAGAAGAATTCAGAGCATGATGAGACATGAATGATAGAAAGGTTATGATAAGGGGGCAGAAAGTTTGGGTACGAAATTTCAATTGAAGACTCACGTGGTGACTGAATTGCACAATCCTTTGTATGGGCGGAGGATTTGTGTTTACTCAGTTACTATGTGATAATCTTTAAAATGTTAGAGTCGCGCTAGCAGTTTTGATAGATAAATAATATTAAATTTAGGCACAAGTTCTTAAAACTCATGCATATGGTAAGTCCATAACTCATAATCGTATGGTATGTTTTAAGCCCTTCAGCATATGGATAGTCTTTGATTTTTCTTAGACTACATATTGCTAGGACAAGCTTTAAAACTCATATTCTTGTGGTAAGTTCCTGGACTCATAATGTGTGGCAAGTTTGATGAACTATACGGGGGTATAGAAAAGTTAGAGTATTTAGAAATTTTTGATATGATATGTAATAACAGTCCTAGCAATAAATTTAATAATTAAGTAAAGAAGCAGAAGATGAATGTTAGGGAATTTAGGATATTCCCACTCTTCTAGCTATGCTAGACTTCAAAATTTTTGGTCTCAAGTTGATTTGGCACGAGTGTGCTTTGAAAAATACCAATGAAATTTTAAGCGATTGAAAAAGTGTCTATGCTATTTGTTTCAGCTAGACAAAAATATTTTTAACATCAAAATGTATTTTGAAATAATCATCCATGCACCTTTTAGCCCGGTGTAAATGTGATGAATGACGGAATGCTCAACGTGTTGTTGAGACGGTGCGGTACTATTTCGTCATAAGATGATTCAACACCATAAAGTATGGTGTAGGAATTATTAACAACGGAATTCTCAACGGACTGTCAAAATGATGCGGTAACATGAAGTCAAAAAAATGATTTTTATTTATGAAGGTATGTCAAAACTATAGGTCAATGCCATTTGACTCGGCTAGACGTTTTGGAGAGTTTTGACATGATGAATGTTTTAAAAATTTCTGCAGATTATAAAGTGTTAAAGTAAGTCTATGCTAATTGATCTAGCTAGATAAGCGTTGAAGAAATACAAGTCTAAGCTATTTGATTCAGCTAGACAAATTTTGAAATATATTTATTGAATTCGTATTCTTTGAAAGCTATAACTAATTAAATTTTCTTCGAATGAATTCTAAGGCTGAGATGAACAAAAAGATTAAGCAGGTTGATCAAATGGTCACCTGACATAGAAAGACACAGTATGGTGAAACATCCATCACTTTAATGACAGACTGGTCCATTGTCAGGGTTTGCAGTATGAGGTACTCGGGGAGCGAAGTACTTTAAACCGGGATCATGTTCAGATTATTATGAAAGTTCATTATTTTAGTGGGTTGCAGTATAAGGTACTCTGGGAGTGAAATACTGTTAACCGGGATATGTGTTCATTCAGCATATTATGAAAGTTTTTCCAAAATAAAAATTTTGATTTCCTCTACTCTTATGAAGATTGGATGGTAGGATGAGGTAATATTTAAATGTGAGTGATAATGGGAGCAATAATTGTGATGTAAAGAAAGTATGAAATGTGATGGATTAGAAAATTGTAATGTGCAATGACTGCGAGAAAGGAAAGAAAGAAAGATATGAGGAAAGAATGCAAAAGAATTGTGTATGTTACAAATGAATGAGATATTAGTACATAGAAATTTCGAGGACGAAATTTATGAAGGGGGGGTGAATGTGACACCCAAGATTTTTGGAGTAATTCCAAATAAGGATTATGATGAATCAAGTAAAGGTTAATATTTAAAACCTAGTGTTGGATGATAGATGTATTAAGGAATGATTTATAGAATGTGAAGAAGATTTATGAATATGAATTAAGAAAAGAAGGTTGAATGTGCAAAGTATAAATGATGTGCGATAAAAGGTATGAAATAAGTGGATTGAGAAAGGGTAAATGCAATTAAAGAAAAGAAATTTTCAGAGAATGAGAAAGTATCTTGATAAGTGTATCAAGAAATGAGTTAAAGTTTTATGAATAAATTTTTTAGAGAATTATGAAATATAATGTTGAGTTAAGAATTGAATATTCTGACAATTATGATTTTTATTGGAATTATCCATGTAAGTTAACGATTTAAAGAAGTAAAATATGATTATTATGGATATAGTTGTGATTTATCAAGATAAAGGTAGCAAGGTGCCATAAATGAAATACGTATAAATATTACGGCAATTATG